>CM045495.1:13657071-14857071 GCA_024704745.1 Rosa lucieae | reverse complement strand
AGTGCACATTAATAAATAAACAGTTTGGATGAAAACAGTTTAATACCATGAGCAAACATGCTAATAATAGATAGCTAAAAAGAAGTTGATACTATGAGGACCAAGTCTATGCTAAGGAACAGCAAGTGTGCCTCCCTACCTGACTGTAAGAGTAGTAAGAAGTGTTTGCAGAGCATAAATTAAAAAAAAAAAATAGTTGGAGATTTTTTATGAGAAAAGGTAGTATGCAATGAGAGATGCATGGAGGCCCAGTTCAAGACAAAGAACCAGTAAGACAATATTATCATCTTTTAAACTACATTATTCCAAATCTAATATATCAAAGAATCATATAATAGAAGGGACAAGAGATCGCAATAGATAAAAGGCAGCAGAAATAGCAGCTAGGATTCATGCAAAGTAAAACAAAAGATACGAGAACTTGTTCTCGCTTTAGTTTATATCATCAATCAATAGATAAAAGGCAGCAGAAATAGCAGCTAGGATTCATGCAAAGTAAAACAAAAGATACAAGAACTTGTTCTCGCTTTAGTTTATATCATCAATCAGAATTTTGTGAAAGGAGTTGCAAGAAAAGGCACCACAAGCTTCCGACTTCATTTCCTTTCATCCATTCTCAAATCCACCAATTGACTGTTTGTAACAATATCAGCAAATCCTATACTCCCGGTGCCTCCTTTCATCCATGTCCTAGTTTAAGTTCCTTCTGATATCAAATTTCCAGCTCACCAGGAAAGTTTTGGTGTGGCTAAACTATCTATTGATTATGTTATGGAAAGTTTTGGTGTGGCTAAACTATCTATTGATTATGTTATGGCAAGTTTTGGTGTGGCTAAACTATCTATTGATTGCTAATCTATTGTTTACCATTAATCTATGCTAAACTATCTATTGATTATGTTCTGACTCTTCCCAAGGGCTTCTGTTATCGCATGCCAAAAAAGATTCTTCCTCCGGAGGAAATCGTCAAAGCCATTCCCATTTTCCGCAATCAAGAAATACTCTTGTGAACCCCGACTCTGCAACCAAGTTTGGCATATATATCTGATCCTTCTCTAGGTGAAATTTTTGGGAAAACGAAGTGATGGGCGGTGTATATTCAAACAAAACGAAAATGAAGCAGGAAATACGGATAACGGACAAAATGAAAATGATGATTAGCATAGATTAATGGTAATATTGGTAAACATACCCTCCAACGCTTGAGGCGTTCAACAGAAGCATACTTGGTACTGTTCATATCAAAAGGATTGGTCCACGACTCATCGTCGTTCACGTTGCCTGAGCGACTGGTTCCGGCCTCTAAATCGTGGTTTGGTCGGTCAGGCGAGCTGCTTATTGGGTGACTCATATGCTGGTCCGTACACTGTTGCAGTAGAGAGACCGATGTCTATGTGAGTCTAGTTTTTTTTTTTTTTTTTTTCAATCTCTATATCACAGTAGCTGATCCCAATTAATCACTCATAAATGTCCCTGCATGTGATCTCTTCAAAGACATGTAAATCAAATTTTCAGATTGTTTCAAACTTACGCACAGTGCTATATTGACTATTGAGGTCCACTTCAGGATCCACGCAACCGTAAAGTCAACCTGCCTGTCTGCTTCCAACTCTTTCTCTGAGATTTCGCTGTTGGAGAGCGAAGAGTCTCCACCTGCACCAAGCCGAAATTTTCGGTTGGAGAGTGGGTTCTTCCAATTCCTGAAACGAACACAGCAGGGCTTAATTAATGGCTTATTATAGTACATGGAAGCAAGCATGAAATTTCTTCGAAATTCTCCAAATTTATTTCCGTCAAAATTTTCACAATATTAAAGGACCGGCCGGCGCCATGAGTTACTATTCTTTAAAGGGAAGAGCCAGCTGTAATGGCGCCACATGATGAACTTTTAGTTTTATTGTTTCCTAGCAATTACTTGATCATTTGCAAATCCATTAACAATTCAATCTCGCCCGTGTCGTCATCATGGATAGTGGCAGCATCCAGTAGGCTCCTCTCCCAAGTCCCACCTACTCGATCATCGTGTCTTCCAAAAATTTTCCAACATGAATGAGATAAATAATTAGGATAGTGAAGAAGTATTCTCTTGTGAATCAGTGAATGGGAAGAGTCACTCATATCATTCACACTAGGTTAAATAGTGAAAAGTATGGTTCATAGTCATATCATTCACATTATGTTGAGTTTTAAGTTTTAACCCAAACGATCTCAGTACAACTAGAAGTAAGAAGGCAATTTTTTTTTTGTCAAATTCAAATATGAAGGATGACATGGCAGATGGTATTTTGCTAGAATTCTACTCTAATATATAAGTCAAATAAATATAATGTTTTACTCCTCTCTCCATCTTCTCAGCTTCTCCTCCTATCTTGCTATTCATCTTTTTTATTTTTTAATTATATCAACAATTAATCTTCCATAAGTCGAACTTATGACATTTCACTTACTTTTAATTATATCAATATCAACAACTAGTCTTCCATAAATCGAACTTATAACATTTCACTTACAAAACAGAGACTTATATCACTAGATCAAATGATACTGGACTTAATATTCATCTTTTTTCTCCAGAATTATATTTCTTTCTCTATCTCTTCCCCAAAAAGCTTATCATCTTTTCCACTTCTCATCAATCACCCAAGCTGCAATAAAAAAAACAAAGAAAGCATATGACTTTTAGAATCTGTCAAGCTTGTTAGATTTCATTTCATTTGCCATCCACCGTAAATTTAGCAAATGAATTGGAAGGTGTTCTTATTTTGCCCACTACAGAAATAAATCTCTTAAAGCCGAAACCAGGCAGGCCCAAATTCATTAGCATCCAAACCCAAAAGCATCAAGGACGAAAACCCAGAAGCACCTTCTGCACCGCCGCAGCAGGAGGAGCTCCAAGTTTCAGGATCCAACGAACTCAATAGACCTTGGGAGGAGGCAATGACGGTTCCAAGCAAAGAACACCCAACCAACTTTAGTCCAGAAACACATAGAAGAACCACAAAGTTTTGATTTGGACAACCATTTTGTGCAAAATATAATCTTTTTTTTTTTTTTTAAGGAGAAAGATAGCTGCTCTAGCAGCTATCATGGACTACGCTGCACGCCATCTTTTGTTGGTTTGTGCTGGGTTTATCATCAGATGGGCATAATGTGGATTCGTGGCTGGAGCTGAATGAAACTAATAAAACCAGGTGCGCTCTTTCAATCTACACAAGTAATAACAGTACGTCTAGTTCCATCAAAAGGCAAAGTATAAGGTGATTGTAGGGACCCGAAGACTTGTTGCCTAGGATTGAGATAGCTGAATTAAAAGTCTACCAGGTATGTTTACTGTTCTTTATAAAACGATCATACTTCAGCTGGGCTTATTTTACTGATGATTATTGAAGCAGAAGCTTTTACTTTAGAGCAAGTTCATCCGTAGTCAAGAAAAGACAAAGTCGAGAAGTCAAGAATTCGATCGGTCAAGTTACTATTCACTGTCACTGGACATGAGTTTACACCCGTTGTTTTTCTTGCCCGGACAACAATGTTCACCCTTTTACTGTTCACAAGTGGGTTTCACTGTTCAACTTCACTGTTTTTTTTTTTTTTACTGTTCCACCTGTCCCCTGCGCCCACTTACTATCGCTACGCGACAAAATACCATTTCTGTCTGGTCGACCACATGGCGCGTTTCGACTAGTCCGTGTCCTCCACTCTGGGCCATTACCGCGTCGAGCGAATTCGTCACCGACTGACGTCACCCACGTTGCACTCCAAATCGAGCTGGCAGCCGGATGACTTTGGGCAAGAGTTTAGTCATGGGCTTGCCCATTTTTTTGACCTGGGTCATGCAAAGCCAAAGCTTGCCCAGTCAAGCAAGGCCCAGTGGAAGCTCATTTTTCATTCTACCCAGTCAACACATCATCAAAATGATGTGGCTTGCCCGGTTAACGCCTCCGTTGGACTTGCTCTCAGGTCATCTCCAATGGGGAGCTAAGGGGTTGATATAGCCTCAAAAATGGTGTTTTCCATCTCTAATGGGGGGCTAAGCTATTACAAAAAAGAGGTTGGAGGGGCTAAAAGGGTCATGGGTTGGGGCATATATAGCCATTTGTTAAGCCATTGGGCTTAATTTTTGTGGGAACCACGTTGGTGGCTAAAAACCTAATCTGAACCAAATGCATGGCTGAGATTAAATGGCTGATGTCAGCTATGTCTAGCCGTTGGGAAATTTTTTTTTTGTCAACTCACTCGAAAATGAATTATATCTTGACACGTGGCACGTAAAATCCAATCTAAAATTTTTGACAAGATGACATCAAGATAAACACACAAACAAATCTAATCAAGAATTTGAATAATTACTTACAATGTGACACGTGGCACGACAAAATCATATCTAAAAAATTAATAACATTTGATCAAAAAAATAATTATATGAGTGGAAATAGTAGCATAGTTATAAAATACTATATATATTAGAAATACATAATGAAAAACAATAAAATAATATGACATTTAAAATTATAGCCCTAAGGGTTGGAGATGGTAGAAATTATATACATAATAAAAAATAATAAAATAACATGACATTTAAAATTATAGCCCTAAGGGTTGGAGATGGTAGAAATTATAGCCCTTACTATTCCCATAAATAGTGATTATGGGGGGCTAAAATTTAGCCCGGGGGCTATTTTAACCTCCCACAGCTGGAGATTGAGGCTGTCAATGGGTCGTGTCGGGTTGGGTTCGTGTCGGGTCAAGGTATTTGTCGTGTCACAAGATACAAACTCAAACCCAACCTATTTATTAAACGTGTTACCCGTTTCCAACCCATTTAACAAATAGGTAGTGTCGTGTTCGACAAAATGACCCATTTAAGGGTTAATAATGCGACCCATTTAACTAAAAAAATGCATAAATTGATTAAATTCACTAAAAACTCCACAAGACGAAGAATATAAATAATTATATATATTCATAAATAATTAAATCCAATAATTATAAAGCAAAATATTTCAAATTGTCTAATCATATGATCAAATGCTCCCAAAGTCCAAAATTTCAAGAAGTATAACATAATCGGGTTATACTGATTCACTTCGTGTTGGCGGGTGTTGGGTTAAAAATTGCACAAAGTGTAAAATGTCACCCAACGTAATTTCACTCGTATTGCACAAAGTGTAAAATGTCACCCAACGTAATTTCACTCGTATTCATTAACAGAACAGAGTTTTAATTATTTCGGGTTCTACCCATTCAAGACAGAATGTGTCTTTTAATTACAATCCCCTGTTATAAGGGAAACACCATTTGATTCCATTTATAAAGAAACCAGTGTGTGGTTGTTTGTTTTTGCAGCTGCACCCAGATTTTGGAATGGGTTGCCTACGTACCCGGGAGGGGATCAAGCCACTCGTAGTTCAAGAGTTCCAATAAGTGAATGACTCATTGGAAGACTTGGATTTTGGAATAGGAATAGTGTTTAGGATGCGGTTGCATCTAGATTATTTAATTCCAGATTGCCTACATACCCTTGCGGGATCAAACCACATGTAGTTCCATCATTTAAGCTTTAAATGGGTAAATGACCCATTTATTTTTGGATTTGTGTTTGGGATATTTGTGAGGGTTTAGAGCCCTTGAATTTGCTTTTGGGTAATTTGGGAATGATTTTATTTTTCTGGTGTTTGGGTGAATTTGACTGGTAAAGTCAGAGATTCGGATTGGCTGAATTTGACTGATGGAGTTAGGGATTCGATTTGAATTTGTGGTTGCATCTAGTGGGTCGCTAGATTGCCTACATACCCTGTGAAGGGATCAAACTATTGTAGTTCAGAAAATTTTGGGAATTTGTGATTTTTCTTGGTTTTGTACCAAAAGGATATTTTTAGGTTCCGAGGTATTTGTAACGAAACCAAAGCTCGGGTATTTTGAAATGGAAACCCGTAGCGTCATGCTTTGTCAAATTCTTCAAATGGGCCCAAATTTAAGACGGGCTTTGCTTGCGAGTTATATTGGGCCCCAAATTTGATGTGGGCACCCGTAGTGCCGCGCTTTGTGATTAGGCCTTAGAGATTTGGAGTAGATCTTTATCAATGGGTTTGCTTCCACTTTTTTGTAACAGACCCAATGACTCATTTCATTTCGAGTGGACAACCGGTTTTGGTGAAGTTGTCCATATATTTGACTCCGAAGATTGCATCTTTTGATGATGAATATTGAATTTAGACACCCATCAAGACAAGTTTTGAGATTGGAGCCGACGATTTGATGTGGACCTTTGTAGAGTGGGCTTGCTTCCATTTTTTTTGTAGGAGACCCAGCTGCTAAGTCTCCAATTGGCTTCTTATTTTTCGTTTTCTCCACAGTTGTTCTGCTTCTTCTTTGTCTTCCAGACCTCTTTCAAAACTCAGTAGAACACAAGTTGGACCCCGAGCTTCACTGAATGAATTTAAGGTGGGGTTGAAGACGAAAACTGAATTGGAGATAGGTGAGAGCTTTCTCAAAGTGCTGGGAGATGGTTCTACACCTTCGTTCATGGCAAGAGAACATGTCATTGTCTGAACCTTTCAACTGACTTCACCATGCGAAGCCGGGTGAGGATTTTGAATATTTTTCGTTACTCCTTCATTGGATTTCTAAACAAAAGAAATCAAATTGTGGAATTTTGTCTTGCTTGTCAGAGACTTTGGGACTTCGAAATTGCTTCATGGTATTGGACTTTGGTTGAGGCAAATCTGAACAAGGCAAAGTGCAGTTGCTGTTTTGGTTGCCGACGAATTGGGAACCTGTTTTGAGTCGTTGTTCCTCACTCTTTTATTTGTAGAATAGCAACGTGATGCCCACCAACTGTTCGATGAAAGACCAAAGACAATCTCTGCAGAATTTGATTGAGGTAGTCTTGGTGAGCTTTGTCTTATTGACTTTTGCTCCTTCCCTTTCTCGATTGAACTTGTTCGCAACCCAGCTTTATATTTTGCTTTACTCATCATACGAATTCATCTTTTGGCAACAAGCCACCGCTTCACTTATCATATCTTAAAGCAAGAGTCCAGTACGTGCCATGATCATCTCCCTTATCAACAAGGAAACACGTAGCTATTGATGTAGTTTTTGTCTTCATCCCATTTTGTTTTACTTGATTAGGATGCATTTATGTAAAACGGCAGCAATTGCTTTCATATTTTATATTTATTTTTCTTTATGTGCCAATACCTTTTGGAGGAGTTTAAACAAAACATTTCCCTTAGCCAATACGTGGCTTTGCAAGGGATAATCTTGTTCATGTTTTGTTAATATGCAAAGGCCAAAACTTGTTTCCTTCCAATAACATGGTCACCATGACTAAAAGCCTTGCATTATATAAATGCAAAGCTTTGCTGCAACTTCATTATATTATGATTTGATAGAGCAACTTGTAACAGGTCTTGCAGGACTTTTGTTTAGCTCATTTTGTTATGTTGGTGTGCAGGTAGAGCTTCGGTAGTGACCACTGAGAAATAATATATTTCAAGCTTGCCTTATATTGGTGGGAAAAGCTTTGCCTCCGGTAACGCTTCTGTAATTGTTTTGATATGTACAAACAATGCCTTTGGTCTTTATGAACATGACATTGCATTGCATTTGCACCATCAACTGTCTGATAACGCCACCACCGCAAGTAGCCAAATATAATGGCTCTTATGTTATCAATTGCTTTTAATTTCACTCATGGCAGTAACAAAGACATGTTTAAATAAGCTTCCCCCTTGTCTTGGAATATCTTCCCCAATAGGTGATTTTTGTCGTCATCTTTCAATAGGCAAGTTGAACTACATTGTTGTAGCTTTTTGGTCATATGTTTTCCCTTCCTTCTTTAAATTTTATTTTGAGAGAAAACCCACCAAGCTTGTTTTTGAGATCAAGACAGCAGAGTCAAAGTTTCAGGGACTCTTTTGCTTAGATTTTTTTTAGGACGCAATATGATAACAGCTAGCTGTTTTGACAGGAAAGCTTTATGCTTTTCTTTTTTTTTTTCCTCCTTGCTGTCGGTGAAGATTGGAAGAGATGGGTGCTTTTGAACTCTGTTTGACTAACATTCCTTGCGGATTTGTTGCAGGTTTCGGTCAAGGCAATTTTGAGCAGAGTAGTTTTGTGGTGCTGCTGGAACTTTAAAGAACAAGGAACCGCTGCTGGGATTTTAAAGACCAACGACCATCGCTGGTATTTGGAGGGCCAACATGGTGCCTGAATGTATCGCCGGAGCTCGACGACGATACAACACCCTAAGGTACGCCGTGTCGGAGCTTGAGGATGATACAACAGCCTAAGGCACGCCGTGGTGGAGCTTGACGACATATGCACCCTAAGGCACGCTGTGTAAGAGCTCGAGGATAATACGACACCCTAAGGCACGCCGTGTCGGAGCATATGTGATATTGATACCGTATGGTATCGCTGGAGACCTGCATCAATTGAGAACAACAAAGGAAAAGGTGCACATCAGTGGTGGAAAGTCTCACCCTCTTCTTCCTTGCTTTCTTCCTCTCTCGGCTTCTCTCCCTCTGCTTCTTCCCTCCTCTTTCTATTTCCTTCCTCCTCCGTCTTTTTGATGTAGAGTACTTTTAGGAGTGATAGAGAACTTTGAATTTGAATCAGTCTCAAACACCACCTTGGCACCGACTTGCACGGGCAAGATATATCACCAGCTGTATAATTCCTTTCTTTTAGAGATAGATATGAACCAATTAATTATCCACATGAAGAGACGGTAATTGTACTGGTTTCTACACTCCCATCTCTATTGTATTTCTTTGCTTTTTGTATTTGACCAAACATGAAATTTGTGTTCTGTTTGGAAGAAGCATGCTGGAACATATACACCTTTATTTTCCTACTTTAGTATTCTCCTAGAAATTGAAACTTTTCTAATTTTTCAATTTTGAAGTTCCTTATTTCTGCCACATATATAAGAACAAGACCATAAAGTCTTCAATTAATACAAACTTGCACATATGAGTGCCAAAATTAACAACTTCTACAATTCATTGTAGTTGGAGAGGGTAGTAAGCCATCCATCTATCAATCAAGCTAGCAACTTCCTTCGGCTGGTACTCTGTGGCAAGGGGGCTCCCCCTGTACACTTTCAACACAAAAAACGTTCCAAGTTATATCTTCATAAGATACGTACGAATAAAACGATCCGGACTAGGGTTCTTGTATCACATCATCAATTAACCAAACAACTCTTGCCTTTTGTTAGGATTTAAGCTTCTATTTGTAATGAACAAACCACAATCAATAACACAACATAGATGTTTGATTGAGAAATTGCAGTAGCAGTTTGAAGCATGAACTGATGAACAAAACACAGCAAACTTGTGTGCTTCTATTTTGATCTAGTTCCACTTTTTACATCAGCTATATGTTCCCTTATATAGGGTACAAAAGTTAACCTACAAAATATCTAGATGAGCATATTATACTAGATTGAACAAGTACTTTTGCTGACAAAATATCTATCATAAATTTAGTGGAGAAAACAATGCATCAAGTGGTAGAAAAATATCCTTAACTGCAGCTAAGTTTCTGCAGTAAACTCACTGTTGCAGTTTCCTAGTTAGAGTAGGAAAGCATTAAGTCCAACACCTTTACTGCTGCAGTTTCCTAGTTAGAGTAGGAAAGCATTAAGTCCAACACCTTTACAGTAGCAAATACAAAGGTGACAAAATCATTTGTCAACTTCTTCGTGTGTGTGCATCAAGCAAAATTTTAGTTGTGATAGGAGCACAAAGTATGACGTTTTTAATATGTATTTTCCCTCATTTGGTTAAGTTATTCTCTTAAAATTAAGGATCCTTGACCCAAAGCACCAAAATATGCAAAAATTATCCCACTTACCCCATCAACAGATTTTTATTCCCACTTACCCATTTTAACAGAAAATGACAATTTTGCCCTCAATCCAATTAAAATATTACAATCATGCCACTGCGTCCTCTCCTTCTCTCTCCAGTGCGACCCCGTCGCAGTTCCTTCTCCGATCAGTCTCTCTCTCATCTCTCTCTCTCTCTCTCTCTCTCTCTCTCTCCTTGTTCACACCGACGTCAGAGGTCTGGTAGGTTCGAGGCGGCCGAAGTCAAGGAGCGACGATGAAGCTGCATGAAGACGACCTGGTACGCGATCTCGGAGTCACAAATCTGAGGCACCGGCGCCAGCTTTTGACTGGGGTGCCCAGCCGAAACTCGAGCTCTCCTCCAGAAACCTCCAGATCTGGATCTTCTGTTGACTCTTTGTCGGAGACGAGGACCGGATCCCTCTGCAATTTTCTTTTTCCGTCTGAGATCGACCACTTCTTCCTTTTTCTTTTTTTTTTGGACGACATCCTTTTTTTTTTGGACAACATTTTTTTTTTTTAATAGATAGCATGGGGCAGGAGGCCTATAATCAAAGAAAAAAGAAAAAAAAAATGTTTTATTTGGGGGCAATAGACGTTTTGAATTGATGTAATCTCTGCGTTTTTTTTTTTAATGGAAGTTTTATTTGTTTAATGTAGAAAAATTAATTTTCATTCCGGCGATCGAAAGTTGTATTGGGGGGCAATAGACGTCTATTGGGGGGCAATACAGGTGTATTGGGGGACAATAGACATCACGCCTATTGGGGGGCAATGCATGGCTGATAGACGTCTATTGGGGGGCAGTAGATGTCTATTGGGGGGCAATAGACTATTGGAGGCAATAGACATCTATTGGGGGCCAATATACATCTATTGGAGGCAATAGAGGTCTATACCTCTATTGCCCCTCCATTGGGGAGCAATAGACGTTTATTGGGGTAACAAACATGTCTGGCAACCTATGACCTGAATCTGGCGGCCGGTGACCGGAATCCGGCTGCCGGTGACAGGATTCCGGCGGCCGGTGACGGGAATCCTGCGGCGGTGACTGGATTCCGGCGGCCGGTGACGAGCTCTGGCGAAGTCTCCTATGGTTTCTCTCTCTCTCTCTCTCTCTCTCTCTCTAAGTAACAAAAGGATGAAGGGTAAAATGGTATTAAAAAAAAAATCTTAATGGGGTATTAGGGAAGACTCCCTTAGAGTGTATTGGGTAAGAGATAATTAAAAAAACTTAATGGGGTAAGGGGGAAAAAAATCCCTAGAAATGGGGTAAATGGACAAAATCCCTAAAATTAATAATTCTAACATAGTTTTTGTTTTTAGATACTTCAAGGACGGAAATGGAGAAAAAAGGCGAAAAAGAGAGGAAATGAGCATAAATGAAGGATAAGTCATTTCAGAAACTTTCCTATTTCATTTTAGGAAATCTTTCCTATTTTGTTTTAGGGAACTTTCTTCTTTTGAACTTTCCTATTTCTGACTTTCCTGTTTTAAAGAGAGACTTTAGGAGTCCATCCCATTGAGGACTCTTGACAGATGACGCACAAAAATAATGAGGAAATCAAGGAGTTTCATTCACATAAATTCTCCTTATTTTGTGGAGATAAAAAGGGAGTGTTTATATTCAATATTTATCCTAATTATTTTATTTCCTATTGGTTATAGACTCTAATTAATTTTTTTTTTCTTTATTGTAGGAGTTCGTTGTGTGCACAACTCTTGGAAGAAGAAGTTAACACAATTTAAAGGAGTGAAAGGTGGAGTTTGCCGTGCAAAATTACTAGGTGAGTAGAGAGATATAGGTGGAGCAAAGCTCGCTTAAGTTCCACTTATCTCAAAACCTTCCTAGACACACACACATTTTGAATGAGCCTATGTGAAGAAAAACTAAACCAATGGCATTTACTACAAATTACATGGCAATTGCCTATTACATCTCTTGGAAAAATAAATACTTAAACAGAATTGGCGATCTATTGATCCCAGCCAGATTTGTAGTCTTCAACCCTTCATTCTAGATCATCTTCTTGATCTTGTTGTTCCACATTGTCAGCTTCACTGGCTTCAAAATATGCTTTATAGTCCGTGACAATTACTTCACGAGCTCTACAAATGTGTGCCTAATGACCGAATACTCCACATCGAGGATATGTCGTGTACTCCTTATGGAATAAAATCAAAAAATACTAGAGAGGAATAAGGGATGTATCCGGTCATTATTCAAGGGAAAGAGAAGGAGCATTGCATGATTAACTCTAGAGATATCCAAGGAATATACCGTCAGTCATTAAGGGGATAAGAGATTAGAAAATTCAAGACTTTGTCGTGAGAAAATCAAGGACACTTGGAGGAGAATTCACCTTTAGATGAATGGCCAAGATCGCATCACAAGAGAGGAGGATTCCTCTATAAATCGCAACAATTCTTGACTCCAAGGGCATCACTTCATGACGCAAAATTCAGTTCATTAGCTAAGCTCTCTTCTCTCCAAAACCCTCTCTAAAAATTCAGAAAAAACCTCTTGCCGTTAAGAGCTTTAAGTCTTCTCCAAGGCTGTTCGTGTTCTTGAAGGCCTAGCTGTGTGTTCTCTTGAAGTTCTCGAAGCTTCCTTGAGGATCAAAAACTGTAATCCATGGCCCTTATTTATGTTTTCGTACTCTCTAGTATTGAATTTCAGATTTTGATTACGAACTTTGTTATTGGAGTTGGATTTTTGTTAAGAACGAGTTTATGTTAATAATTTTCAGATTCGTTTCTTTATGTTCTTGAGTTGTTTATGATATCTTTACAATCTGATTTCATGCCATCCTTTTATATCTTTAAGCATATGATTTTGGTTGAACAATGATATTAATCTGCTAGTTAATAAAGCCAAATTTGTGTTGTAATTCACCTAATCATTTTAGAGCATAAATTAAAGTGGTAAAGACTATGAACAATGGTCGAGGTTATAGGCTACATGTTCCGTGTGTTTGTAACTTTTTGTGGATGCATACATGTTTGAGTTCAGAATTCTAATTGCAATTAATGATTCATACTTAACGTTGATGGATGCTCTTCAGTATTAACGTAATGTTTTTTAGTAAATATTTTAAGTTATGGACTTTTCCTAATTTAGGAGATTAAAAAGAAGAATTAAAGTAGTACTCGATCTCTTTAGACTTGTACTTCGAATTCATTTCTAATATTTAGTGTTGGCACGATTTTAGGTTGTATAGATTGAAACAACTCATTGCATGTTGATACGGTTTGAAATTCTGATTTGAATGTGAGGAAGTCGATCATATGTATATAGTTATCTCTTTGTTTTATTTCGTAGGAACTTAGAAACCAAAAGTTGAATTGCCCCCTTTTATGGCGTGTTTCTTGTGTAAATTTGTAGCAATGGCGGAGCTAGGATTTAAAAATAGGGTAGGCTAATTTTTTTTTTTTTTTACTAATGCTTTTAAATTATTTTTTTCTTAAGTTTTACAAGTAATATGTTTATTCTTTTCTTAAATTAAACCACATTATTAATACTAATTCAAAAAATCAATATTATAACAATAGTTTAAGACAAAATAACACATTTACTCAAATTGTACCCCGCGCCCGTGAATAGAATCAAAAATCTTTAATTATTGAATATGTATTATAATTCTCAACCGACTTTTTTTCAGACCTAATTTACACACACACACACACAAACTTTTTATGCTACTATATCTCTTAAAGCATAATAGAAAATAAAATAAATGATGGTTCTAGTAGGACTTCTAAATTGATTTGGACTTTGCCTACATATTAAACCTCAAATTCACTTTTTTTATTACTTAAAAAAGCTAAGTACACCTCTTTAATTTTACCAAAATATCCTTGAACAATTAAAATTATATTTTCAACAATTTGTTTTTTTTTTTATCTCCATCAATTCATCCATGAAGAATTTTATGAGGAAGCTGCCTACATCTTTGATGTACTTTCATTAGTGGAACTAGAAATTGATTATTGGAGATGCTGAAGAAGTAGACAATTACAAAGATTTCTTGCTATTCTATAGATCATAGATTTTTTGTTTGTTTTGCAATATGAATGGTTCTAGAAAAGACTTTGGTTCTCAAATAAATAACATATGTCGATTAAATCTAATTAAAATGAGTTTATCTTGAATCTTAGTTACTACTATCTGCACCAAAATATTCTAAATTTTAAGGAAATTTCAAATCAAATTGTTTTGTATATACTTTTGTATTAAATGATAGGGTCATGTATAGAAATTATCATGTCTACTTAATTGGTTTAGGTAAATTATAAAATTCTATAGGTAATATAAGGAAATTTTGAAGGAGAAAAAATAATTTATTTTGTTGAATGTTGGTAAGAGGAGTATCTTTTTTTTTCTTTTCCTTTTGATCTCTGTCTCTAGTTGTCTTTTCATATGAGTTGACAAAGTTTATTGATAATTGAAAAAATAATAGAGGTCCAAATATCAAATTTGGAGCTCCAACTAGAACCACCCTAAAATAAAATCAAATACTTCGAGCAAAGAAATAACATATGGGCTAAGTTTAATAACATATCTGGCTAAATTTAGAAATTTGAGGTGGGCTAATTTTTAATATTTAATATTTTAAAGTTTAAACCATAATTAAGCTATAAATTTATGTTTTTTTTTTCAAAATTTAGGGTGGGCTGTAGCCCAACGGAGCCCGTGTGTAGCTACGCCTTTGATTTGTAGATAAATATTTGTTAATACTTGTTTTAATAATTACTAATTTAAATTGACTCATCTTTACATGAGTACCCTCAATCCCCGGTTAGAATGATCCCTACTTGCTAATATACTAACGAATGACAATAGGGTTTTAAATTAAATGACTATTTCAGCGACATCAAGTTGCCATGAGAACTGATTTCAAGGGACAAGAAGAAACGAAGCAACTTTAGTTAACCTTTGGACAACTCTTTGAGATATCAGTCATATATATCTTCAAGCTGTGCTAATCTTCTTTAATCTCGGCAATGAATTAGTACAGTTTGGTTACAAGATATTTTGTGCTTACACATTTGTCAATCACATCTAGCCCTTCATTCCTTTTGATCTCCACCCTTGATTTGGATTGCCTTGGCTCCCTCATTTTGGAGCATCAAAATCTCTCCTTTAGTTTTAGGTTAGTTTTTCATACCTTGTACATAGGTCTTTGAGTTTTCTGTAAGAGAAAGGTGTGTAGCCACTTGGGTTTCACCAAAACCGAAGTTTCTACACACTTTGATCAATCACTTCTTTTGTTTCTCACACATTCAAGCCTTATTCTTACTTTGTTCTTGAGATTTTGTGGATTTGTATAGTGATTTGGGTTCTAGAAACCGAAATCCCTATACTTTGAAGCATTTCTCTTCTTATATAGCATCTAGGAGGCAAGGGAGACATCTTGTGCTTTTGGTTTGGCTCCAAAAAGAGCCAAACCCATGGGTATATCACTTGTTCTCCATTCTTTGCTCTCTTTTATTTGTTATTTATGATGTTTATGACTTGTAGTTGTGTAAATATGAGTTGTGAGTAGTTGAATTTGGGGCTAGGGCTCAAACTTGTGCAGAAAACAATGTAATCTTTATGTTCTTTGATGTTTGTTCATGTTTTGAATCTTTTGGCTACTATATTTTCATGTATCCTAAGTGTGTTTATAGATTTATCACCTAGAAGCATACTTTAGGAAATTAATGAATTGGAAACATGAACTTGATAAACTCTTGATTCCGTGAGCATGTGTAGCTAAATAGATGGTGGTTTAGTTTATTCCTACAGGAAGAACTAAGTTGCTTGAATTTCTTACCTTGAAATTAAAGCATGATGTTGTGAGTTTAGGTTCCGGAAGAATTTAGGCTTGCGGCACCATAGGCCATTTAGGATCCGGAAGATTTGAATGGTATAAAAGTTGTGTAATTTAGCTTTGCTTCAAAATAGATTGTTAAATTGCATGACTAGTTGGTTTCTTGGTAGCTTCACCAAAGCAGTAAGGGGAAGTTTGTCAAAGCATGTTATTACATCAAATATGGGTTACATTTTGTGCATGAGTAAGGTTAGGTGCAATGCCTAAGTCTCTATTTCTCTCTTACATCAAAGTCTCTATTTTTATTTGCTTACTTTATTTTTGTGCAACTTAATTTACTTAATAATTAAAATCAACAAAGCCGATTCACCACTTTACCATTGTAAATATCATTATTGATAGTTTTGGCTTTCAAAGGGCCGAGACTATTAATTTGTAAAAAGATAGACTCGCATATGTTTTCTAGGTTTTATTTTCGCGGTAATCTAGCTTAGGGTAGAGTTACTCAATCCCTTGGGTACGATACTCTTACTTTTCTCCTTTACTAAAACTTGACATCCTAATCTTGGGAGTAGGAGACATCATATACCACATTTTGCATTTATTTTATACTCAATGATGTCTCCAACACAATGCTTTATCTTCTAAGGTCATGGATCATGGTGGTGGTAAGCAGAGCATGGAGCGCGATGGTGACGGTGGGAGGAGAAATGGTTTTAGGGAGAGAGAGGTCGAAACTATTTTTATTTTTATTTTTTTCAAAATTTTGAATTGACCATTTTAGCCCTCAAATTGGGCCCCATTATAGGACTTAACGTCCAATTTGGACGGAATCAAAGAAATTGGGCACTGAAGACCAAAATTGGAAAGTTCAGGAGGTAAAAAAGTGAAATTGAGAGTTTGGGGGGTGAAATGATAACACCCCCAAACCTCAGGGGGTAAACTAAAATTAATCCTATCAAATATCCCAGTGATTTCAGTGAATTGACATCTTTTCCCTTGCATGAGAAGTGTTCAATGATCTTAGTGGTGCTCTTAATTATCTATTTTTGCAGGTCAACTGTCGATATCAAATTGTCAATTAAATTTTTTTGGAAGCCAAACACTATCGTGGTGGTTAATGGTTGCCAATCACTTAGATTTCCGTTTTTCAACTCAATTTGTACTTCACAATTATATGCATAGAAATAAACAATAAGAAAAGTTTTCTTACCTTTGCAAAATTATCAAATGAACTTTTAGGTTTCTCTGCCTATGGCTAGATTTTGTATGTTCATGTACTTCTGAGAATCCCTTATTCTTAAGTAGATATGCCATAATCTACTTAAGTTAGAATCGAAAATTACTCCCCCAAACTTATGTACCATAATCTAATACATTCTATTTCAAAATAGTACATAAAAAAAATGTTTACGACAATAAAGGGCATATCACTTAAGTTAGAATCGAAAATTTACTCCCCCAAACTGATGTATCATAATCTATTACATTATATAGGGGTCGTCAACGGGCCAGGCTGGGCCTTGCTATATTTTTAAATAATTGCGGGCCGGGCTTTATTAAAAATAAAAGGATCCAAGCCCGTCCATATAAAGCGAGCCTTGCGGGCTTTTTAGGGCCTGGCCGGGCTTGGCCTTGTGGGCTTTTTTGGGCCGGGCCTTGCGGGCTTTATTTATAAATAAATATTTAAAGACACAAGTATTTTTTTTTTAAATCAAGTTTTGGAAATTCAATGGATAATGATCAAATACAACCAAAGAGATAACAGCTATATAACTATATTGTACCCAAAAAATCTATATTTATATAGATACTAATTTATGAAAAAAATTTTTAAAGACACTAATTTTTTATAAATCCATATTTATACATCATACACCCCAAAGAGCTACATATAGCTGTAGACACCAAAAATTTAATGAAAATAAATTCATTAAATAATTCGGTTAACACTCAAAATTATGACTGAACAAATTTAGTCGGCATGTGGGTCCCATAAAATGTCCACGTGGCTTGTGAGTCAGCAAAATCACACAGACTCAGAGAATGACACTTGGCGACACATGAAAGGCCTGACGGCAATAAATGAATTTGCTCCGGCTAAATCAACTGATATTAAAGCGGATCAATCAAATTAAATCAATTTATTCCGAGTCAAATCAAGTATTAAATCTCGTCTGCTGATTAGATATCAATTTATTTAAATTGATCAAGACGACAATCAGTCATCCAATTAATTGGCTAAATTTCTTAATAATCATAATTAAATCGGTTAACCAAAACAGATTGATTTAATTGTGATATTA
This sequence comes from Rosa lucieae, assembly GCA_024704745.1. NCBI lineage: Eukaryota > Viridiplantae > Streptophyta > Magnoliopsida > Rosales > Rosaceae > Rosa > Rosa lucieae. Next base: position 14,839,090 of record CM045495.1, on the reverse strand, counting down.
ACGAAATACAATTAAAATCAGCCATCAAATTAATTGGTTAATTCCTTAATAGTCGTGATTAAATCAGTTAATTAAGATTGATTGATTTGATTACGTAATTAAGGAAAATACAATTAATTATGTGTCATCAAGGCATTCCAAATTGAGGGAGACGCCGACACTATAAATACCCCTTCTCAAATCAAAAGGAAGACTGGAGCGGGCTGGAGAGAAAAATCACTCCCAAAGTTCATAAGTCTTCAAGCGCGTGAAGAGCCTTCAAGCTGCCAAATAGCCGGTTCATCACCAACCTCAAGTCAAAGCACTCGTCACGCGTCAACCCCCGTGGCCATCATACGACTCAAGATCAAGCGTCAATCGCCCTTGAGCCAAGTACACCATCGAGGACGACGACAGACAGAGGGACGCAAGCGGACGGAAGAAACCTCTCCAAAGCTCAGAAGTCTCCCAAGCTCGTGAAGAACCATCAAGCTGCCAAATAGCCGGTCTCTTCACCTCGCCGACTTCAAACAAGCACGGGAAATCACCTACAAGCTCGGAAGTCGTCAAACACGCGGATGATCAACAAGCACCAAACACATGTGCTGATTCATCCACCATCAAAAGCCATACTCGCCACGTGACACCGCTCGTGGTTCAAATCCGATCAAGTTCAAGCCTCTATAGCTCTTGGTCAATCGTCTTCCTCAAATCGTCAACATAGAAAGAAGCTCACACTACAACCGTTCGATTCAAGATCAAGTGCTCGCCACCCTTGGATCAAACCAACGTCAGAGATCGAATCAGAGGAGAATTTTGTGAAAGAGCATCTACAGAGATTGTAACCCGCATTTAAATTAATAAAATTATTATTTTGTACACGTGTCCTTCTTTCATTCGTTGCAGGATTTTTCGTGTTTACAATAGCAATTCAAAGAAAATGAGAAACCGACCGTTGGATGAGTTTATTACAATAAATTATGAGTTTGGTAAAAAATTTAGCCAATTTCACCATATTTTCGAATCCAATCTAACTGGTCAACCGTAGTCACTTATATGTTTTATTGGTTGACCGATGCCGTGGCAACCGTGAAACGTGCTTATTTTTTCACATCACGTTTGTATATATTCCATCGATGGATGTGCGTGGACATAAGATAAAAAAAATTAATTTTAATTACAAACACATTAGACTATACCAATTTTATCCCTAAAGTTATATGACTTATACATTGCATTTAAATTATTTAGGTTCATTCTAAAGCAACCATGAAGTGGAAAATGAATTCGGAGAAACCAACCGCTTGATGGAGAGATTGTAATGTTTTATGGTGGTTGTAGAAAATCCAGCCAATTTAGTTCTCATTTCAAATTTGATCAACTAGGTCAAACGTAGTTACTCTTATAAACCTATATTTATATATCATACACTCCAAAAAGCAACCCTTATCAATTCAAAGAAAATGGAAAAACCGACCGTTGGATGAGTTTATTACAATAAATTATGAGTGTGGTAAAAAATTTAGCCAATTTCACCATATTTTCGAATCCGATCGAATTGGTCAACCGTAGTCACTTATATGTTTTATTGGTCGACCGATGCCGTGACAACCGTGAAACGTGCTTATTTTTTCACATCACGTTTGCATATATTCCATCAATGGATGTGCGTGGACATAAGATAAAAAAAATTAATTTTAATTACAAACACATTGGTCTATACCAATTTTATTCCTAAAGTTGTACGACTTATACATTGCATTTAAATTGTTTAGGTTCATTCTAAAGCAACCATAAAGTAGAAAATGAATTCGGTGAAACCAACCGCTCGATGGAGAGATTGTAATGTTTTATGGTGGTTGTAGAAAATCTAGCCAATTTGGTTTTAGTTTCGAATTCGATCAACTAGGTCAAACGTAGTTACTTTTATAAACCTATATTTATATATCATACATTCCAAAGAGCAACCCCTATCAATCCAAAGAAAATGGAAAAACCGACCGTTGGATGAGCTTATTACAATAAATTATGTGTGGTAAAAAATTTAACAAATTTCACCATATTTTCGAATCCGATCGGATTGGTCAACCGATATGTAGAATATATATATACAGATCCTATCCAAAGCGGAGCTCCGCTTTGAAAATTAACGTGTGAAGTTCGAGTTTTGGGTCACTTTTCGGTCACATATCCACATCTCGACCGTTCAGTTTTTAGGTACTAGTGTATAGATCATCTCTGAAAATTTTCAGCCAAATTGATGATCGTTAAGGTATCTAACTCGCTTAAACCAATGGACGGACTGAATCTGTCAACCTGAACCGTACTAGCTTTAAGGAAGTTATCAATGCCTTAACGATCATCATTTTGGCTGAAAATTTGCAGAGATGAGCTATACACTAGTACCTAAAAACTGAACGGTCGAGATGTGGATATGCGACCGAAAAGTGACCCAAAACTTGAACTTCACACGTTAATTTCAAAGCGGAGCTCCGTTCTGGATAGGATCTGTATATATATATATATATATATATATATATATATATATACAACCATTCTCAGGTGCGGACGTCCGTACCTAAGGATTAGGTACGGATTTCCATTTTTTTCCCTCTTTCCGATCACACATTTATATCTTAACCGTTCTGTTTTTAGGTCCTAATGTATAGATCATCTCTGCAAAATTTCAGCCAAATTGGTGATCATTAAGGCATTCAAACCTGCAATTTCCAACAATGAATACGAACGGTTCCGAATCTGTCGAACCGGAACCGTTCGTATTCATTGTTGTAAATTGCAGTTTGAATGCCTTAATGATCACCAATTTGGCTGAAATTTTGTAGAGATGATCTATACATTAGGACCTAAAAACTGAACGGTTAAGATCTAAATGTGTGATCGAAAAGGGGGGAAAAATGGAAATCCGTATGACGTCCGCAGTCCGCAAACCAAGAACGCGTTATATATATATATATATATATATATATATATGCACATTAGCACATATTTTATATAGAAGTATAAGAACTTCCACACACACACACACATATTGATATATATATATATATATATATATAAAATATTTTACGTGCTTTTACGGGCCGGGCCTAGCAGGCTTTTACGGGCCGAGCCTAGCGGGCCTTTGGCTGGCCGGGCCGGATTTTTGTGGGCCGGCCCACTACCCACCGAGGCGGGCTTTTTAACGGGCAGGGCCGGGCTTTTAGCCCTCAGGGCCGGCGGGCCTCCATCAGCCCACTTGATCCGCGGGCTTTTTGATGATGCCTAACATTATACTTCAAAACATTACATAAAAAAAAAATATATATTTACGACAATAAAGCCCGCGGCATCGCGCAGACACCTTTGCTAGTTCCATCTAAAGCAGGTCCTGATTCTGAAAGTCAGGTACACATTCCACCAAAATCACGTCTTAACAAAATCACACAGACAAAATTCTAAGCATATGCCCCAAAAGTACAAAGTTCAAAAGCTAATCAGATTTCCATATCAAACAAAAAGGACTATACATTTTACGAACAATTCGAATGAACAATCATGAAAATACAAGAAATGATTATAGAGTATAAAAGAAGTACCAGTTTCAGCTCCATTAAACCATCAGAAGGCTGGTAACAAGCAATCCCACTAATCCCAAGCTCAGAGCCGTCTCAAACTTTTTGGAGGCCCTGTGCGAAAGTTTAAGATGCGGCCCTCCAAGCTTCAATCTTATATGAAATTTAAATTTGAACAAACTCACAATGTAAAATCAAATAACCAACAATGTATGATCAATATATATCATTAGATGAGCCTACAAAAGAGGCTAAATATTCAATACAAACATAAAGTTTGCAGCAAAAAATAATTACAAAAAGATGCTTTGATTTGAAACCCTCAAAATAACACATTCTAGCAGTGTTGATTGATATTCATTTGAAAATCCATCTCCTTGCCTTCTTACCTGCAAACTGATCAATTAGCTTATCACAATTGATTTTTCCAAGATATTCGTTCTCAATCGGTAACTGACCTCGCATTGGCCCCCTCTTAAACAACTTGCAACAAAAACAAAAAACCTTATCAAGTTCCTTTGAGTACACTAGCCACTCTCTATCATATTTCTCTCCATTTCTTAAAAACAGAGTGTAGAATTTTGAACTGAAACGTCTATTGAACTTGTCTGGAGGACCATTTTCTATTGAAAGATCTCTATGAGGACCCTTTTCTACCAACAAATCTATCAACTTTTTATCCAAACTATCCCAATTTCTTGGGTCAAAAATATTCACAGGAGCATCATTCACATTATCATTATGTCCTGTACCATTCTCATTTTCATCATGACCCAAATTATCGACAACTACATTGCCATCAGTGTGCTCTTCCACATTATCTTCCCTATCAGTGTGCTCTTCTGCCACTTCATTAACTAAATGCCCACCCAAACCTTCTAATTTTCTACTAATGAACCTATCAAGACTTCCCCTTAAAGAATTAACCAAAGCGTTTTGCATGTCCAGATAAACATTTTGTTTTAGGAGGCATGCTTCTAAATTTTAGCAAATCAATTCAAGCAACATCCCCAGACAATTCAAGCAAAATTAGCAAATCAATGTGAAGGAGGGAGCCTGATTACTTGAACTCAAATCATAGTCTGTGACTCTGAGTTTGTTCACTGCTCGACTTCTCCAATTTCTCAATTCCAGAATCCCACAAAATTGCTAGATGGCCTACTGACCTAGACCTTTGTAATCTGGAAACCAAATCAAACCCAGATCAAACCATTAGGAATAACCCATCAAAAAATCATTACGGGACCGAGTAAATAACGCAGCAAACATTGATTAATTTGATTCAATCATACCTGAGTGGCTGGATTGTCGATTGGTCGATGAGAATTGAGGAGAGGAGAGGAGAGGAGAGACAGAAGTCACAGATCGACTCACAGAACGCAGAAAAAAGAGGACGATAAGGTTTGTTGTGTTTGTGTGGCTGGATAGAGAGGTAGGCACCCAATTTCACATCATCTGAAGACTTTAATATTATTTATTAAATATATTAAATATATAACCATTAAAAAAATTGGGCCCTCTAAAGAGGGTATCAGATTGACGTAGCAAGAGGACCATGGGGCCCTATGTTATATCATATATAATTTTTAATATATATTAATATATATATAAAACCTAAAAAAAAAAAATTTTGGGGCCCTTGCAATTAGGGGCCCTGTGCTGTCGCTCAGGTTGCACGCCTTGAGAGCCGGCCCTGCCCAAGCTCCTCACCACCCAGTATTGCATGCTTTACATTCTACATTAGGCACTCTCGAACCAAGTCCAAAGCCAACTACAGCCATCAAAATTCCCACATCAAAACCAAAAAAAAAAAAATTCAAAAATTCAAAAAACCTGGAGACTTTAAGCAAAACAAGCCAAACCCAACTCGAAATCCAAACCCAGCTGAATAACCCCCGGGTTACCCAACTCGTTGTACGGATCCTCCGCCACCATCCTCAACCCGACATAATAGGGCGGCTCACCCACATAATACGGTGTTCAGCATTTATCAAATCCCGCTCTATTCGAAAAAATTGTCCCTCACTAGAGAAAGGGAAATTTCTCTAAAAATATCTTCGAAACGCGGATTACATATTTCAAATCCCAAATTATCCAAGCTATAGAAACAGCAGAAATGGAAGAGCAATTTACTGTTGCAAAAGTGAGTAACCAGCCGAGCCTAATTTCACCTTCAGAGAATAGATCGAAACCGAGCTTTGACTCGAGGTCTTCGTTGGCAGTGCGGGCCATAAACTGATATATTCAGTTTAGGGATTATGATAGGAAACAGCACAACTTATATATGCTCTACAAAATACGGAACATTGGTGATAATCAGGCCCACATCGAAAGTCACAGGCATGTACATCTCAGTTCATTCATCTTGTGCAGAAGGCCCTAGTTAGGATTTAGCTTATTACACATCTACCAAAAAGAACGAATAGATGCTGCAGATCTTCAAAATGAGTATATTAAATGCTCACGTAAGATGTAGAGGTCACATAAATCTATAAATCTAGAAGGTCTAGAGGCTTGACCAATCATTCAATTTGGAATCAAAGATTGATGATCAGATAACGAAGAATAGCTTATAGTTCTGTCCTTTCGTAATATATGAGGGTAGGTGATGGCATTCATTCTAGGAAAGGGACTCCAAAATACTAGGCTTCTTCTGAGTGATTCAGATGTCTAAGTTGCGAGGCGTTTCCCATAGCTGGGATTGATTCCTAGTCTGTCATCTCAAAATTCTTTATTATCTGATATTTCTAGCATCTCTGACGACTATTAGTGCAAGACATTATTCAGCTGTTGTACATCAAACCTATTCAAGTATGAACATGCATGTAAACTACTGACAAAAATTCTCATGATGAAGGAAAAAGTAATCAACTATTCACAATTCATCCGATTGGAAGAGAATCGCCATACAAACCTAATGAATGAAATATACCCAAGTGAAATTTTCTTTAGATTTTTTCCTGAAAGTTTATATTACATGTTGACAACCAACCGAGCACGCAAGTTCAATTATTAAGCTTACGATACATAAGAGACAAAGTTTACTGTTATGTTGACACAAAAGCTAGGTCTTGAAATAATCATTCCCAACTTTATGTCCCACAGATGATGACATGAAGTTCTGGCAAATTGTGCATCAAGTACAAATGAGAAACAAACCTCACCATAATTCAAATTCCTAGATTTGTGTACTCTTACTGCTGCTAGGGCAGCCCAACCATGTGAGCTAATTGCTCATCTTTTTGATGTGGGGACATTGCGAACAGTTGGTAATACCGGACACTGCGGGAACAATAGTAAAAGACACAAATACATTAAAATTTCTCAAAAGTGATAGTTTCTATAGAAGATAGGTATGATATCAAACCACGAAACGGATTGTCCCCCCCCCTTTTCCTCTTTAAATAATGGAAAGAACTTCGCTGAGCACAGCTAATAAAAGCATGACAGCTGTCCATTAAAAAAAAAAAATTTCTGGTTGAAACCCGAAAAAGGAGAAAAGAGATTTCATTCGCATCCAAATCTAACCCCCCCCCTCCGGCACCATCCAGCTCTTCCCTCCTCAACCCCTGCCCCTACGGTCTTCGACGACCAAGCAGTGGCTGAGGCTCTCCTCCGGGTCAGCACCGCAGCGTAACAGTGCTCCTCCTCCTCCGCCGCTCGCAGAGCAGAGGATCGTGCCTCTCCCGGAGAAGGTAAAGAAGAGCAGCTGGGGACCGACGCTCCGGAGCTCGCAGTATCGCGGCGTCACGTTTTATCGGAGGACCAGGAGATGGGAATCGCATATTTGGCCCCCGACTCTCGCTCTCGCTCTCTCTCTCTCTCTCTCTCTTCCAATACGGGTTTCCTTCTGACTTGTACTACTGAATTATAGGGATTGGAAGTGATGGGTATTGGATTCAGGGTAGAATTCGATTGTTGTTTTGTGATTGTTCAAATTTGTTTTGCAATTTGTATAACAATGCTGAGCTGAAATTTGACTTCTTGTTCATCTTGGGGTTTTGGTTGTTTTACTCGGTAGGAATGTTGCAGTAATCTGCATATTTTTTCAAGTGTGTGGATGTTCAATTTTACTGAGCAATTGAATAGGCATGCTCTTATTCGAACTTGTTTAATTGTGAATTTGTGATGGTTTAATTTTGTTTTGCAATATGTGTATCACTGCATGGATTACTGGAAGCAAGTTCATGATCGGAGTGATATAAGCAAAGTGATATATATCTGTGTTGCTCTGTGGAACATTAATATGGTCATGAACTCATGAAAAGAGCTAAGATATAGATTTGGATGCGAATGAAATCTCTTTTCTCCGTTTTGGGGTTTCAACCAAATTTTTTTTTTTTAATAGACAGCTGTCATGCTTTTATTGGCTATGGTCAGCCCACGCTGACCAGCCCTGGTGAGCGAAGTTCTTTCCTTAAATAATTGCACAACTTGACTAACAAAGAGACTTCCATGGACCACGGTCCACCTGCACCTCGGCAAAAAAATTAGATATTTTACCACCAAATGTCCAATTTTGCCTATGGTTCACTTACACCTTAGTCCATATTAGAATTTTTGCTAATCACAAAAGAAATGGAAACTTACTAAAAAAAAATTAAAGGACGTCCTGAAATACCAATTCCCAACTTGTATGTCATGCAGATAATGACATGAAGTTGTCGCAAAATTGTGCATCCAATTACATATAAAATGACAAATTACAATGCCTAACCATAAGTCAAGTTCCCAGATCTGGGTGCTCCAGCTGCTGCCAGGTCAGCCCAACCAGGTCAATTAATTGGTGGTATATTTGTTTTGGGGATAGTGGGGACTGTTTGGAACAATGCAGACAGATACTCCAAAATTTTCTCAAAAGCGACAGCTCCTATTCAAAATAGATAATCCGAGGAAAAGTTTTCACTGTAAGAGTGCCTTTGTATTTTTGGGTTTACACCTTATACTAGCTTAATAACTATGAAAGACTAACAATTTTGGTGAATTACCAAGTAACATCCTTTATTCTAAAGTCCGATTATAGCTATGATAGTTTTAAAATTGCCTAACTAGGATTACAGAAATGTCAATGTCTTGTTATGACTAACGATTTTTATTTCATGCATAACACTAATATATGATGGTCTCTATGTGATATAAAAACAAAATACAAAAAGTAGTAAAAAAGACGTCAGTGAACAGCGCTATAGCAATTCTAACATAAATCAAGTTCAGTAATTACCTGATATCTGAAACAGAATAATAAGTGTAATTTGAATGGCTTCCAATCAGAGCTGGTATTCCGGATACGAGATGACAACATTAGATCTCCTGCAGGTCCCAAAGCTACTCGCAGCAGGAACTCGCAACTACAAGTCAACAACAAGTTAATTTAAAAGATCCCTTAGTGCTAGAAATGTCTCCAGTGAGATTTATAGAGATTCTAATTAAAACTGTCTCCAGAGACTTGAATAATTGAACAATTATATGTCCCAGTATTTACCTGTGAGACCAAGTCTTAATATCATCTTCAGTAGGCTCAAGGATGAAATCAACAAAAACCTTGTTAGAATTAATAGTTGGAAAAGGAGATGGATCAGGGTAAATGCTCCAAAATTCGTTTCTAGCACATCCAAATATTGGGAATTGCTTTTCGAGGCTTAAATATAGCCTGCAGAAGAAATTACAAAACCCATCCAGCAATTACAGAAATCTATAACCGGCTGCGGTTATGGCCTCCCATGTGGAATCTATATCTCTGCGACTCTGCCTCTGCCTCTGCATAACCGGCTGCGGTTAAGTAACCGAGCGTGTCGGTCAGGCGCCGATTTTCGGCTCGGTGCAGGTGGCCCTTGGTCCACAGTCCCTGCCATTTTTATATATTTCAGTTGCAGCATTTCCCCCCTCCAACAACTCTAGACGAAGCAGCTAGCTCATCATTGGAGTCACAGAACCTACCATTTTATAATTTTTCGTCCCCCAAACGCGTGATTAGAGACAAAAAAAAAATTATATTATCCTTAAAAGTTTTGTTTTTCAAAATTCTCCATTCGACCTTATTTAGAGACAAATAACCTTCAATTAGAGACAAAAAAATATTTGTTTCAAAATTTAATTGGGGACAAAATTTAATTTTGTCTCCTATGCATTTTAGATTTTGCAAATAATTGGTAAATTTTAAGTGGTTAGTTACACCGAATTTCAAATTTTAGACAAAAAGAATTAGGAAAGAAAATTTTCTTATTTAATTTTGTTAGAGGATTTTTTTTTAACTTTTCATCTTGACGGGGTTTGGCAAAAGCTAATAGTGTATAGCAACTTATTGGAATTGAAATTATTTTGTTTTGATCTCACATATATTTAGCCACTCTATTTATCTTAGTTCTTTGAACTATTCGACGATCACTGCTCTTTGATTTCCCTATACGAACCTCTAAACACCAATACCTGCCAGCAGTAGTGTCTTTGTATGCAATGCTTCTCATCTATGTCGCCTCTCTTAGTTTTTCTTCTCCTCATTTAGTACCATATATAAATCTAAAATTAGGGTTTACAATCTTGCAGAATTTCAATATTTTTTTAGTTTTCGTAATGCTAATATTTTTTTTGTTGATGTCGTAGCAAGGTTAGGGGCTCGGCTAGAAGACAATTGCATTTTTGTAGACTACTACTAAGAATCTAAGAGAACTTTTTTGAAAATTCAGATTCTAGAACATATTTTATATGAAAAGAGTTTAGTGTATTTATGATATTATGATTTTTTTATTTTAATTATTTTATCTATTAAAAACTAAAGTGCTTAATTGTTAGCCAAAACATAAATTTTTATGTAAATACCCCTTATACATGTACTTTGAAAACCACATTAATGACAAAGGATAAACACGTAAAATTACAAGTAATAAAAAATATAAAAATAAAGATATATTTTGATCTTTGTATTAAAGGAATTTCTTTTTGATAAATCTTTATTAAAGTTAATGAGGTTAGAAGGATAGAAATCTCATCAGGCAAAACAAAAGACTTGGCGTTCTAGAAGAGGGTCTGTGAGGCCGCTAGACCGAGCCTAAGCGCTAGCACCTCCCCAATTTTGCGCTAGGCGATGGAGGAAATCGTTTTGGGTTTTAGCGGTATGGTCGCTGGGCGTCGATCTATAATATTTTCAACCCAAACATATCTCTTCTCTCTTTCCATCTGTCTCTCCTTGACGACACGACGAGGACAATTCTACTCTCTCTCTCTCTCTCTCTCTCTCTCCTCTCCTCCAATCTGTCCCTCTCTCTCCCCCCTTCAATCGATGAAAACACAGAAGTAAGTCTCTCTTTCTTTCTCTCAAACCTCTGGTGTCTGCCATAGTTTCTATTCATTTAATCATTTGTAACTATATGTTGATTATCTTGAACATTTTGGCCATTATATTCTGGGTCTTTTCAAATTGAATGAATATATGTTGAATTGTTTTCTAGGAGAAAGCAAGATTGAGGAACAAAGAAAAAATCAAACTCTGTAATTAGGGTTTTAGAGAGACATAGTAATATGGACCATGGCCTTCATCCTAGACAGAGGGAGTTCTTCATTGGCTCCACAAAGGGCCAGGTTTGTATAAAGTTCTCTCCTTTTTTTTTTTTCTCTTGTATTGCGTTAAATTTGATTCCTTTATCTTTATAGCTATCTAGGTTTTATTGGGATTGTTTGATATTTGCATTCATTGAAAATTTGGGCATTGTTGGCTATCTGGGTGTGGTTCTTTGTATGGTGTATGATCATTCAATAGAAATTTTTATATGAATATATCAAAAGTCTTTTAGACAATGACAAACCTGCATGCCATAATGGAATTCAATTTCTGATATTGAGATTTTATATTGGGAGTTCTCTTTATTTGTCTTCACCATAATGAACAGATGGAGAGAATGGACAAATTGGTGAGGGAGTCTGGAGAAGTAGTACTTGCCAAGAATTTTGTCAAAATTTGGCAAAAAATTTTAAGTGAGTTTTCATTTTATGGTCTGAAGTCACTATTAAGTTCATAGTTATGTTGAATTTTTTATTCTGATGATTATTTTTCGGTTCTCTAAGTGCTGATTTAGCTTGGTTATGCCCTGTGTAGTCACTCTGCTGATCGTGCTGGAAAACCAATTGTGAAATGGATTTAGGTTCGTTGCACATTTTATTCTCTCTTCCCTTCCTTTCCTTTTATTGCAGTGGAATATCGCCATGTTGTTGTTAGTGTTTTACTTTTGTTCTTACTATATGGTGGCATCTGCTTTTGTTACTATTGTGTTAGGTGCAAAATTGGTTCCAGAAAAGGAAGCAAGAGTTACCAAACATATTAAAAGATCTCCAAGGATTTGACCTTCCACTAAGGCACCTAAAAGCAAAGAAAAACCTAAAGGGCTAAATGTGCTTCTCATTATTGCTTGTTTCTCTTATGTCTCTCTTGTATTACGCAAGCTTGTAAAGGCTTTTTCAAATTGATTAAATTATTTTGTGTGTTCGGCTAGTGAACCCATATACTATACTAAACAATAGAAAGTGTTAAACCGAAAGCTAGCGGAGAAAAGTGAAATTTTGAAATATTTTACTTACTACTAGTTCTTTTATAATCTTGGTTTTTGCCCTCTAGTTAGATACTGTATTAATACTGACAACTCTTCCACCTATTATAGTCATTAATGACATATTTAATAAGTTGGCTGCTGAATTTATACCAAATTGTTTTCTACTCATATAGTTCATAAAAGCATCGCAGCGGGAATGAAATGCCGTTGAGAAGGAGGAGGATGCATTCATTGAGGACTTTTCTAAGGTGAGTTTCTTCCTCATTTTCTCTGGGCATTTGATATGTTAATTATTACAGCTCTATGCATTCATGAAATTCTGATTCTTTGCGATCAAAACATGTTCAGGAAGACTACAATGACATGGTGGATGGAAGGCAAAGCTGGTTTGGACTGACACTATAGAGCAGAAGTGGGGCCTCTTCATTGCCAAGAATAAATGATTATGATACCTCAAGTTTTGCATATGCAAATGCTACAGGTACTTGAGTTAGATATGCATTTCAGATAAACATTGTATTCAGTCGCTGTCTTATTAGTGTTTGAACTTTTGCCATCTATAATAATGGAATTGGGGTTTGTCTTTGCTCGTTTGTATCTGAATCTGTGTCAAATTCAGTATTTGTTAATCGTCCCCTATTCGTCTGATAGACACCATTAAATTTGAAAATAATTTAAAATTTGAAAATAAAGAGACGGAATGAGTTTCGTCCCTTATTAATCTGATTGGCGCCATTTATAGTTAATTTTCTCGCCAACCTGAATGAGAATGGGGGATGAAATTTTGTTGAATAGGGGACAATTTTAATTTCTTCTCCAAATACATTAAGAGACTGAATTTATTAGCTGTTGCCTTTAATAATGGGGGGTGAAATTTGCACACCCCATATTGCAAACCACACACCCTTCTATTATTTTAATAATATTTTATTTCACATCTCTTTTCACTTCCTAAAATGCCCTTGGTTTTGGTCTCTCTCTCTCCCTCTCTCTCTCCTTCAAACCACGACAGAACCATTCTCCGACCTAAACTCAAACTAAAGCTCCTCTCTCTCTCTCTCTCTCTCTCTCTCTCTCCGGCATGGCCGCACGGAAACCTTTTCTCTCTCCGACGGTGACGCCATGATTGACTGACAGTGCGACGGTGGTCTGGGTTTTTGTTTTTCACTCTTCAATCGATTTATGGGTTTATGGGTATTCAATTGATTGCTGTTTCTCTTACTTTCTGCTTCTGGGTATTCCATTTTCAGTAGCAAAGCATAGAAGATTAGACGTCTTCAAGGCTCAAGCAGATTTCCGGTTTCAGTTTTCAACTTTTCAATTTCGGATTCTTCAAGCTTGGTAAGTTGCTGCCTCGCGACCTAGTTCTTCAATCCTCAGCCAAGAGGCCCCTCCCTCCCTCCCTCTCTCCCCGGTACGACCGCATTGATAGGTCCAGGTTTATGCCTTTCTGAGTTTCTGTTTTCGTTCAATCAATCATTCAAGCCTCTTACTTTCTGGGTTTTTAGTTTCCAGTCTTCAAGTCTTCAGATTTCTAGGTCAAACTCACGCAACAAAGCAGCGACGGCGCAAAGCATAGACGTCCTGAAGCTTGGTTCGATTTTTGGGTTTGATTTTTGGGTTCGGTTTCTGATTCTGCAAGGTTGGTTCTGATTCTTCAAGTTCGGTTACTTTGTTCGGTTTCTGGGTTTGATTTGCATTTGTTTTGCCTTTTGCTAGTGTATGAATTCATTAAATTGAGATGAGAGTGTGAGACATTTGTATATCAATATATGAGATGAAATATGTATATGAGAATTGAGATGAAATTTGCATCTGTTTTGGTTTAAGAATTTTGATTTGAGTATCCTTCAAATCTGGCCAATTTTTTTTTTTTTTTTTTGGGTCAATCTTACTAAAATTTCAGAAAGAGAGGAAAAAGAAAAAGGAAAAAAAAAGTCTGACCGAATTTCAGAAAGAGAAAAGACAAAAAAAAAAAAATCTGACTCAAGGACATTTTAGGAAGTAAAAAGAGATGTGAGGTAAAATATTATTAAAATAATAGAAGGGTGTATGGTTTGCAATATGGGGTGTGCAAATTTCACCTCCTTTAATAATTAGGGACAAGCATTAGGAAACGACTTTAGCCACAAAATGATTTTGTCTCAAATTTTTTTTTTAGGACGAATTCTCAGCTCTTAGAGACAAATTGATTTCGTCTCGGAATGGGTTCTCTAGTAGTGTATATTTCATTTCCATTCTCTCCAACAAAGCTAGTCACATCAGTTAGTAAACAAGAAAATCTACAGAGGAAAGTGCAGAAGAAGTGGACGTCTCATTCCCAGGTCCCAGCGAGCCACTCCAGATTCGATTATGCACTTGCTGATCAAGAAAGCCGCTAGCTCATCATTATAGTTACAGACCCTTGCATTTTATATATTTCATTTCCAGGTGGACGTCTCATTCCCAGCGAGCCACTCCAGATTCGATTATGCACTTGCTGATCGAGAAAGCAACTAGCTCATCATATAGTCACGGACCCTGCCATTTTATATATTTCATTTCCATTATCTCCAACAAAGCCAGTCACATCAGTTAGCAAACAAGAAAATCTACAGAGGAAAGTGGTAGAACAAAAAGTGGACGACTCATTCCCAGGTCCTAGCGAGCCACTCCAGATTCGATTAGCAATGTTTCTCAAAGTCGACCATAAAAAAAATGCCTCTGTATATCTGTGTGTTTGTTTCGAATTATACCTGTATATCAGAACACAAAGACGTTGATGATAAATGAATAAAATGATTACGCTGGTGACATCTACAGTGTAATTCAATGTGGTATTACGATGTTGGCAAAACCTTTTCGTGCCCTGGTTCCACGTGTTCAAACGTGGATCAACCATTCTCGTACTTGTCCAATTTCATGTAATATTTACCAGTTTGAGGATTTTTGATATCGCTTCGATAACTCATGTGGTAATTAGGAAAAAAATCTTTGTTAAGGTAATAAGATCCTTATTAGAGTAAAAAAGGTTCTCGTTTGAGTAATTAAGTCTTATAAGTGGTAATTGTATGTATGTCATATGCTATTATATATCGTAGAATTTCCCCTTAAGTACTTATGCAAATCAGAGAGCAATTTATTCACCTTATACAGTTGATCCGATATAAGAGACAGCTGGTGAGCAATAACAATTTGTGTATTACCATCGACTGCTGTATCAATTACTGGGTTCCAAATCACATATCCCTAATAAAAGTTGAAAGAATTGTCAACATTCAGAAAGTGAGAAACTATAATGCTATAGTAATTAAGTGGAAATCCACTATATTAGTAATGTAGCTCTTATGTTTAGATTCACTTACTCTGAAATTCATCATGGGGGTAATTCCATTTTCATTACCTACAATACATCGATGATCAAGGGGAAGTAAGAACCATAAGAGGAAAAGAATGGCAAGGAAAAAGTAGAGTTATTGCTTCTTCTCAAGCACTTGCAAGTTTGTCGTGTTAACATGGCGGTTGATATTTGTTTGGCTCCAGTTTTGTTACAGCTGGTCAATAATCTATTTTCTTGCGTGGGCATGCCAGCACTGTTTGGGTGCGGTCGTCGGGGGTGTCCCTTGACCTGACTTCTTTCAAGAGATTGTGGACGAGGAGAGCACCAACCTTGTCGTGGGATTCTTTGTGCCTCGTGGTGAGGACTTTTGCTGAGCTTCTTGAAAATCACAATCGATACTCGATGTTGTAGATCGAGCAGAGCTAGAACCACTGGGAAATGAGGAGAACTTGCTAAAGCGTGACTTTAGCTTGGCTGGGTTGCTAGGGCGTTACCCTTGCTTGGCTGGTTCTGTAACCGTTGTGGTCGCGGCACTACCGTCGGCTCCCGAGGAGACTAGGACTGAAGTAAGTTGACAGAGGGTTTGGTGGCACTGAAAGTCGGCTTGTGAGAAGACTAGGACTAGGAGTGTGATCACCTGTAAGAGAAAAAGAAGGAGAGGAGTTGCTCTTAGAGAGGTTTGCTCTAGAGAGACTTAGATCATCTTAGAGATGTTGTTGTTGTGAATGTGTGTTTGAGAATGAGAGGAGAAGGTATTTATATAGGAAACAAAAAGAAGAGTGAAATGATGAGTGGAAGAAAAATAATGAAAGTGGAGTATGGAAATGATTTGTAAAATATGGAAAAGATAGAGTAATGATGAAATGAAAGCAAAGCATGAAGGTGCAGAAACATAGAAGTGATGATGATCTATTAAAGAGATTGTAGTAGAAAACTATATCCAAGGAAAAAGAGAAAAGTATCTAGCTTTCTTCATGTGGGTAGGAAACATGAACATGATGAATGTTGAGCTGGTTTTAGATCAGTTTCTGCCCCTTTATTCCTTCAATTATTTCTCTACCAAGAATTCAGAATGAGCCTTCAACGTCTTCATAAAAAATGTTCCACTATGAGTGTAGATCATCCTGGTAAAATTTCAGAGATTTTGGTATAGTGGTTGGGCCGAAAACGCTGCTGGACCTCTTACAGATCCAGTTTTCCAGTTTTGCTTCTGTAGAAAATTGGACTGATTGTTTGAAGGCCTTCCACTCAAAATTAGCTCTGGTACTCTTCATAAGAAATGATCCTTGAGATGTCTAGTATTAATCTGGAAAGTTTTAGCTCATTTGGATTTCATTTGATTAGTCTTCCGCCCCTCTTTCCTTGTTTAGCTCGGTTTCTCCTAGCCGAAGTAAGAAAATGTGCTAAAGTTGACTTTTCATTTCCATGATTCCATGATTTCCTTTTCTTACAGCTCGCATAATTCTCCATAGTAGGCTTTATTTAGCCTCTAAATAATATATTTCGAACTTGTTGACAATATATAGCTTGAGCCACTGACATCACTGACATTGGCTCAATTTCTCCAACACATGCCTTGTCAGGCCAAAATGCTCATTTTGGGTCCAAACATTGCCCCCCAGACCTCGAAGTCAAAGGTCCTCGTCTTGACTAAAGAGGTCTTGAATCAATACCGCTCTTATAATGTCGTTGCTTCAAAGTCGTTGTTCCAAAGCCACTTTTATTGGCTTGAAATTGCTTGACTGATTCCATATAGGCCATAAAGCTTGAACACCACAATCTGAATTGCCTTTGTCATGAACTGACGTTTTCTTTATTAACTTTATTGCCTCTCATGTATCTGATGTCTGGTATGCAGTGAATTGGTGAAACTTGGGTAGGTTGTAGGAGATCAGAACTTTAGCGTGCCACTCCCCCCCTCCTCATGTGAAGGAGACTACTTTCTATCACGAATGAGGATCCTTCTCTTCCTTGGTGGTAACTTCGCCATGTGCAGAACAGCAAGTATCTGCCTTGTTCGCTGGCTCTCTGTTGATTTTCTCAAATGTAGGTGTTGGAGCCACTTCGCTGGCTAAATCAAGTTTGATCAAGGCCTACGTACTTGGCGAAATAAGATGCAGAATAGCAAACTGTTTGTTGTCATTTAATCCTTCGCGAGTCTTATGCTGAAGAGGATGATTGGATCATGGCTATCTACATCAATGACATGTGACCAAGCGAAACCAACATACTTGCTGCAACTTTAGCATCTAAAACCGCATCAGTTTTAATCATGTTTTAATTAAAAAACATCAGGCCACTATGCTGGCCACTATGCCGGACCCAAAAATAGTCCTTTCTAGGCGTTTCCCTCCTCCCCTTGACGATGGCTTTCTACCCAGTGGACGGGATCATAGCGAAAGAGCCCTCCTGGCCTTTCGTCGTGCCATCTCCTGCTTGGATATTCGTCTTGCCACCGACTGCGTAAGTTATGAGCTCTATGCCCCTAACCACTTCGCTCGCCAATTTGGGTTGGCCCAGTTGGTACCCTGGCCTCTGGTTGATTCTGCCAATTATTATATGTTGGCGGAGATTAGCCTCACCTGGGTCTGCCCCCTTTCAGAGTCAATTTACTTTGATAGTGATTCCCCTTTGGGTCAGAGCGTTGTACCCCCTCAACGATGTCGACGATGATTATGTTAATTGGTGGAAAGAAGTGTCCGTGAACTGTTGGGACCTGCCACATGACGAACTCTTCGTCCTGATCTTTCGTGGCATAAGTAGTCCTGGTCCGGAGGACTGCGAGATTCTTGAGCGCTTCTCCAACCGTGCAGCACAAACCCCGCGACCTATTCTTCCTTCTCGCTTATCGCGTCCAAGGATACAAATCCACGATCCTAGGGCAACAGTAAGTTTTTGTCTTTCTTCACCATTCCTTTTCCTTGTCTTGATTTTCTCGCTCTTATTCCTGAGTGTGTTTTGTAGCAAACCACCCGGAGCAAGACAAACTCTGTTCAGGCCGGGGAACAAAGGGCAATAGTAGAGGAGACTCCTGATGGAGAGTCTTCTCATGATGAAGATCCTGCTGAGGTAATTTGGTCAAGAACGATCCCAAACTTGCATATTTGGTGCTTTCCCCCTTTTTGAATTGTGATTCTTTTCTCGTACAGGCCACTGCTGTCTTTCCTTGCAAACGCGATAGGTCTCAATCCGTCGAAGAGAGTTTTGAAGATGACGAACCTCTGGGAATGCGATTGGTAAACTCCGGCCCCTTCTTATTCTATTTAAATTTTAGAATCTGGGCATGATCTTCATTATATATCTTTTGACAGGTCCGTCAAAGGACCACTGATCCCTCTCGCCTGAGCGAGGCTGGATCCTCAGCCGCTGCAGAAAAGCCAACTCTCTCGCTAGTTCAAGCATCAACTAATCCTGTGGCGCCTCTTCCGTCTCCCAGATCTATAGAGCATCTGCAAGGTCCTACCATTCTAATAACGATCTCCGATGACGACTCCTCAGAGCATGAAAGCGTGGAAAGCCACTCTGAGGCTTCTGCCGCTTATGAGGAACTGATGACGACAGAGATTCTCGCGATACTAGAGGTCCAAGAGGTGCATGAGGTGAGGCCTCTTCCTCTTGGTGACCACGTACCAGATATTGAGCCGACAGCTCGAAAGGTAAGCCACTTTTGGTCAATGCTTTCCATTTTCCTTTTCAATCTAACCCCGCTCTCTGACTTTCTGAATCTGACCAAGATTCTATTTGTACCAAGGAGGTGGCAACAAACACTGAGGGTCCTATCGGCGGGACAGTCGCCCCAGAGATGGAAAATGATACTGACGGTGGTGGTTCCCCCCAAGTCTCGCGAATAAATGAGACAACCGTCGAAGCCGAGGGCCTTGTGCTTGAATCTGCTCCACTTGCCCATGGTGAGCAGCGAGTTGAGTTTCCAGATTCTCCTGCGGCTGAAGAGATAGACCAACCTAATGAAGATGAAGAAGCTGAGGAAGCTGTCCACCTTTTTGCATTGGTGGTTTGTGATCCTGTGGCGCCTCTGCCGCCTCCTCCTCCTACCAGATTCGAGAGATTGATGAGGGTGTTGGAGGTAACTCCTCCTTCTGCTGTGGATGAGGCTAAGATGGTGCTTCACGAACATCTGGGCCCTCAGGAATTGGAGACTGACATCCTCCCGCGAGTCTTGGAAGCTCTAAGGTATCTTCGCCAGGAGAAGGTTTTGACTCTGTGGCAATTTAGTGCTATCGACTCTCTGCTGAATGAACTTGATATGGCCCGCCGACGTCAATTGGCCGCGAACACCTAGGCTCGTGACGCTTAAGAGGCTTTGACTAGTGTCTCTCGAGAAATGGACATCTCCCACGATATTTTAAATGAACGATCCATCCGCCTGAGGGAACTACAAATCCAAAGGTCCGACTTCAAACTTCAGATCGAGGACCTCCAAGCCCATTTAGCCTTTGTTGAGAATGCGATTGTTGCAGAAGAAGCTCAACTCGATGAGCCTTTGGCTGCTTCTGAAGAAATGGGCAGCAACCTGGCCCGTATCAGAGATCGGGCCACTCAGGCTGAAGCTGGTGCCATTGCAGCGAAACGCCACGTGGAGGAACTTTGTTTGAAATTGAGCTTTGCGGGCCAATCTTTGTAGGCCCCCTCATAAACCGGTCAGTCTCCTCAAATGCCAATAATCTCTTCTTTTAATAGCTAACTCCTCAAAAACCACTCCTCACATGCTACTAGTCCATTTTTTCCCGAGATTTGGAATCACTAATCTCGATTTACTGACATTGGTTTGACTCTTTAACCATCCATCCAAGGGTGGGGATTTTCCTGAAGTCCCTTTAAATAGTTGTATTTTGGGCAAGGAATACTCACAACAAATTTTCTGAAACATTCAAGAAATGGCCTTTCAGTCCTTGCTTCTCTTTCTCCTTCTTCACAAATCTTCCCCTCATGAAATTACCTTTAGCCTCTAAATTTTAGGCTTTATGGCGTAATCTTAAGCTTGGGTTAGGCCTTATGGCGTAATCTTAGGCAACCCCTTGTTTCGCCTTTCTGGAATCTTGCAACAACAATGCCAGGCTTCAGATTGGTTTAGAAACACGAGGGGGCTCCGAGTGTGAGATCCACGATCATGCGAGATCATCTTTATTAGGATCCCCCACTTAGAGCAAATCGGGGAAGGGAGGGAAGCCAAATTGAGGTTCGGCTTTCCTCCTCTGGTTCCTTCCTTCTGGACCCGGCCCGTGTTGTGCCCTCCAGATGGAAGGGGCTTTGGTTCTCACCTCCTTCTCCCCCTTTCTCTTCTTGATAGAATCTTGGAGGGATGAGAAGGGATGGACTCTTTGAAGGAATGGGTTCAAGCTACAGAATGGTTGTTCCTATACTTCACTTCCAACTAATGGTGGTTACCAAGGCTAGAGGGGGTGCAGAGACTCAAGCTGATATTCGGTTCCTTCACTCTCTGCTCTTTGAGATAATGGCGCGGCTCAACCCGACATTGGATTCCATAGCTGCTTCCAATTGAGGGGGCTTGGAGGCTCCATTTTCTTTTACTGGAGTCTCCCCTTCTCATGGATACTGGCGTTGGCCAAACCTATGTTGTATTCCTCTGCCGTTTTCATGTAAAGGGGGCACGGGGGCTCCGTTACTCCTTTTTTTCCTTCCCTGAAGTCTGCCCTCCTTGAGATAATGGCGCGGCTCAACCCGACGTTGGATTCCATAGCTGCTTCCACTTGAGAAAAGATTCAGAAGATATTCCTGTTTTTTTATACCTGTTTTATATTCTAGCCACTTTTGGCTTTGTAATGAATGTACTTCTTTTGGCCGCACAACCACTTTATGAATACAATAATATTTTCTTATCCTGATATTCCAATATCCGTGAGAAGCCAATAATTGTTTCTTGCAAAGCCTCAAATATAGGCCCCCATAGTTGTATATTGAAAATAATATGAACTTTTAAAATATGTTCCGCGTCAAATCGAGCCTCGCGACGAGGGTTTTGAGAAAATATTTATCTTTTGGATCCACTTGCTGGCCCCAACTCAATTCGCATTAATTAACTGTTGAAAACTCCACTGTGAGAAGATAATATTGAAAATGGAATAGTTACATCCTAGAAAACCGTTCGGTTGCCTCACGCGCCAATAATTCATTCTTTTCTGAAATTTAGGGCAACTTTAATCACGCTTTACTGACACTTGACTCTTCTCTTTGACCGTCCATCCAAGGGCTGACATTTGCGTGCCTATATCTTCCTCCATATTATAAACCCAAATTTCCAATCCCAAAATCGTTTCATCAACAGCAATCTTTCTTAATTACTTATCATCATCACTCTTCCATTCTCACATTCTCTCAATCCATCATCAATGGAACCACAAAACCAGCATCCAACCGAGGATGGAGGATGCAACAAAGCAGCCGAGAGTAGTCCTAACATGCATTGCAAGCAGAGTAATACCAGGTGGCTTCCTACTATAGATCAGATAAGAATCCTCAAGGAGCTTTACGATTACAAGGGAGTTAAGTCCCCCACTGTAGAGCAGGTTCAGAGGATCACTCTCCAGCTAAAATGGTACGGACAGATCGAGAACAAGAACGTCTTTTATTGGTTCCAGAATCAAAGGGCTCGAGAGAAGCTGAAGAACAATAAGCTCACTTCGGATGTTCAAGTGCCCAAGCAAAGATCAGGGCTTGTTGGTGGATCCATTAATCTCAATTTTTGGGTAAACTAGTTCTGCTGGTGTTGGTGGATCCATCATGGACCAACGAGGAGAAGATCACCAGGAGATTAAAACCCTTCCACTGTTTCCCATGCACGGTGAGGACATCTTTGGCAACATGAAGACTACTTCCGATGGAGGTGGTGGTCACGGTGGTGGCTCTTACATTTCCCTTGAGCTCAGTCTTTCCTGCGAAGGCAAAGCTGGAAAAAGTTTCCGGAGCCGCTGACTCGGTTTAGTTGCATCGCGAGTGTAGGAACACTTAGCATTGCCCCCGAAGAGTTGTATTCATGACCTTTTTTTTTTTTTTTAGGCTAAATGGGCTTAGTATTGTATAGTGTTGCCCTTTAGTGTTGCTAGGCATAGCGAAGAAATGATTATGGGCCTAAAAAATAGGCCTTCATGAATGGGCTTCACGAGTGTAGGAACACTAGAATTGTCCCCTAAGAGTTGTATTTATGACTTTTTTATTTATTTATTTATTATTATTATTATTATTTTTTTTTAAGTAGCTGAATTCAATAAGACAATGTGAATCAAGGTTTAGACATGCGGCCCAAGTATAGTCGCCTAAACACAAATTTTCTTTCAAATCCTTTGGGCAACCTTACTGAAATGACCAGGTGGGGGAGGGCGAACAAGAGAGGCAAAATCCATTTTGGCATGAGCTACTCCCACATAGTGGTTTAGGCCCATTTGCACGCACTTTTG
This sequence comes from Rosa lucieae, assembly GCA_024704745.1. Taxonomy (NCBI): domain Eukaryota; kingdom Viridiplantae; phylum Streptophyta; class Magnoliopsida; order Rosales; family Rosaceae; genus Rosa; species Rosa lucieae. Next base: position 14,816,247 of record CM045495.1, on the reverse strand, counting down.
AATTCAAGAACCTGTCATGAACGTTGTCCCCTTTCTAGACACCATTTCACATAGGCTATACTTACTAAGATGAGAAAGGTCATAAGTGTGAAGACAGTTCAACAAGTGTTAATAAAAGCCGCCCTTAACCTTAAGGGACCTGAACTAGGCACCAATAAGGAGTTTAGACCAATATTAACAAAAGAGACTTCACCTATTCCGTTATGATTCACAACCCCTTACCAAATTCAACTTTTTTAGTTTTAAAACTATGAAAATAAAGGTAAAAAACTGAAAACTGACAGGAAATTAACAACAAAGCAAGGAGCTAGCAGCGACACTTTTGGCTAACCTCTAGAAGACCACGGGGGAGGCCATCTATGCTTCATTCCAAGCTCCGATGTATCAAAATTTGTAGGGTAAAAATCCCTCTTGTGAGAGCTTGTAGGAAAAGAACAAAGATACTTCTTGTTGAAGAATTTGGAGGAATTTGGCTCGTGAGAGGGGTAATCTTGCCCCCCAAGTATTCTTGTTGGTTGGTGAAGCATGATCTTCAATTGCAATTGAGGAGATGAAGATGAGTATAGATCGGCTTTGTTACCAACTACCATATCATAGAACATGTTGTCTTTCGAATAAGCCACGAATTGGCTTTTGCATTTGACCACTTGCTGGTCTGAATTTTCCACATCAAGAGCTTCACTTGCTGGATAATTGTAAACAAGAGTTAACTTGTATTGATGATACTCAAATTTACAGTCACGAATGACAAATTGACCACCAAAATAATTTTTCTGGCCATTCTTGCAAGGTGGGTTGCAAATGTATCCTCCATGTATATCAAAGCCACCGCTTGGCCCTGAAACATTGATGAAGAATTTGAAATTGAATTGATTAATAAAGCCACAGATTGGCTTTCCAAGACCACAACTTAATTGATAATTAAGTTGGCCATGACTTAATTGGTTAACTCCACCATGACGTCCAGCATGGCCAAGGCTAAATTGATGGTAGTAAGGTGGGCCCTGCCCTTGACCCTTTGTATGGTCATGATGACGTCCAGTAGCAGAGTCACAATTGAATTGATCATGAACTTCTAGAGGCTTTTCTTCCTGGTAAACGACGATTTGGTCGCCTAGACCATATTTAATCACCGCTTGGCTATTAGAATCCTTAAGAACTTGCTTTTGGTGATCACCAGTATGAACGTGGGCTACGTCTTGCCCCCCAAGCATATGATCAGTAGCCACGTATTTGGCTTGATCAGTGGAGAAATCAGCTATTTGTTCAGAGACAATTTTCTTATCAGAAGAACAATCTTGTTGATCCTCTTCTCCATAAGTAGCCTCTATGTAAGGTTGTGATTCACCAGTGAGGCCATTAGGTTGATTGCCACCTATAGGCAAGTCAGTCTTAGAAACAACCTCTTCGCGTGCAGGTTTTTGACGTTCGAATTCGCCTTGATGCGAATTAGCCAAGCTGGAACCTTCCTCGCATAAGGTCGTGAACTCAGATGTGATGTTCGCGGCATATTGAGTGGTATGTTTGTCGCTGCTCAAGAAAGGCTCATGGAATTGTTCTCTAGCTGCTCGAGCGTTCTGCTCAATTTGTTGGTCCCAATCGCGAAACCTCTGCTCTGTTTTTGCGATCAAACTGGCCATGTCCCTGGCTCGCTTTTCTTTATGCCTCTCGATGTTGGCCATGATGATCGCGAGCTGTTCCTCAATCCTTGCCCCCTCTGGGATGGGAATAGGCATAAACTCATCATTAATGGCAGTATCGCCAGTGGTGGCAACATTGACCATCTATTCACTTTAGGAATTTCTTTTGGTAAAGATTTTCCCCTGGCATCTCAATGATGGCGAACAAATGCAAAAAGACTCTAGTGTAGTCCCACTGGGCGTGCCAAAATGTTTGGCTCCAATTTTGTTGCAACTGGTCAACAGTCTCTTTCTGGGTGTCCCTTGACCTGACTTCTTTCAAGCGATTGTGGACGAGGAGAGCACCAACCTCATCGTGGGATTCTTTGTGCCTCGTGGCGAGAACTTTTGCTGAGCTTCTTGAAAATCACAATCGATACTCAATGTTGTAGATCGAGCAGAGCGAGAACCACTGGGAAGTGAGGAGAACTTGCTAAAGCATGACTTTAGCTTGGCTGGTTTGCGAGGGCATTACCCTTGCTTGGCTGGTTCTGTAACAGTTGTGGTCGCGGCACTACTGTCGGCTCCCGAGGAGACTAGGACAGAAGTACGTTGGCAGAGGGTTTGGTGGCACTGAAAGTCGGCTTCTGAGAAGACTAGGACTAGGAGTGTGACCACCGGTAAGAGAAAGAGAAGGAGAGGAGTTGCTCTTAGAGAGGTTGCTCTAGAGAGAACTTAGATCATCTTAGAGATGTTTCGATGTTGTGAATGTGTGTTTGAGAATGAGAGGAGAAAGTTTTTATATAGGGAAGAAAAAGAAGAGTGAAATGATGAGTGGAAGAAAAATAATGAAAGTGGAGTATGGAAGTGATTTTTAAAATATGGAAATGATAGAGTAATGATGAAATGAAAGCAAAGCATGAAGGTGCAGAAACATGGAAGTGATGATGATCTATTAAAGAGATTGTAGTAGAAAAATATATCCAAGGAAAAAGAGAAAAGCATCTAGCTTTCTTCATGTGGGTAGGAAACATGAACATGATGAATGTTGAGTTGGTTTTAGGTCAGTTTCTGCCCCTTTATTCCTTCAATTATTTCTCCACCAAGACTTCAGAATGAGCCTTCGACTTCTGCATAAAAAATGTTCCACTATGAGTGTAGATCATCCTGGTAAAATTTCAGAGCTTTTGGTATAGTGGTTGGGCCGAAAATGCTGCTGGACCTCTTACAGGTCCAGTTTTCCAGTTTTGCTTCTGTAGAAAATTGGACTGATTGTTTGAAGGCCTTCCACTCAAAATAGCTCTGGCACTCTTCGTAAGAAATGATCCTTGGGATGTTTAGTATTAATCTGGAAAGTTTTAGCTCATTTGGATTTCATTTGATTAGTCTTCCGCCCCTCTTTCCTTGTTTAGCTCGGTTTCTCCTAGCCGAAGTAAGAAAATGTGCTAAAGTTGACTTTTCATTTCCATGATTCCATGATTTCCTTTTCTTACAGCTCGCATAATTCTCCATAGTAGGCTTTATTTAGCCTCTAAATAATATATTTCGAACTTGTCGACAATATATAGCTTGAGCCACTGATATTGGCTCAATTTCTCCAACACATGCCTTGTCAGGCCAAAATGCTCATTTTAGGTCCAAACAATATTCTTGCTAATTCAGTATTTAAAGCGTACAAGTGCATCATTTTAGTAATATCGGCAAGGACTTATAGATTCTAAAAGTTAGTTATCCACTTGTATGTTTTTTTTTTAATTTTTTTTAATGTGAGATATTTTCTCTCCAACATATCCAACAGCAACAACTGCAGCCATATATAAGAGGTTAAGGCTCTAAGAAGAAATAGCGCATCATCAACTCCAAAATACAAATACTTGCATATAAATAAAAGAATAATGTTGGACATGCAATCTTTTTTATGTACCATGTATAAATTAATAGCTGATGTGACATAATCAAAATCAGACCCATAAGAAATTTTCATTAAATGTTATACGTATATATAACAAATCAACTGACACATAAAGTAATTTTTAAGGCGATACTTTAAAGGTACTTTATGTTCGTAATAATTGAACATCCATCACTAAGGTCTAAAAGAATGATGGAGTTTTGAGGGGACAAATAGGGAGTAGGGACTAATGATAATATGAGGGATCTTGCGTGCTGTACATGGTTTGAAGTCTGGTTAGATTTCAAGCTACCTGGTTTCTATTATTTCAACCAGGTTTCCGAAAAACCTCGAATCAATTATTTCTAGCTACCTAGCCGTTTCAACTATTTCTTTTGACTTACTGATGGCAAGTTGGCAATGGCAGAGCCCCCGAACGGGGTGGTCCTTTATATGAGCTCTTGTTCTCAGTTCCTTAATCACTAAAAAGATCGACTTGTCATAGTTTGCCTAAACACCTGAACCAATGGGTTTCTGCCATATTATTATGTTGGCTTTTACGTCTTTCACCCTGACATTTAGTGCTTCAGCTTCAAACTGGACCATCATCAAAACTCTACCAGGTTATTCTGGTGATCTTCCTTTCGCTTTAGAATCTGGGTACGTATGTGTATGATTTTTTTATATATTATTCTATCGTTCTGTTCTTTCAGCCAATTTCCTGCATGATGAACTTCTGTCTTTTCCTTTCTCCACATAACTACGTGTATATATGTACGTGCGTATAGATATATTGGTGTAGGAGACGATGAAGAAGTGCAGCTGTTTTACTATTTTATCGAGTCTCAGAGGAACCCTGCACAAGATCCTCTGCTGTATTGGATCACTGGAGGCCCTGGTTGCTCTAGTCTTGCTGGATTTTTCTTTGAGAGTGGTATTTTTAAATCTTCCCGGTTCTCTTCTTTACTGCAGTATATATTCTGCATGTCCGTACTTAAGCATCTGCATGGACGGACTTTTTGTGAAGAAAAAAAAATATATACTTTTGACTTTTTGGTTCAATAACCCTTTTATGCACGGAAGAATTGGACGAACTTGACATAATTTATGCTTTGCACATATATAGGTCCATTGGTTTTCAACTACAAAGATTACAATGGAAGCCTACCAACACTTCAGGACAATCCTTATGCATGGACACAGGTATCAAAGACGTTTACACACACACACACACACACACACATATATATATATATATATATATATATATATATATACGGGTCCGTTCTGAAGCAGACGTCCACACTTTGCTAAAGTGCGGACGTCGATGCAGCTGAGGCATTCCAGATGACGACGGCGGCACCCGGCTTGCAGGAGGGAGGCCGGAGGCATCCCGGACGGTTCTGGGTAGCAACTCGACCTGCAACCCCGTTACTGGCAACTCCACTGACTGCAGACCGCTCCGTCCTATCCCTAGCGTCCGTCCGGCAAGCCTAACCTCTCCGTCACGCCCCGAGCCGAGCTGTAGCATGGACGTCCGCACTTTAACAACAGTGCGGACCTCCTCTTTGGAACGGCTCAGTATGTGTGTGTGTATATATATATATTATTTAGAGCGGAGTTTTGCTTTGAAATTAAAGTGTGGATTTTAGAGTTTAAGGCCACTTTTCGGTCGCATACCTACATCTTAACCATTTAGCTTTTAAGTACTAATGTATAAATCATCTATGCAAATTTTCTGCCAAATTGATGATCTTTAAGGTATCTAACTTGCTTAAACTAATAGACGAACTGAATCTGTCCAACGTGAATCATACTAGCTTTAAGACAATTATCAATGCCTTAATAATGATCAATTTGACTGAAAATTTACAGAGATGATCTATACATTAGTATCTAAAAACTGAACAGTCGAGATGTGGATTTGGTCGACTCTAAATCCGCACTAAATTTTCATATCTCAAAGTTAAAACTAGTTTTTTATTTTTATTTTTAAATAAGGGTCATTTCGGCTGCCCTCAAGTTTTGATTAATGAAATTGCAAAATACATGAGGGATATAGTGCCTATACCCTAGATTACAATATGCATCAAGATAATTTTCTGAGATAATAACAAGAGTCTCAACTAAAACAATATATTCTAACGAAGTTAAAATTAGTTTGATAGTGGTGGTTTGAGTATTTTGCTTATCAAAAACTCATCACTTGTGCATGTTTTCTTATCATCACATTAAAAATTAATCTCCTTTGTCTACAAGTAGCTATGTACCCTTAATTAGTTTTGAAAGTTGCAATGATAATGTTTGTCAGGGACTCAACATCATATACTTGGATGCACCAGTTGGTGCCGGATACTCCTACTCAGAAACCCAAAGTGGTTATGTTATGGATGACTATAAATTTGTGGCTCAAATTTATGAATTTCTGCAAAAGGTGTGCCATAATTATTGTTGTATATATATATATTTAAGAATTGAAAATTTGAGAGAGACGACTTGTTACACTTTATTTAAAAAAATCGACCAATCTATTTGAATTTTACAATCTATGTGGTTAATATGCAGTGGCTAGAGGCACACCCGACATATTTGGAAAATCTACTCTATATTGGTGGTGATTCTTATTCTGGCATACCTATTCCCATGCTTGCAGAACAAATAGTTGATGGTATATGATACTTTTTTGGGGTTTTGTTTAAGGACAAGAGAATTTGGTAGAATACCTAGATGCTTTCGTTGATAATAGACGTTTCTTTATATAGAGGGCTACAAGTATAATATCTTGAAGTATAAGGAATTCTAATCAAATATAGATTAGTAGATCTAGAATATTCTACCTTATTACAACTAGAACAACTAATCCTGTTTGGGTCAGGTACACGTAATTCGGGTTTCCTTCAACAAGTTTTTAGATAGAAGCCCCAACTTTTAAAATTTTAGACATAATCTTTACTACTACTGAATTTTTGATAAAATATTAAAAATATGGTTGCTACAATCATTAGTAAATATATTAATTATAAAATAACAAAAGTTGACAGTGTCCTTCTTTAGTAAATACTATACCGTATGTTTGACAATGTACCAAACTAATTAATTATAAGGATTGTAGGTTAAAGTCCAAAATATTTTTTTTGTTTATTATTTTTATTTCTAGTTTCTATAAAATATTAATAAAGAACTACAATAGTCTTTTGTGAGTCAAACTCATGACCTCACACTTAATTACAAAGATTAAAGTTGAAAATGTTTTAATATTTTTTTGATTACATTTAAGGGGAAATTAACCCCTAACCTAATCTAGTCTTAACCTCCTTCTCAACTTGATCCGTGGAAATCAACTCAGGGCTAATGGACATTGAACCGGCCCAAGATAATGGGCGGGCTTAGCCCGACCCGTTTTTTAAAGAGTAGGGGTTCTACTAGGCTTATACAAAAACATATAATATTATTAGATTTGATTTCGTTTATCATTCGATAATAATAATAATAATGTTTACTGGGTAGGATGTTTCAGTCAATCAAATTTTTTATTATTATTATTTTTTTTCAGACCAAAAAAAAAAAAATCAATTTATTTTTTAAGAGAATATTATTCCACAAGTCACTCGCTAAATACCGAAAACTACAAGATTACCTTTGGGCCTTGCAAGCCCCAACTTTCCCAACCCACGGGCAAGACTTGACTATCATACGCTACCTATCTAACACTTAGGGCTAAAAAAAGCTCTAGGTAAGATTGACCCGGCCCAGCCCGTCAATTTGGGAATTGAGAGCAAAATTCACAATCCCCTCATCACCACATGGGATGACCCTAAAGGCTACACAATTTTTAAAATTAATAATTGTACTTCCCAAATGCTCTATTCTTTTTTAATGTCAAAAATGAACTTAAAAACAAGATTCTTCTTCGAAACATTTTTTGGAAGACTACTGATAATATAAATATCTTAATTAAGTCCACCCATCGTCATTAGGTATGATGCCTAGGTGTTTAAACCTTAGCTTCGGGAGAAACATCAAACTATTCAACTTGGACATAATGATGCTATATTTGAATTGAAAACCATTGTCAATTGTAAAGTATGTTCTCCACAGATAGCTTATCTATGGTTCCTAATTCCTCATGATGTTCTGTAGGTAATGAAAATGGAAGTGTGCCTATGATGAATCTCAAAGTGAGTGGATTTAAACATTAATATTATTGGATTACTATTGAAGCCGCACATGTCAGAACTCATTTTCCTAGCATAGCAATATCATTAGAGTTTAATTATTTTCAATTATTACAGGGGTATGTGCTTGGGAACCCAGTAACTGATTCTGTCATTGATATGAATGCAAGAGTTACTTATGCTCACAGGTTGTCTCTTGTGTCGGATCAACTGTATAAGGTGATTGAATTGTGCCTTCGCTTCATGTTATATGCCATGATCTTATATAAATTTTTCTTTTGTGTAGTCAAGACCTTGTATAGTTGGATATGGCCCTTATTGAAGAAGGCATATATATTTCTAAATTTTCCCATTTTCTGATTTCAAGGCTGCTAAAACAAGTTGCAATGGAGATTATGTAAATGTAGATTCAAGCAATGATGCATGCATAGCAGATATTGATGCCATTTCTGAGGTAAGAGGACATAAAATGATTTGCCTTTCATGTTTTCATCATCTAAATTAATTTCTTATATATGTGGTGACTGGGTTTAAGTACTATGTATTGAGACCATTGAATGAACATGTAAATTTGCAGCTCACCAATGACATAAATTTGGTACACATCTTGGAACCATATTGTAGTAATGCATTGCCTACGGCAAAGGAGATGTGTCAAGCTCGTAGATACCTCAAAGACTTGTCCAAAGGTTTACTAAGTTCACCACCTAACGGTCCTGCACTTTGGTGTCGAGTAATGACTCTCTCCAAATATTATAGCTTTCTTTTCTTTTTTAAAATCTAATTGCATTATTGATAATTGTATGTATGAGATTCATACGTCTACTACAGAATTCTCTTGAGAGTTTCTAGACTTATTATAAATTTGTCCAGCACCTAATCGAGTTCACTTCTTCGGTCTAGAGTTATAATCACATGCTCGCCTCGGTTTGGGCAAACAACAAAGGTGTCCAAGATGCTCTTGGTGTCCGAAGGGTACGTACGTACGTTTAATGCTTAATATGCAATCTATGAGTCGATCTATTCCAATTACAAGCCGGCGGGCTAAAATCATCCTTTTTATGCCAATCAATCAGGGCACCAAACAGTTTTGGCAGTACTGTAATACCACATTGGCTTACACTAAAGTTGCCACAAGTGTAGTGAGTTATCATCAAATTCTCTCAAAGAGGGCTGACCTTCGTGCTCTGATATACAGGTATTTATATAGTTCATTTCCCAACAAGCAGATATGAAAGGGATTGGTAACTATTTAAGTAGCACAATGTTTCACTTTACCCTTGTACAGTGGTGACCATGACATGTCAATTCCTCATATTGGTACACAAGAATGGATAAAGACTCTGAATTTGACTGTGGACGAGTCCTGGAGGACATGGTCAATTGATGGCCAAACTGCAGGGTAAGCACCCTAATTTTCTCATTCTAATCTCTACGTGAAAATTCTTGATCATCATATAACTGCAATTTTATTTGATGCAGATACACAAAGAAGTTAATCAATGAGGTTTTCAGTTTGACATTCGTCACTATAAAGGCAAGTAGTCAAAAATTTTATTGTTACACATAAGTTGGTTTGACACAATATTATTCGTTAGAGGCTATGAAATTATAAGTTGTAAATAAAATTGTGTTTTCTTTAGGGTGCAGGCCACTTTGCGGCAGAGTATAAAGTCAAGGAATGTGCTGCCATGATTGATCGATGGATGGGTTACTTCCCTCTCTAAGTATATATTGTGTTTTGCTAGAAATGTACGTTGAGCTGATTCAAACGTACTTATTTAAGCTTGATGTACTAATAAATGAGACCTAGATAGTTGATGCATGTCTCTGCTGCAAAAGTTTAGGTTTCACCAGTCTTTTTGCTTTTCTTTGTTCTATTGGAGGGAGTCCCTTCGATGTTGATTTTTTTTCTTCTGTATGGGGTAAGGATTTGTGTCCTTCGCTTGACTACATTTAGTCTTATTTTAATTTTTTTTATTATTATTTTGGAATGCATTTTCCTCTTGCTGTTGCAGTTTGCCATAAAAAAAATAAAAAAAGGATTTTCAGTTAATACGACTTAGTATTCAGTTCTTTCTAATCACACAAAACCTGTTTAATTTATTGGCAATTTAAACAAAAACTTTAATTTCATTAAAACAAATGAGAAATAAAAAACACAAAACCTAAAAGACTACACAAACTTAACAAAACAAAAAACAAGCTGATGATATGGGGAGCTAATGTGCCTTCCAAGGTGAGAGTTTTTATGTGGAGGCTACTCAAAGAGATTTTGCCAACTAAGAGTGCTCTGGCTAAGAAGAAGATCCATATCCATGATTTACGTTGCATGTTCTGCATGGGGGACGTCGAAACAGGTACCCATCTTTTTAAAAATTGCCCTGCTTTACTTTGTTTTTGGTTATATGGGCCCTTGAAGTTGAATGCCTTGGAGCACCCAGCCACATGCATTAAAGAGTGGACATTGGACATGCTAGATGAGTTGACCAAGGATCAAAGAGACTTCTTCTTTGTGGGCTTGTGGGCAATATGGAGGGAAAGAAATAAAATGGTCTGGAATGATGCTGCGTTTCAGCCTATGTTTCTAATTGATTGGGCTGTTCATTTCTTGCAAGATTACCAGAAATATTATCCTAAAGCTGTGAAGAAAAAGAAGAGGCCTTTAACCAAATGGCAATGCCCACCTAGTGGTAGGCTGAAAATCAATGTGGATGGGGCTTTTAGAGTGGATAATGGTTGTGGAGGCATTGGTGTAGTGGTCAGGAACGACGCTGGTATGGGTATTGCTGCTCTGGCTAGACCTTTTCTACATGCTCACTCAGTCCTAAATATGGAAGCTGAGGCATGTAGAGCGGGTCTTCTACTTGTTATTCACCAAGGTTGGTCTGAAATTGACATTGAAAGCGACTCTGCCATTCTGATTGCTGCGCTCAATAGTTCGAAGCAGGATTTCTCTGAGGTAAGTCGGATTTTAGATGATTGTAAAGATTATTTTAATGCTTTCCAGTAAGTTAGAATTCGTCATATTTACGAGGATGTTCTCTACGAGGATTATTGTAAGTGCTTTCCTGTAGCACGGGGTTCAGGTTTTATGTCCCCCCCCCCTCCCCCCCGTTGCAAAATCATACTATTAATATAATAAATGAAACCGGGCATGGGGCTAAACCTCCCAACTAGGCTGGGTTCCAAACCCCTTTAAAAAAAAAAAAAAAAAAAAAAAAAAACAAGCTGGTATTGGAATGGAAAATATTGGGAGGGCATCTGCAGTGCAAGAATTCCCCCAAAGTATTGGATTGGAGAATGGGCTCCATATTTTCAGAGATTGTGACATTGTTAAGTGTTTTTGGGCCCTTAGTGTTGTAAAAATTTGGTTTTTTTTTTTCTTTGTAAAATTGATTAAAATAGAAAATAAATTTAGTAAAATAAAAGAAAGAAAAGTTAAGATAAAATAGATAGGCTAATATATATATAGTAAAACCAAGGTGAGAAAACAAGCCTGGTATGGTGAAGCACGTCAAAAGACGCTGTCCTAAAGCCTTTGTAGCCTCTCTACGTGCAGGTGCTGACAGTCTACAAGACTCCAAGATACGACCCCAATACAAGCAACCAAAAGTCCTCTATGAGCACATTCACAGTCGGATAGAATCTCCAAGTCACAGAACCGTTGCCCAAAATAATAGTAAAATATGGAAGGTAGTAATCGAAGTGGTAGTATGTAAATGAGGAGTAGAGATAATCCTTTTGTTGTTAACAACTTGGGAAACACTGTTGCCTTTTATAGGCTCCAATTATCTCATGTAACCTCCATCATAAAACACACCATAAAATCAGAAAATTAAATTCAAATTGAAACTCCTATAACTCCCAAATAATTATAGGATTAAAAGCATAAGTTACAATTGAAAATTGAAAATCAAATTAAATTAAATTAAAGATTTTAAAATCTTTTAAAATAATCCCCCCACAAAAGGTTTTAAAAATCTTTAAAAGCAAAGAAAATAATATATATACATAGGGGCAACATAATACTATGCAGTAGGTGTAGGTGCCTTCCGGGCTTGAACCTACACTTTGTGATAATAGTTTCCATATGAGGAACCTGCGTGACACAGTCTTGAACTCAGCCTCTTTGATCAAACTTCAACGTATTACACACATAGTATTGGTTAAGACTTGGATGCGGGGTAGCGCTATTTATGGCCATGCACTCAATCTTGATTCTCATGAGAGTTTTAGAGAATAGCCCAATTCTCACAGTTGCAGCCTCACGACGACTCTCACTAGGTGAGTTCTCCAAGGGAACATATGACCTGCACCCCGCGGGAGATTGCCCGCCTCGAAACTCATTCAGAGATACTTTAAGTCCCTTCCTAACGTCACATTATATAGCAGTCATGTCATAGGGATGAGCGGAGAATACCTCAATATCTCATTTAGGATATCTCCATCATATAAAATAGTGCTTAATGAGTCACGCAGTATGGATTGTTTCTATCCATTGAACTTCCTTCATGGGATCTCCAATAACAGAAGTTGGGTTACCTCCCTAGGTGATTACCTTGTGGGCTTAATCTCATCCCCCTCGACAATTCTAGGACTCTGCTCCTAGAAACACCGTTAGTCAAATGGTCTGCAATATTATTCTCTGACTTTACAAAGTCTAAAGTGACAATGCTCTTTCTAATTAGGCCCTTCATAGATTTATATCTCACATGTATATGTCTGTTCATCTTTTGGTTCGTGTGAGATTGCTTTAGCAAGTCTATCATTGCATTACAATCACAATGTACAGGTATAGCATATAAGGGTTTTTCTACTAAAGGTATTTCCGTCAACAAACTCTTAATCCACTCAGCCTCAGTACAAGTGACATCTAGAGCTACAAGTTCTGATTGTGTGGTGCTTCTAGTGATTATAGTTTGCTTCTTTGATCCCCAAGAAATTGCTCCTCCTCCTAATAAGAATATATAACCACTAGTAGACTTCACATCTGCATTATCTGTTATCCAATTTGCATCACTATAACCCTTTACCACATTACGGAATCCCTTATAGCACAATGAGTAATTAAGTGTACCTCTAAGGTATTTAAAGACTCTCTCCAAAGCATTCCAATGCTCCTTGCTAGGGTTATGTGTATATCTACTTAGTCTCCCAACTGCATAAGCAATATCTGGCCTGAACTCGTCGTACTTAAGCAGATGATGGTTGAATATTATGAGCATGTATTCAAGGTTGGAATGGTCAATGATGATGCTACATCCACTGTCTTCCGAGCTACACCAATGAAAGTTACTTCTTTATGAATGATGATCTTAATATGCCTTACTCGGATGAAGAAATCAAAGCTGCTCTCTTTCAAATGCATCCTTCAAAAAGCCCGGGGCCAAATGGTATGTCCCATTTCTTTTACCAAAAATATTGACATATTGCTGGATTTGATGTATGTCTAGCTATACGAAATTTTTTGGAAAAAGGTGAGCATTGGGATGAGTCGAATTTTACCTACATCTGCCTTATTCCAAAAATAGCTAATCCCACAGAAGCTGCACACTTTAAACTATTGCCCTCTGCAATGTCATCTATAGAATCAGCTCCAAAATCACAGCCAACAAACTCAAGAGATGGCTACCTGAAATCATTTCTCCACTCCAAAGTGCATATGTTCCGGGTCGGTTAATATCGGACAATACTTTAGTGGCTACTGAGGTTGCACATTTCATGCACAAACTTAGATCCCAAGAAGATGGCTTCTTTTCTCTTAAACTAGATATCAGAAAGGCTTATGATCGCCTTGAATGGTCTTACTTGCAGGCTATTATGACAAAATTAGGGTTTACCTCTAACTGGATCAACATGGTGATGAGATGTGTGACTTCTGTCAGTTATGCAATCTTGGTCAATGGTGAAGCTATTGCAAAAGTACATCCTAGCAGGTGTATCAGACAGGGTGATCCACTCTCTCCCTATCTATTTATCTTATGTGTTGAAGGTCTGTTTGCCTTAATTTCTCAGGCAATACAGTTTGGTTCCATTCAGGGGCTGAAAATGGGTCCAAAAGCACCAGTATTGCATCATCTCTTCTTTGCGGATGATAGCCTTCTTTTTGGTGCAGCTACTTTGGAAGAATGTATGACCTTCAAAGGAATTCTTGATACTTATGAAAAAGCCTCCGGACAGAAGGTAAATTTTAGTAAAAGCAGTGTTGTATTCAGTACTAATGTGCAGCCTCATCTAAAGGAAGCTCTAGCTGCGGTGTTGAATGTCAAATGTGCTGATGAACATGATCGGTATCTTGGTCTACCTTTATGAGTAGGCAAATCCAAGACAACTCGGTTTCAGTACTTGAAAGAAAAAGTCTCCAAAAAGCTCATGCATTGGAAGTCAAAAATTCTGAGTAGTGCGGGTAAGGAAATTCTTATTAAAGCTGATGCTCAGGTAATGCCAACCTATGTTATGAATTGTTATCTTCTCCCAAAAAGCTTGTGTGATGACATCCATAAACTCTGTGCTTCCTTCTTCTGGGGTGACATGGAGGGCAAGCGAAAAATCCATTGGAGGAGCTGGGAAAAACTTTGCTTAACTAAGCATGAAGGTGGCTTGGGATTCAAGAACATTTATGCCTACAATCTTGCCATGTTAGCCAAGCAAGGTTGGAGGCTCATCATCATACCTCACTCGCTTATAGCTCAAGTGTTCAAGGCTCGGTACTTTCCCCATTGCTCCTTTTGGGATGCCAATTTAGGTGATGCACCATCTTATTCCTGGAGGAGCATATTGGAAAGCAGATTGTTACTCAAAGCTGGTATTTCTTGGTGAGTTGGGGATGGAACTCAAATTAATATTTGGCACGATAAGTGGGTACCAAATTGTCCTTCATATCTACTTCAGAAACCGATGCACACTCCCCTTGAGACAGTAGCAGACCTCATTGATCCTACATTTAGAACCTGGATTCACACCTTGATTCATACTTTGTTTAGCCCTCAAGTGGCTGACAGTATTTTGTGCATTCCACTACGACATCATTCTATCCCTGATAGAATATGCTAGACCCCTGAAAAGAGAGGGTTATTCACAGTAAAAAGTGCCTACTAGATCTCTAGGCAACAGGTGCTCGAAAATACGTTAGCTTCATCCTCGACAGGGGATCCTTTTCAGATGCTTTGGAAATGTATTTGCAAGGCCAAGATACCAGGTAAGGTTCAAATATGTTGCTGGAGGGCGGTTAATAATTTTCTACCTACAGGGGAACAACTTTCGAAGAAAGGTTATGATGGAAAGATGGGATGCTTACTCTGCAATCACAGAATGGAGAGCACAGATCATCTATTTCGCAAAAGACCTACTGCTACGTCATTACTTTCAGGTACACCGTTCTTGTTACAGTCCTCTATTTTGCCCAACCTGGACTTTTAAGGAATGGATGTTAGAACGAGCTCTTACTTTGAAGCCGGAAATTGTTGAGAAGCTTCTTATTATCATCTGGGGTTTATGGAAGAGTAGAAATAACAAGTTGTGGGAAGATAATGCTTAGTCTCTGAATGATATTATGCTGGGGTGTTTATCATGGTTGAATGAGTTCCAACAAGCTCGAAAGATGCCTACTGCAAGGACCCTAGCTGCGGTTCATCGATGGAAACCTGCAAACATCCCTAAGCTCAATGTGGATGGTGCATTTGCATCTCAGTTTTCACATGGAGGAACAGGCGGCGTTCTACAAAGTTCCACTGGTAGCTTTGTTGCTGCCTTCTTGAAGCTGGTGCACCATGTATATTCAGGTCAACAGGTGGAACTTCTAGCCATTCAAGAAGGCCTACAATTTGTCAAACAATTTCGTGTCTAGCAGGCAGTCATTGAAACTGACTGTCTCTTGGCAGTTCAAGACTTAGCTCGGACTGATGTGAATTTGTGTGAACTAAGTAGCCTAGTTCATGACATACAACAAGCACTAGAAGATATGCAGGGTGTCCAAATCAGTTTTGCGCCCCAGTCCTGTAACAATGTGGTGCACAGACTAGCAAGTCTAGCTTTTGACGATTGCCAGAGTGAGATTTGGCAAGGAAATACTCCTAGTTGTATTCTTGACTTGATTACAAAGAATTGTAAGCCAATTATATAATTCCTTCAACGAAAGTTAGTATCTTTGATTAAAAGAAGAAGGACAAAATACTGTTTAGTCCCTAAAGTATGACCTCGTCCTCGTTTCAGTCCCTGCCTTTCTAATTTAATCCCAAAAGTCCCTGAACTCAAAATTTTCGGTCAAACTGATCCATTCCCTCCATTTCATTTGGTTGCCTGTTGACATGTCAGTTTTCGACTTGCCAGCTCAGCGCCATGTAAGATGCTAATTGTGTAAAGTGACAAAAATGCCCCTGCTTCAGTTCTTTCTCTTTACACCCAAAATCCACCACAACCGAGCTCTCCACCACCACTACCGAGCTCTCCACTACCACTACCACTACCAAGCTCACCATCTAAAAACAATCCACCTCCAGTACCAAGCTCTTCTTCAACTTCAATTTTAGCGACGTCGTCTTCTGCCATGAAAACAGTCACGCTCACTCTCACAACCTCATTCCAGAGCTTTCTTCTTCTCTTCCTCCTCCTGATTTCCACCAATATCATCGCCGGCGTCGCTCTCGACAACGCTGTCTTGAGTGTCAAGTACAAATACGCCAGCCGCGACCCCACTCTCAGGGCCCTAAAAGCTCAGACATCAAACCCACTCTTCGATTTCTCGCCGAGGTGGATCTCCCTCTCGACGGCTCCGGCCTCCTTGACGTCGTCGGGGGCATAAAAATTCATCTTTTCGTCATGCTCTACAAGCCAGTGTAATTAGATTTTGAATTTGATCATGTTTTGATGATTTTGTTTCTGGGTTGCTTCGGCCGTTTCGGGACATTTTCCGGCATCTCCGGTGGCGGTTGGGCTTGCTTGATATATGAAAGAAGATCTGCTCTCCGTACTTTACAAGCTGGCCGGTGTAAGTGATTTTCGAGTTAGATCAAGTTTTGGAGAAGTTGCGATTTTGGGCTGGTTTCGGATTTGCCGTGTTCTTCGTGACCTTGAGTCGGAGTTAAAGTCTAGAAATTTCTGGAAATTGGCCTAATTGAGGAATTTGGGTTTCCCTTGTTCTTCGTCGAACGTAAACCTGCAAATTGGGTTCTGATCTTGATCTCATTTGATCACGAGGTAAGCTAGATTCTATTTGAAAGTTCTGGGATTTGCCTTGTATAGTTAGCTTCTGGAATGGGTTGCCATGCTTGTATACGTACTGTGAATGCAAGTTGAGCTTAACAAATTGTTATAGTTAGTAAGTTGGAGTTAATTTTGAATTAGGGAGAAATTTGGATTCATTGGTAATCTAATGTTATGAGGTTGAGTACTTGGAAGTGAATTGAAAGTGTGTTAAGAAATAGTTTAGGTACTCATCTCTTGTTCTTGTTCTTGTTCCCGATTTCTTTCTCTCCCATCCTCTCTCTCCTCTATGAACCCAATACCATGAAAGTTGCAGGTTGAAGAAATTCACGGTAATGGGAGGTGGTGGTGACAACTTTGAGAAGAGAGGAGTCGTTAGTGGCGATTTGGGTTCACCGAATGAGCCAGAAGAGAGAGAAGTCAGACACCTAGAAAGATTTGGGTGTCCAAAGCAATTCTAGGTATTGCTTCGTCAGTGCGTGAGACATTTTTCGGCAGCTCCGGACGATGTGGGAGCTGGGTTTGAGTCGCCAGAGGCTGGTGGACACCGAGGTGGTGGAGGTGAGGCACAATGGTGCTGAGATATTCACTGGTAGAGGAGAGAGAGAAATCTAGATCTACTTTCTCTCTCCTTGAGTTCTCTTATGAGACTACCATTTTGGAGGAAATTTTAGAAGAAACTGAAGCAGGGGCATTTTCGTCACTTTACAAAATTGGCATCTTACGTGGCGCTGAGCTGGAAAGTCGAAAACTGACATGTCAGCAGGCAACCGGATGAAATGGAGGGAATAGATCAGTTGGACTGAAAATTTTGAGTTCAGGGACTTTTGGGATTAAATTAGAAAGGCAGGGATTGAAACGAGGACGAGGTATGTCAGGGACTAAACAGTATTTTGCCCAAAAAAGAATGTAGTCTTCAACTTGGAGAAAATATTCTTCTCCAACGTAAACCCTAAAATATACATCAAGGTAAAACCTTTATATGGTATTCGTACTATTACGAAATGCACTTTTTGGCACCTACAAATTTTTAGAGAGTCTAATGGTACTTGTACTATCCATCCGTTAGCCCATATAGTACATCTAGTCTTATAAAAAATTGTAAAAAATAGGCTTTTTTTACTATTTTATCTCTATTTTAACAGAATAATTGACGGAAGTACTAGTTTCATGAGTGGAATAACAAAACACGCACCTGGATTCAAGAAGAGGAACTCTGCTATCAACCAAGACAGTACGCATAGGCACAATCCCGCACAACAATCTCCAGATAAATAACTTCACCTTTCCCACACCTTTGCCTTCCAGACGGCAGACTAATACGCACCCAGTGTACCACCGGAGGCCGTACAAGAAGTAGGTGCCCAATTGTCTCTCACAATGGATTGTCTTAATACAAAATAACCACTTTTAACATTGTAGATACCTTCACTATGAAATTAACCATTTTAAGAGAAATTTCATTTACTTCCTTAGCCTTTACACCCTAAATCATTTTTTGCCTCAGGATTTTTAATTTCATCATGGGTATTCATGTACTTACCAGTTTTAATCAATTTTGTCTAACCCTTAGATTTTTCTCTCTATATGCAGATCATTTTTTTCATAAAACGGATGTAATTGTTAAAGGAAAAACACATTATGTGTCTTCGTCAAAGTGACTGACAAAGAGGGAATCAAGGAATTAGCGATTACCAATCAATCAGCATCAATTACAGATTAATCAGCATTTAATGTCATCATTGTAATTTATATTTTCGTTGTAATTCCCTCCCTATATAAAGGGACTATGAAATGAAATGAGTATACCAATTCCAATTTTCATTTTACTTTTAAATGTTATCAGCACGCTCAGAGCCAATGGTCAAAAGAAAAAAAAATTATAGATTCGAAAAACAAAAGAAAGAAGCCCTAGCTTCGAGAAAAAAAAAAAACTAGCAGAAAACTTTTTTCTTCTTCTTTTTGCCTCCACTAAACAATTTTTTTTTCCGGCCTCAGCCTTGCCAACAGCCCACACGGGCCTCACCTCTGTGTAGACCCCGCATCCCAACTTTTACAATCGATCCCTCACCCAGCACCGCCCGCCTCCTACCTATCGCCTGCAGCAGATCTTGTATATCCCGTCGTTGCAGCAGTTCCCAGCCTAGCGCAGCTCCAAGCCTCCAGCCTCCACCCGGGCCTCGCTTAACCCCCCCTCCCCGTCCGCACCACTGCCGTGCTACTGAGCCTTGCGCAGCATCCTCCCCGCCCAGCCTCAGCGTTAGTCCATCTTGAGTAGCAACTGGGATTGTCTACAAACCATTAAAAAAAAAAAAAGGGTGACCCGGCCCAAAAGAAAAGAAAAGAAAAGAAAAAGCAGGCCCTGCGGCCTAGAAAGAAAAAAAAAAGAAAAAAAGAAAAGGAAGAAGGCCCACTGCTGAAAAGAGAAAGGAAGTAACCTAGTTTTTCTCAAGCCCAAAAACATCGCAACGCACGCCTGCATCAACACGCTTGTGCGCTAGTATTGTTTTGTTTTCTCGAAATTAAGTATTTTTTTTTTCATTTTATATATATTTTTTGGCTACCTTGTTTATATTCCACTTTTCATATATCTCATTATATGTGTTATATATATTTGTGGAATCTAAAGCATGTGAATTTTATTTATGTTTACTATTTTTAAACATGTATTTTTTTTTTGAAAGAAATGTGGATTTCATTAACGCATGCCAAGATGGCCATTAAATATCCTTCTGCTGTCGTCGATTAGACAGAGCAAGAAGTTGTAGTAAGAGAACTACTGTGATACATAGAAACAGACCACCTATATTCGAACTAATTGCTCACTTATTTAACAGTGAGCCTATAAACTATAAAGAATAGCAAGACATAGTCAATAAGCCCCTACCACACCTATCTATATTTTTCCTATGCCCTACAAGCTAGGGCGTAGATGTTTTTCAGAGCACAAGTGCTGCCCGGTCCATATAGAGAATTGGCTCAACAGCAGAATGTATTGTGCCCCACAACTGCCCAAACTCTGGACGACCCACATTACCTTGGATGCCTTAATGATGAAGGGCCCAAGCCCATCTCTTCTTTCATCTTTATTCTCTGGCCCACAGCTGCAAGTAGGCCGAAGCCCTAGAGATTGGCCCAAGCCCAACAGCTCTGAACCAGCGGCAGTAACACCATCGCCAGCATAGCTCAAGCCAGTATCTCCATGCCAGAATTCGAAGCCAACCAAGTGACCACTGTCAAGGGTCATGTCCGATGCCACGTCCTTTGTTAAAGTCATTGCAAGCTAGGTTCGGATTGGAGGCCAAAAACGGCCTATTCGCATTGATCTAGACACCCAGGTCCAACTACACTACACCATAAACTCCGGCAGCACTTGCGGTTTCGGCCAAGACCAGTCCGACGTTGATGAAGCATGGTGATGATCTGCAACCTCTGGGTTGCACCTATGTGCCGCACCTCCGTGGTACAGACCACCGCCATCATGATCAAGAATAGAGATCTGAAAGTGAAGCCTCCGATGATACGGCCACCACCATGACTGTATGCTGCCATCCCAAGAGGACAGGACACATCTTGACAAATCAAAGACAGTTGATGGGAAAAAGAGGATCGGACCCATAAGTTTTGGGCTTGGAGGCTGGCCAGAACCGCCATAGATGTCGCCGCCAGGAGGAGACAACAATAGGGTGAGTGCAGCAATCGCCGCTAGGTAAAATAGGGTTTGCATTTTTTCTAAACTTGCTATTTTTAAACATGTATTATATTTTATTGCTTATGTTTTTGTTTTTTACGAAATTTTGAGCATGTTTTTATTTTATCTACGTTTATATAATTATGCCTACGCATGCCATTATATTATGTTATTGTTTATATTTTATTTTGAGCATGTCATATATATTTTGTTATATATTATTTATGAAATTTTTTGATCATGTTTTGTGATTTTTTCACGTTTTTATAATTATGCATGCCTTTATATTATAATTGTTTTGCTACATATACATTGCGTTTTGCCATGATAATGAAAAGTCACGCGCATTACAAATACTTACTTACCGTGATAAAGTATTTTCACATAGCATTGAAAAATGTGGCCATTACGAATCTTGGTCTTGAAATCTAATTCATATTTTTGGAAAGTAATTCACGTGGATGTCTTTTAGACTGCATAATTTATTTATTCTCTCTTGGTTGTGTAGATGGTTGATCCAACTCGACCTGAATTTGACATTTTGGACTCATAAGGACTTGAATACCATCGTTGGGTTTCCGATGTAGAAACTGCTTTTGTGGCAAAAGACTACACTACCACAATCAAAACTCCCACTGACCCCAAAAACGATGGACCGTCTGACAAGGTGAAAGCAAATGCCTTAATGTTTCTTAGGCGACATATTGATCATAGCCTACGCTAGGAGTACCTTCAGTTGAAGACACCCTGAGAACTATGGGATGCCCTTAAGGGAAGTTTTGGGAACATTCATGACACCTTACTCCCAGAACTGACCGTTCAGTGGAATGAAATATGCTTGCTTGACTACAAAAGAGTCAATGACTTCAACAAAGACATGTTGCGCCTAAAGGCACGTCTAAATTTGTGTGGAAAGGAACTCATAGAAGATGATATAATCCAAAAGACTCTTTCTGCTTTTCCTACTTCAGCACTTATACTAGCGAACCAATATAGGCTGGAATATGAAAATAAAAGAATCACAACATTTAATAAGCTGATCAACCTACTGCAAGTGGCTGAGAGGAATAATGAGGTTCTTTTGAACAACAATGTCAGGCCTGTTGGGACAAAGAAAATTCCCGAAGCTAATTATGGCAAAGTGAAAGGTGGAAAGAACCCCAATGTAAATGGGGTTGGATGTGTTGATCCTTACCCACGTGGCAACAATGCACCATGTGGTAAGGGACGTGGGGGTCGTGGTTTGGAACGTGAAGGCCCTCCCAATGTACAACGCAGAGATAGTGGTGTTGACCCTAGTGCTCATGGAAACAAGGTGCAAAGGGCACCCAAGAACCCTTCAGTCAAACAGGATACAATTGCCAATGAACCATGCTATAGGTGTGGAATCATTGGGCATTGGTACAAGAACTGCCAAGCAAGCAACATAGTAGCAGGCACTTACAAGAGGTATAGGGAGTCTAAAGAATAAGAAGCTCACTATATGGAAGAAGAAGGCCATGACCCAGATGTCAACTTCACAATTGCATACTTCAATGCCAACAATGAACTTGCTCAGTCAATGGATGCTTCAGATTTTGACTGATCTGCTTTATTTATTTTATTTTCCAAAAACAGTTGTGAAAGCATAATGCCTCATTTTTAATTAGACTATTACTTTTTTTTTTTTTTTTTTTTACAGAGTAATAGAGATTTCATTTAATCCTAAAGTCAGAACGACACATACAAATAAGCCCTATATGCTTGTACCCTAAATCAGTGGTCAAGCAGGTAAGGGAATACGGGTACCATCCACTAGTACAATGAAACTCCCTTATTTAAAAGCCTACAAAACTATGAAAATTCCATCAGCACAAAGAAAATTACCGTGAATCTCTCTTCGTCAATGCACTAAATTATGGTACTCCAAGAGATTCATTAACTAGGTATAAAAAGAACCCATATCTTGTAAGCAAAACAGAAATAAACTTTCCCCTTACCCTTAATATTAGGGCAAGGAGAAACAGTAGGATAAGTCAACCTTAAAGGTTCCATAGCAGCATCAGACTTCTTATTCTTGGGTGGATTCTTGTTCTTAGCTCCAAGAGGCCTGCCTCTTTTCTTTTTGGTCTCCACATTTTCCTTTTCTGCCCTCGGTTGGGATACCATCAGACCATCCGGAGTTTCCATCAAACCAAAAGACTTGGCAGAAATACGGGTGGGGAATTTCGGCATTTTCACTTTCTTAGGAGGCAAAAAACAAGCCCGCCTACCTTCCAACACTGCCTCCAGACCATGCTTCATCTTCTTTGGGGACACAGTTGGGGAAATTGGTCTGCCCCTCTTCTTCTGCACATAATCATCCACTGATACCACTGCCAAGGTATCATCTACACTCACTGAAGACCGAAAATCGGCCTCCCTGATGACCACTGACCTCTTCTCCTTCCTAGGCCTGACAAACTCCACATCTGTAAACAGCGACCGTGCCACAAGAGATGGAATAGAAGATTGAAATTGAAAAGTTGCCCCGCCCAATTGAAACCTACCTTCAGCGAACTTGTGCACAGGAGCAGCCCTAGTTGCTTGGTTTTTTGATGGTGCAGGAACATTACACCCCCATCCTTATGAAAAATAAGAGCACAGTTCTGACACCTACCAATCAAATTCTCAAAGAAAAAATGGATGTCCTCCTCGATTTCTGGACCCAATCTCATTATTTTTTTTTTTCAGAAAAAAAGGCTTAGAGATATCATGTGAGACGCTAACTCGAATCTCCCTTTCATACTTAAAAGCTTTTCATCCATATCAAGATACTTCCCAACCATAGATGCTATTTTCATAATGTTCTCCTTAGTCTCAAACACAGGTGGAATGTTTGTAATACGTACCCAATATAATATCGACTACAGATCCACGTTGTCGATGGATGTAGCGCCATCATATTGTTGCAGGATCAGAGTAGCCCGATTAAGGTTCCATGCTCCTCCCTTCAAAACCTTTCTGTAGTCCCCACACTCGTCGAAGGAGAAGAGAAAATGGTCCTTTGGTTTCTTCTGAATCTGGAATCCCTTCTCAAGCATCCACACATGCAGAAAATTGTGGCGCACGTCCTTGAGAGCCACAGTCTTTTTGGTCAGAAAGCGTCCCAGGAGAAAAGCTTGGGAGGTACGCTGCACCGGTCCTGCGACCAGTTTGGTCATGTCCACCACGTCATCCCCTGCCAATGCCAGAGAGGATGCAAAGCTTGCCGTCATGCCTTCAATGGTGGCCTTGGAGGAAGGCGGAGAACAAAGACGTCAAAGAGGACGTTAAGTAGAGGCGCGCGGCTAAACTGCGCTACGTTTAGGGTTTTCTCATAGAGAGAAAAGTTTATTCGTTTAATTTGAAAATGAATTTAATTAGTCTTAAAGTTTATTTCAATCATGGTTTGATGAATTAGATTTATGAACAAGACCTTGATTTGATTATCGTTGGCTTATTAATAAATTTTAAATTTTATTCTAAAGCATTGAATTTATTCAACTTTTATTTACTACACATATTTACATGGTTCGAAATAGCATTATAAAGATGTAAAGCAATACATCTAGAAAAAGAAAAAATTATTAGAATGAAAAGATTGTCATTCTACTCAAATAGAAATACTCACCAACAGCTAATCGAACCTTGTTAAGTTTCAAAGATATTCGTGCCAACGGTTATCATGTAGAAACACACTGTGAGAATGGAACTGAATACCTTTATATTACCTCTAATGAATGTGGAAGGAAACGCATTTTAGAGAAACTTATGAGTCAATCTAGTGGACTGTACCTCACTACGATTCGGATCATTGAATCCTATGTTGTCACCAACAATGAAATGTGGGATAATGACTCATACAGCCTTTGTCATGACTGCCTAGTGCACCCTGGTCGTGACATGATGATCTGTATTTTAAAGAACTGACACGAACATCCCTTATTTTGAGTGAAAAATAAAATAGGAGAAAAAACCGGCACACTGCAAGGTGTCGGTCCTAGTACTGCTCAAATGCAGCCATTGCCTTCTGAAGTACCAGAAGCACTACCTCCCTCCCATTATGCCTTATTGACTATTTGAAAGACACATCACTCATTTTGCAAAGCCTGCTCTTTAGTAAAAACATGATCGAGACCTTCCTATGCCAAAGACACAAAACAAAACATTCCATTCTTACAAAGGATATAAGGTGATATATGTGGACCCATCCATCCAGAATGCGGACCGTTCAAGTACTTTATGGTTATGGTGGATGTTTCGACACGCTGGTCACAAGTCGTTTTATTTTCCACAAGAAATGCTGCATTTGTAAAACTCCTAGCACATATTATACACTTAAGGGCTCACCACCCTGATCACCCTATCAAGTCTATAAGGCTTGATAACGCTGAAGAGTTTACATCAAAAGTATTTGATGATTATTGCATGTCTATTGGGATCGATGTAGAGCATCTTGTACCCCATATGCATACACAAAATGGTCTCACACATGCCACCATCAAAAGGCTATAGATGGTGACTAAGGCATTGGTTATGCACACCAACCTGCCTATATCTATCTGGGGTTATGCAATATTGAACGCAGTTTTACTTATTCGTTTCAGACCCACTGCTAGCCAACCATTTTCTACATACCAGTTGGTAACTGGATATGAGCCTGACATTTCACACTTATACATATTTGGTTGCACAATATATGTGCCTATTGCGCCCCCATAGTGCATCAAAATTGGTCCTCAGAGACGATTAAGTATTTATGTTGGATATGAATCTCTAACAATTATCTGCTACTTGGAACCCTTGACAGGCGATCTCTTTACCGATAGATTTGAGGATTGTCACTTTGAAAAGACAGTCTTCCCGTCGTTAGGGGGAGATAGGAAAAAGGATTTTTCAAGGGAACGACCGGAATTGTCGTGGTTTGTCCCCACTCTGTCTCTTTTTTATCCCCGCACTTCACAAAGTGAAAGTGAAGTGAAAACAATAATCGATCTTTAGAATGTAGCAGATTCGATGCCTGATGAGTTTATTGATATCGCAAAAGTGACGAGATCACATATACCAGTTCCTAACAAGGGGCACAGCGCTGCAGATAGAGGCGCTTCAACCACACTTAGTGGAGGTGTGGTTGAGGCCGTGGCTCTCCAAAGGAAGAAGGGGAGGCCACATGGTTGGATTAACACTCACCCAAGGAAGAAGAGGGCGAGTAAGGCACAAACCGATCCATTAATCATCAATGTAGAGAATCCCTCTCATGAGATTGTCTCTGATTATAGTTATGTCCATGAATCAATACTGGAGGACGCTCCGATGTTTGAAATGATTCCAGAGAACAAAGAAATCTCAATGGATTATGAGAGTGCGTATGAGCTGATAGAAAGATCTTCCATACACATTGATGATGTATTTGCATACACTGTTGCTCAAGAAATCAGAAGCACGATGATATCGAACCACGTCGTCTGTTGCAGAATGTCAACAATAGCAATTGGCCTAAATGAAAAAAGCAATCCAGGCAGAATTAGATTCTCTGACAAAGAGACATGTATTTGGTCCGGTAGTGCTAACCCCACCAAGTGTAAAGCATGTAGGACATAAATGGGTCTTTGTCAGAAACCGTAATGAGAAGAATGAAGTCCTAAGGTACAAGGCTCGCCTTGTGGCGCAAGGTTTCTCACAACGCCCTGGAATTGACTACAAGGAGATATACTGTCCTGTAATGGACGTTATAACATTCCGCTACTTAGTTAGCTTAGTAGTTTCTGAAGGATTGGAAATGCAGCTCATGGATGTGGTTACTGCATATCTCTATGGGGATCTAGATTCAGAGAGAGAAAGAGAGAGAGAGAGAGAGAGATATATATATATATATATATATATGAAAGTGCCTGATGGCCTTACAATTACCCAAGTCAAGTGACTCTAAACCACAGAGTGCGTTGCAATTAGGTTGAAACGCTCACTTTATGGATTGAAAAATCCGGGGGTGTGGTATACCCGTCTAATGACTACTTGATGGGAAGGAATATAAGAACGATGAATTATGCCCGCCCTGCGTATTCATAAAGAAAACAAGTTCCGGATTTGCAATTGTAGCAGTATATGTTGATGATATGAACATAATAGGTACTCTTGATGACATAAGAGAAACCGCGAGCTACTTGAAATCTGAATTTGAGATGAAGGATCTTGGGAAAACTCGATTCTATCTAGGCCTTGAACTAGAACACCGAGCTTGTGGAATACTAATCCACCAGTCTACGTATGTCCAAAAGATGCTCAGGCAATTTAACATGGACAAAGCGCATCCTGCTAGCACTCCCATGTTCGGTTGAAGTTTGGATGCAAGGAAAGATCCATTTCGTCCAAAGGAAGATGAAGAAGAGGGGTTGGGAGCTGAAATTCCCTATCTAAGTGCAATAGGTGCATTATTGTACTTAGCCCAATGTACTCGACCAGACATTGCATTCTCAGTGAACTTGTTAGCTAGATTTAGCTCAGCGCCAACGCAGCGTCACTGGAATGGTATCAAGAACATTTTCCGATACCTAAAAGGAACCATTGATTTGGGACTATTCTTTCCCTATAGAGAGACAAGAGGGATCGCAGATGGAACTGCAATCCTTAAAGGAAATGTTGATGGCGAAAGCGCCACTCACTACACCGAAACCCCAAATGATGTTTTGGTTGGTTTTGCTGATGTTGGGTACCTCTCTAACCCACATAAAGATCATTCCCAAACTGGTTACGTATTTACCATTGGGAACACGGAGATATCTTGGAGATCAACCAAGCAAACCCTTGTGGCTAACTCGTCGAACCACTCAGAGATCATTGCTCTACATGAGGCGGTTTGTGAGTATGTATGGTTAAGAGATATCATCACACATATTCCAGGGACTAGTGGTTTGAGTTCTACCATTGAATAGCCTACTTGCATTTATGAAGACAATGCAGCTTGCATCGAACAGATGAAGCTAGGTTATATCAAGAGTGATAACACAAAACACATATCGCCAAAGTTTTTCTACAATCAGCAACAACAGGCCCTCCTCAGGATTCAAGTGAATTGAGTA
The DNA here is from genome assembly GCA_024704745.1 of Rosa lucieae. Lineage (NCBI taxonomy): Eukaryota > Viridiplantae > Streptophyta > Magnoliopsida > Rosales > Rosaceae > Rosa > Rosa lucieae. The sequence continues at coordinate 14,788,588 of CM045495.1, read as the reverse complement.
AGGTCTAAAGAGAATGTGGCAGATTTGTTCACCAAATCATTGCCAAAGGCCATATTTGAGAAGCATGTGAAGAGCATAGGAATGCGAAGACTTTCTAAGCTCTTTTGATTAATGTGAGGATCAGGGGGAGGTGTAGAGGTCAGGGGGAGTCTAACACACACATGTCATCCTCAAATGTAAAAGGTGCGTTGTACTATTTTCCTTCGACCAAGGTGTATTTTTTGTCCCACAGGGTTTTTATCGTTACTTGGCAAGTTTTTAGTGAGACAACAACTCATCCACCATTTCGTTTTTGACTTGGCACAAGGGGGAGTGTTAAAGGAAAAACACATTATGTGTCTTCGTCAAAGTGACTGACGAATAGGGAATTAAGGAATTAGCAATTATCAATCAATCAGCATCGATTACAGATTAATCAGCATTTAATGTCATCATTGTAATTGATATTTCCGTTGTAATTTCCTCCCTATATAAAGGGACTATTAAATGAAATGAGTATACTAATTCCAATTTCCATTTTACTATTGCAGTAATAGATTTTAATTAACCAATACCACTTTTTGAATCATTTTAGCATGTTGTGCATTGAATCTTCATAGCATCAATTAAGTTTGAATTTACCAGTAATATGAAAGTAGGGGTAGTCTTTGTTATTAGAAAAAATAGGAGAAAAAATGACTTGAGGCATAGGGTTTTTGCGTTCTTGTTTACCTGGGAATCGACGGCACCCATGCTTGGTTGCCTCCATTTCAATGGACTTGTTGGTTGCAGATCTGATTTTCCCCTTGAGACATATTAAGGCTGGTCATTATACATTCCCTACATGCCATTGGATTCAGTTTTAATGCTGCCAGTGAGTATTGGCCGGTCTCCGGAGGTTTCATAATTGGTCTTGCGGTCTTGCTCTTGCCATCGACTGTGGCAGGTTGGAACGAGTGGCAAGGAGCTTTGTCGGGGTCACTCTAAGCCCTAGGGGGATTAGGCTTTTGGGCATCGATCTCATTATGGATTGAGTGGGCACATAGCCAACTATATTTACTGTTTGGAATTCTTAGGAAAGTTTCGTGCCACCCTCGTGCAACATTGGCCTTGTTTGTTTCACATATCTGAGGCTCAGGTTCGGGAAAGAGCAGTGGCGGATCCAGGAATCAAACCTTGGGAGGGCTTGGATTCTTAACAATTTTTTTTTTTTGTGCTTGCATTGGAATACACCAATTCAACCAATTTGCAATACATATCCAAGGAGCTTTTAGGGAAGAAGAAGAAGATTAAAACTCTAGAAGGCTGGAATTGAAGACTTTTTTAGTTTTTGAAAGAAGAAGACTTGCGATTAAAACTGTAGAAGAGGAGAGATGTCTGCGTCGACCTCAGACCTAGGCGGCTCCAAATCTACGAACTGCCAAGTCGAAGTCGAAGTCATTCCATCGGGTGGGTTTGAGAAAGCGAAACATCAATTAAAAAAAAAAAAAAAGGAACCATCTGCATTGTTTTCTTATTTAGCCCAGAAAGTTCGGTACGGCTTGAGCCCTACCAAAACCTGTCTAGATCCGCCCCTGGGAAAGAGTTGCACTTTTCATGTTTGTTGAGAAAATGATTCCTCGTAGAAGGAAAATAGAGGGAAAAATTCTCGTTGGGGTTCATTTTTCAATATTAATTGCACATGATTGCGATTAATTGTAGTACTAATTTTGTGACATTTAGTGAATTATAAATATCAACATGGATTCAAATTTACTCACCACTTTTATTTTGTAGTGATATCACCACCCTATTAAAACTTGTCACGTAATATAGAATTAATTGAATACTTAAAATATAATTTTTTAATAAAACATCATGATAAACTATAATTATGTTTTATAATACGTGACAGTTTGTATTGAGTGGTGGTATTTTGGTGGCGAAAATGTTCACCTGGTCAGTTGCTGACCAAGAAAATAATGCTCAACCACCCTTAAATGTAAATTTAAGGGCAGAGAGAATTATTATTAAGTTGAGGTGTTTTGTTTTCCACCCTTGGATGTAAATCTAAGGGTTGTTGAGCATAAATTTTTTGGTCAGCAGCTGACCAGGTGAACACCACTGATTTTGGTGGTGAGCAAATTTGAATCCCTTATATATTAACTTAATTGGTGTTACCAAATTCATCTTCATCTTCAGTTTTGACAAAAAAAAAAATTCATCGTCATTTTCCTTCCCATAGGAATAGCTATGGAGTAACTTTTTAATTTTCCTAGAATCTCACTCTGCGAACTAGATGAGCATGGGCTTATGAATTGGAAAGCACTATGTCCACGATATGAGTTGAGGATGAAGGTCGTGACATATTTTGGGCTCTCCTCTAGGCCTCAGCATGGGCTTATGAATTTTCAAGTCCTTGTAATTTTTCAGTCAGATTATAAATCAATAAACTAATTATTATTATGACCGATTCAGATTGGACAGATTTCTTTGTCATTTTTTTTTTTAAAGGGTTTGAATCCAGCCTAAGTGAGAGGCTCAGTCTCACGTCCGTTATTATTATTAATATAAGAGGGATGATTGTATAGCGAGGGGGACATATTACCTACACCTCGAGTACTAGTACAAGAATCCTCATAGAGTACATCCTAGATAATCACAGGAGTCTCATCTAACCAATAATCATGTAAGTAAGAGACACTAGCAAAATGTGTCAATCTATGGGCCATACCATTTGCTTTACGAAAAATAGGTTGTAAAGAAAAAGAAGTAATAGCACTAGTTTAATACCGTTAAACAATTATAAATTTGTTGAAAATCTATAGAAGTGTTATACTCATGGTGACCTGAAAACTAAATGGTCGATTTGCCGAGATCTAATTGAAAAGCGAAACCCACGAGCAATCCTTTAAAACAAATGAATGCAAAATAAAAATAATTTTGGAATGAATGCATGCAAAATTTCAATTTTCTTCATCTTGGAGAGGAGAAAGATAGCTGCTAGCATATTTTTTTTTTTTTTTAGCAACACCTTACGCTAGCATGGACCACGCTGCATGACTTGTTATGTTGCTTTGTGCTGGGTTCATGAAATTGAAACTTTCCAAATTTTCGATTTTGAAGTTCCTTTATTTCTGCTACATATATAAGAACAAGACCATAAAGTCGTCAATTAATACAAACTTGCATATACGAGGTCGAATCACCAAAATTACAACTTCTACAATTCATTGTAGTTAAAGAGGGTAGTAAGCCATCCATCTATCAATCAAGCTAGCAACTTCCTTTGGCTGGTACTCTGCGGCACGGTGGCCTGCTCCCTGTACACATTCAACACAAAAAAAGGTTCAAGTTATAACCCCTTATGATACGAATAAAACGATCCGGACTGGTTCTTCTATCACATCATCGATTAACTGAATGACTCAAATTACACTTGCCTTCACAGTAGCAAATACCAAGGTGAAAAAATCATTTATTAACTTCTTCGTGTATCTGCATCAAACAAAATTTTAGTTGCCATGAGAATTGATTTAAAGGAGCAAGAAGAAATGGAGCAACTTTAGGTAATCTCGGATTTGGATTAGCAGAGAAATAAGAGAGAGCTTTGAAACACACCCTTTAGTTTGTCCATCAAGGGACCATGTCCTCCAGTACTCATCCACAGTCAAATTCAGTATATTTATCCATGCTTGTGTACCAATATGAGGAACAGACATGTCATGGTCACCACTGTACAAGGTAAAACATTGTGCTATTCAGTAATGCTTCTCATATCTGCTAGTATGTGCAAAATGACAATAAATGCGTCCCTGTGTGGAAAGGTGGATTTTTACCTGTATATCAAAGCACGTAGGTCAGCCCTTTTTGTGAGATTGAGATGATAACTGAGAGAACTGGTGACTTCATGAGTGTAACCCGTCAATGTGGTATTACATGGTTTCCATAACAATTTTGTGCCCTGATTAGAATCAGAAAAATGATTTATTAATCAGTGCATTACTTCATGCTTTTTTCTTATTAATTGTGGGTGTACGATATAATGACTGATAAATTGCATATCAAACATACCATTCGGACACCAAGAGCATCTCGGACAGCTTTAGTGTTTGCCCAGATGTATAGGAGCATGTAATTATACTCCTACAAAATGAAAACCAATTAGGTGCTAATTGCAGAAGTTTACTGAACATAGAAGGGAAAAGTAACTGCATAAAACTTAATAATATTGGTATACAACACATACCCGACACCAAAATGCGGGACCGTTGGTTGGTGAACTCAGTAAACCTTTGGACAACTCTTTGAGATATCTTCGAGCTGTGCTTAGCTTCTTTGATCTCGGCAATGAAGTAGTACAGTCTGGTTCCAAGATATTGTCCTTATTTATATCCTTGATGAGCTGCAAATAGAGACATGTTTTCTCATTCTCAATGCCCATGATTCTAGTAACAAAAACTATTTAGACGATGAAGCAAATAGATGGGTTATTACCTGATCAATAGCATCGATATCAGCAATGCATGCGGCATTGCTTGAATTTACATTCACGTATTCACCATTGCAACTTGTTTTAGCCGCCTTCAGTTAATGTATAGAGATTATGAAATATGACAAAAGAACCACCAGATCAACAAACATGACTAAATCCGAGTCAAGGATACTAGTTAATTTCAATGGCAATTTACCTTATAAAGTTGATCAGATACAAGAGTCAGCCGGTGGGCATAAGGGATTACTGCATTACCATCAATAACTGAATCCGTTACTGGGTTCTGAAGCAGATATCCCTGATAACAGTTCAAGTGCACAAGAATGAACAAGTATTCACAAAAACTGAAAGCTACGATGTGTTGAACAACTAGAGCAAGAAATAACCAGTTTGATTAGTTAGATTTACCTACCTTGATATTCATTAGAGGCACACTTCCATTTTCGTTACCTGCAATATCATGAGGAAGTCGGATTAACCATAAGTTAATAACTTTACCAATGACAATGGTTTTTAACGTCAATGCTTATCATTTTGGTGAGTAAATATAGAGAAAGAAAGATAAAAGACTAGTTATAATTGGCTGAAACATGTAAATATACCATCTACTATCTTTTGTACAACCATCGGAACTATTAAGCCACTGAAGGATTCACCACTAATGTAGAGTAGATTTTCCACATATGCAGGGTGTGCCTCCAGCCACTGTGCAGCAACAAAATTTGTCAAATTCAGCCACTACATGTGACTTTCTGTTAAAAGATAAGTTTTAATACATATACCTTCTGGAGGAATTCATAGCCTTGTGCCGCATATTTATAGTCATCCACATAGTAACCATCTTGGGTTGTTGAATAGGAGAATCCAGTACCAACTGGTGCATCCAAGAATATGATGTTGAGTCCCTGAGAAAAATTACAATCAGAACTTAAAGGGTATGTACACACACACACTCGTTTTTCAAACCAATACAAAAGGACATAGAGCACAAAAAACATATATGACGCGGATCACCTTTGTCCATGAATAAGGGTTGTCCTCAAGTGTTGGTAGGCTCCCGTTGTAATGTGCAGAATTGAAGGATAATGGACCTATATATCCAAAGCAGTACTTATGCCAAGAACATTTTAATCAAAACAAAATCAAGTCCAATTTTAGTGGAGGGATACATGGCCTCCTTAGTCCTAAGGTCACCTAACCATATTACAGTCTAAGATGAGAATAGGAAATAGTAAAATTTGGTTTTCCTTGCTATGTGAAAAAGGAATAAACAATATTGAGGATGAGAAAAGTACCACTCTCAAAGAAAAAGCCGTGGAGACCAGAGCAACCCGGACCTGCACCAAATCGTAACACAAGTGGATCTTGTCCAGGGCTTCTCTCAGACTCGACAAAAACGTAAAATAGCTGCACTTCTTCATTGTCACCTACGCCGATATATCTAATGCACAAAAGATTATCAAAATTCCTATAAACACAGTAGATTCTCATGCATTACATAGATATATACACCGGAATCAGAAGGTACAATTCTCATCAATTAACCACAGTTTCATCTTAAGAGAGAGACACACACAACGAACACTTACATAATGTAATTGCTGCTATTTACACTTACAGTAATATAGACTTAAGTCAATAACACTCAAACTCATCCCTTCAATCTTTATGGCTCTCACCTAATATAGACTTATACAGGGTAAAGCTAAGATATGTAAACATTTCTCATACATCAACTATTTTTACCACTTTAAGGACTCGTGTTACCACTTTGAGGACTAATATTACTATTTTAAGGACTCATACGGTAAACCAAAAGAATTTAACACTTTAAGGACTCATCTTACTATTTTAAGGACTCATACGGTAAACCAAAAGAATTTAACACTTTAAGGACTCATGTTACCACTTTAAGGACTAATATTACTATTTTGAGGACTCATGTGGTAAATAAGAAAATTTATCACTTTAAGGACTCATATTACCACTTTGAGGACTAATATTACTATTTTGAGGACTCATTTTACCACTTTTAAGGCAATTGTATGCATGTCATACATTAACATATTGTAGAATTTCCCGACTTATACATTACACCAACAACAAACAGGTTTTCATCAACAGAGACTCCATAATCCATTCATCTAAAAAGTAGCATGTCATATACTAAACAACTTGTGACATGGTATTGCCTAAAGCTTGATGAAACTCCTCTGAGACGTCATTTCATCGAACAGGTTGCGCTCACCCCAAAACAAACATCAAAACGTAAGAACAGAGTGAAAACAGAGACGAAAGCTTACCCAGTTTCTAATGTGAAAGGAAGATCTCCAGAGTAACCGGGTAGAGTGGTAACGATTTTCGTAGTGATGTTTGAAGCTGAAGTTGAAGTGATTACACCCAATAATGTCACAAGTAGACGCAAGCCCATGAACATATTCATTTTGGGCAACATTCAAAAAGCCTCTCTCTCTCTCTCTCACTATCTCCAGAAGCTGCTGCCCTGTAAATTTGATCAAACTCCAACGCTACATGGTTTATATATTTTGAATAAACTATGTTTTCCCACCAAATCTTCTTTTTATTTTTATCAAAATCAATATCCAGAAGAAGAGAAGGTCTTGTGTGGCAAACTAACCAAAATGTAGAAAACGTGCCCGAAACTCATTAGTATATAAATTGTCAGTATGACTTTTGGTTGATATACTTGTAATTTACAATACCCAGAAACTCGTATTTCATATTAGAAGAACGCCAACATTGGTTGTAGCTGCAAGTCAAATATTGACTATGTGGTCAAGTTCACAGACCCTGCCATTTTATACGTTACATTTGCATCATATCCTCCCCGACAAATTTAGCCACAGCAGCTAGCAAACAAAAAAATCTACAGGGGAAAGTGGACGTCTCATTCCCATCGAGCCGTTGATCGAGGAAGCAGCTAGCTCATCGTCAGAGTCACAGCACGTAAAGTGTTAATTAGCAGGGAAGAGGAGCATTGATCGATATGCATCTAAAACTTTCGGCAGGAGTTAGCTTGATAATTGATATATATGAGTAAAGCCAAGGATAAAGCCAAAAATTCTTCTATACACGGCGGTATAAGTCGACATAGCTCAACCGTGCATATGTGAGGTCTATTAGCTATCACTCAAAATCGTTCAATCTCAGCTGTACGTGAAATAAAATGCCGTGTATCAAAGACCTCCCGAGATAAAGTATTTTGATTGATGGGTTGTACAAATTAAGAACTCTTTGCCAATAGGGTGCTTTGTGTACTTGGATAGCAAAATTTGGTACTTTTTATTTGAAATCTTATATATATATATACTAGCATTTTTCCACACATGCTCTGCATGTGCAAGCTATTAATTTTTTTTTTCAGAAAAAAAAAAGAAGAAGAAAAAAGTTGGTTATTGCAGAGAAAAGAAAGTGGGAGAGAGAAAAGTGGGTTGTGGATAATTTTTTTTCAAATTTTTGAAAGAAAAATACATTTTGTAAATGTCTTAATTATCCTTGTGATTTAATTAATTCTCAAAGTTTATTAATATTCTAGGGTTAATTCTGTCAAAATTTTAGATTTTGGCTAACAAACCCTCTTCTCTTAATAATAGTATAGATATATAATTAAGCCAATTCTAAAATGAATGGTTAAATTTTTGAACTACCATATTTGTCCTCACATAATATAGATATTAATAAATAAATTATTTCTATATGAGAATAAGATAGTCAATTGACTATGTCATATTTTAAAAATTTACAATACTTCCCATTAAAAATGGAGAAACTTTCCCAGTATCAAGAAAGATAACTTTTTAAAATTAAAAAAATAAAAATAAAAGTCAATTGACATGTGCGGAGCACATGTTAAAGGGCTAACATAATTATTGTGTGAAATGAACTGTCCAGAAGACGATAAGACTATGTGGCAGTTTAACCAAAATATAGAAAACGTGGTTGAGCTGCATTTAGGGAATTATTATATGAATTATCTTCATCACTTTTGGTTGTGGCAGTTTAACCAAAATATAGAAAACGTGGTTGAGCTCCATTTAGGGAATTATTATATGAATTATCTTCATCACTTTTGGTTGATATAGAATTATAGATTTCCTAACACTATTATTTTCATATTTATCATAATCACTTTTGGTTGATATTGAATTATAGATAGCCTGACACACATTATTTTCATATTTATGGTTGTAGCTGCAAGTCAAGTTTTGACAAAGTGGTCAACAGCCTAAACTCAGAGCTATCAATCATATGTAAAGAACGTCATTTATTATCTTATGATGCCACGTAACCTAACATAAGTGACATTTTTTTATGATCAGATAAAAAAAACTCAAATGCTATAATCAATCATCAATCATTCGTGAGTCGAATTCACAACCTCCAACTTACGAATGAGAAACTATGTCATTAGACCAAATGGTACTAGGCAATACAAGTAAGATTTAAATTTGTGACATCTATCAATATTTTGTCAGAACTAATTTTTGCCAAAATAAATTATTCAAATAGTGTAATATGTCCAAATGATAACTGCTGGGTGTAGACTATATACTTTTGTATAAACTAGACTATTTTTTGTTTCTGATCGATCTTAAAGAAATTGATTGAAAAGAGGGGAATCGGCCACAAGCAAATATATTTATAAAAAAATTATTTAAATTAGTGAGTACATTGACTCATGTGATGAAATTTGAAGTGTAAGATCGAATACCAATAATTTCATTTCTGACAGTACAAGAGGTAAAATGAAAATTAACCTGATGTTTTAGGATACTAGAATGCAAGAGAGATTCATGAGAGAATTATGTCTGTATTTATTGATAATAAGAGCCCTATATACAGGGATTACAAAGGTACAATTCCTTAAGAGCACAATGATTCCTATTCTAATTCGGAGTAGGAAATCTCTACTATTACAACTATACAACTAATCCTAGTTTGACAAGGCACACTAATATTCAACATTCTTCAACACTCCCCCTTATGCCTCTCAAACTTGGTGATTCTTGCTCAAGTAATAAAAACCCTGTGGGACAAAAATAACCTCGAGAAGGAGAAAAAGAGTACAACACGTCCTTTACTTTTTGAAATCAAACATGTGGATATCGTGTCTCCCTCTTATGTCGATATCTTTCCCCCGATTGCCACAATAATGGGAGTTTGGATAACTTTCTCAATCCGATGCTCTTCACATGTTTCTCGAAAGTGGATTTAGGTAATGACTTAATAAATAAGTCCGCTACATTATCCTTTGATTGGATTTGATTTACTTCAATATTTAGAAGTGATTGTTGCTGCTGATTATAAAAAAAACTTAGGCGATATATGCTTGGTGTTGTCGCATTTGATGAAACCTAATTTCATTTGTTCAATACAAGCTGCATTATCCTCATAAATGCATGTAGGTTCATCTGTGGTATACTTTAAATCACAAGTTCCTCGAATATATCTAATTACAGACCTTAGCCATATGCATTCACGCATGGCTTCATGTAGAACAATAATCTCTTATTTGAGGAAGTAGCAACAAGGGTCTGTTTTGTAGACCTACAAGATATCGCAATGCTTCCCATGGTAAATACATGACCCATTTGGGAGTGTCTTTTGTGAGGGTAAAAAAGATACTCTACATCAGCAAAACTCATCAAAACATCACCATCATTTTGATGTAATGGAGGAGGGTGAGGCCGGCCACCCTTGGTGGCGGCGGTAGCAATGTTGCTGGCCATGGCATTTTGGACGGTGGCACTTGGGCCAATGTGGTCTGATCTCATCCTTCTGTCATTCCTTTTCTCTCTGTATGGATAAAACAAGCCCAAATCAGTCGTGCCTTTTAAGTATCGAAAGATTGTCTCTACACCAGTCCAATGGGGCGTGTTGGAGCAGAGTTATGTCTAGCTAACAAGTTCACTATTAATGAGATGTTATGTCTTATGCATTGAGTTATGTACAATAATGCGCCTATTGCACTTAGATAGGGCACTTCAGCCTTTAGTAATTCTTTGTCCTCATCCTTTAGACGAAACGGATCTTTTCCGGGCTCAAGACTACGACTAATCATGGGAGTACTCACAGGCATTACTTTATCTTCATTAAAGCGCCTTAGAATTTTTTGAGTATATGTAGACTGATGGATCAAAATCCCATCACTATGGTGCTCGAGTTCTAATCCGAGACAAAACCGTGTTTTCCCAAGATCTTTCATCTCAAATTCGGATTTCAAGTATTTAGCAGTTTCCTTTAACTCATCTAGAGTTCCAATTAGGTTCATGTCATCAACATAAACTGCTACAATTGCAAATCTGAAACTTGTTCTTTTAATGAACACGCATGGGCATATTTCATTGTTGATATATCCATTCTCAATCAAGCAGTCACTTAGACGGTTATACCACATCCGTCCGGATTGTTTCAATCCATATAGTGAACATTTTAATATAATAGAAACGCGCTTCGTGGTTTAGATCCACTTGATTTGGGTAATTGAAGTCCATCTAGAACCTTCATATATATCTCTAAATCTAGATCCCTATAGAGATAGGTTGTAACCACATCGATAACCTACATGTCAAGTTTTTCAGAAACTACCAAATTGACAAGATAGCGAAACATTATTATGTCTATTATGAGAGAATATGTCTCCTCGTAGTCGATTCCATGGCGTTATGAGAAACCTTGCGCCACAAGGTGGGCTTTATATCTAATAACCTCATTTTTCTCATTACGCTTTCTAACAAAGACCCATTTATGGCCAACAGGCTTTACACTTGGGGGTGTCTTCGTTACCGGTCCAAATACATGTTTCTTTGCTAGTGAATCTAATTCAGCCTGGATCACATATTTCCATTTAGGCCAACCTGCTCTTTGTTGACATTCTTTAACTGAGCGAGGTTCGGTATCGTCATACTCTATCATTCCTTTTGCAACAGAATATGCAAAGGAATCATCAATAGTAGTAGATTCTTTATTCAATGTCATGTACACTAGTGTAATTCATGGAAATCTCTCTATTTTCTGGAATTAGTTCTGACATTGGAGCGTCCCCCAATGATGTCTCTTAGACATAACCATAATCCGGAATATTCTCATGAGATTGATTATTTATATAAATGATTAATGGATTATTTTATGCCAAATTCGCTTTCTTTCTTGGGCGAGAATCCATCAAACCTTTGGGCCTCCCACGTTTCCTTGTAAAGAGCCTGACCTGAGCCACAACACCACTATCATTGTGGGTGGAGGCGTCGTGCCTAATAACACTAGGGACGACGCCATGTCCTGTATTTTTAGGGACATCTATCCTTGCAGGCAAGTTTACAGCAGGTATGTGTGATCTCGTCACTTTAGCGATATCAGAAAATGCATCAGGCATCGATTCTGCTATGTTATGAAGATTGAGAATTCTCTGCACTTCAATTTTGAACTGTGTGGTTTGGGGATCAAGATGAGATAAAGTGGGGACAGACCACAACAATTCTTATCGTTCCTGTTGAACATTAGTGTTCTTATCTCCCCCTAATGATGGAAAGACTGTCTCATTAAAGTGATAATTCGCAAATCTAGCGGTAAAAAGATTGCCTATCAAGGGTTCTAAATAGAAAATAATAGTTGGAGAATCATATCCAACATAAATGCCTAATCGTCTTTGAAGGCCCATTATGGTGAGTTGTGGCAGCTCAATTGGCACATAAACTGCACACCCAAATATGCATAAGTGTGAGATATCAAGGTCATACCCAGTAACTATCTGGGACGCAAAAAAAGGCTGAGTGGTAGTGGGCCTCAAACTAATAAGCACATCTGCATGTAATATTGCATAGCTCCAAGCAAAAATAGGGAGATTGGTACTCATTACCAATGCTTTAGCAACCATTTGTAGTCGCTTAATGGTGGCTTCTGCGAGACCATTTTGGGTGTGAACATGAGGAACTAGATGTTCAACTTTAATCCCAATAGACATGCAATAGTCATCAAAAGCTTTTGATGTAAACTCCTCAGCATTGTCAAGACGTATTGACTTAATAAGATAATCAGGGTGGTGAGCCCTTAATTTAATAATTTGTGCTAGGAGTTTAACAAATGCAGCGTTCCCCGTGGACAAAATCATGACATATGACCAGTGTGTCGATGCATCAATCAACACCATAAAGTATCTAAATGGTCCGCAAGGTAGTTGAATAGGTCCACAAATATCACCTTAGATATTTTGCAAGAATGGAATGTTTTCTTTTGTGTCCTTTGTATAGGATGGTCTCAATCCTAATTTTGCTAAAGAGCAGGCTTTGCAGAACTAAACATGTGCTTTAGAAACAACCAATGATAATTTTGGTTAAGTCATGAAGTCACAATTGACTTTAAAAGTAAAAGAAGGAGACGAATTAGAGTGCATGGCATCAATGCCATGTTATAGCCGCAGGGGGTAGGCGGCACCGGCCATATGTGGCCGGTCTTGCACAGTCATGGCACCATAAGGCACAGGTGCATCTCCTTGAACCAATGTTTTGTTCTTACTTCTCTTCGTTCTAAAGAATGGATGTCCATGTGAAGTCTTTAGTATCTGGATCATCATATCACGACCTGGGTGTCCCAAATGGTCATGCCGAAGCCTATATGTGTCGGAATCCCAAAAAGTTAGATTCAATAATTTGAATAGTGGTTGCATACAACCCACTAGAACGACACATAAGTTTCTCTAAGACTTGTTTATGCCGTAGTCATTAGATGTGATGCAAAGGAACTCTTGTCCATTCTCACAATGTGTTTCCGCATGAAAACCATTGGCTCTTATAGATAAAGCTCAATAGGGTTCTTCTGGCCCTAGGAGCGTAGAGAGCTTCAGTGACATTTATGATTGTGCCATTTGGCAACAAGAATTGAGTTGGTCCTCGACCATGAATTAATTTAGATGACCCTACCATCGTAGTCACTGAAGATCGAGTAGGCGTTATCTCAAAAAATAACTGCCTATTCCGAAGTATGGTGTGTGTAGTAGCACTATCCACTAGGCATTCTAGCTCTCCGGGAAACATACGTGAATGAATAAAGTTTGAATCAAAATCAATACTTTATTTCAATGAAAGCCAATGATTATGTCAAAGTTTCTAGTACAAAATTTTAATCCAAATCAAGCTTCAGACAAGTAGTAATTACTCAATCGTTTCGGCAACTCCAATTAAGCATGACCAGGAAAGTAAGAGGAGATGTCGGTGGAGCAAAGCTCGCTTAAGTACCACTTATTTCAACTATTTCCTAGACATCACACTTAATTGGATTAGCCTAGTTGTGAAAGAGTTATAACCAATGCCTTTGTTGACAATAGTTTCCAAAGTTTGGATTTAGATCGAAACAATGACGTTTAAATGGCCAAATTTTGATGCTTACGAACGCTCTTAGTCCGTAACTTACGAACGCTCTTAGTCCGTAACTTACAAACGCTCTTAGTTCGTAATATTTCGATGCTCACGAACGCTCTTAATCTGTGGTTTATGAATACTCTTAGTTCATATATAGTGTGAACTCCCCATGGTTCCGCTTTGGGAATTGAACACATGTTACAGAAAGGTGGGATGTACAAGAAGAAAGGTTGCAAGTCCTTGAAGAAAAATAAGGAATTAAAGTATGGAAAGCGGGAACTTTAATATAAACACTTACTTGTTGATTCAGAGTTTAAAACCTTAATTCAGATACTTGCAATAGAAGATGACCGGAGTTGCTAAGCTTGGCTGGCGGCTGTCGGAGCTGGCCGAAATAGGAAAAACTAGCCAAGACAGTTTCTGCCCGTTTTTTGGAGGAGGTGCAGTCGTTGTGGCAGCTGGTTCAAGGGCTTCTAGACAGGTTCTGGAGAATTTGATTCTGGTTCCTAAATCCTGAGATGGAGACGCTGCTGCTAGCAAAATTTGATGGCAATTTGAGGTCTGGAAGTTGGTAAACCGGTGGAAAGTTTGCTGCTAATGGTTTTTAGCTTCCGGTGGCCGGTTCGGTGTGTTTCCGACTGGTTCTAGTGGTTCTGCCTTTGGTTCTGGACTCCCGGTGTTGAGTGCTTCAAGGTGTATGGCAGGGGCTGAAAAGGACTCAAGGTTTTGTATTCGATTTAGGATTTGGGCTGGTTAGGGCTCATGCTGACAACGTGTTTTAGGATACTAGAATGCAAGAGAGATTGATGAGAGAATTATGTGTGTATTTATTGATAATAGAAGCCCTATATATAGGGATTACAAAGGTACAATTCCTTAGAGCACAATGATTCCTATTCTAATTCGGAGTAGGAAATCTCTATTATTATAACTATAGAACTAATCATAGTTTGACTAGGCACACTAATATTCAACATTCTTTAACACCTGATTCATAACATATTATTTATTTTATAATTACTTTAGGCTGGTTGCTGATTGTTGTTGAGATGGAGAAGATGAAAATAAGAGAAGGTAAATTGTGGTTATTATTTCCGTTCTCATACTTCAACACATAATAATTAGAGAGGGAAGTAAGCCATCCATCTATTAATCATGGCAGCGCATTCCTTGACCTTTGTCTCTGCAGCAATATGGCCTCCTCCCTGCACACAACAGAAAAATTTAATCTCCGTTGGAGAATAAAATCAAAAGGTTTACGCAATATTTTTTATTTTAGGTCTCTCCACTCTAGTTGGATTTTTCCAATTGGACTATGTTCTTTTATGTCACATCACATTGATTCAGATTATACTTGCCTTTACAGTCGCATATGTCAAAGTGATATATTCATTGATCAACTTCTTCGTGTATCTGCATTGAAAATTTGTGTATTGCTGTGAGAACTAATTCCAGGTAGACGAAAATGAAAAGAGAGCAGCTTTAGCTCATCGGAGAGTTAGATATATCATTTAAAATAAAATAAAAGTACGAGGAAACTTTCAAAATAAACTCACCCTGCAGTTTGGCCATCAACTGACCATGTCCTCCAGGATTCATCCTCAGTCAAATTCAGTGTGCTTATCCATCTTTGTGTACCAATATGAGGAACTTGCATGTCATGATCACCACTGTATAGGAATACACTGTCCTACTTAGCAATGTTTCTCATATCTGATTGTTCAAAGTCGACCATAAAAAAATGTGTGTGTGTGTGTTTGTTTCGAATTATACCTGTATATCAGAACACGTAGATCAGCCATTTTTGAAAGACTTTGGTGATAAATGATTACGCTGGTGACATCTTCAGTGTAGTCCAATGTCGTATTACAGTGTTGCCAAAGCCTTTTCGTGCCCTGGTTCCCAAAGAAGGAAAAAAAATGATTCAGTCCAGTGAGTTCTATGTTGATAATGACTCGTAAATTGCATATTAGACAATGAACAAACATACCCTTCGGACACCAAGAGCATCTTGAACACCTTTGTTGTTAGCCCAAACGGTGTTGAGCATGCTACGATAACTCTAGAAGAAGAGAAAAAATTGGTTGCGCAGTTAGTGGTTATGAGAGAAACATTGTATACATTTGTTTAAATATCGGGAGAAACAGAGACGCTTACCCGACACCAAAGTGCAGGGCCGTTAGGTCGTGATCTTTGTAAACCGCTAGATGTTTCCTTGAGATATCTCCGGGTCAAAACCATTTCCTTTTGTGTAGGTAAACCATTACTACATAATGGTTCCAAGACATGTAATGTATTTATGTCACTCGTTAGCTGCAAATTTGGGCATATAATAAAACTCAGTAACCAAAATAATTTCAGTTTAAGGAATGAAGTGAATAATCTGAAGTACGTGCTCTTACTGCATCAAAGGCATCAAGATCTGCAATGCATGCATGATTGCTGGAATTTACAGTTACATATTCGCCGTGGCAACTTGTTTTAAGTGACTGCAAAGTATGGAAATGACAATCTCAATTAGAAGCAAGTCCTTATAACATATGAATTGCAAATGTTAGATCATTAAGCAATACTTTGAGCATGTAGATCCAACTTCTTCTCTCGAGGCTTTAGTATCTTATCGGTCAGTGCGTAATCGACCGACTCCGTTAAACAGCCTCTTAGTAGTATACAGAGCCAATTAAACTAAACTATACTAGCTAGGTACTTAAGTGTGGGTAAGACTGTATTATCTTAACATTTCTCATACTTATATATTTACCAATTTGAAGATTTATGTTACCCACTTCGACAACTCATGTGGTAATTAGGAAAAAAATCTCATAAGGTAATAATTAGAGTAAAATAGGTTCTCGTTTAAGTAATTAAGTCCTAAAAATAATAATTATGTATGTCATATGCTAACAAAATTCGCCATTAAGTACTTATGCATGTGAGGGAGCAATTTATTTACCTTATATAGTTGATCCGATATAAGAGACAGCCGGTGAGCAATAGGAATTTGTGCATTACCATCAACTGTTGTATCAGTTACTGGGTTCCCAATCACATATCCCTGATTAAGTTGAAAGAATCGCCCACATGCAGAAAGTCAGAAACTATAATGCTAAAGCAATTAAGGGGAAAGCCACTAAATTAGTAATGTAGCTTTTATGTTGAGATTCACTTACTCTGAAATTCATCATGGGGATACTTCCATTTTCATTACCTGCAATACACCGATGATCAAGGGGAAGTAAGAACCATAGGAGGAAAAGAAAAGCATCAAGGAGAGTAGAGTTCTTGTTTCTTCTCAAGCACTTGCAAGTTTGTAGTGTTAACATGGTGGTTGATGATCTTGCTAATTTGGGATTTAAAGCGAACAATTGCATCATTTAGTAATATCTGCAAGGACTTATAGATTCTAAAGGTTATGCATGATATTTAGAATATGGGGTAAGCAACAAATCTTACTTTCAAGAAAGTTTATTTTCGACATAAAAAGAGGAAAATTTATAAATGTGTACCATTGACTATTGTTTGTGCAAGCATGGGAACAGGCATTCCAGAGTAGGAGTCACCACCAATGTAGAGTATGTTTTTCAGGTACGTAGGGTGTGCATCTAACCACTGCATAACCACAAAACTATCAAATTCAAAACGGACTTTGTATATATTTGTGCAGGTCTCAAAAGAATAATGTTATCTGATCGAACTAGTTTTAGACAACATGACATGATTTGATGGGACAGTTAGCCACCGGTCTACTAGCATCATTCAATGTTCAATTGTCACATCAACTAGTTCATATGTGATATGCATTTAGGGTTTAGCTACCAAATTTCAGAGATTTCAAATGTAACTAACCTTCTGCAGAAATTCATATAGTTGTGCCACATGTTTATAGTCGTCCATTACATAACCACTTTGGGTTGTTGAGTAGGAGTATCCAGCACCAACAGGTGCGTCCACGTATATGAGGTTGAGGCTCTAAAAAGAAATAACATCATTAATTCAAAATTGTATATACTTGCATATATTCTTTATTACTGGACAATCTTTTTTATGTATCACTTAAAAATTATTTTATGTCACAGTTGATATGACATAATCCTAATCAGACTTATACAAAATTTTCATTAAATGATGCAAAACATAAAGTAATTTTTAAGGTGATACTATTATAAAAATGTAATCGCCGATGAATAGACAACTTGGTAATTTTACATCCATCTTCTTCTCCTTTTTTTTGAAAGGGATATACACCTTCATTTAGCTGAAAACAATATATTATGTTTAATAGGTACCTCTGTCCATGTGAAAGGGTTGTCGTGAAGTGTTGGTAGGCTCCCATCGTATTCACCATAATCGAAAAGTAGTGGACCTACGCATAATAATGCAATATATTGCTTATATGTCAAGTCCATTTCAACACAATTCCATAATTTAGATAAGCTAGAAAACAATAATTATATGAAACAAAATAGATTCTCAGTGAAGATGGGGCTATAGCTTTGGCTCCATAGAACTCAAATATTGAACGTGACCCTCACGGTTTTTATGAGACAAATTAGGCACGAGTTTTCCTTTTTCGTTCAAACGTTAATATCATGAATTTTTATTTTTATTTTTATTTTTTTTAAATAAAATAACTATTAAATATTAAATCCTCTGAAGCAACTAAAGTTTACAGTGTCAAACAATTAATCCGGAGAAGCTTCAGTAAAGACACTACTGGTTCAATTTACGTCAGTAGATATTATGGCCTAAGTTTGATATTACATCTGTAACGACATTCGCTTCTCTAAATATATGTATTGATATCATGAAAGTTTCAAGTTGTTTTTTTTTTTTTTTTTATGCCATGTTCGAGTTTGGTATATGTTTGCTTGAAAGAATCACGCTCTCTCTCTTCAAAGTTTTTCTAAATGTGATTAGTCATGTCAAAAGTTAGGTTCGAAACTTCATATCATACAAACAAACACCATACTAATAATCCAAGAGGAAGCTCAAAAGTATGTAAGTGTACGTGTGTCTCTGTGTATATATATGTATGTGGGTATATTTTATTTTCAAAAGAATCACATTCTTCCTCTTCAAAAGTATGTATGTGCACGTGTGTATGAAAGTTTTTATTTTTTAAATAAAATAACTAATAAATATTAAATCCTTTGAAGCAACTAAAGTAATCCGGAGAAGCTTCAATAGAGACACTACCAATCCAATTTACACCAGTAGATATATTATGGCCTAAGTTTGTTATTGCATCTGCAACGAAATTCGCTTATCTAAATATATGCGTTGATATCATGAAAGTTTCAAGTAATTTTTTTTATGCCATTTTCGAGTTTGGTATATGTTTGCTTGAAAGAATCACGCTCTCTCTCTTCAAAGTTTTTCTAAATGTGAGCTTAGTCATGTCAAAAGTTAAGCTCGAAACTGCATACTATACAAACAAACACCATACTAATAATCCAAGAGGAAGCTCAAAAGTATGTATGTGTACGTGTGTCTCTATGTTTGTTTGCTTGAAAGAATCACATTCTTCCTCTTCAAAGTTTTTCTAAATATGAGCTTAGTTAAGCCAAACTTAAGCTCGAAACTGACTACCATACAAACAAAAAAATCATATTAATAATTCAAGAGGAAGCTGAAAAGTATGTATGTGTCCGTATGTGTGCGTGCGTGCGTGTGTGTGTGTAGGGCGCGTGGGGGGAGCGGCGTCCGACCAGAGGGTGGACATAGATCTAGTTGGTGTACAAAGATAACCTTGAGAGATCGACCAACAAGAGATCAAGCTGGGATGAGAAAAGTACCACTCTCAAAGAAGAGTACAATCTGACCAGAGCAACCAGGTCCCGCAGGGATCCACAACAGCAGAGGATCCTGTGCTGGAGTCCTCTGAGACTCGACAAAGTAGTAAAATAGTTGCACTTCTTCATTGTCACCTACACCAACGTACCTATATTTCCATATACACGCACAACCAAAACAAACTCATATCATCCGCACTACTGTATATGAAAAATAGGACAAATGAGGCTTCTTAGTGGAAGCTAGCTTACGTACCCAGTTTCGAAGGAGAAAGGGAGGTCGCCTGAGTAACCAGGTAGTGTGGTAATTGTGGTGGTAGTGACATTGGCCGAAGAAGTTGAAGCAAGTATGAGAGTGAAAACAAATGCAAGAAGTAGTCGCATACCCATCAATTTCGTCATGGTGGGCATGGTTGTACCCTAGCCTGCAAGTAAAATTCCCTGACTAGATAGCGATCAACCAGGTTGATCAGACGCTAAAACCTGCAGATTGCTTGTATATTATGTTTGCCGCAGATTGAAAGGGACCTTTGAGCTGCAGATTGACATGTATGGTCCCTGAAGCTCTTGCCGTGTATATAGTAGTACGTATCCCGTACCAGGCAACAGCGGGCAAAAATTTGGTACCAGCAAGTCAAAAGCCACACAACTAAAAACTCATCCGTCGGTGTGTACGTCCTGGATCTGTAGAATGCAGTAAGATATATCCGAACGTCCAACATGCATAGTTCAAATAAGACATTAAAACAAACCTGTGAATAATTAACAGATGCCAGATTTGCATTCTCAAACTTGCACACAGCTTTCATTTGCCAACGAACAAGAAAGTGAACCCAAAAATAAAATAAAAAATGGCCACCACAACGAACAACAATCACACTTAAACTTAATTAAGAAATTGCATCGAATTAATCCATGTTGATAATTCTCATTTATTTGTAACCAAAATATTTACTTTGTCAACAACTCGGGTCTCGGGACGAGCAATTGGTCAGCTCTAAGACTTGCGGAATCGGACCTAACAAGGACAGACAGCTAACTTTGCGCTGAAAATTTAGTCATTTCAATGATTTAATCACTCTATAAATTTAATCACTCTATAAATCTTAACTAAATATACATTTCTTAATCAAACTTGAGTTTCAAAAATTAATGTCTAATCAATAAGAAATGCCATGAACAATTCTGTTTTTTTTTTTTTTATTTCAGCTATGCAAAAAAAAAAAAAAATCATTTGTTTTTTAATGTTTATATTTTTTTTCCTGTATTTTTTGTACCACATAATTAATTATTTATATATATATATATATATATATATTTTTTAACTGCTAGTTTTTTTTTTTTTACAAATATAATGGATTGACTTAGATTTAGATCATAAATCATAAGAGAATTTATTTTGTTTTCCCTCACCAATATGCGTTCAACATATATATCATACATTTTTATGTCACATGATCTTAATCATATTTTTAATTTTTATTAAATATGTATGAATATTTTAATGAGTATGTAGTGAAATTGGAAAATGAAAATAAATAAGGAAAATAATAAGAAATACAATCTAATATTATTGAATTAGAAAATCTACATAAAATAAATATAATATTTTTTAGTATAATTATTGTCCTTAATTGTCATTTTATAGTAGGTTATATATGTCATTTAATAATTCATAATAGAGTGAGGTCAACTGAGCAGATTTGGAGGTCCCAATAGAAACTCTAAAAAAAAAAAAAATGGCCACCACAACGAACAACAATCACACTTAAACTTAATTAAGAAATTGCATCGAATTAATCCATGTTGATAATTCTCATTTATTTGTAACCAAAATATTTACTTTGTCAACAACTCGGGTCTCGGAACGAGCAATTGGTCAGCTCTAAGACTTGCGGAATCGGACCTAACAAGGACAGACAGCTAACTTTGGGCTGAGTTGCAGCCAATACTCCTCTGCCGGCACAAAGGCATAACTAGATGAAGCCCAACGTGGGGCCTAGTATGGGCTGCCAATACGCCCTCAACCCTCCAAATAAAAGTTTGAATTTCTTCAAAATTATTGAAATTCTGTACATTTTCATAATTTTATCTTACTGACACTTAGGGGGGTGTATTGTATATGGAATTAGTGGAACTTTTAAAGAAATCTATGGAATTTAAAAGTCTGGGTGTATTCAATATAGACTTTTAATAGTCCATAAAAGTCTTGAGGTATTCAATTAGGATTTTTAAAGACTTCATGAATTCCACCAAAATCTAGGGGTATTCAATTAAGATTTTTAAAAATGAATAAAAGTACAGAGGTATTTAAAATATCATTCAAACTTATGGAATTAGAAAGTCATGGATAATCATGGACTTTGTAGTGTTAACTATACATACCAAACTCCAATAATTTTCCAGCCTCCAGACCAAAGATTTCAAAAAGTCTATCAAAGTTTCCTCTTCAAAAAAAAAAAAAGTTTATCAAAGTTCTTCTCTCTACGCACGAAGAAGTTTGTCCTTCATCATCCCTCTCTTAATTTTTTGTCTTTTCTCTAATCTTTTATGATATCAACCTTTTTTGATACCCAACATGTTCATTGTAGTTATTGAATGTGATTTTTTTTTTTTCAATTGTGATACTTCGAACCCGAATAGCAATAAAAATGATTTATGAAACCCTAAAACTCAAATATTGTGGTCTAACCCTAAGACCTTGAACCATACTAAATTTTATTTTATTAATTAATTATTCTAATTAATTTAAATTTATATTATGGTTCAAAAAAAGCTTGAACAATTGAATTTAAATGGATTGATTATAGATCAAGACATTGATGAATATTGCTACAATATATGTTAATCGGCGAAAACAAAATTGATGAGAATAATTAACCATAAACATCAAGTGATCTATATTGTATATTTATGTTGTTGGGAGATTAGGAATGAGAACAAACTCGCTAGACAGACTAACAATCATTTATTTGAGTCAATTTCTATTAGAAGATACTATAGCATTGAAGAGACAATGAGTTATTATTTTGTTTTGTGTTTGGGCTGCATTTGTTTATTTTTTATTTTTGTTTTTGTTTTCCTAGGAAATCTGTAGAAGTCATTCATAATAAAGTATATAGATTTTCATGAATCAATAAAAGTCTGTTGCTAAAATCAATGGTTTTAAGAAATCCATAACAGTCTATCAACTTTTTAAAGAGTCTATGGACTTTTCAAAAAGTCTGTCATTTAAAAAAAGTCTGCACAAATCCAAATACAATACACCCCCCTTAATTGATATCTAAGATATCTCTGAAACGAGATTTTGTTGAATGCGGACAAATATTTGTTGATATTTATTGCAATTTTCATTGATGCTAAATTTCGATCAAGATTTAAAAAAAAAAAAAAAAAAAAAAAAAAAAAAAACATGTCATCTAATCTTAATTTTCATTGACAAGTCATGCTTCTAGTACATTGTTATGCTTCTACCAATCGATTTGCAAATAACTCGGTTGTAGCTGTAAGTCAAATATAAACCAGCTGACAATGTGCTCAAGAGCGACAGCTAACTATTTTGTTTAGATTTGCTGCTCACAAATTTACTTTTGGTTGGTTTCAATTTTGGAATAGCTATGTGCTACATAAGACCTTATGGGCATAGTAAAGTGAGTGAGTGTGTGTTTGCACGCTCGAGACACCAGTTCAGGATGGCCACGGGGGAGTCTCACTGCTCAAGAATGCCTTCTTTCCCTTTTTCTGTTCTAACTTCCAAGTAGTTTATACATATTAAAGCTTTTGATCTCTTCTAAGCACAAGGCAGAATGAGCTTTAAGATCTGCATCTGCCTCTTGGAGATCCTCAACAGCCAATTAGATTTATATTTTACTATCACTTTCCTTGTACTAAAAAAGACTAGTCCATTCTCACCCGGAAAAAGAACGTACTTCATATCTTTCCTGGAATGTAAGGTCGTTTAATTAAAGAGAGTGAATACAAGGAATTAGAGAGGGTACTGAGCCATCCATCTATCAATCATTGCAGAGCATTCTTTGACCTTGTACTCTGCAGCAATGTGGCCTCCTCCCTGTATACAACACGAAAAAGTTAGTTGATATCTTCTGCTGTTATAAGTGGCTTCCTACCAGAGGGAGAGCAAAGTAAAATGTGGTGCTTGCCTTTACAGTTGCAAACGTCAAATTGAAAGCTTCATTTACAAACTTCTTTGTGTACCTGCATTAGCTTCAAACTTCATTTTACAAAACTAAATAAATAAATATAAGGAAAAGTAAAGAAATCAGCGAGTTTTCCAACTTACCCTGCAGTTTGGTTATCAACTGACCATGCCCTCCAGGTCTCATTCAGAGTCATATTGAGAAAGTTTATCCATTTTTGTGTAGCAAGGTGAGGAATTGTCATGTCGTGATCACCACTGTACATGTTAAGAATTTAAGCTACATGATTAGTAATGTTGCTCATTTTTGCTTCTGAAAAGACGTCCATGAACATGGCTCTTTTTTTCTTTTTCTCATTTTGTCTTTGCAAGGAGGAATTCTGTTTGAATATCTCATAAATGACTTCCTCTCATGATATACAATCGTCAATTGTGTGCAGGAGATCATATATGAGAAGAATATGGGTTGTAATAAGGTGGTACTATACCTGTAGATCAGAGCACGTAGGCCAACCTCCGTGAAACTTTGATGAAGACTAATAACACTAGTGACTTCTTGAGTGTACGCCAGGGTTGAATTACAGTATTGCCAAAATCTTTTTGTGCCCTGATTGGCATCAGAAAAATGTTTTAGGGAAATGTTCTCTTCTTATATTTTTACTACAGGATATCATGACATAGATTGCACATTAAACATACCCTTCGGACGCCAAGAGCATCTTGAACACTTTGGTGGTTTGCCCAATTGTAGGCGAGCATATGATTATAACTCTGAAAGAAGGTCAATTAGGTGCATGCTTATATCAGAAGAAGTTGATTTAATCAGCATGGGGAAAAGACGGGTGTTTACAACATCCTCTCACAGTCACCTACTCACCTGTTGATTGCATGAGTAGTTATAGTGAGAGGAGCATTGTACACATCTGTTTGTACAAAAAATGCTCTAGCAGAAAGAGGCTTACCCTACACCAATATGCAGGACCAGTAGTTGCTGAACTTAGTAAACCTTCGGACAAATCTTTGAGATATCTTCGGGCAGTGCCTTCACTACACACTGGTTCCAAGACGTGTAAGGTATTTATGTCATTTATGAGCTGCAAATTGACATGTCCATTCATTCTCAATGCTTATGAAATTTAGCGATCATAAAAAATTTAGATGATCGAGCCAATAGATGATTTCTTACTGCATCAATAGCATCGATATCTGAAATGCATGCGTCATTGCTTGAATCTACGTTTACGTAATCTCCACTGCAACTTGTTTTCGCCGCCTTGAAATAATGTATAGCCATGGAAAACATGGTAAAGAAAATATTTTTGGCCATTCCAAATAAATTCTACAAGGTACAAGTAAAGAAAATATTACCCGATACAGTTGATCTGATATAAGAGTTAGCCGATGGGCATAAGGAATTCTTGCATTTGCATCAATGAATGAATCCGTTACTGGGTTCCCAATTACATATCCCTAATAAGAGTTCAAGAACATAATATAGAAAACAATTTACAAAAACTTAGAATTTACAATGCTTTAAACAATAATCTATATATGACTGGTTTCCAGGTATAAGGCGTTGATAAACTAAAGGAAGACGATACCATCTAAATTAATCCAATTTTCTGTAGTTAGATCCACATACCTTGAGATTCATTAGAGGCAAAGTTCCATTTTCATTACCTGCAACATCATGAGGAAGTAGGACTAGCCATAAGTTACTACTCTTTTCAATTTCAGTAAGGTCCATCATTCGCTGATTAAATTAACGTAAACTATTATGATTAAAAAAATAAATATATGCAAAGCAAGAAAGGAAGAAGAATAGTTATTGGCTGAGACTGAGAGTAGCATACCATCCAATATTTGTTGAACAATCATAGGCACAATAATGCCAGAGAAGGAGTCACCACCAATGTAGAGTACATTTTCCAAATATGCAGGGTGTGCCTCCAGCCACTGCATGACAACAAGAACTGTCAAATTCAAAGCAGACTACTCATTGAATCTACGGCGTAAATAACACTTGTTTTCTTACAGATAGATTTTATAACATATATGCATACCTTCTGCAGAAATTCATAGCTTTGTGCAACATATTTATAGTCATTCATAACATAACCACTTTGAGTTTTTGAGTAGGAGAATCCAGCACCAACAGGTGCATCTATGTATATCATGCTGACGTCCTGAAAACACATAATCGTCCGGATGTAACAGAGAGGTATGTATGAAGGAAACTTCTTAAAATAAGATAAAATTAACAAGCTTTTACAATACAGTACCTTTGTCCATCGAAATGGATTGTCAAGAACTGCTGGTAGGCTCCCATTGTAATTTCCAAACTTAAAAGTTACCGGACCTGTCCAAAGTATCTAGTCAAAGAAAATCCCAATGCCCAAACCAAGGCTATTTTCTTAAGTCCTAATGAGTGTTGCATCAAAAACGTGAAATTCAGAAACGACTGAAAAACCAGTTCACAAAAACACTGACAAATCATTTATGAAAATAAATTCCTAGCCTGAGTGCTCTATTTTTGTCCTGTAATTAGTTTGACAGGTTTTGGAAAATGACTTAAAATCAGCATAGGTCTAAACCAAGCAAATTGGGGACACAATTTCCAGAAGTCAACCCAAACCATTACACAGACAACCATATCCTGTTATTATATCTGCATAACAGATATGCCTTCAATTAACAATAGCAGAGATTTTATGTCACCCATGTAAGAATTTATGGTGGGATATCTAGTGAATGTACAAGTAGGAGAGGGCATGACACAGACAAAAGAAGATGACACAACCCACTCTAAATGCCTTGTCCAGGACTATTTCTTTGGGAGAATGAAAAAGAAAAGGCTTTAAGTACTGCATGCTTTCAGAAACTAATGTAATAAATTAAGGCCGAGAAAATACCACTCTCAAAGAAGAATCCAGCAAGACCAGAGCAACCTGGGCCTCCATTGAACCATAGCAACAGAGGATCGTCTGCAGGAGCTCTCTCAGACTCAACGAAAACATAAAATAGCTGCACTTCTTCATTGTCACCAACACCGATATATCTATGTGCAAAAGATAATCAGAACTCGCATGCATACAATACCATCTATCAAGCATAATATAGGCACAGATATAAACAGTGGTGTCAGGAATTCGACATAAAAAGATGAAAAACTTTAAAACATCAATCAGCAAAACAGCAGTAGCCATGAAAATAGATGAAAAAACTCTTTATGGCTTAATCTAATATACATTATACAACACTAGTCATGTTGTTATTTAAATTTATGACAAGTAATTGGTAGAAAAGGAGAACTCGTTCAATCCCATTGTATGCAAAACCTCCTTGGCTCATGGTTCCATCACTAGAAACTTTATAATCCATTCATATGGTAACTTAACTCTCAGGCATTTATCCAACAGGTTCTGGGAGCCTCCTCAAAAACAAAATGTAAGAGCGAGTGAAAAAAGCATACCCGGATTCCAGTGCAAAAGGAAGGTCACCGGAATAACCCGGTAGAATCGTAATGTTGGTTGTAGTAATGCTGGCAGCTGAAGTTGAAGTGAGTATCAAAGTGAAAGCGAACATTAACAGTAGAAGAAAATCCATCATTTTCATTGCGGGTACCACCAAATGATGAACAAAATCCATCTATATATCGGTTTATTTATAGCTACAGAAGAGACATATACGTTCATAAAGAGCCCAAGGTGTCTTCTTATACATAACTTTGCTTGAATTCATGGGGGCTAGTGCATAAATTGCCATTTAGAGCACAGTAACCTAGAGTTAATTAAATTGTCAACAAACTTTCCTAGGTTGTACCAGTAAGTCAAGAAGAAGATTTGGATGAAATAGTTGTGAGTAGGAATCAAGTCAAAAACAAACGAGGGTCACTGATAATAGCTGTAAGTCAAACTATAAATACAGACTGCTTCAAACCGCCGCTTCCCTCCACCTGCACACTGCTGCCCTCCAATTACATATCCCCAGATCATATATATGATTTCATGATCACCATTATCTAATTCATCTCTACAATTCTTCAAGGATAGGTATCTGGACACATCTCAGATTCTCAGAACTTGTTTTAATTAAGCTTAAGACTTGGATTCTCATACAATATTTTATGCGGTGATTACCTATAATAGGATAGACATCAAATGCCTGTTGGACAACACCTATAGTTTTTAATTTTTGGTCTCTTTGAGCTAGACTTAGAGATGAGGTCTGGGCCTTTTTGTCCAAACCTGAGATAATTGGTTATTCTACATATCTAAGAAATTAGTTGATCCACTATCCACAACTTTAGAAATGCGTATGACGCTTAGGTAAGACCTACCCTAATTAGAAAGATATGAATTGATACGCGTTTTCCAAGGTTTGCTACTGTTCAATGTTCTTAGCAAGCGTCTCTGCACGGGAGGAAATCACCTATCCCCTGAATCCCCTGTCCCAATTCTGTCCCTCCAATAATAGATTGCCACCTGTCTGTTAACTTAACACACTCTAACTCTGTTAACCCACATTAAAAAACGAAACAAGAAAAAAGAAAAATGTTCCAGGTTTCCATTGAAACAGATCAATTCTTAGACCAAAACATCGTTGTATCAATCATCAGATCATAAAAAACAACCGAATAAAATAAACCCACAAAGAGTTGAGCAAAATCTTCCCTTCAATGACAAAGCTGCAAGTCTTCAAACCATGACTGTATAGCAGTTCACAAGAAGATAAACAAAAACAAAATCTCTCTCTCTCTCTCTCTATCTCCCATCAAACCCATTACAGATCTGGAAATCTACAGATCTCACCTTACTACCAATCTTCCAGGTAGTCCTAATGATAAGAGAAACCAAATGAACCAAAATACTGATGATATTTCAGTCATCTGGAAAATAAAGAAACACAAACAAATCTCAATTCTTCTCACCATATCTAGCACACCCATCATCCGAAAAATACAAATCGTGAGCCTTGATCTGGGTGGGGCCGGTGCAACCCTAGTCGGAGCTTCCAGCACCGTCCGTCGAATTCAGATTCGGCTTCGGCAAATTGGAGTTTCTATAGGAATATGAAACTGTTGGATTACAGGTATCTGACAATGAACCTGATTGATTAATCGTGACGGGGTCCAAAGTGGCTTTGATGGTCACAGTCATGGAGAGAGCCGGAGCCGGAGCTGGAGGTGGTGGTAATCTGATCCAGAGTTCTTGGTTGTTTTTTGTTGAAGCATACAACTGACCCTTGCATCATGGAAAACACAAGTCTGAAGAGAACAAATGGGTTCTGAACAAAAGATCAACCCAGAAAGATGAAGAAGAAGGTTCAGGTTTTTTTTTTTTCCTGAAAATAATAAAACTTAACGGTGTTAAAGTGCTGTGAGGTAATGGCCAGATGTCGAAATTTTAGCCAAGTGACAGGGTTGGGACACGAAATTCAGGGACAGGTGATTTCAACCCTCGTGCACTTAGCCTCCATACACGCGTTCCAAGGTTTGCTACTATTCAATGTGCTTAGCAGCCGTCTGTGCGCTTGTGCAGCAGCCAACTCCGCGACGTTCGACCTCTCATCAGTACCACAATTTAGCGTATTAACAAATTAACAAATAGAGATTCAGACAAATAAAAAAAAAAAAATAGAGATTCAAGTTAATTTGCTTAATGTGGGATGAATTGTCATAATTGTGTAGAATCAAGATTGAGCATAGAGCAAAAAATCTACTAGTGAATAATACCCAGTTTTCCTTTCTCGCGTAACCATTGATGTTAGTGTTTGAACCCAAAATAACATTTTTTCCCGACATGGAGGACTCGACGAAATCCAGGCCAATATATGTGGCCCAAACTATTTATTTGCGACAAGTTCGGAATACATTGTTTAGAGGCCAAATAAAGCATATTTCAAGGCCAAACAATTTAGTTGTGAATCTGGATATTCATCGATTTACAATTAATGATCAACTATTTGATAATTAAATATGATGATTTGCTTGATTACCAAGATTGAGCAGGAGGGAAGAATGTGGATGTGCAAGCATGGGTTCTTATTGATTAAGGAATAAATGGCGTGGACTTGCAGCTGAAGATATAATCAACGACGCGAGCGCAGACGAGTTGGTTGGCTCGCGAAGATCAAGTTGGCTATATATATATATATATATATATATTTCTCATGGAATTAAGGTCTTTGGTTGATCAATCAAGGAAGGAGTCCAGGTGGGCTACCAGCTAAGCTTGCCCATGCTATTTATGGTGGCTGGACGTGGGAGAGATAATTGCATGCAACCATGCTTCAAGGAATTATATATATATATATATATATAGGCTACCAGCTAAGCTTGCCCATGCTATTTATGGTGGCTGGACGTGGGAGAGATAATTGCTGGACGTGGGAGAGATAATTGCATGCAATCATGCTTCAAGGAATATATATATAAATAGGCTACCAGCTGAGCTTGCCCATGCTATTTATGGCGGCTGGACGTGGGAGAGATAATTGCATGCAATCATGCTTCAAGGAATATATATATAGATAATTGCATGCAATCATGCTTCAAGGAATATATATATAAATAGGCTACCAGCTGAGCTTGCCCATGCTATTTATGGCGGCTGGACGTGGGAGAGATAATTGCATGCAATCATGCTTCAAGGAATATATATATATATATATATATATATATATATATTACATGCATGGAAAAAGCCAATACGTGGCTAACATATGTGACATATATATATATGCATGCAATTAGAGTCTATTGCATGAAGATACAAGTGCTCGCGAGGATTCCTCGCAAAGATATATATATATATATATATATATATGCATGAATTAAAGATATGTGCATATCCTACCGCATCTAAGAAGATTACGTTCAGGACTCTAAGAGGTAATTAATCTTTGCCTACATTCTAGCGGCGACAGAGGAGGATAATTATTAATTATTGCCTACGATAGTTATCAAAACTAATAAGAGTTTTGATTTGATTCAAGGCCAATAACTGTGGCATAAAATATAGTATTTCATTCATATTTGGAAAGTGAATCTACAAGCAGCCTATATATAGAGGCTAAAGACGACACAGCAAATGACCAACCTCTCTCGAATCAATCAATCCCAGCGATTACAAAGCCTCCCCGAAGCAAACCTTCAACCCTGTTGAAACCCGGCGACCGTACTCTCAGTCCTAGTCTCTCCGAGCCGACTGTTAGTGCTACTGCCACAGATACTACCAGCAAAGCAAGGGTAACGCCCTCACAACCCAGCAAAGCTAAAAGATACGCTTTAGCAAACCCCGTGCTTTCTCATAACTTCCCAGTGATTGCTCTGCTCAACCTACAACGTTGAGTATCGATTTGGTCACCGAAGAGATCACACCCGAAGTCCTTATCTGTAAGGAAAAAGTCCTTTTCCGAAAGGCTAGAGAAGAACCCTGTGGCGAGGTTGGTGCTCTCCTCGTCCACAGCGCTTGAAGAAGAAGTCAGGTCAAGGGACTACCCCAACGACTGCACCCAGCGGTGCTGGCACGCCTGCGCAATCACACGCTCAAAAGAGACAGTTTGCACACCAACTGGTTTTGGAGCCAAACAGTTAGAATACAAGCACAAAACGATAATGTATATGTCGTTATGGCCTTCGAAATAGAGATAATGTGTTATTTGCCTATATATTTATAAACTTCTAATTCTCAGTTAACTGTTCATCGGCTTATGAACAGTACCGGCTCTAGCCGAGCCGGTTATGGCTGAAAAGACGATATTGCCCCTGCTTCATCTCTCTTGCCCGACACCTGTTCATCGTCTTAAAGCTTTCGTTCATAGTCTTAAAGCTTTCGTGTCTTTGTTCTTCGCTTCACACACTGTGTGATTCTCTTTCTTTGACACCTGGGCTGCTGCTCAGTGCTATCGTGTCTATGATACCTCACTCCACCGAGAGGTAGGTAGACAGAGAGCTTCAGTTTGAGAGAGAAATAGCGCGAGAGAATGAGAGACAGCAAGAGAGAGAGAGCGAGCGAGAGGCTGCGTTCTATCTATCTAGGGATAGAGAGAGTGTTTAAGACTGAAGAAGAGGGAGACGGGAAGAAGTTGATAGTCGATTCGAACAGAAATTGAGTGAAATGATCATCCCAGGTATTCTACGATGAGTTCGAATTTGTTTGATTTACTTTTTTGTTGGTCTCTCAGTTTTTCCATCATTATACATCACCGTTTTGGGTTTTTCCTGTTCAAGAACCAATCTAAGTAGTTTTCAATTAACCTGGGTTTGGATTTTATGGTTTTCTTTTCAGCAAAAGTAAGAGAAGAGTTGGGTTTCTTTTCTTGGTAGGATTTGGATGTTCTTCAGTTATACGGTGGCTTCCTTGATTTCATGGATTTGTTTTGTGATTTTTGATTAGATTAGTGTATGCGATTTGGCTTTGTTTGGTAGTCTGGGTTTTAAATTTTCAACGGTCCCAAGATCCAAATTTTTTTAAAGATTCTAAGGGAAAAGGATTGGGTTGAAAAGAAATAGAGAACAAGTTTTGTTTTTAATATTTCACATCTTTGTTATCGTTTAGTGAATCCAGTGCTTTGCATTTTGAATGGGTTGAGTTTATGACTAGAAGATGGGGCTTTGGTGATGCAGGGGTTGTTGGCTTAACCTTGAGGTGGAGGTGTGTTCAAAAATGCGTGATGCAGGGGTTGTTGGCTTAACCTTGAGGTGGAGGTGTGTTCAAAAATGCAAGAGAGCTGTTGTTTCTAGTGTCTGAGGTGTGGCTTCAAATATCCAATTCCACAGTTATTGTTCATGCTTGCAGACATAGATTGCTTCTACTCAAGGTTTCTTAATTCTCCTGTGTCAATTTTGTTTATTTTAATTGTAAATTGTTCCGATTTAATGTTAAACTGTGATTGGTTTTGTATGCAAGTTTCACATGCTACTGTTGTAAGAAATTGGTCTGCAAGGTCTGAAGAGAAGGAGAAGGTTGAATCTGTAAATCAAGGTAAATGGAAGGGAATTTTTGATAAGCAATTTTTGAAATCATGCTCAACTTTAAATTTTTAGAAATTTTATGATAAGGTTTGTTTTTCGAGATTGAGGCAAGTGATTGGTGGTAAATTGTGTTAGCTTTTTGTTTGTATCTGGGAGTGGTTAGTTTATGGTGTTCTTCTATTTCATTGGAGTGCAATTTCCTTAACCCTTTGAATTTAACTAGAATTGATAGGCGAGAGGAGGTTTGGCTGTAATTACTATTATCTAATGAGGTCAAAAGAAAATATTGTGTTTCATTGTAATCTATTTTTTTCCCTATGGTATTGATTAACTTCTGCCTATTAATTTAGTTTGAAAATTGATATGGGTTTTATTCGATTTGTTCATAATCTTCCTGGGTTTCTATTTGATTAGATCTAATGAAGTCTTTTTTCTTTTGGGGTTTTGTTGTTTGTGGAGCAAAGAGGAGAGGAGCTCTTGCTTGCTTCAAAGAAAAGAAGTGGAAGGTATTTGATCTATTTTT
The DNA here is from genome assembly GCA_024704745.1 of Rosa lucieae. Classification (NCBI taxonomy): domain Eukaryota; kingdom Viridiplantae; phylum Streptophyta; class Magnoliopsida; order Rosales; family Rosaceae; genus Rosa; species Rosa lucieae. The sequence goes on along the minus strand of CM045495.1, from coordinate 14,755,313 downwards.
GTTGTTTTCCTTCTTTTTTTTTGTTGCAATCTTAATTTTGTGGTTGAAATTGTTTTTGGGTTCTATATTTGATGAAACAGGAATTGGAGACATCTTTTGATCATTGCTGGATATAATTGTTTGTAATTAGAAAGGAATCTGTGCGAAGGTGTTGAGTTTTTTTTCCATTAAGATGAAATGTTAAGATGCAGAGTTTATTTGCTGTTTGCTTTAATTAATTGGAAATGGCTGATACATGCAGACATTCATTTTTGTTTTTTTATGCAGAATTGATCAATTGTGTTTGCTTGATGTGTCTGCGTTTCAATCAATTGTGGTTGTGATTCCTGCAGTTAGTGCTTCCAAGGTAGTTTACTATCAAATGTCTTGCTTTTTTATTCTGATTTTTTTGAAAATATCATTTAGTTGGTGATTGTGTTGTGGGACTGTCTGTTTTTGATTGAAATGGTCTTCTGCAGGCTATGTAATTCTTTGTACTTGACAGCCTATAGGAGACTTGATTGATTTTGTGTGCAGGCTCAGTTGGTGCAACAGTAACATTCAAGTACGTAGCTATCTTGCTCTGAAATTTTTCATGTCAAAGTCATCTTACTTAATTTTCAGATTTGTTTCCTCTGCTTAGGTAAATTCATAGTTTAACATATAGCATTGTTTGGTTTCTTGGTAAATAAGTAAGAATACAGAAAATAGCATGCAATGTCTTCTGTCACTGAGTTTCCTACCTTGAATGCTCTATTTTTTTTATTTATATTACTGATCAACAGCAGTCTAATGCCAGTGATGATGGAATAGCTGAACACATTAAACAAGTAAATATTCAAAATAACACAGCTAAGAAGGATATCCTCTGCTTCTATTTCTAATGTTGTATGGCTTTTATATTTCAATGTTCTTAAGGCTCCACATCTCCACATCTTATATTAATTGTAATGTTTATCGGCAGTTGCTGCATATAAAGAAACAAAGGAGGAAAAAAAAAACACGTAAGAATAGAATAAATAAAAAAACTACATGTATATAGAAGCATTGTTTAACTGACATAAAAGCATAGGGCTCCTCATTAGCATGATGTAGCAGAGCAGCAAAAAGTCAGGCTAAATATGCAAGCCGACATAGCATTTCTGTACTATATATCTAAAAACCAGATAAACAATTGTTTGGAATAACTTGCAGAGAACTCATAGACAAGTACCCTTATGCTCCACAGGAAACATTGCCACAGGAAATATTGCAAACGAAAGGGCAAATTCACATTTTCCAAATCCAAATCAGTGAAGCAAATGACTTCATAGTGAAAGGTATCTTTCCAAGCACAAAGAATCAACCAAGTGCTAGCACACCAGCTCATCCAGTGTATGACAAAAAAAGATCCGTCGATAAAGGAAGAAGACAACTATTTGCTACCAATCCAGACAAAAAGCCCCGCAGGTAACAACTACATGCATGTCATTTTCATTTGTTTACCTATCACTTCTTTGACTTCTTCTACAACTTCTTACTTTTACAACAACAGGAAAGGAAGCACTGAATCAGCAACATCATCCACAGACACTATGAACAAGGAAAAAATGGACTGAAATATCATGTCACTTTTTGTGTAAATGGAAATGGAGGCAGCAACTTTTTGAACAACCTCCATAGCTAATCATCACTAGGCTAACAACCTCTCAGCAACTGATGTCACTTTTGACATAGTCACTAGGTTAGCCTATAAGATCACTGTATTTTGGAGAAGCTGTTTTAACAGCATTTGTAATATATATTTGAACATTACCAGAACATCTATATTAATGGTAATGTTAGCTCCTGATATGGAGCATGAATCGATGTATTTTTGAGAAGCTGTTTTAATAGCAGTTGTCTGATATATATGAACTAAATTTTCTATCTTTCAAAATTTGCACAGTCCGTTCCAAAACTCACAGCAATGCGCGGGCATGTATGCTAGTAAATGAAGAGAGGGGATTGTCTTACAGGAGGCGGTTCAATATAAGACAATTTGTCATCTCAGGTGCATCTACTAATCACTTTCGTGTGAGGCTGAAGGCTTCAATTCGTAGTGCTAGTTTATGGACATCGGTCAGATGACCCTATAGTCCAAATAAATGAGGAGAAAAGCTCATTGCATCACTAACTTAAACATCAAAGAAGTGAATACAAGCTCTCATTGGTACACTACATCACATATTTTTGTCACTATGGCGGCCTTGGGATCCAAAACACCTAACCTCACCCATTGAACTACCTCAGTCAGCTTTCGGCAACTTTAAGGCAGAGTTTGGTTTTTTGGGGTGTGTTTGGACCTGAATTTAGCTACTCTCGTGTATGACCATGTTTAGAAGAAACAGGACTGAGTTGGCACCCATTCAAGACAAATAGTTTGTGAAGTCATACAGCTGAGGAAAAAGTGTCGGTTGGTCACCCAGCTTGATTTGAGGTTTTAGGAACGGACGACCCAAAGAAACGGGATTGAGTTGGCACCCATTCAAGACAAATAGTTTGTGAAGTCATACAACCGAGGAAAAAGTGTCGGTCGGTCACCCAGCTTGATTTGAGGTTTTAGGAACGGACGACCTAAAGAAAATCAGTGAGTTGGACCATGCGGCCATATGTTTGGTTTAGTCCAGGTTCAAAAGGGTGGTTACGCATGTGGGCAAAAATGAAAATCAAAGGTGTTCGGCCAAGTCTAGGCAACAGTATCGGCTGAAGAATCCGCACAAGGAAGGAGTTCGAGTCAATTTGGGATTTTAATCGTGAAGATTTCGGATATAAGCCAAGTCAGAGTTTTACGAAACGAATAAATCCTAAAAGGAAGGGGAATCCTACTTAAATTCCACATCTTGGAGAACAAGTTAGGTAGGGTTTTTGATTTGTATATATAGCACCTTGTAACTCATTGTAAAGGGTCCTGCACCACACAAACAAATCAATATACAACTTTTACCTCACAAATTTTTCTCTTACTAGCTCATAGATACTTTGCCTTCGATTCAACTTTTACAACTTGTTTTCATTTCTAGTTTCTTAGTTTCAATTCAATACTTTCATTCAAGCACTTTACTTTCTTGTTTATTTATTTATTTTATACGCAGTTTACTTATCGCACTTAGAAGTAGTTCATAACGTAGAATTCTCGTCCATTGATCTCTTTCGGCCAGTCCAGATTGAGTCAATGCGATTAACTGTTCGCACACACATCATCTCACAATGCTTTGACAACCGAGTCCACTTCACCTTTGTCTTCACCGTGATTTGCGAGTACCTTCACCCGATAGATCTCTCGTTTGTCACCCGGACGTTTGAGTTTACCTAAGAAGTGAACGTGATAGAAGATCCGGGTCAGGATTGATGCCTAACCGAAGTCCTTGCAACAGAGGCATTAGAACCTAATGACCGAGATGGTTCCTTCCTCGGCCTACAATCACTTGAAAGTAGTCAGATACAAGCACAAATTATATCAAAACCTCGCTCGGCCAATAGGCAGTGAGTTGGCACGCCCGCGCAATTTCATAAGGACGACTCAACCATAGGTCCCTTGGCCCTCATTTCGGCCGAAACGATTTTGAGGCAAACAGGCTGTGTATGAAAATTTGACCTAATTTTCGGAATCATATGAAAATGACAATATTGGGGCCTCAAATTGTCCTATATTCATGATGTTGGGCCTTTAGCGTGTACTAAAACCCAAAACTTGGATTCATTAGAGGTCTGGTTTGAATGGTGCTCTGAATTTGATTTTGATTGCAAAATGGGGAGTAAAAGCAAGAGGAAGAAGCATCTGCCGGAAACAAGCGACGGCGATTCACCGAAATTAAAAGTTTAGAGCACAGAAACTGAGAAGATAAATTGTCAGCAAACTTTCCTAGGTTGGTACCAGTAAGTCACGAAGGAGATTTGAATGAAATAGTAGCTGTGAATAGGTATCAAGTCACAAACAAACGAGGGTCACTGATAATAGCTGTAAGTCAAAATATAATAATACAAATTGCTTCAAACCGCCGCTTCCCTCCACCTGCAGACTGCTGCCCTCCAATTACACATATCATATATATATGATTTCATGTTCTCCATATATAATTTAATAGGCTAAATACTAGTTAGTACCCTGTGGTTTAGGTCCAAAATCAATTCAGTCCCTGGACTTCTAATTTCATCAAAAACACCCATGCACTTTCAATTTTGATCTAATAGGTCCAATTCGTTAATATTCTGTTATGGGTTCAAGTTATAGTTGGATTATTTGTTGAAAAACTATTTATTTTTAATAGTAGGACTCACTCCTAAATTGACTATGCAGACCACCTCGACACCACATCATAAAACATAGGCCATATATGAGCCACATTAACAAGTTAAATAACTCAATTGTCAGAAAACTAACAAATTGGACTAATTAGATCAAAATTGAAAGTGCAGGGGTATTTTTGATGAAATTAGAAGTTCAGGGACTGAATTGATTTTGGACCTAAACCACAGGGTAGTAATTTGTATTTAGCCCTAATCTAATTCATCTCTTCAAGGATAGGTTATATATACTTATATAGGTATCTACACACACACAGAACGTGTTCTAATTAAGCATAAGACTACAATATTTTGTACGATGATTACCTATAATATGATCTATCAAATATCCTCATGCCTATTGAGCAACACCTATAGTTTTTAATTTTTAGTCTCTTTGAGCTAGACTTGGAGACGAGGTAAAGACCTTTTTGTACAAACCTAGGATACTGGTTAATCTGCATATCTAAGAATTAGTTGTATCCACTACTTTAGAAATGCGTGTAACACTTTCCTCCATACACGCTTTCCACAACTTTGTAAGAACTAGTTCTATCCACAACTTTAGCCTCCATACATGCTTTCCAATGTTTGCCACTATTCAATGTGCATAGCAGCTGTTGTGCACTTGTGCAGCAGCTAAACCCCACTTCATGTCACCTATACACATAACATATTTGTCAAATCATGTCATATAATTCTTAAGAAAAAGATTATCTTATCATTCCAAAATCTAATGACTCTAAATTATTTTGGCTTTCTTCTAAAAAAAAAAAAAAATTTTGGCTTTCTTTCATTTTTTTTAAATTTTCATTACACTCATGCTTAGATTTAAACAACAATTTTTTTTTTCTTCAATCAAGAATAGATATTATAAAAAAAATTCAGTCAATAGATTTGCACGTACATTTGATCAATATATTTGCATAACACATGTATATGACTTCAACCTTTGTTGGGTTCCTGCAAATTTTGAAAATATAATGTGAAAAATACATATTTATATGATTATAAATATTCTTTTGTTCATTGTTTTCTCTTTTTTTTTTTTTTTTTGAAAATGGGCTGGTGCGGCTGCCCTTAAGCCTTGATTAATGAAATTGCATAATACAAGGGGGGACATAGAGCCTAAACCCCAGATTACAATAAGCATAAAGAGAACATCCTGAAATAATACCAGGACTCTCCACAAAATCTATGTATTCTAACAAGCACCAATTAGCAAAGAGTGCACAAATGGCTAGGGTATAAACATTATATTTGAGTTTATTATTTTTTGTTTGTTTTTTCCTTATATATATATATATATATATATATATTTTTTTTTTATGGAAATAGGTCAGCCCTTTCATTAATATTCAGCAAGCAGTACAAAAACGAAACACCCCTATGGGGTCGACAGAAAGAATCGTTTCTTAGAACCTAAGAACCCTATTCTAAGAGAATAAAATCCCAAAATCCCTAGTACACCCACCTTTTAGGAAATTCACGCCCCATTATTCAAACAAAAACCAAGAAACCTCGAAGCAGACATAAAAATTCAACTAAGGCACTGGTTTTTGCGACCCAACAACAAAACTAAACTAGACTATTGGGAGAAAGTGACTCATCACCTTCTACCGAAACCTCTTCAGTAATAGACTCCTTCAGCAGAGTTACCTCACTCTCCCCCACATGCACACTAACCATTTCAGTCTCATTAACATCAAGCTTTGAATCAAATCCCAAAGCTTTCCCACGACGCTTATATTTGCTAATCTTTTTCACTTCTTGTTCGTCCAAGGCTTTCATTCTATTCTTGCTTCCCTTAGGACGCCCTAGTTTCTTCTTCTTTGGTGAGATCAAAAGCTTGCCATTCTTATGTTGCAGAAGCAAAGAAACATTCTCCTCAACCTTAATTGAATCCGGCAAAGCCAAATATTTCTTCCCAAAGCGGTCCAAAATCGCCACAGCCTTTCTTTTTTTCCTTAGCGGCTCCACTTGCATGGATGAAAACTCCACAAGAGCAGAAGTCTTTCTAGGCACAGTTGGACCAGAAGCCAACGCTAGCTGCTCAGAACTGACCGCCCCCTGGACAAGAGGAATTGGCATACAAGGATGCAAGAAGCTCGCAGTTTTGATATTAGCCAAAGTATGGTCCAATATAAAGGGACTCCCCACCATCTTGGAACCAAAAGGCAACCCTGCATGGCCACTCTTCCCAGCACTAATTGCCTCTCACCTGAAGAACCCGAACCAAGCTCCAAAATAACAAGAGCGTTATCACTCTTACGATTCCCGCTTACCTTCGCCACAACCCGTCCTGGTAATGATGGGACAGATCTAGCCGCTACCACCGAAACCAAAGATAGACCCGCCATGGCAGACACGGACGAAACAGTCTGCATCTCCTCTTTCTCTTTGGTGAGAAGCTTATCACAACCAAGTGCATCATGGGTAAATAGCCCACAATCGCGACAGAAACCTTTAACCTTCTCATAGATAAAGGTCAACTCCGGTTTCACCACTGGAGAAAATTCAAACACTTTCCAGGTACGTACCCGACGACGGGCATCGAACACAACCTTGATCCTCTGTTCGGCCTCTCTCCGCTGCACAGCATTCTGATCCACTCGGACCATCGATCCCAAGGACGCTCCAATCAAAGCAAGCGCCTTCTTGTTTCTCAATCCAAACGACAGTCCCTTCACCACCACCCATGATTCCATCATGTTCAATGGCACCTCCTCTACCTGGCTGAGACCATCATAATCTCCCACCACCAACATAGTGTTACGGTAAAACCAAGTACCCCCATGTAAAATACGATTACGCATTGCCTCAGTCTCAAATTGAAACACAAAACGCTCACCTGCGTCTTGGATGGTAAGGCCCGATCTGAGCCTCCATATCGTCGATATGGTTCCCTTGAACCCCGGCAGACTGGCTTTTGGGGCCAACAAGCGTCCAACCAGAAGCCATTGGTCGACCTGAATAGCCACAGCCCCTGCAGCCCCCAGTGCAACCAAGGATGAGTCTGAATTGATCAATGGCAAGTTCGAATCCATTAGGCCTTCAACCATCGAATGGAAAACAAGCCGAGAAGAAGAGTTTTGGAAATTTTATTGGTAGAGAACTACCAAGAAACCCTAGCAGAGACGGCTAGGTCATACAGAGAAGTTGAACTCAAACCTTTTCCTTATATATATATATTGTAGATGATAATTAATGGCTGCTACTAACGTATTATATTTATAGTTTTATTACCTTTAATTAATGGCTGCTTATATTTATATTTTTCCTTATATTGTATATGTTAAAAATTAATGGCCGCTTATATTTATATTTTTCTTACCTTTAATTTAGACATACATATTTTTCAAATTCAACTTATTAATGTTATTTTTTTTAATGAAATAAATCAATATTTGGAAAGAAAAGTTAATGTCTATTTCTTGACACCTAATTCAATATATTAATGCTATTTAGAAAGTTATAGGAAAATTTTAATTAAATGAAGAAATTTTTTTTTTGAATGAAAGTCAACATTTATATTCATCACAAGTGAGAATAGGCCGTTACATACACTTCCGCTGTCATAAAGACGGACAAGAAGCTAGTGATAGTACCGACAAGTGGTATGTACATATAGTCCTACTCATTTTACATTCAAATACGTAGAGGTAGCGGAGACCCTCCTTTGGTACTACTCCAGAGGCGCTAGAGAGACATAGATTGCACACCGGTGCTTAGCTTCCTAGATACAAAGAATTTATTGTTAAAGACACACTAAAACATAGTAAAGAACTAAGGCAACAACCCTAGCCCCAAATAATGAGCCCAACAGCACCGAAGAGAGGTCTACTGCCAGAGACCATCAAACGGGCTTGGTCTCGGCCCATCACTTGCTGAACCCATGTCGTACTCCACAAGTCCAGCACCTCCACCCGACCCCCTCTGCCACGACCGGTGATGCCAAGATCTATGCCGCTCAGCCGCGTCTACCTAAACCGCTACTCCACCCACGCCACTGCAGCTCTCGCCGTGCAGATCCGAGTCTGAATCACGCTGGTGCAGCGCCTGCCCCACCATCGTTGATTGAGAACCCAGCCACCAATCTTGCTCAGTACGACCACACCGCCGGAAAGAGATGCAGCCAGAGACATAAGCCAAACGCCATCAGGAACTCTTGAGCACAAACCACCCATGAAGCACCGTCGAAACTGATCAAATTAGAGACCCGTCCGGCAGCATACCTAAGACTTTGGTGAGGCCGGAGGCCCGAACCGGTCGCGGCGCCTCAGGACGAGCGTGAATGCGCAATCGATGAAGAGAACCGACTGTAGAGTTCTAGGGTTTTGGTATATGATATATTTCGCTATTAAATGAAGAAAAATATTTGTTAAAGAATCTGTAGACATATATTTTAAATTAATACATAATTAATAGCTGATATTTTGTTTTTGTCACATAAATAAATTCATTAATGTAATTGATTTATGCACTAAAATCTAAAAGGAAATGTAAACGGATAAATTTGGTGTTGCAATAGTATGATGCGGCAAAATATATTATATGAAATTGAAAATAAAATTTATATTTGCTTACATGGCATGACACTTAGGATTTGAGGATATGTCTCATTGAGGCCCCATGGATGACAAAAATCTCCAGCGGGGCGAAGCTCCATTGGATATTCGCCCCTAATGGGGAGAGAATTCGGGGACAAATGAGGAATAGGGATGGGGCGGGGATGGTATTGTGATTCCCATCCCCAAACTCGCCCCAATATATTATATTTTAATTTATTTTTTATAATATAAATAATAAATATATACATTTTACACTTTACTTTAATGGGTGTTTTGACTTTTGTACTCACTAAATTAGATTATGAATTAATCATGTTTTAAATTTATTTGTTGTAGATTTTGATTTTAAAAAATGCAATATGAGAAAAAAAATATTTTATTTATTAAATTCTTATTGGGGATTTGGGGCGGGTTTGGAGGCTTAGTCCCCAGTGGGGATGGTGGGGACGGGGAATCCCCAATATATTTTTATTGGGGATGGGGGTAGAGAATGACCCCAGGGATGGGGATGGTATTGTGATCCCCATCCCCAACCCACCCCATTGTCATCCCTACGGGCCCATGTCATTGCCATTTTCAAATAATATCATTGCACTTTAAAATTTAGGGTTAATGCTCATACACCCCAAATCCGGGAAAATACTTCTCATACACCCCAGTGTATTATTTTTGTTCCCTCTTACACAACCTTTTATCCCTTTCTTTCCTACCTACCCATCTTTTCAAAATCCTTACCATTAGTACCCTTTATTGCTTTCCCTAGCAACCTCCTTTGTTGTTTTTCATTTTGTCAGAGTCTGCAATGTCTCTTTCATAAGTTTACTATATATGTTGTTTTAGAAACGTGGTGGGCCCATCAGAGTTTGTTTCATTTGAATATATATATGAAGCTGACAGTCATCCTCGAATTCGAAAGGTAAACAGTACAATTTACTATTCATAATTTCAATTGTAGACAGACTTGAGTTAATTGCTTATACTACTAAGAACTGCAGAAGAAAGAGAGAGAAAAACTGAGAAAATTAAAAAACCTATCGGGACAGCCTTGATAGAGAATCTCCCAATTACTGGGATATTATTTATAGACTTCAGACTAGAATCTATAAAATAGAAGAAGAGATAGAAAATCTCATATATGTTCTGGAAGAGGAACAAAACCTTAAATTATTGAGCATTGGTTAGATCCGCACATCACTGGTATCAGAGCTTGTAAAATAGCTCAAAGGAGAACCCCTCCTTAATGGGGACAATGTCAGAATTGTTATTAGAGAAAATAAATTCTCTACTGAAATCTTCTGATGAGAAATATCAGAAGCTGTTACTAGAAGTATCTAGATGTCAGTCGACTCTAGAAAAATTACCTGCTTAATCCACCATTGGAAAGATTGGAAAAAAACTGGATTATATCAAGGAACTTCCAAAAAGGAGAAGAAAAACTGACGAGTGTCAGTAGAAAAATCAAAGAACAGCAAAAAACGCTGGATTCTATAGAAGGACAAGAAATTGCCTACAGTAAAAAGAAGACTAATGGATTCAAACCATTAGAGAAACCAGACACAAATCGTGTTCCAAACATGATTTTTCTGGAACCATCTACTAGTCAGACTAGTATCCGGTATGAAAACCCGGAGAATACAGAAAAAAGAAATGAAGATGTTAAGCATCTTTGGAAAAAAGAAAGGAGTTCAACTCCTAAATTCTGAAGAATTTGAATACAATGAAATCGAGCATGAGGTAAAAAACTCCTCAATTCCAAAGCTAGATTTCAAAACGGATCTACAACGGGGAACATTTGACCTGATGGATAGCCATCACTTCAAAGTACTTGAATTCACAACCCCCTCAACAACAGGAGAAACAGATCTCTTGATGATCACCCCTGCTGAAGTTGCCAGAGCACAAGCAAAGCAGTATCAATTTATGCACATTGGAGCAGTCCAAGTCGGCATAAAGCTATTGGCAAGAGAAGGCATCAACTGTTCAGTCCTATGTGTCCTGCAAGACAACAGATTGACAGACTTCCAAGCTAGTCTGTTGGGAACTGTAGAAGCATCACTATGCAACCAGGTAGCATATTTCAACTGCTTCCCCAACTTCTCAACCAGCTTGAAGGATGCAGCCCACTGTCTCAGACTGAGAGTCAAGACGGATGGAATATCCATGAAAGAAGAAATGCAAGAATTGGCAATAGTATACAGAGTATACTACAAACTGATGAGCACCACAGTAGAGCCGAAGACACGGATTTCCAACATCCCTGGTCTCACTACTGGATTCCTCACCAGCCAGAAGAACCATTCACAATAGATTCACAAGGTTGCTTGGAATGAAGTAACTTTTCCTCTTGAATGGAAATTATCCGGTCCAAAAAAACTACTGGAAAGAGCAAAAGCGAAGATCTACGAGAGTAGAAGAACTGGAGAAATCAGCCTCAACTTTGAAGATCACAGGAAAAGTGATGTCTGTCCTGAAAACATCAGGATAAACATCAGTCTTCTGAGAAGAAGCTACAGCACTAGAGAAGCTAGTATTAGTGGAACAAAACCCACTATTGAAGAGCCAATATCAGAAGAAGATCTAGAAGCTGAACTATGCAGACCAGTCAATATGCTCAGAGCTGAGAAGCTCTATGATCTTTACAAAGAAGCTGAGAATTGTGAAAGTCCTGAACGATTAGAAAAACTAATCGAGGAAATGAAAGAATTCAAATGCAGAAAGACAAGAAAAGTCTTTCCTTATCAAGACATTGAAATGGAAGAAGGAGGAAGCTCCAGAACTTTCATAAAAAAAGAAACAAGGGAAATAAAACTCCCAGTTCAGAAAGCCCCCACGGGTAAAAAAGGAGAAAGAAATTCTCAAACATTCGTCCCCGAGGACAATCTGCCAAGAGTTCCTATCACGAACTATGGTGTTTGGTTGAATCTAGACAAGAGTCTAGACAAAAGAAAAACCATTGACCAATGGGTAGATAGCCTGATGATGGCTTCTGCACTCACCCTTGGCAAATTTGAAGCACCAGATTTGCAGGTGTACTATGAAACTACTCTTACTGGAGTGGCAAAAAAGTACTACCTATCTTTCAAAGAAACTGCCAGAGGAAGAGACTGGCTTGAAGAGATAAAAAATTCAAAGTCTCCGTATGATTTTGCAGTACCCCTGTACGATCAGTTCTGTGGAGATCTCTCAAATCTGAGTGAGAAAGCTAAAGAAACGGGAAAGTCGAATATTTATGCTCTCAAAATCTGTGACATGAGATATTTCGAAGAATACCTGAATGAGTTTCAGGAATATTACTGTACAATTGGTGAACTAGAGAATACTGATCTAGTTAATCTGTTGCACAGAAAGCTCCCTGAACCATGGAGAACAGCTGTGAGAGAAAGCATAGCTGAGAAACCAATTGAAAGATTTTCAGTTGGAGGAATTGCCGACAGAATATGGCAATTACTGAAGGAGCAATGCAAAGCCAATCTTAGAGCTAAGATGGCCAAGAAGCAACTCAAAGGAGTTGAAAATTTCTGTTACGGAATACTGGATATGCCCACAAACTGGGGATGCCATGACTCCAAATTCCACATAAAGAAAAAGAAAGAAAAATATTACTCTAAAAAATTCAAAAAGAGTAATCTGAAGAAGAATTGGAAGTTCAAGAGAAGTTCCAAGAAGCAAGATGAAGATCCAAAAAAGAAGTTCTTCAAGAAAAAGAAGAATTCTCCTCAGCATAAACAACCTAACAAGAAAGCTTGCAAATGCTGGTTGTGTAAAGCTGAAGGGCACTATGCCAATGAATGCCCAGAAAAGGGTAAAAGATCTACTAATGCTCTCTTTGAAGAATATGAGCAAATAGTACAGGTAGTAAACATGAAAGGCTACGAAATAGCCTATTCTGATGATGAAGAAGACGACAGGTCAGTCTACTCTGCTCGGTCGGAAGAAGAAGAAACTTCATCAGAAGAGTCTGAGATTGATTCTGAAGTAGAGTACTTCGAATCCAGACAAATGAATGTTTTGAAAATCAAAAACTGGGAAGAAAGCAAGACAGAATCCTTCATGTCTTCTTATCAGGTGAACCCTGGTTCATTCGTTTGTGACTACTGCTTTTGTCACGAAAAGAATGGTCTCCCTATGTTCTGCGAAGAGTCTAAGAAGACTTATCACAAAGAATGCTTCATAGCTGAAGCAAGAAGAAAAACCAAGAATGGTCTTGTCAGCCAATTGATTGAACAAGAATACGAAGAGTATTTCGCTGAGAAAAAGGCGAAAGAAGTTGAAACTCTGTTCCAGGAAACCATGGAACAAACAAAAAGAGTTGAAACGACTGTGTTCCAAGAAACAACTGTGGAACCATCTTCCTCAGAAATAAAGGAAGAAATCATCGGTGAAGAAAACATCGATGAAGATATTGAACTGGTTGAAATACCAGAAAAGGAAGCAAAAGAAGAACTGGTCAAACCACCAGAAACTGTTCATCTCTTAGAACGACAGAAGATTACTGACACATGGGATCTACTTGGCCAACCATCCGGCAAGTTTGATTATAAAGTCAGATATGACCCTCCGTCATGGTTCAATGATCCAGAGATCAAAGAGATAATTCCTACAGACTGGGATGATACAAAATCAGCTAGTTGTGCTGAATCACCCACTCAGGAAAATGTTCCAGAAGAATGCAAACCATTCGTTCCTCAGGAACAAGCTCAAGAAAATGAGATTCACCAATCGAAAGTCGTCTCTACAAGTAGATACAGCAACTACATCGAGATTGGACTCAAGTTCCCTGATCACAGGAAATATCATCTACATGCTTTTGTAGATAATGGATCAGGTTTTACTGTTGCAAAGAGATTTGCAATTCTAGATGAACTCTGGAAAGAAGATAAGAAAAAGTCAGCTACTGGTGTTACATTTGATGGAAGCCATCTCACCATGAAGAAAGTAGCAAAAAATGTTCATATCACCATCGGTGGAGGAACATTTATCATCCAGAATGTTTGGCAATCTGAAGGCCAAGGATCTGATTTCTTGTTGGGAAATGATTTTATTCTCCAACAACGATTCATTCAGGATGAAGAAGCGATAGGCTTCAGGAAAGGAGAACGGGTGTTCTGGGCAGACTGAATCACACAAGCAAAAAGTGTGGTAGGTCCCGGTTTTACTACTCAATATCAGAGATCGCAACAGAATAGTGGTGATCTTACCCCCTACAAACCCAAATTTGAGCCCATACTCCAAATCAAGCAACAAGAAGAATTGCTTGTTGAAGGATCTTCTGACGAAGAAGAAGAAGAAGGAACTAGTGAAGATGAAGAAGCTAGTTTCATCTACGAGCACAACCTCAAGCACTTTCAGAACAAGCTTGAGTCTCAACAAACTCCCACTCTTGAAAAAATCAAGAAACTACTAGAGCAGAATGTGGATACAAATCCTCAGAAGTTTTGGGAAAAAGACCCAGTGGTCTGTGAATTGAAATTGCATGACATGAACGCTATCTGCCATGTCAAAGCCATTCCTCAGTACAAAGAGGAAGATAAAAAAGAATTCAGAAGTGATATTGAAGATCTCCTGAAGAAGAGATTGATTCAACCTTCCACTAGCCCTCATCATGCTCCAGCATTCCACGTGAGAAATCATGCAGAAAATCTACGAGGCAAAGCTAGAATGGTTATTGACTACAGAGATGTCAATAAGAAGACTGTCAAAGACGGATATCAGATCGCTCAAGTCAGAGTACTGATCAACCAGCTCAGAGGAGCCAAAGTCTTTTCGAAATTCGATGCAAAGTCGGGTTTCTGGCAGGTCAAGATGCATCCTGAGAGTATCCCTCTCACTGCATTTGGAACACCACAAGGTCATTACGAGTGGCTGGTAATGCCTTTTGGTCTCAAGCAAGCTCCCTCAATCTTCCAAAGAAAGATGGACAACATCTTCAAGCATGTAGCGGAGTTCTGCGTCGTCTACATAGATGACATCCTGCTCTTCTCCAAAAACAGAAAAGAACACATGAAACACCTCCATGAGGTAGTAAAGCTGATAGTTCAGCATGGAATTATCCTAGGCGAGAAGAAAATCTTCTTTATCCTTGATGAAGTTGATTTCCTAGGGATAAACATCAAGAATGGAGTCATAAAGCTCCAACCTCACATCCTTGAAAAGATCTGGAAGTTCCCAGACATGATTCCTGATGCTAAGAGTCTAGAGAGATTCCTTGGTGTCATAAACTACGGGAGAGATTTCATCCCTAAAATCTCAGGGTTAACAGCAATGTTATCTCCAAAGACTAGTTCCAAAAGAAAATGGAACTTCACAGAAGATGATGAAAAGATCGTGAAGCAGATAAAAAATCTCTGCAAAAAACTCCCTCCTCTTCAACAACCAGAAGAGAATGATGAAATTATCCTCCAGACAGATGCGAGTGATAATTACTGGTCCGATGTTGTTCTGGCGAGAGGTCCTGGAACTAACATTGAAAAGATCTGCAAATTTTGTAGTGGCAAGTTCAGCCCTGCAGAACTGAATTATCCCACAGGGGAAAAAGAAATTTTAGCTGTCAAGAAAACGATTTTAAATTCTCCAGCATAGCTTGGAAAAACCTTTACTGTCCGCACCGATTGTGCTAGAGTAAAGAATTTTAAAAATTTTAAACTTGACAAAGCTGCTGATAGAGGAAGATTAGCAAACTGGCAATTGTTTCTTAACCAATATGATTATACTGTTGACTTAATTGCAGGAAACAAGAACTATCTTCCAGACGCATTGACCAAAGAAATGGCAATGTTCAGCCAAAGAGAAGACGACGAAGGTCGTAATCCCAGAAGCAGAAGGACTGGGAAAGAACAGGAACCTGAAGAGGATCCAAAAGAAACCAAGGAGAAAATCCTTAAAAGGTTTCTGCTAAGCTCAAAAAGCTTGGCCACAACTGATCAATCCTAGGGTAAAGGATTCGCTAGCCCGTCTCAAACGGCAAACGGTAAAGGCACCTCAAGACCGTTGATGGCTGATGCTTTGCCAAAAAGCAGACCAACTCTGAGTGGAGTTATAAATGTTTTTAATTATGAATTAAGAACTTTTGATACTCCTGTGTTCAGAACTGGCAGGAGACTAGCTTATCACCAGAAGGCAATCCTGGATAATCTCTTATTTGCCTTTCAAGAAAGAAGCAGTGGTTTGATGTTCCCAGCTCTTTTCGCATTAGCTGAAGAACTCTACGAAAATGGTAAACCACAAGGTGAAGAGCTTCATACATAGCAGAGTGCTGTAAGGAAAGAAAAACTATCCTTCCTTGAAAGTCCAGAAAGTGCTAGGGTCCCTATCATGGCACTCAATGAATCAGACTGGCATGAATTCCATAGTCTGATAGGAAGGCACAATCCAGAAGACCTAGTTCCTCCAACCCTTTTCATTGTCTCAGGACCATATGTTGGAAGATACCTGGTAAATGTTCAGAGTGAACATCCTCAAGAACACAAGCTTTGGCTTGTTGAAAATGGTTTTGTCCATAATCTGTGGACTAAAACAAATGACGATCTGAAAGGTTTGCCACCTATTATTGTCAACACAGTCAAGAACATCAGAAGAAATGACTGCATGCTTCGTCTGAAGTTCAAATCCACTCCTCCAGAATGGAGTCAGAAGGCAAATGGTGAGGTTGAATATATTCCTCCATATCATTATGTGAGAATTATTCAAAGAAGATATCTTCAACCAGCCTGTGTAGCATACAATGGCCAACCAAATTCTAGCATCCCTTGGATGAAAGCCATGGCTCTAGACTACATCAAAAAGATCATCTCTGAAGATAGCAACAATACCTTCCTGGCAGCAGGAGAAAAGACAATTATCACTTCTTACGATCATCCTGACGTAGTCAGCAGCGATATATTCCTATCTCTAACCAGAAAAGAGATAGACTCGACAATGGCATGCATGCGGTGGGTGGAAAAGCTTGAAAATGACAACCACTACAAAATGTATGTTGATACAGACGTCGAGGATAATGCAACCACAACTCGCATGGCCCAGACAAACAACAACTCCTTTGTCTTTGGCCACCATTCTGAAACGGACGAGAACATGTGAAGCTACAGGTGAAGAATCAGCACCAAATAGCAACTGTAGAACTTTAGACTTTTCTAAAGCTACTTTTGCTTTTTCCTTTTCAAAAAGAAAAGGATAAGTGAAAAACATTTCACTTCTCACCTTTTGCTTTTCCCTGACCGACCTCCACCAGCAGGAGCACTCAGAAAAGCAAGAGTCACGGAGTTGTTCTGTACATTTTCATGTTTTGAATTATAGTTTAAGTTCCGCTCCCTATATAAGGAGCTTTAGCTTCTCTTAGAAGACATTCGAAGTTTAGATCAGAAAAACCCCTCTAAAAATAAAAATAGAATAGCAGTGTGCTTCCCTTCCTGTCTAGGTGTGAAGTAGTGAGCTTCCATTACAAGTAAGTAACTGGTCTCATTCTTATGAATAGCTAAACAACTTTTGCTGTTTACCTGAGAATGAGGCTCTGACTGTTCAAAGTTGTATGTATATTTGAATAAATAAATTCAGATGGATGTTCACCCACTTCTTTAACTTTATAGTCAGCATAATTTCTATAAGCATAAATGTCATTATCTTTACATTTCGTAATCATCATAGTCAGTCATGTTTTACTATTCAATGCATGCATCCCATGGAAATCCAAGGTTCTAAAGCTTTATTGTTTATCTGAAAGAATCAGTTTTAAAAAACAGAAAAAATTAGGACAAGCAGCAGTGATTCCGCCCTGTGAGTAGCCGCTTAGACAGTGAGTCGTTAGGCGAAATGTGGCATGTTGAAGGCTAGTCTTGTTTTTGTTTTTAATGTTTTAATTACTGTTCCTTTTTGTTAAATAGAACTGTAGAAGAATTCAAAGGTCAACATAGGATACAAAAGGCATTTGTCTAGTAAAACCATCCCTGTTAGTACTTTTCTATCAACAACAGTGTCATACCAAAGTTTTGGGCAACTGGGAAAAATACCAAGGATTTTCAGGTATACGGGAAAAGACCCTAAAATTTAACATGTGAAATGTAGTCTCGAACTTTCGTGACAACTTTTCCAATAATATCATTGCACTTTAAAATTTACATGTTTGTCTTGAACTTTCATGATAACTTATAACGGTTGTCACCTCACCTAACCTCACCTAGTGAACTACCTCGGTCAATTTTCGGTAACTTTAAGCTTTTTTGGGAGGTGCATGAGTGCATGACTAAGCGACAGTTTTATTTGGTACATCTACTTTTTGGCAGCCTTGGGATCCAAAACACCTAACCTTATCTAGCCAACTACTCAGTCAGCTGTCGTTGGGGGTGTAATGACAAAACGGTGTTCGGAATCGTAATATTTATGATAATGATGATATTGGGCCTCAGATCATGAAATGTGGATGGGCTAGTTGGACCCTAGGAGTGGGCCTCAAATTGTCCAATATTGATAATATTGGGCCTTTAGAGTGTACCAAAACCCAAAACTTGGATTTATTAGAGGTCTGGTTTGATGGTGCTCTGAATTTGATTTTGATTGCAAAATGGGGAGTAAAAGCAAGAGGAAGAAGCATTTGCCGGAAACGAGCGACGACGATTCACCGTCGTCGTCTCCTTCAAACTCCGACGAATCCGACCGGTCCTCGAAACGGCGTCGTCGCCACCGTCACAGAAGCGACGACGGCTCCAGAAGAGAGAAGGCAAGGAGAAGGGAGAGGAGAGAGAAACGGCGAAGTAAGAGAGAGGCGAGGCGGAGCAAATCGAAGACGAAGACGAAGAAGAAGAAGAGGGACTATGACTCCGGTTCGGGGTCTTCGAGTGGTGGCGGTGATTCTGAGCCGGAGAGGAGCCGGGTTGAGCCCCGAGAGGTCTTGCGAGACTTGTTCAGTGAATTTCCTAATGTTGGCGACGATTTGAAGCAGGTAAAGTTTTTTTTTTTTTTTTTTTTACTTTGAATGTTGGTGTTGAAAATTTTGGAGTAGATATTATGGTTGAAACTAGTAGGATTTGGCTAATGAATTTGACACCAATGGCTTGATAATTCTCATTAGGAAATCTTAAGATTGTTTAAGCATGATTTGGTATAGTGTTATTGGTTTTTGTTTGTCTTTGTTTCATGTTATTTGCTTGGGAGGTGGGTTAGGTTAGTGAGCTGTATGATTCCGACGTGCCAAACTGTGAGAGTTGGAAATAGTAGAAAACGTAAATGAATTGGAAGGCTTGTTTCTGAAAATTAGAATCTAGGAATATTGACATTAAGGTGTTGCGAATGTACTAATGGTGTAAAGGAAGATTTGGTGTTTGTTATGATTGACACAACTGAAGGTAACTTGCTAATATCAGCGTAAAGACATGCAGCATAGTAAGTGTCTGGAAAGGTATATTAGGGTGTTAAGTGGTTTTCCTTGACAGAGGGGGTGATATTGTGTTCGCTTGAGTTAAGGATATACACACCATTCGGTTGATTGAAATCTCTTTCCTTTAGAGTCATTTTGGGTGTCTTGATTGATTGGCATCAGTTGCTTCCGAGATCAAAATGGTTAATTATTCTTACCATTGGAATGCTTCTATGTCTTGGATTGATTGTTTATTGTTTCAATGTCTTTTGCTGTTCAGAATGAAGATTATAGCAAACAGTTAGCAAATTCAGTGGACTTCTTGTCCCCGGGATCGTACTTTTTGATTGCTCTTAATAAAAGTGTCTTTCGTATTGGTTTGAATCCTCCAATTCCCAATTTCACACCTCATTTTTGCTTTGCAAGGTGCAGGGTTGGGATGTTTCAATACCCTCCATTTTTTGCCTCATGTGCATTATAGATTTATATTTGAGGAGTATGTAAGCTTATATTGTTAGCCAATTCTAGAAAAGCTTAAGGTTTTGGGGATAGTTGTCCAAAAATAGATTCTTGCAAAAAATATTTATTATACTTTTGTTTTTACAATACCAACAATTGCGCAAGTACCTTTCTCTTCTAAAAGTGCATTCTTGGCCTTCAAGCTCTAAAGGATTTCTGCTTCTTCAGGTGGCATGATTCTGTGGGCCTTGTAAATGTCTGGGCATATAAATTGTAATTTTGGGGTTAGTCTAAAATTTTATGAACTATTTTCTCGGAATTTCAGACACACCGGTTATAAACCTCACTAATTGAGTGGTTTGGGGTATGTCAAATCATAACCTACTAGTTTGAGATGGTTGGTGGTTGCAACCTGCTTGTAAAACCAGACCATTATCTTGTTCTTTATAGAAATTAGGGTATTGTAATCTCTTTGGAATATTAATTAGAGAATAACCTTATGAGCTTTGTGTGTACATTAACTCGCATATTATTTATATGAGACCGGTTAGTATATGGGCTTCCTTATGGGGCCAGCTGCTATAGTTTTTTGGTGTCTGTAGCATCTGTTTTGTCATTTTACTTTTGTATTGGTTACTTGTTATGCTGAACTACTTTGTCTCTGTTTTTGTTTGTCGCTCGCTTTGGTGGCATGAAATTAAGTTGGTGTTTACTTATCTTCAGTACCTTAACTGTTATTCAAAACTAGTTTATGTTTATCAGTTGGTCTTTTGACATAGTCTTTCTGTAATAATTTTGAGAAAAACTTATTCTAATTTCATCAACATCCATTAGAGGACACTGTATCACTGCTAATCACAAACCTTGACCAGTGATATGGTATGCATATAATCTTGTCACTATTGTTTGTTTTTACTTTATTGGACATATGACCAGTTTGACATATGAACCTATTTTGTGTTTGTTTATTTCCTATTAGTCTCGTTAGCATATGGTTACTTAACAAATTCTTATATGTTGGTTTTTTTGTTATTTTTTTTTTTTTAAAATCTTTGTAAGCTTACCTTGAACAGTACATGTGAAGCACTCATTTGATTCTCTTCTCGTCTTCTTTTTGTGATGCATTATTGATACTTGTTACCATTTATTTGGTGTAGCTTTTGCAAATGATTGATAGTGGGCAAGCAGTTGATATAAAGGGAATATCTGAAAGATCTTTGATTAAGCATCTAAAGAAGTTATTCCTTTCATTAGAACTGAAGGAAAGTGATGGAGTTTTTGTACTGCCTTCAAATGTTCGTCCCACCTTGGAGGTTGTTGGGGTCATGATTCCAATGTCTGTAGATCTTAAATCTTCATTAAATGAGATGCATTCAGAACAACGGGATGAGGAATACAAACAAGTGGTTGGTGATGATAATATGGCATCGCCATGTCCGGAGGATAATGTTGCTGGTCCTAACAGAAGGTAATAACTCTGTTTTCACTTTACCCAGCTCTATAGTTTCTTGCTCGTTGAATTTGGCAAGTGATTCATTTTCCCTTTCCCTGCTAAGCAGTATTAACCAACTCATTCTCTCTTTATCTTTGTTTTGTTATGAATTGGAAGCATCATAGAAAACCAAGTTTTGAACTAATTTGTACTTTCTGCTAGTACTTTTGAATGCCTCAAATGAATACGGGTTCTCTTACTGATAACTCCATAAAAGATTTTACATGATGTTCATCAGTAGTTAGTATTCGTTCTTTCTGTCATTCCTTTTTTTTTTATTTTTTTTTTTTGTGTGTAGATTTTGTAATAAATTATATGAAGTAAACATTATTCGTATGAAGTGCCCAAATTTCCTGTTACTTGTGAATAGTTTGTTCCTATTAAACTCACTGTGTTTTGACATCTGTTCCTCTGGAAATCTTTAGTGAGGCGATCTATTTATCTCATAATGAACCAAAAAGAGGTGCTGTATCTTTTATTTTGTCTTGACAATAGAAATGCGAAGCAGCACAAGTTCCACACTTAGTCTTTATGGCACATTATACACCAATGGTTGTCTCCTGTGAACCATATTACAAGTATCTACCCTCATGGGGCAGTTATTCAGCAATACTCGTGCCATTCTCTTTAGTTGAGCATTTCATATGGCATGAGGGGAATGAAAGGAGAAAGAGAAAGATGGTCCATAACTACATTGAAGATCTTCTGGTGTTCTATTAATTGTACAATTATATAGAAATTCAGTTCTCTCATATTTGAAATGTATAAGTCAAAGCTCACATACTACATAGATGCCTTGAGTAGGATTTACAAGAGATAACCTGGGATGGTTCGAACTTCCAAATTGTCCTATATATCCTAGGTGAATCAAGAATTACATTGTCCACATTACAATACTTTCAGCTCTCCCACTTCATGATCATTTATATTTCATTGTAACCCATAATCCAAACACTGTGGAAAAGAAGGGTTACTGTGGTACTATGATAAACAAATGAGGATAAGAGAGCAAAAAGCTGCTTGCCCTCTTCTCAAATCCTCACCCTTTCCTTCATTTTCCACACCAAACTGGCAGTATCAAGCAAACAAATCAGGCCTTGAGAGATATAGTTCCATGACTAGTGACTTAAAACCACAATATTGGAGTGTCATGCATTGTCTTGCACCCCATAATATTTTCAATGATATCGTGCTGATGGGAAATCTGTGTAGAAGAGATCACATATTTGGACAGTTTTCAAAACAAATTTTTATCTGGTCTCCTGCATGATATGTTTTGTTAATTATATTTACTTGAGTTCTGATTGTAATAAGTTTAGAGTCTCCAAGGTTCAAGGAGTAGTGCTTTAGTCCATACATCAGTGACACAGTTCTCATTGGACTTAGATTTATTTTTTCCCCTTCAGAAGTCCAAATTCTTAAGACATGCAAAGAGGTGTAATTGGATTTCTTTATTGTTTGCATTGCAGGATAATTGGCCCTGCAATGCCATCGGCCGAGCTACTTGCTGCTGCAGCCAAACTGACAGAGGCACAGGCCGAGCTCAGGTTAGCTTAAACAATTTATTGAGTAGATGCTTTGTTCATTCAAGTCTTGTTTATTTGCACATATAATATTGTGGTACATGTTGACATGACTATGAATTATGGATTTGCTGATAGAAATGACCTGAAATGTGTTGATTTTTAATACATTTGTTATAGGGAAGTGGAGTTGGAAGAGGATGCTGGAATGTTTATAGGGCCTCCACCACCTGCTGTTGTTGCTGAAGTTGAATCAGCTAATGAAGCTGAACGGTTTGAAGAGGTATTGTGCTTTTCTTATCATTTACTTGTATGAATAAAAAATAGTGAGCATGTATTAGCTTTTGATTCAGTAAGAGTTCTTGTTCAATCATCAAATGTCATGTCTCTTCCTTCGTTGTTCTTCATTTCTTGTGCTTTTACTCACAAATTCATAACACATCATGCATATATTGATTATGAATGGGAGGCATATGTATTGTGGCCTTGTGGGTGATTCTCTTGTCATGTTTTGTTACTTACTCACTGACATGCGTCACAGGTCACGAGGATCATAGATGCTGAGGAGAATAGTCCATATGATGTTCTAGGAGCAAACCAAAATATGGCTCCTGAGAACATAAAGAAAAGGTATGATTGATACTGCTTGTGTATATGTGGATGTAATGACTAGTAAATTATGTTTCAAGATACTACACTGAACCATGTTCTGAACAACTTATCCAGAACTTGGTCTACATTTGACTTTCATATGTTCAGCATCTTGTAAACCAAATGAGACGAAATAGTCTCAGGAAACTAAGACTAGGAGTATATTTGTTTAGCATCAATTGTCATTCACAATAGAGCAGGT
Organism: Rosa lucieae; assembly: GCA_024704745.1. NCBI lineage: Eukaryota > Viridiplantae > Streptophyta > Magnoliopsida > Rosales > Rosaceae > Rosa > Rosa lucieae. Next base: position 14,731,786 of record CM045495.1, on the reverse strand, counting down.
CAAATCTGTTCCCTTTCCAGGTTTGTACTTGTCATAGTGAAGATATAGATGAGAAAGAGCCTGGAAGTTGCACTTGCATATGTTAAGTCTGAAACCTAAGCTAAGGATTTGGTGTCTGAGATCTAGAGGAATCAGACACAAAATGTTTTACAATAGTAGAATCATTTATGAGTGATTTCATCTTCGACAAAAAATTTGGGGCTATGTATGCGTTGGTGGATGTCAGGAGTATATAGGCTGAATAGGCCCAGGGAGAGGGATTGGGAAGAACTGGTGGGTTAATATGGTCTTTCTGGCCTAAGGTGGTGTAGTGGGGAATGTAGGAGTGAGGCTGTTGGAGGAGGGCAGAAAGGAGAAGGCAAGTATATCGGTACAAACTACCAAGGATGAAAACTGAATTTGCAAGAGATGGAGATGGGAATACAATTTATTTATTTATTTATTTCCGAAGCTGGTCAGAGGGAGAAAATACATAAATATGATCTCCAAGTTGGTGCTGAGCTATTTACATGATTGTGTATAGTTGAGTTTATACTAGATTCTTTCGTCTGTGATTCTTCTTTGTCTAATAAACGATCTCATCTTATCCTTCCCTCAGGTACTGGAAGATGTCTCTTTTGGTGCACCCTGATAAATGCTCACATCCTCAAGCTCAACAAGCATTTGTCAAGTTGAACAAAGCTTTTAAAGATTTACAAGATCCAGAAAAGGTAAGGGTTTATTCTTTATTTTTTGAATTCACAGTGGCATGACATCAATGAGAGTTCCTGATAAGTTGATTGATACTCCATTTTGTGTATCTGACATGTATCCGTGCCTTATCCAAGCTGTATCTAATAGATATAGTGCTGATACAGCATGCAAGTCTGTTGGTGCATCCATGCTTTATTATACATCTACTCCTGAACCACATAGAAACTCTTCTTGGATAAGTTATCGTTATATTGAATGCATGAGTAATGCTAGGTGAATCGCCAATTTAAGCACCACTTAGAAACCACCTTGTGTGGCAGCTAACGTAGCATACCCACTTTAACAATCAGAAAATAAGAAACAATCATCAAATAATGTGGCAAAGCATTATCAGCTGCCGCATTAGGTGGTTTCTAGGTAGTACAAGGTGCAATTCCTCTGAAGCTGGAAGTGTAGTATATTGAGTCTTGCTGTAGGTTTCAGTTCACTCTTTGATCCTGGTTGTCTTTCTCTGCCTTGTTTGTTTGTTGCAGCGGAAAGTGCTAGATGAGAAGATTAAACTCAAGGAGGAGCATGAGAAATTTAAGGTATGTATTTTGACTTTCAGTTGAATCTTCCTTATAATGAATAATGCAGTTCAAAACTTGATTTCATTTTGCTTCTGCAGGTGGAGTTGCGAGCAATGCGGGAGGCTGCACAATGGAGAAAGTTACAAGGTTAGCTAATTTTTGCTGCTTTGGTTTTTGTCTCAAACTGCTCTGTCTCTCTATCATGACTTTACAAAAGTGGGTGAAAGTAGTGTTCTGTTATGTGGTTTAAGATTTGTGATTGCCTTCCCTTTTCTTCTTCTATCAGCACCCAGAATGTTTCCACCACTTGTTTGTGCGCTTAGCATAGCTCCTATTACTTTGACTTCTCGAACAACTGTATGTCTCTGCCAAATGAAGTCAGTTATATTGCCATGACTTGGTCTATCTAATTAAAATTATTGGTTGATTTAGAGTAGCTTTCAAAGGTTGGCAGTAGCTTTTCGCAAAACTGCCTGTAGCTTTCTACAAAATTGACCTTTTGGTTAAAAGGAAATCTGCCTAAGCCTTTTTTGTTTTGAGCATCCTGTGTTGGCCTTTTTGGTAATTAACTCTTTGATTTATGCAGATTAGTGTTTTAACATGAATTCTACATCCTTGAATCTTCTCATGTATCTGGAGTTTATTTTCTTTAATTGAGAAAGCTTGTTGGCAGGAATATCCATGGAGGGTGATGATGAGCTATTGGCAGACATGGATGTTAAAGTGGCACCACAAAGAGATGAGTGGATGACAACGCTTCCTCCTGAGAGAAGAGTAAGTCTTTCATTTTTTTGGTTTCATTTTTTCTTTGACCTCTGGATTGGAGCTAACCTTGTGATAAAATCTATTGTCTGTCTATTACACATGTTCTTGATGATATTTGTGGCTACTCTAGGTTGATAGCTACCTCTGGGCTAATCTATCCTTTGGCTTCCTCCAGTCCAAAAAAAAAAAAAACAAAAAATTGATTTCTGTCATAACAATTTTATTCAAGTATTGTGACTCCATCAAGAAATGCTGAACTTTATGGCATTGATTAAAAAAAAATTAAAAAAAAACAAAAAACAAAAAATTGATTTCTGTCATAACAATTTTATTCAAGTATTGTGACTCCATCAAGAAATGCTGAACTTTATGGCATTGATTAAAAAAAATTTAGGTATAGGGAAAATTGTAACTACAGGAATCTGATGGTGATTTTAAGGAAACTACTATTCCCTGTTAGGTGGCTGGCAAAGTTTTGTTTTTATTAAAATAAAGTAAACAATAAAAAGCTTCATTCAAAAAGAAGTGCAGCGAATGTCTGTGGGTGGTGGACATATTACTGAAAGCAATGGATCAGTAGCTTGACCGATGAGTGAGAAAAGAAGATTATACTGTCCTGACTAGGTGATGACCGTTAGGTATTTTGGATCAAGATTTTTCGGAATACAGAAAACTCCACAAGTTCTATCTGCTGAGGGGGGCATGTTTGTCTTGTTGCTTGCTATGTTTTTTTTGGGACAGTTTTGGGGTTCCCCTAGCTGTCAGATGTACCTTGTGAGATCCATTAAAATGCATTTTTGAGTTAGGGGGTCAAGCCAGATAGGGGAATTTGGGCGGGAGGAATTTATGGACATTAAATTTCCTGAACTACATGTTATGTGATGATAGAGGAATGACTTGTTGCAGCAATTTTTGTTCATTAGGTTGCCCATGAAATGAGATCTTTGCACTTATGTCATTGACTCTCCCTTTATCTGATTTGATTGAGTTTCGGTCAGTTGAGGGTGTTCTGTGTTTATGTTGAAACAAAAAGCAACTTACATTTGAGATTCTAAAGGAATGAGGCTCTTCATTGACCAAAGTGATCCAGAGCTAATGGTGCAGCTTGGAGTACAGCTGCAAGACAATCTCAGTTGGTGTTCACGACTTTTATTTTTGATCTGTAGTTGGACTTTGGAACATAGGAATCTGAGTTACTAATATTAGATCCATTTCCCTTCAATCCGTCGCATTTTTATATTAATCCTTCCTGCAGATTGCAGAAATGGATAAGATAAAAGATTTACCAATATGGCAAGTATGAGGGGATTTTAAAGTGTACCATTTTAACACCTGAGATGCTCATTTTAAACGAAGTACTCGAGTTAAATCATAGATGATATATTATTATCTGTGGTTCGAACTGCCTGTTGTGCTGTCCTTTGAATTACAAACTTTGTACTTTTTGTATCAATAAATGCTGCAAAAACAAAACAAAATAATGGTTATCCTTTAATTTTTCTCAGCCTGGTGGTATGCCTACGCAATCAACAAAGTTTAGCAGCACTGTTAAAGAAGGACGTGGTGATACTAGTGCATGGACTGATACCCCTTCTGACAGAGCCCAGAAAGCTAAGATGGAGTATGCACTCGTAATATGATTTCTTTTATTTTACATTTCTTGATATATGATTTCTAATCCATTTTATTCCCATGGCAGTTACTTAGAAGCATATAATGAGGCTGCATCACTTGCTTCAAATGAGGAGAAGAAAATGAATAGCTCAGATGCAGATTTGGTGGACAGATACAACAAAGAAAAACGATCAAAATCATTGGTACAAAAACACCAAGAGACTGCAAGCCTCCCGAAGAGAAAATCCAAGCAACCGTTGGAGAAGGAGAAGAAGGAAGAATGGGTGGGAAAACATCCTTGGAAGCCTTGGGACCGTGAAAAGGATTTGACAGGCGGTAGGCAAAGTGTAAAATTGGATTCAGAAAACATGGCCCAAGGTTTAACGTCCCGGTTTTCTGCGGGCTCCTTTCAGAGAAACTTCCTTTAGCCATGAATGAATCTAGGGCTCTTGGTTTTTCCGGGCATATCAAAACTTTCTTTATACATGAATAGTACCTTGGGTTGTATTGCACATGCATGATTGCATATTTGTATTCTTGTGTAAATTTTCTTGTTAACGCACAATTAGATGACTTTATTTCCCTCCACAACAGGGTGATGAGTTTTGGGTAGAGAAAATGATGAGCATATGTAAACCAGTAATTCGATTTAACTGTGCTTGTGCAGGTATATTGGTTCTCTGTTGAAACTTTTGAGTACAAAATGTCTGCAACATTTATCTCAAAAGAAAAAAGACTTTTGTTCTCGATAAAAGATGACTCTGATTCCATTGCAATTTGATGCTGTTGTGGGAATGGAATGATGCTTAAATTGGGAATGTCAAACCAAAAATTTAATAATGATTTAATTCGTTATAAAACTAAAAATTTAAGCCAATATTTTCTCCTCATTAGGATGGAGATTGAAGGTTGTAGAACTCTTTAGAATGAATCTATTGATCCTCTCCCAATTGGTGGTTGGACCTTAGGTGAATAAGGAAATGCCTAGATGCTTAAATTTAAAAGATGCATACAACTTTCTAAAAGTGATGAGAGCATTCTCAAGGCCTATAGAAATGTCAACAAAGATAAACTCTTTCACCACATAACGTGTTTCATGAAAGGAGCTTAAGTATGAAGTTATATTACAAAAATCATTTAATTCATATTCAACTTCAAAAAGTCATCTAATAAAATGATATAATCTCATAATTATTCGCGCTCTGCCCAAAAACATGCGATTAATTATATATATTTTTTATGAGTAAGTATCTGAAATTTAAAACAACAAAGGAACCAAGTATCTGAAACTTTGAAACAAAAGAGGAACCAAAAATCTGGAAGACAGCAACATCTAATAGTGACATAAAACCCCCCAAAAAAAAAAAAAAGAAAAAAAAAAAGAGAATTACAACTCTCCAAGAAATGGTGGCCAAGCGCGCACACACGCACACACTTCAGCACCTTCGTCTCTGGGTGTACACATGGTAGGACGAAATGGCAGAAGAGCAGGAATAGCGTAGGCCCAGGGCCCACTATATAGCATGAAATTTAATAAACAAAAACTATGAGATGTATTAGAAGAAGAAGCAAAAGCTTGCAAGAACTTTGGGTTGTTTCACACACCACAAAAAAGAGAAGAGAGAAGAGGAGGCACAAAGCTTCTATTACACAAAGGTATAACCTTTTTATTGTTATCATCTCAAAAATCAAATCTTTCTTAGATCTGGCTCACCACATTCATTCATTCCATCCTCAAAAATCTTTCTGATTTTGATTCCATTTTGCCCAGGTTTTCTTCCCCATCTTGTGTTTTTTTTTTTTTTTCTTTCATTGTTCCTTTCTGTTTGGAATTGCGTTTTTGGTTGTGAATTGCAGGTGGGTTTTTGGTTTCTAGATTCAAGGTTGAATTTTGCATTTTGAATTTGTTGAACAAACAACTTTGGAATTGTAGATGGGATTTGAAACTGTGTTGATTTCAATGGATTGTGCTTTGTTGCTGAATGAAGTCAAGTAAATTTTCAATGGTTTGAAATCTTGTATTTTTTGGTGTTTTTTTTTTTCAAGCTCTGGATTCGTTTTTTATTTTTATTCTATTGTTGTGTCTATAATGCTTGAACCTCAATCTGAAGGAAGAAACAGTAGAAAATATGTTCTTGTGTTATGTTGTTACTGATTTGATTTCAGCCTTTATATTTTCAGGTTTTGTGTCTCCTCTAAGTAAGTTATTTGATAAATTAGGCAACATGGAGTATGAGACTAACAACTGGATTTGGGATGGAGTGTATAACCACCCACATGTCTTTGGTGGTCTAATGCTCACGGCTGCCTTGCTCGGCTTGTCCACGAGCTATTTTGGTGGAATTTCGGTTCCTCAGTTGCCTTACCTATGGTCTGATTCGGGGATTTTCCATAAGAAGAAATCTGAGAAGAAGCGCATTCGGGTGTACATGGATGGGTGCTTTGATCTCATGCACTACGGCCATGCCAATGCTCTGAGGCAAGCCAAGGCTCTGGGGGATGAGTTGGTGGTTGGGGTTGTTAGTGACGAAGAGATCATTGCCAATAAAGGTCCCCCTGTTTTATCCATGGAAGAGAGGTTAGTGTCACTTAATGTTCATGCAGACATACAAAGACATTCCTTTCTCAAGAAGGTTTCTGTTCTAATGCCAAAACAGGCCTATATGATTTTCGGTTTAATCATTTGATATTCCTTTACTATCATAAATTGTATCATGATATACATTCATATAAAATTCCTATGCACAGAGCTTGTAGAGTTATGTTTCTCAGTAGGTATTCAGCAATATTTGGAAGTGGATTGTGGTATTTGCCACCCCTACCTTTTATTGTTTAAGTCAGAAGCTCTTGCAGCTGTTCTATAATGTCTTGTTGTATAGTTTAGCTGGTCTTCAATTGGTGTTCAGATTATTTTGCAGTATGTGCAAGTAGTTTTTTTATTGATTATTATTATCATCTAATTTGAAGTTCTTTCCAGACTGGCTCTTGTTAGCGGGTTGAAGTGGGTGGATGAAGTCATAGCCAGTGCTCCTTATGAAATCACTGAACAATTCATGAACAGACTCTTCAATGAGCATAGAATTGACTATATCATACATGGTGATGATCCTTGCCTGCTTCCAGATGGAACTGATGCCTATGCCTTGGCAAAGAAAGCTGGCCGCTACAAACAGATCAAACGCACTGAAGGTGTCTCCAGCACCGATATTGTAGGTACTATTATTCTCTTGATCTACCTCAGCGTTCTTGCTTCATTAAAATTTCCAAGTACTTTTTATGCAATCGATAAATTTAGTTTAAAGTTATCAAGTATTAGGACAGGGAAAAGCAAGATTCATTTTGTATTTAGATTTCCCCCCAACCAAAACTGATTCTTTCGTTTGCTGATCTTGTGACTTTGTGAAGCTTGCTAGACGCGAGGGTCTTTTTTTTTTGACAAAAGCTACATAGCTAAATGTGATTACTAAAATATCTTTTGTTTTTAATTGCTCTAATGATAATCAATTAATGTAGGGAGGATACTTTCTTCTTTAAAGGAGACAAATAATACGTCTTCACATGGAGACCCTTGTGAAGAAAGTCAATCCAAGAGCGCCCAATTATCTCAATTTCTGCCAACATCCCGACGAATTGTGCAATTCTCCAATGGAAAGGTATGTCTTCTTTTATGTTCTCAATATTGTTAGGGGAGACTCGAATAACACTTTTTTTGCAGTCATGTCTTGCTTAATTTAGACCAACTTTAACTCCTAAATCAGTGAGATAAGAGAATAGTTTCTTTGAAATGAATATATGTCACTTCCTAACAGATACTGTGGAAATTTTCATACTATAATGAAACACTGACAAGGAAAAATCAGGGAAAGAGAAGTAATTCGCATTTCATAGATATCACAGTCCTTGCTAACAAAGTAACAATTTTATTTTTTTAGGCTCCTGGACCAAATGCTCGTATTGTGTACATTGATGGGGCATTTGATCTCTTCCATGCTGGACATGTTGAGGTACAACTATAACTCTGAGTACTCCTGCAAACCTATTATTTCTTTAACTAATTCTCTGCCTAAAATTTGTCTTCTAGACCATCTAATTAAAATTGGATTGTTGTAGTCCATATTCCAGTTTTGTTCTATATAAAGAGGTGGCAATTTTCTACCTGTCAACTTGATCTACTTCCTAGTTAACCTTCATGATGGTCTTTTGTCATAGTGCATGTCAACATGAAACAGTCTTATTCTCAATACAGTATTGCTCTTGTACCAGTCTTTCATGACTTAGTCTATCGTTGTAAGAGACATATATTCCAACCGCTTCATAAATATATGAAATGTGAGCCTGTGACTGTTAATGATAAAAAAAGAGGTCTGCTGACAATTTGTTGAGAAAAGGGTACCCCTTCTATGGGTACCCTTTTTAACTCAAGATTGACCTTTTGGGCAACACAACAGGGCCATGCTGAATGCAAACAAGTGCATGTTGTCAGGTGGCCTGCATGACCACTGCTTTTTGGTAATCCATGCTGGGGAGATTTTTTGCAGCATCTCCCCTTTTTGTAGGATATGTCTACTCTGCTTTTTCATTACTTTATTGTATTAGACTCATATCTGATGGCCTTTTTGTTTCTGTGGGTGCTTGCTAGATTCTGAAGAATGCTAGGCAGCTTGGAGACTTTTTACTAGTTGGCATCCACAACGATCACACTGTGAGGTATTTTAGTTTTCTTGAGTTGACATCATTAATTAAAGCATTGTTGTGTTTACCCCTAAAGCTTTTCCTACTCTCTCTAATTGTGAACTTTGAAGGTAGACATACCAAAAGTATTAACATGTTGTTACTTGCAGTGAACACAGAGGCAAGCATCCAATAATGCATTTACACGAACGTAGTCTTGGTGTGTTGGGTTGCCGCTATGTTGATGAGGTCATCATTGGTGCTCCGTGGGAAATTACCATGGATATGGTGAGAGATTATCAATATATGTTTTTATTGTATTTTGTGTCTTGTCATTTCATTGCATGTACAACCATTAGCTACGTGTTTTGCACTATTGATAGTAGTGCTAGTCTTCATCTTCATTTTGAGCTACTACTTCTTCATTCACATATTTTGCAAGTTATTTTCCCATGTCGTTTCATTGTAGCTTAATGGTGATTCTATCTTGAACCATACATGTCTAGAATTGCTGCTGCACCTCATCACATGCTTTCCACTCTACTTGTTTCCCTTAGATAAGCATACCTAAGAAGTGATGTAAATACTGGATTTTCTCCACTAAGCATGTGTATGACTATGTTATACGCAAGGATTTCCTCTTCCATACTTGCACAAGCCAAGTAATTGGAACAGCAACCAACCAAATATTGTTCTAGATATACACGATTCAGACAATCTCACATGTATGCCAATTTCTGAACCACAATATTATTTCTATTTGCATTAGAACACTTAACTTCACACAGATATTGAGGAAAGTGGCCTAGTTGGTTTGAATCCAATGTCGGAGTTGGTGATTAATGATATAGGCATAATGCACCAGTCAATAGGTGTCTAATCAGAAATAATGTTATTCTTGTGATGAGTCCTTGATAGAGTAAGGAACTTAACCATACAAATTGTTATTTGTTTCAATTGCTAATGGTGTCATTCATTCTCTAACTTTACCTTCACTCTCTCTAACTTTACCTTCACTCCCTCCCTTGCTCGATTGTCTTGCACATATTTCATTCATTGCATCTTGGTAGGAATAAGGATAATCATTCTGAATGTGCTGTCTGATTTGGATCTGTTAATCATTGCGTCTGAGATCTGTGTTTTTGCATTTACAGATAACAACTTTCAACATTTCATTGGTAGTGCGTGGGACAGTTTCTGAGTACAACTCCTCGTTTACTGTAAGTTGATGGATTTCATCAGAGTTGATCACTAATTGTATTCAGCTGAGGAGTGGGTAAATTAATGTGATGATTCATGTTGTGCAGGGTGAAAGTGATCCTTATTCTGTTCCCAAGAGCATGGGGATTTTCCAAGTACTTGAAAGCCCAAAAGATATAACTACAACATCAGTATCTCAGAGGATAGTTGCAAATCATGATGCTTACTTGGTATCCATCAAGTCATTGTCTGTCTGTTTAATTGATGCACTACAAATGCGAATGGATACAAAATCAAATCTAATGACTTTTATAGATGAAAATTTGGATATCTTTTTCTTTTCATCTGGAATATGCTATACCATGATTGTTTGTAGAAATTTAGTTCTGGCATAATATTTATTGAGACTGAGTAGTTACACCTGAATAGCTTATTTTAAAATTGCTTTTAGGTATGGTTGTCTTTTTCAATTTGATCTGTCTTCCTCATGTCTTAATTTCATTTCACCCTCTGGTGGTTCGTTATCTTCTCATGATCATTGCATATGTATGACCTCTGCATTTCTTCAGTATTGATCCCGTTTCCCTTTGATGCAGAAACGCAACGCCAGGAAAACAGCAAGTGAAAAAAAATACTACGAACAGAAGAAATATGTTTCAGGGGACTAGCTTTGTATAGTTCTCATGGGTTAAAATAGTGAAGTTCGTCCATCCACAGCACCCATAGAAGAGGTGCACATTGTTTGCTAAAAGGTCTGGAGGAGTATAGAAGGAACGGCATGGAAGATTGCTCATTAGACTTCTATGTAGCTCTTCTTTTTCCCGTTGCGGTCTCTCTGTAACAGTATCTATAGATGAGAATCTTAATAATGTATTAACCTCAGTCAGGCTCCCTGTGCATATTTTTGTAATCAAAAGTATTTGGGTGCTTACACTTCTCCCAATTATTGTCATTGTTCATTGTTTTGATTAATCAAAATTTGGTTCCTTTTTGCTCTTCACATTCTTGCAGTGATGACCAATTACCCTAAAAGCCAAAACTTGTCCCCATCCTTCATTGGACCAATGAAAGCCAAAAGAGGAAAATGATGCCTATACCAAGGAAACGCCAAAACCTTTTCCGGATCCTTTGTTGGCTTTTAAAGTTCTTTGGTTTGCTTAAGTTCCAAGTTCAATGGAAGTTCGAATTACTGATACATCAAATAAACTCAGTGCAATACAATGGTAGATTGTAACTAGTCTAATTTACAAGCCCCAAGTTCACGTCATTTGGTTGGCATCTAATACTATTCTGGCAAAAATCCAGAGAATCTGCATCCCAACATTTTGGGAGTAGTGATGAAAGGAACTTCAAAATCAGATTAAGAAGCCCTACTACTTGTTCATTATAGCCATACCAAACAAGCAAATCATTCTTGGGGAAAATTCCTACACCGCTATTAACATTACATACTAACTACATTTCTTAAAAGACTAGTGTTAGCAACAGAGACCTCCTAGTAAGAGATGGAGGTCTCATTTCTTCAAAAGCAAACCTAGTAACCCTATCACGCATTTGTTGGGTCTCATTGAAGCCATGTGATGGGTGTAGATGTGTTCTGTGGAGGCTGTGGTATCATACAGTGCTGTTGCTGCCACTGCGCCCAAATCCCTCCACCATAGCCATTGATTGTTCCTTGTGCTCCTCCGCGGCTGCTGATGTGCTGCTTGTGCTGCTCTCTTCGATCTCCATTGCCGCTGCGCCCATCTCCTCATCCTCCATTGGCTCTCCTCGATCCTCGGATTGCGAAACCTCCACCGCTGGCATAGGTGGGAGCTGCTGAGATGGCACCCACGGAACAACCGCTTTACATTGGTCCTTGTTCACTTGCTCTTCCTCCTCACTCTTGTCGGATTTCATGCCATAATGATAGCTGGACCGAACAAATTGGTCTGTCAAAAACACAACACACCAAAATTCTCAATAAAACCAAACACCCAAAAAATCATAAGAAAATCCAAAAGGGTATTTGGGTTTGAACACTTACCCTTGAATCCAGAGATTAAGTCAGGACTAAGAGAGACAGAGACATTAGAAGGGTTATGGAGAATTGGGTTATTTACAGGGTTGAAGGGCACAATGGCCCTTTCTTGATTTTCGAGCTCCTCAGTCACTAGACCATTACAGTTCATCTGACCCGGGTCGAATTCAACCTCCTCTTCCTCCAAGATGGGTGGTAATTGCGCATCCTGTAAGTGGAATTTCCGACATTGGATGAGAACAATGAGCTGAAATCCAAAGAGAAAGCAAAGGATGTGGGGGGTTACATACCAGACGGCGAATCTTTCTGGCCGGAGAAGAGAGGGAGAAGTCGGAGAAGTGATCGTTGACTTGGTCGAGCTGCCCCACTTCCTTACGCTTCTTGGTGGTCATGTTCCTTTGCATTGCTTCGGAGACGAAGTAGCCTGCCATTGTTGACTGAGTTGCTCAAACTGTGAAGAACTTCAGATGGGGGTGTTGACAGTTTTTGAAGGTTGGGTGGTGGTGGAGACAAAACTTCAGAGTGAAACTGGGGAGGGGTTCGTAGCCGGTGAGTGTGAGAGTCTGTGTAATAAGGAAGAGGCAAATTGGGAAAGAAAGAAAGAGGGAGAGGTTTCTGTGTGCCACTAGACGTCTCCAGAAGGCAAGCCAGAATCCATGTGCAGGAATTTCTACTCTAGGTATTAGTCTGTGGGCTAGGATGAAATACTTGGCCCATGGTTGGGGGGGGGGGGGTGTTCATTGTTCATTGAGATTATAGTTATACTTTTTATAGTTCTTTTGCATAGTTTTTTCCTTCCAAAAAAGAGGGAACTCATCTCCCAATTCTTTTGCTCTGTATATAGAAATTATTAATTTTTTGGTCGGAAAGGAAAGACAGGCTAAGAATCATACTTGCATAAATAATACAGGTGGGGAATCATACTTGCATAAATAATACTCACATCTGACCAGCACTTCCTGATCAGGTTTTGGGATGTTTCTCTAGGAAGTTTACATGTGTTGCTTCTTTTTCTACTTTTATCTTTCTTTTGATATCAAGCAAACATTAATTTTCTATAACAAAGAGCTAGCCTTCAACATGCCACAAATTCACCTAATGACATCCTGTCTAAATGGTTACTTAACAGAGCGGAATCACTGTTGTTCTGAGCTTAGGATGTTAATCTTAGCTTGATAAAGGGTAGGATAAACATATATTTTAGCAGAAATTTAAAACAATCAATTTTTTGTGACAGTGTACTGGGCTCACAATAGAATTTATTTATGCAAATATGAATACAAAATAAAAACCCAGAGCCTCACTCTCGGGTAAATAGCTAAAAGCTGTTTTAGTTACTCATATATGAAATACATGTACTTACTTAGAGACACCACTACCCACACAGATTTTCCAGAAAGAAAGAACACACTGTTACTATGGCTGTCTTACTTCTTGAGAGAAAATTCTTTTTCTCAACTTTCTGATGTCTTATAAACTGAAGGGTTAATTCCTATTTACCCAGAATTCACAAGTTTTTTGCCCACTTGCACCAACAAGTTTGTATTGTGCCCAATTACACAATTCTTTTGGGGAAAAGACCTATAAGGGTAGTCTTTTCTAAACTAGTGTCTAATATGTCCTATGCTGACTTTTAGGTCCAACCCTTGCTTTTTCTTAGGAAATCTTGTTCAAGCTCTCAACAAAACAAATCTAGCCTTCAACATGCCCAAGTTTTTCACCTAACGGCTCCCTGTCTAGCGGTTACTTTAACAGGCGGAATCACTGCTGCTTGTTTCTATCTTAAGCTGAGGCAATTTTTCTTTTAAAAAAAGAAGATTTAGACCTTAAAAATAGTATAGGAGTCAAAGGCAGAGACATATAAACACATTTTAAACATCAAACATTAAAAATATAAAGACAAGGTGGATGAGCAATCTGGATTTATTTATTTAAACATAATTACACACTAAAGAGGTATTCAGAGCCTCATTCTCAGGTAATCTTGTTCAAGCTCTCAACAAAACAAATCTAGCCTTCAACATGCCCAAGTTTTTCACCTAACGGCTCCCTGTCTAGCGGTTACTTTAACAGGCGGAATCACTGCTGTTTGTTTCTATCTTAAGCTGAGGCAATTTTTCTTTTAAAAAAAGAAGATTTAGACCTTAAAAATAGTATAGGAGTCAAAGGCAGAGACATATAAACACATTTTAAACATCAAACATTAAAAATATAAAGACAAGGTGGATGAGCAATCTGGATTTATTTATTTAAACATAATTACACACTAAAGAGGTATTCAGAGCCTCATTCTCAGGTAAACAGCAAAAGGCTGTTTAGCTCTCCATAAGAATGAAAACAGATACTTACTTGTAATAAAAACAAGCACACAACTTCACACTTAGACAGGAAGGAAGTATACTGCTACTACTGCTTTGAGAGAAGACTCTTCTGCTCAATTTTTAAGAAGAAAATTTTTTCTATCTGGTTATTTTTCGAAAGCCTTCTAAGGGAAGCTAAAGCTCCTTATATAGGGAGCGAAACTCAAATTACAATTGAAAACAACTAAATGTACAGAACGACTCCGTGATTTCCTGCTTTCCTGAGTGCTCTTGTTGGTGGAGGTCTATCGGGGAAAAGCAGATTCCTTTAGGTGAAATGTTTTTTCACCTGCTTTTTGAAAAGCAAAAGTAGCTTTTGGGAAAAGTCCAAAAGTACTTTCGGTGTTTTCTACACCTGCTGCTTCACATGTTCTCGTCAGTTTCTGAATTGTGACCAATGACAAACGAGTCGTTATCTGCCTGGGCCATTCGAGCAGTTGTTGCGTTGTCTTCGACATCTGTATCAACATACATCTTGTAGTGGTTGTCTGTTTCAAGTCTTTCCACCCACTGTAAGCATGCCAGTGTCGAATCTATCTCATTTCTGGTGAGAGATAAGAATAGGTCACTGCTGACTACGTCAGCATGATCGTAAGCAGTGATAATAGTTTTTTCTCCTGCTGCCAGGAAGGTATTGTTGACATCTTCAGAGATGATCTTTTTGATATACTCCAGAGTCATGGCTTTCATCCATGGGATGCTTGAGTTTGGCTAGCCATTGTATCCAACACAAGTTGGTTGAAGATATTTTCTTTGAATAATTCTCACATAATGATATGGAGAAATATACTCAACCTCACCGTTTGTCTTCTGGATCCATTCTGGAGGAGTAGATCTGAACTTCAGACAAAGCATACAGTCATTTTTTCTAATTTTTTGACTGTGTTGACAATGATAGGCGGCAAACCTTTCAGATCATCATTTGTTTTAGTCCACAGATTATGGACAAAACCATTTTCAACAAGCCAGAGCTTGTGTTCTTGAGGATGTTCACTCTGAACATTGACTAAGTATCTCCCAACATAAGGTCCTGCAATGATAAAGAGAGTTGGAGGGACTCGATCTTCTGAATTATGACTTCCTATCAGACTATAGAATTCATGCCAGTCTGATTCATTGAGTGCCATGATCCGGACCTTAGCACTTTCTGGGCTTTCAAGGAAGTGAATTTTTTCTTTTCTTACAACACTCTGCTGTGTATGAAGTTCTTCAAACTATGGTCTGGCATTCTCATAAAGTTCTTCAGCTAGTGCAAAGAGTGCCGGGAACATTAGACCGCTGCTTCTTTCCTGAAAAGCAAATAGGAGATTATCCAGAATTGTTTTCTGGTGGTAAGCTAGTCTCCTGCCAGTTCTGAACACAGGAGTATCAAAAGTTCTTAATTGATAATTAAAAACATTTATAACTCCGGTTGGAGTTGGTCTGCTTTTTGGCAAAGCAGCAGCCATCAACGGTCTTGATGAGCCTTTACCGTCTGCCGTTTGAGACGGGCTAGCCAATCCTTTACCCTGGGATTGATCAGTTGTGGCTAGTCCTTTTGGACTTAGCAGAAACCTTTTGAGGATTTTTTCTTTGGTTTCTCTGGGATCCTCTTCAGGTTCATGTTCTTTCCCAGTTCTTCTGCTTCTGGGATTACGACCTTCGTCATCATCTCTTTGGCTGAACATTGCCATTTCTCTGGTCAATGCGTTTGGAAGATAATTCTTGTTTCCTGCAATCAATTCAACATTATAATCATATTGGTTAAGAAATAATTGCCAGTTGGCTAGTCTTCCTCTATCAGCAGCTTTATCAAGTTTAAAATTTTTGAAATTCTTTACTCTAGCACAATCGGTGCATACAGTAAAGGGTTTTCCAAGAAAAGCTGGAGAATTTAAAATTGTTTTCTTGAAGCCAAAATTTCTTTTTCCCCTGTGGGATAATTCAGTTCTGCAGGACTGAACTTGCCGCTACAAAATTTGCAGATCTTTTCAATGTTAGTTCCAAGCGTTTTTGCCAGAACCACACTGGACCAATAATTATCACTCGCATCTATTTGGAGGATAATTTCATCATTCTCTTCTGGTTGTTGAAGAGGAGGGAGGTTTTTGCAGAGATTTTTTATCTGCTTCACAATTTTTTCATCATCTTCTGTGAAGTTCCATTTTCTTTTGGAACTTGTCTTTGGAGATAACATTGCTGTTAACCCTGATATTTTGGGAATGAAATCTCTTCCATAATTTATGACACCAAGGAATCTCTCTAGACTCTTAGCATCAGGAATTCTATCTGGGAATTTCCAGATCTTCTCAAGAATATGAGGTTGGAGTTTTATTACTCCATTCTTGATGTTTATTCCTAGGAAATTGACTTCATCGAGGATAAAGAAGATTTTCTTGTCACCTAGGATAATTCCATGCTGAACTATCAGCTTTACAACCTCATGGAGGTGTTTCATGTGTTCTTCTTTGTTTTTGGAGAAGACGAGAATGTCATCTATGTAGACGACGCAGAACTCCGCAACGTGCTTGAGGATGTTGTCCATCTTTCTTTGGAAGATTGAGGGAGCTTGCTTGAGACCAAAAGGAATTACCAGGCATTCGAAATGACCTTGTGGTGTTCCAAATGCAGTGAGAGGAACACTCTCGGGATGCATTTTGACTTGCCAGAAACCCGACTTGGCATCGAATTTCGAAAAGACTTTAGCTCATCTGAGCTGGTTGATCAATACTCTTACTTGAGCAATTTGATAACCGTTTTTGAAAGTCTTCTTGTTGACATCTCTGTAGTCAATCACCATTCTAGCTTTTCCTCGTAGATTTTCTGCATGATTTCTCACGTAGAATGTTGGAGCATGATGAGGGCTAGTGGAAGGTTGAATTAATCTCTTGTTCAGGAGATCCTCAATATCCTTTCTGAATTCTTTTTGGTCTTCCTCTTTCTATTGAGGAATAGCTTTGACATGACAGATGACATTCATATCATGTAATTTCAATTCACAGACCACTGGGTCTTTTTCCCAAAACTTCTGAGGGTCTACATCGATATTTTGCTCGAGTAGTTTCTTGATTTTATCAAGAGTGAGAATTTTCTGAGACTCAAGCTTATTCTGAAAGTGCTTGAGGTTATGCTCATGGATGAAACTAGCTTCTTCATCTTCACTAGTTTCTTCTTCTTCTTCTTCAGAAGATTCTTCAACAAGTAATTCTTCTTGTTACTTGATTTGGAGTATAGGCTCGAATTTGGGTTTGTAGGAGGTAAGATCACCACTATTTTGTTGCGATCTCTGATATTGAGTAGTAAAATCAGGACCTACTACACTTTTCGCTTGTGTAAGTCGTTCTGACCAGAACACCCGTTCTCCTTTTTTGAAGCCTATTGCTTTTTCATCCTGAATAAATCTTTGTTGGAGAATAAAATTGTTTCCCAACAAGAAGTCTGACCCTTGGCCTTCAGATTGCCAAACATTCTGGATGATAAATGTTCCTCCACCAATGGTAATATGAACATTTTTTGCTACCCTGTTCATGGTAAGGTGGCTGCCATCAAAGGTGACACCAGTAGCAATTCTTTTCTTATCTTCTTTCCAGAGTTCATCTGGAATTGCAAATCTCTTTGCAACAGTAAATCCTGATCCATTATCTACAAAGGCATGTAGATGATATTTTTTGTGATCAAGGAATTTTAGCCCAATCTCTATGTAGTTGCTGTATCTACTGGTAGAGACAACTTTTGATTGTTGAAGCTCATTTTCCTGAGCTTGTTCCTTCAATGAATGGTTTACATTCTTCTGGAACAATTTCTGGTGTTTCAACCAGTTCAATATTTTCATCGATTTTTTCTTCACCGATGATTTCTTCCTTTATTTTTGAGGAAGATGGTTCCATGATTTCTTGGAACAGAGTTTCTACTCCTTTCTCTTTTTGCTCAGAGAAATAATCTTCATATTCTTGTTCAACCAACTGGCTGACAATGCCATTCTTGGTTTTTCTTCTTGCTTCAGCTATGAAGCATTCCTTGTGATAAGTCTGACTCTTCACAAAACATAGGGAGACCATTCTTTTCGTGACATAGGCAGTAGTCACAAATGAATGTACTAGGGTTCACCTGATAAGAAGACATTAAAGATTCTGTCTTGCTTTCTTCCTAATTTTTGATTCTTAGAACATTCATCTGTCTTGATTCAAAGTACTCTACTTCAGAATCTGTTTCAGAGCCAAATGATTCTTCTTCTTCAGTCTAGGTAGAATAAACTAACCTGTCGTCATCTTCTTCATCAGAATAGGCTATTTCGTAGCCTTTCATATTTACTGTTTCTACTATTTGCTCATATTCTTCAAAGAGAGCTTTAGTAGATCTTTTACCCTTTTCTGGGCAATGATTGGCATAGTGCCCTTCAGCTTTACATAACCAACATCTGCAAGCTTTCTTGCTTGGTTGTTTATGCTGATGAGTATTCTTCTTTTTCTTGAAGAATTTCTTTTTAGGTTCTTCATCCTGTTGTTTCTTGTAATAGAAACTTTTCTTGAATTTCCAATCCCTTTTCTGATAACTCTTTTTGAAATTTTTAGAGTAATATTTTTCTTTCTTCTTTCTGTGGAATTTGGATTCATGACATCCCCAATTTGTGGGCATATCAGTATTCCATAACAGAAATTCTCAACTCCTTTGAGTTGTTTCTTGGCCATCTTAGCTCTAAGATTGGCTTTGCATTGCTCTTTTAGTAATTGTCGGATTCTGTCGGCAATTCCTCCAACTGAAAATCTTTCAATTGGTTTTTCAGCTATGCTTTCTCTCACAGCTGTTCTCCATGGTTCAGGGAGTTTTCTGTGCAACAGATTAAGTAGATCAGTATTCTCTAGTTCACCAATTATACAGTAATATTCTTGAAATTCATTCAAGTATTCTTCAAAATATCTCATGTCACAGATTTTGAGAGCATAGATATTTGATCTGGCCATTTCTTTAGCCTTCTCACTCAGATTTGAAAGATCTCCACAGAACTGATCATACAGGGGTACTGCAAAATCATAAGGAGATTTTGAATTTTTGATTTCTTCTAGCCAGTCTCTTCCTCTGGCAGTCTCTTTGAAAGACAGATAATACTTTTTTGCTACTCCAGTAAGAGTAGTTTCATAGTACACCTGCAAATCTGGTGCTTCAAATTTTCCAAGGGTAAGTGCAGAGGCCATCATTAGGCTATCTACCCATTGGTCAATGGTTTTTCTTTTATCTAGACTCTTGTCTAGATTTAGCCAGATGCCATAGTTCGTGATTGGAACTCTAGGCATATTGTCCTCTGGGACAAATCTTTGGGAATTTCTTTACCCTTTTTTACCCGTGGGGGCTTTCTGAGCTGGGAGTTTTATTTTCCCTTTTTCTCTGCTAATGAAAGTTTTGAAGCTTTCTCCATCTTCCATTTCAATATCTTGGTAAGGAAAGACTTTTCTCGTCTTTCTGATTTTGAATTCTTTCATTTCTTCGATTAGTTTTTCTAATCGTTCTGGATTTTCGCAAGATTCTGCTTCTTCATAGAGTTCATAGAGCCTTTCTGCTCTGAACATATTGACTGGTCTATTTAGATCAGCATCTAATTCTTCTTTAGATATTGGTTCTTCAATAGTGGGTTTTGTACCACTAACACTAGCTTCTCTAGTGCTGTAGCTTCTTCTGATAAGATTCTTGTTTATCCTGAGGTTCTCAGGACAGACATCAGTTTTTCTGTGATTGTCAAAATTGAGACTGATTTCTCCAGTCTTTCTACTTTCATAAATTTTTGCTTTCGCTCTTTCCGGTAGCTTTTTTGGACCGGATAATTTCCATTCAAGAGGAAAAGTTACTTCATTCCACGTAACTTTATGAATCTGTTGTGAATGATTATTCTGATTGGTGAGGAAACCAGTAGTAAGACCTGGAATATTTGCTATTTTGTATACTATTGCGAGTTCTTGCATATCTTCTTTCATTGATATGCCATTTGTCTTGACTCTCAGTCGTAGACAGTGAGCTGCATCTTTCAAGCTGGTGGTGAAATTTGGGAAGCAGTTGAAATATGCCACTTGATCACATAAAAAAGCTTCAAGCGTTCCCAACAGACTAGCTCGGAAGTCTGTTAATCTATTGTCTTGTAGGACACATAGAACCGAACAGTCTATGCCTTCTCGAGCAAGCAGATTTATGCCTACTTGGACTGCTCCAATATGCATAAATTGGTATTTTTTTGCTTGAGCTCTGGCAACTTCTGAATGAGTGATCATTAGAAGATCAGTCTCTCCTCCTGCTGTAGCGGGGGTTGTAATTTCCAGTAGTTTAAAATAATGACTATCCACTAGATCAGACGTTCCCCTTTTGTAGATTTGTTTAAAATCTAAATTTGGGATTGAGGAGTTTTTTTACCTCATGTTTGATTTCGTTGAATTCGAATTCTTCAGCATTTAGAAGCTGTACTCCTTTCTTTTTCCCAAAGATGCTTAACATCTTGATATCTCTTTTCTCCGGGGTTTCATACTGGATACTAGTCTGACTAGTAGATGGTTCCAGAAAAATCATGTTTGGAACAAGATTCTTGTCTGGTTTTTCTAATGGTTTGAATCCATTAGCTTTCTTTGTTTTTACTGTAGGTACTTTCTTGTCCTTCAGTATAGTTTTCATAGAATCCAGCGTTTTTTGCTGTTCATTGATTTTTCTACTAACGACTGTTAGCTTTTCTTCTTCCGTTTTTGGAAGTTCTTTGATATAATCCATTTTGTTTTCCAATCTTTCCAATTGGTGGATTATAGCAGGTAATTTTTCTAGATGAGTTTGACATCTAGATAATTCTAGTAACAGCTTCTGATATTTCTCATCAGAGGAATTTAATAGAGAATTTATTTTCTCTAATAGCAATTCTGACATTGTCCTCATTAGGGGGGATTTCCCTTTGAGCTATTTTA
The DNA here is from genome assembly GCA_024704745.1 of Rosa lucieae. NCBI lineage: Eukaryota > Viridiplantae > Streptophyta > Magnoliopsida > Rosales > Rosaceae > Rosa > Rosa lucieae. The sequence goes on along the minus strand of CM045495.1, from coordinate 14,710,983 downwards.
CAAGCTCTGATACCAGTGATTTGCGGATCTAACCAATGCTTAAATAATCAAGAGGTTTTTGTTCCTCTTCTAGAACATATAAGAGATTATCAATATCTTGTTCTATTTTATAAATTCTAGTTTGAAGTCTGTAGATAATATCCCAATAGTTGAGAGTTTCTTTGTTAAGACTTTCTCTATATGCTTTCAATTTTCTCAACTTTTCTCTCTCTTTTTGTAATTCTTTGCTAGTATTTTTACAGATAGCAACTAATTCAAGTCTGTCAATGATCGAAATTTTGCATAGTATGGTTTACTGTTTACCGTCGAATAGAGGATGCAATTTAGCTGCAATTATATCTAGACAAATAAATTCAAGATGGGCCCACCACGCTTTAAAAATAAAATAAAACAAAAATAAATAAAAGGGAGGGGTAAAAGTGAGATGAATAGGAAGTGATATTTTGGATGGTAGTGGAAAAAGTGAAAAGATTTGTGTGAGTGGGAAGAAAAATAAGTTGGTGGGGTGTATGAGAAGTATATTGGTGGATTTGGGGTGTATGAGAATTTTCCCTAAACTGAAACTAAGGCTCTTTATATAGAGAGTGGAACTCAAACTGGAATTCAAAACATCAAAATGTACAGAACAACTCTATTATTTTCTGCTCTCATGAGTGCTCTTGATGATTGAGGTTGATTGACGAAAAGCAGATTCTTTTAGGTGAAATATTTTTCACCTTCATCTTTTTTTTTTTTTTTTTTTTTTTAAAGCAAAAGCATCTTTAGAAAAAGCCAAAGTTGCTTTCGGTGCTTTCTACACCCGCTGCTTCACATGTTTTCATCTGTTTCAGAATTATGGCCAAGGACAAAAGAGTTGCTTTCCATCCTGACTTTGGTTCATTTTCCTTTACATTTGTATCTGCATACATTTTGTAGTGGTTGTCAGTTTCAATCTTCTTGATCCACTGTAAACATGCCAACGTGGAGTCGATTTCCTTTCTTTTGAGTGATAAAAAAAGGTCATTGCTTACAACTTCAGGGTGATCATAGGTAGCGATTATGATTTTCTCTCCTGTTGCCAGGAATGCATTTTCAGGGTCTTATTCGATGATCTTTTTGATATATTCTAAGGACATAGCCTACATCCAAGGAATGTTGGAATTTGGTTGGCCATTATATCCTACGCATGCAAGCTGAAAATATCTTCCTTAAATAATCCTCACATAATGATATGGAGAAATCTACTCAACCTCACCATTTTTTGTCACGCCCCGGATTTTACACACATGAAAATCGATATATATAACCCCATAATTATATATGCGTGAACGTTCAGTCATCAATACAAAATACCTGAAATCTTTTTCCCCTAAACTTACACACATATTGATGCCCTGAACCCTCAAAGTTAATATACACTCGCTCCAAAGAGTTATATATTACACAAGCTTACGAATTAAATTGTCAACAACAAGATAAACGTAAATGCTGCTCAGAGTTAACTATACAACGGAAGTCCTTATCAATAGTAAGTCATAAAAGAAATGGCTTCCTACCGTAAAGCTGCAAAGGCGCTACCTCAGCTTCAGCACGATTATCCTAACCTGCAGGATTAACCCCTACACCGTTGGAATGGTGCACCGGGTTGCCACACAACAAACCCGGTAAGCTTTTGCAAGCCCGTATGAGTAACTCAAAACCACACATGTACAACTCGCCTAACGAGGAAACCCATCAACTCGTAAAAGAAACACTCCCTGTTTTCCCAAAACAGCACAATAAAGGTCACACCGTGACCAAATCATATAAATTGAAACTCTGACAATTAAATATGATAAACAAGTCCTCCCAGGACATTTAAAAGAAAGAATCCCCGAAACTCCCTTTTAAAAACACATTTCCCAATCAACACAAGTCACCCCGTGACAAAATCATAATAATTGAAACTCTGACAATTAAATATGATAAACAAGTCCTCCCAGGACATTTAAAAGAAAATCCCCGAAACTCCCTTTTAAAAACACATTTCCCAATCAACACAAGTCACCCCGTGACAAAATCATAATAATTGAAATCTGACAATTAAATATGATAAACAAGTCCTCCCAGGACATTTAAAAGAAAGAATCCCCGAAACTCCCTTTAAAAAATACATTTCCCAATCAACACAAGTCACCCCGTGACAAAATCATAATAATTGAAACTCTGACAATTAAATATGATAAACAAGTCCTCCCAGGACATTTAAAAGAAAGAATCCCCGAAACTCCCTTTTAAAAATACGTACTCATGAGCATCAGATAGCTCCCCGCTACCCCCCATGATGTACCATGGCAACAGATTAGAGCTCTAACTGATCGTATCCACAAACCCGGCCAAAGGCGTGAAGTCCCGATATATATGCCTGAGGTTACTCCCAGCAACCCCAATCCTCAGACCTCCCCGGTCGTCAGATCAAAACTTTTCAAAATGGTCACTCAGGACCCAAAAGTTACTCAACTCACACAAAAGGAGATGTCACCCCGTGACCTCCAATCATCAGACCTCCCCGGTCATCAGATCAAAACATTAACTCAAACCAAAAGGAGAAATCACAACCTGTGAATCTCAGATCTTCTGACCCCCGGTCATTAGATCAAAACATTCAAATCATATCAAAACAACTCACACCAATCTTGACACTTTTCAACACAATAGAAATTCCCAATTCCCACACAATGTTTCTCGAAAAGTCAAGCCCCAAGACAATAGAATGAAACCCATCAATACCTATTGCTTCAATTCACTCATCAACTCACAAGGATATACATATTCCACGTAAATATATATATGTAGTCATTCACTCAGGAATGCCACTAATACCAACTATATTTTGCAGTTAACTAAATAACTCTCAAACAATAGGGTTAACCCGTTCGTGATATGAACTTCGTGAGATTACTCACCTCGAACTCCTGCTGCGTCTTCAATACAGAACCGAACCAAACTATCACCAACAACTCGTTCAAATACTTCGTCAAGTACCTAATCACATACGGTTCCAACTTAGTAACGATTTACATTTGATTTAAGTTCGAAACCCCTGTTTTGAACTAAAATCCCCAAAGTGGCGCCAATCGAGGCGAAACCACATCCGAGACCTCCCAAGGTCTCCGGAATACATCAACGATCAATGTGACCAATCCACAAGTCGATCGGACGCTCGAATCCTCACGGATTGAATAAATTAACCGATATGAAACGGCAAAAATCATAACAAATCCATTCGAACTCCAAAATTTGCATATTATATATCGAAACGCTCGTATCGACGAGTAGAAGACATATAATACCAGAAACAGTCCCCACATCAAAAAGCTTCATCTAAGCATGCTTGTGAACTTTCATAACTGGATCGAAGTCAGAAAACAAGCTTAAGGGATCGAAAACTACCTCACAAGCCGTGAACAGTGATCCAATCCGAGTTGATCGAGTTTTCACGTAAACCAACACACAAGGATCGACCAGGGAGCTTGTTCTGAACTCAACCCAAGAAAATCGAAGCCGCGCCGACGTCGGAACTGTGTTTTCCGGTCGGGTCCGATTTCTCCAATCTGCACCCGCCTTGAACTGCCACCAGACGGAGAATCGCCGTAAGAGAACACCAGAGGGACGACCAGACGGAGGAGGCGACCCTGCTGGCCAAGTTTCACGGCCGGAGACCGCCGCAGTCGGCCGGAAAAGTCGGGTCGGATCTGCCGGGTTCGGGTCGGGTCAGTCGAAAAACTTCGATACTGAGGGAGCGGACGAGAGAGAAGAGAGAGAGAAGAACGGCTTCCGAAAAGGGAAAGTGGAATTAATGAAATAAAATTCTGATTTTTCCCTTATATACTAAAATGGAAACTTCTTTCCATAGCCATAACTTCCTCATACGAACTCCGATTTACGCGTTCCGCATGTCCACGAACTCGTATCGACGCGCTCTACAACTTTCGTGAAGGAAGTTTTCGGAGAATCTCAACGAATAAAAAGTCAACCCTTGACAACCCCCCTAAAACCATATTCTTCCATTAATTATTCGCCCGAAACACTTCCGCTCCATCCACGAGCCACGGAACTGTCCAATAGTTATAAAATTAATTCTGGAAAATCTTCAGAAAATAATTATGAATTTCCGGGGCATCACATTCTACCCCCCTTAAAGAAATTTCGTCCCGAAATTTAAACGTACAACTCCAACAAGTACGGATAAATCATCCCCACATCCAATTCTCATTCCTCAACAACTTGTTCTCACCTCGCTGTACAATACCCTAGCTCAATAATGGATACAGGTACCCTACCCAGTATCACAACACTAGGAATCTTAACCACACCACTTGGTGGTCACTCAATCGTTTCATGGATCTCATCCACGCACACTACCCAACAAAGGCTCTGTGACTGCAACACTATACACAGATCACACAAGAGTCCAGAATCCTGTTATCACAACAGTATCTGCCTCATTTCCTCGATAATGCAACCCTTGCATTACAAGAATTGAAAGTGAAACCTTCACTTCAACTCAAATCAACAAAAGCCTAAGCATCACAACTCAATAAATGTCTACCTAACTTGAGACACAAATTAAGCCAAGGTCTGGCCCCGTCTGACCCACACATAATCATCACCTATCATTGCAATCAAAATCAAAGTGGTATAGACCCTCTATTACCACAACAATGAAGGATGCATCACAACACATGCCATACTCAAAAGTCTAACTATAGACAACAGGCAAACTCAACACAACACAACACATGGAAAGAAGTACGTAACTATCACACATCATTCTAGCAACACAAGCAGAAATAGATGAGGTACCTCCTTCCCTAGCACCCTGCTGACCAACAGCAAACACCCTCGCATTTCCCTGAGGTAGTTGCCTCTGTTGATTCCCTTGTCCTCCACCTTTTGCCTGGACACAATCCCTGGAGTAATGCCCTGCCTGGCCACATCTAAAGCATATTACATTCTTCGGCTTCGTGCAACCCCTGGCAGTATGGCCCACCTCACCACAATTGAAACACCTCAGTGGTCCCACCTGTCCCACAGGTGCAGCTGCTTCCCTAGCTGGCGCCTGTTGATGAGTCCTACGCCTCTTCCAGGACCTACCCTGATTATCAGTCCCTTCACTGCTCTCAGCAATTTCCTTTCCTTTCCTCCGGGAGTCCTTTTCAGCCGACTCCTGCTCCTGGAAGATCAGGTTCTCCTGCTCAATGGTCATAGCCTTAACGAAAATGAGCTCCACCGTCTTCAGTTCCAGAACAGCGACATCGCGCCGAATTGAAGCATTCAGTCCCCACTGAAACTTCATAGCTAAGCTCTCAGCATCCATCTGCCTCACAAAGCGATACAACCTTGAGAACTCAGCTTCATACTCCCTCACACTCTTAGTCCCTTGGACTAACGAGATGAATTCCCTTTCCATCTGCTCCCTCACTGAAGGCGGAAAGTACTTCTTCCTGAACAGTTCCACAAACTCATTCCAGGTCATGGTGGACACGTCCATCACCCTCTGTGTGCCATTCCACCACACCCGTGCATCGCCTTGGAGCATAAATGTGGAAATCTTCCTCTTCTCAATGTCGTCACAGACGACCATCTCGAAGTAGGTCTTCATATTCTCAATCCATTGGTCTGCCAACATGTGATCCGTACCTCCCTGAAATGGAACTCCTCCCAATCTCGAAATCTCCTTTGCCAACTTCGACAAACGAGTAGGATCTACAACATTAGCAACCTCCACCACAGGTGGAACAGGCAACTCAACATTTGATGCCTCCACATCATTCTCAAACATCTCCTCAACAGGAGGAGGAATCCTGCCCCTACCTCTGGCTCTACCCCTGCCTCTGGGTCTACCTCGACCCCTAGCTCGTCCTCCTTGTGAATCCATAACCTAAGGAGCATAGCAACCTTGGTTAATACTTGTATAACTCTCAAACACAAGTATAAGTCAACGCTATGACTCGATCAACCACAATACTACGTCAAAGGATACAATTCCATCCCCTACGTAAATAAGAGTTAAATCTAAAGGTCCTCATTCCTCAAAAGACTATAACTCCTAGAAGCTACCTTAAGCTCCTACAACTTATTCACTGGGCCAACACTACCCTGAAGACTCACATTCCAACACTCATTGCATACCCAATGACTATATCAATACCGAAGAGCATCAGATGGGGATCCGCTGCAGACGGGCCATCACTCGAGGAGTATTGATTGTCACCAAATATGCACCTTACGCTCTGATACCAATCTGTCACGCCCCGGATTTTACACACATGAAAATCGATATATATAACCCCATAATTATATATGCGTGAACGTTCAGTCATCAATACAAAATACCTGAAATCTTTTTCCCCTAAACTTACACACATATTGATGCCCTGAACCCTCAAAGTTAATATACACTCGCTCCAAAGAGTTATATATTACACAAGCTTACGAATTAAATTGTCAACAACAAGATAAACGTAAATGCTGCTCAGAGTTAACTATACAACGGAAGTCCTTACAATAGTAAGTCATAAAGAAATGGCTTCCTACCGTAAAGCTGCAAAGGCGCTACCTCAGCTTCAGCACGATTATCCTAACCTGCAGGATTAACCCCTACACCGTTGGAATGGTGCACCGGGTTGCCACACAACAAACCCGGTAAGCTTTTGCAAGCCCGTATGAGTAACTCAAAACCACACATGTACAACTCGCCTAACGAGGAAACCCATCAACTCGTAAAAGAAACACACTCCCTGTTTTCCCAAAACAGCACAATAAAGGTCACACCGTGACCAAATCATATAAATTGAAACTCTGACAATTAAATATGATAAACAAGTCCTCCCAGGACATTTAAAAGAAAGAATCCCCGAAACTCCCTTTTAAAAACACATTTCCCAATCAACACAAGTCACCCCGTGACAAAATCATAATAATTGAAACTCTGACAATTAAATATGATAAACAAGTCCTCCCAGGACATTTAAAAGAAAGAATCCCCGAAACTCCCTTTTAAAAACACATTTCCCAATCAACACAAGTCACCCCGTGACAAAATCATAATAATTGAAACTCTGACAATTAAATATGATAAACAAGTCCTCCCAGGACATTTAAAAGAAAGAATCCCCGAAACTCCCTTTTAAAATACATTTCCCAATCAACACAAGTCACCCCGTGACAAAATCATAATAATTGAAACTCTGACAATTAAATATGATAAACAAGTCCTCCCAGGACATTTAAAAGAAAGAATCCCCGAAACTCCCTTTTAAAAATACGTACTCATGAGCATCAGATAGCTCCCCGCTACCCCCCATGATGTACCATGGCAACAGATTAGAGCTCTAACTGATCGTATCCACAAACCCGGCCAAAGGCGTGAAGTCCCGATATATATGCCTGAGGTTACTCCCAGCAACCCCAATCCTCAGACCTCCCCGGTCGTCAGATCAAAACTTTTCAAAATGGTCACTCAGGACCCAAAAGTTACTCAACTCACACAAAAGGAGATGTCACCCCGTGACCTCCAATCATCAGACCTCCCCGGTCATCAGATCAAAACATTAACTCAAACCAAAAGGAGAAATCACAACCTGTGAATCTCAGATCTTCTGACCCCCGGTCATTAGATCAAAACATTCAAATCACATCAAAACAACTCACACCAATCTTGACACTTTTCAACAAAATAGAAATTCCCAATTCCCACACAATGTTTCTCGAAAAGTCAAGCCCCAAGACAATAGAATGAAACCCATCAATACCTATTGCTTCAATTCACTCATCAACTCACAAGGATATACATATTCCACGTAATAATATATGTAGTCATTCACTCAGGAATGCCACTAATACCAACTATATTTGCAGTTAACTAAATAACTCTCAAACAATAGGGTTAACCCGTTCGTGATATGAACTTCGTGAGATTACTCACCTCGAACTCCTGCTGCGTCTTCAATACAGAACCGAACCAAACTATCACCAACAACTCGTTCAAATACTTCGTCAAGTACCTAATCACATAGGGTTCCAACTTAGTAACGATTCACATTTGATTTAAGTTCGAAACCCCTGTTTTGAACTAAAATCCCCAAAGTGGCGCCAATCGAGGCGAAACCACATCCGAGACCTCCCAAGTCTCCGGAATCATCACGATCATGTGACCAATCCACAAGTCGATCGGACGCTCGAATCCTCACGGATCGAATAAATTAACCGATATGAAACGGCAAAAATCATAACAAATCCATTCGAACTCCAAAATTTGCATATTATATATCGAAACGCTCGTATCGACGAGTAGAAGACATATATACCAGAAACAGTCCCATACATGGCCGAACACCGCCGGAACGCCGCCACAGGCGGGGCGTACCGCCGCCGGCCAAAACTCATTATTTCACAAAACTCCCAACATCAAAAAGCTTCATCTAAGCATGCTTGTGAACTTTCATAACTGGATCGAAGTCAGAAAACAAGCTTAAGGGATCGAAAACTACCTCACAAGCCGTGAACAGTGATCCAATCCGAGTTGATCGAGTTTTCACGTAAACCGGTCGAAACAAACACCAAGGATCGACCAGGGAGCTTGTTCTGAACTCAACCCAAGAAAATCGAAGCCGCGCCGACGTCGGAACTGTGTTTTCCGGTCGGGTCCGATTTCTCCAATCTGCACCGCCTTGAACTGCCACCGAGACGGAGAATCGCCGTAAGAGAACACCAGAGGGACGACCAGACGGAGGAGGCGACCCTGCTGGCCAAGTTTCACGGCCGGAGACCGCCGCAGTCGGCCGGAAAAGTCGGGTCGGATCTGCCGGGTTCGGGTCGGGTCAGTCGAAAAACTTCGATACTGAGGGAGCGGACGAGAGAGAAGAGAGAGAGAAGAACGGCTTCCGAAAAGGGAAAGTGGAATTAATGAAATAAAATTCTGATTTTTCCCTTATATACTAAAATGGAAACTTCTTTCCATAGCCATAACTTCCTCATACGAACTCCGATTTACGCGTTCCGCATGTCCACGAACTCGTATCGACGCGCTCTACAACTTTCGTGAAGGAAGTTTTCGGAGAATCTCAACGAATAAAAAGTCAACCCTTGACAACCCCCCTAAAACCATATTCTTCCATTAATTATTCGCCCGAAACACTTCCGCTCCATCCACGAGCCACGGAACTGTCCAATAGTTATAAAATTAATTCTGGAAAATCTTCAGAAAATAATTATGAATTTCCGGGGCATCACATTTTTCTTTTGAATCCATTCTGGTGGGTTGGATCTAAGCTTCAACCTAAGAATGCGGTCATTTTTTCTAACATTCTTGACTGTGTTGACAATGATGGGTAGTAGTCCTTTGAGATCATCATTGGTTTTAGTCCAGACGTTATGGACGAAACCATTTTCAACAAGCCAAAACTTGTGTTCTTGAGGATGTTCACTCTAAACATTGACCACATATCTTCCAACATAAGGTCCAGGGACAATGAAGATGGTTGAAGGAAGACAGGAATCTGAATTATGACTTCCAATAAGATTATGAAAGTCAAACCAATTTAATTCCTTTAGTGCTAAAACAGGAACTTTAGCACTTTTAGGATCTTCAATATACTGGATTTTTTCGTTCTGGACAGCACTCTGCTGTGTATTTTCATAAAGTCCTTCAAACTGTGGTATGACATTTTCATGGAGTTCTTCAGCTAGGGCAAACAAAGATGGGAACATGAGTCCACTGTTTCTTCCTGAAAGGCATATAAAAGATTTATCTAAAATAGTCTTCTGGTAGTATGCTAATCTTCTGCCAGTTCTAAACACAAGTTCTTCAAAGGTTTTTAATTCATAATTTAAGACATTTATAACTCCAGATGGAGCCATTTTGCTTTTTGGCATAGCAACAGCCTTATAAGTTCTTGATGAGCCTTTACTGTCTGCCGTTTGAGACGGGCTAGCCAATCATTTACCCTGCGATTGATCAATTGTGGTTAGTCATTTTGGACTTACCAAAAATCTTTTGAGGATTTTTTTTCTTTGGATTCCTCAGCATTTTCAGGCACTTTTCCTGTTCTTCTGTTTCTAGGATTTCACCCTTCATCACCTTCTCTTCGGCTGAACATGGCCATTTCTCTGGTTAGAGCGTTTGGAAGAGAATTCTTGTTTCTTGCAGTTAATTCAACATTATAATCATATTGGTTAAGAAATAATTGCCAATTTGCTAATCTTCCTCTATCAGCAGCTTTATCAAGTTTAAAATTTTTTAAATTCTTTACTCTAGCACAATCGGTGAGTACAGTAAAGGGTTTTCCTAGAAAAGCTGGAGAATTTAATATTTTTTTCTCGACAGCCAAGATTTCTTTTTCTCCTGTAGGATAATTTTGTTCTGCAGGGCTGAACTTGTCACTACAAAATTTACAGATATTTTCAATGTAAGTTCTAGGTGTTTTTACCAGAACAAACCGGACCAGTAATTATCACTCGCATCAGTTTGGAGTATGCTTTCATCATTCTCTTCTGGTAGTTATAGGGGAGGGAGATTCTTATAAAGGGATTTTACCTGCTTCACAATTTTTTTATCATCTTCTGTGAAGTTCCATTTTCTTTTGGAACTTGTTTTAGGAGATAACATTGATGTTAGACCTGAGATTTTAGGAATAAAATCCCTTTCATAGTTGATGACTCCTAAGAATCTTTCTAGACTCTTAGCATCATGTATTTTATCTGAGAATTTCCAGATTTTCTCAAGGATGTGAGGTTGAAGCTTCATTACTCCATTCTTGATATTTATACCAAGAAAATCAACCTCATCTAGGATAAAAAAAAAGACCTTCTTTTCTCCTATGATGATTCCATGCTGAATTATCAACTTAACAACCTCGTAAAGGTGTTTCATGTGTTTTTCTCTGTTTTTGGAGAAGACAAGAATGTCATCGATATAAACGACACAGACTTCAGCAACATGTTTGAAGATGTCACCCATATTTTTCTGGAAGATTGAAGGGGCTTGTTTAAGGCCAAAGGGCATTACTAACCATTCGTAATGACCTTGCAGTTTTTCAAATGCAGTGAGAGAAACAATTTCTGGATGCATCTTAACTTGCCAAAAACCCGACATTGCATCTAATTTTGAAAAGTCTTTAGCTTCTTTGAGCTGATTGATCAAGACTGTTGTTGAGCTATTTGATAACCGTTTTTAACGGTCTTTTTATTGACATATCTGTAGTTAATCACCAATCTAGCTTTCCTCTAACATTTTCTATATAGTTTCTCACGTAGAAATCTGGAGCATGATGAGGGCTAGTAGATGGTCGAACTAATCTCTTTTTTAGGAGATCTTCTATATCTTTTTTGAATTCGTTTTGATCTTCCTCTTTGTATTAAGGAATGGCTTTGACATGACATATAACATTCATATCATGTAATCTTAATTCACAAACCACTGGGTTTTTTCTCAAAATTTCTGAGGGTCGACATCTATATTCTGTTTAAGCATTTTCTTGATTTTATCAGGAGTAATGATTTTCTGAAATTCAAGCTTATTTTGAAAATGCATGAGGTTATGCTCATGGATGAAGCTATCTTCTTCATTTTCGCTAGTTTCTTCTTCTTCTTCAAAAGTATCTTCGATAAGCATTTCTTTTTGTTGCTTAATTTGAAGCACAGGTTCAAATCTGGTCTTATATGGCTTATGATCACCACTATTTCGTTGCGATATCTAATATTGAGTAGTAAAGTTTTGACCTACTACACTTTTAGCTTGGGTAAGTCTATCGGCCCAAAACATTTTGTCTCCTTTTCAGAAGCCCATAGCTTCTTCATCTTGACCAAATCTCTGTTGGAGAAGGAAATCCTTTCCCAACAAGAAGTTTGACCCTTGGCCTTCTGATTGCCAAAGAGGGTTGATGATAAATGCTCCTCCATCAATGGTGATATGAACATCTCTAGCTACCTTTTTCATGGTTAAATGGCTTCCATCAAACTAGACACCAATAGCTATTCTTTTATTATCTTCTTTCCAGAGTTCTTCTGGAATTGCAAATCTTTTTGCAACTGTGAATCCTGATCTATTATCTACAAATGCATGTAGATGATACTTTCTATGATCAGGGAATTTCAATCCAATCTCTATGTAGTTGTTATATCTACTAGTAGAGATGACTTTTGATTGTTGATGCTCGTCTTGAGCTTGTTGTTGTGGTACAAATGGTTTACATTCTTCTGGAATGTTTTTTTTGGTTCAACCAGTTCTATATTTTCATCGATTTTTTTTCCTTTATTTTTTAGGAAGATTTAGTAATTTCTTGAAACAAAGTTTCTACTTTTTTCTTTTTTTTGGTTAAAGAAGTATTCTTCATATTCTTGTTCCACTAGTTGGCTTATATTGCCATCTTTTGTTTTTCTTCTTGCTTCAGCTATAAAGCATTCTTTGTGATAAGTCTTTCTCGATTCTTCACAGAACATAGGAAGTCCATCCTTTTCATGACATAGGGAGTAGTCACAAATGAATGTACCAGGGTTACTAGATCAGTGTTTTCTAGTTCACATATTGTACAGTAGTATTCTTGGAATTCATTTAGATATTCTTCAAAATATCTCATGTCACAGATTTTAGAGCATAAATATTTGATTTGGCCTCTTCTTTGGCCTTTTCACTCTGATTTGAGAGATCTCCACAGAATTGATCGTACAGGGGTACTGCAATTGATCGTACATGGGTACTACAAAATCATATGGTGATTTTGAGTTTTTTTTTTTTATTTCTTCTAACCAGTCTCTTCCTCTGGCAGTTTCTTTGAAAGACAAGTAATATTTATTGGCTACTCCAGTGAGGGTAGTTTCAAAATATACTTAAAGATCTGGTGCTTCAAATTTTCCAAGGCTGAGAGCAGCAGCCATCATGAGGCTATCTACCCATTGGTCAATAGCTTTTCTTTTATCTAGAGCTTTGTCTAGATTTAGCCATATACCATAATTTGTGATTGGCACCCTAGGCATATTGTCCTCTAAGACAAATTTTTGAGAATTTATTTCTTCATTTTTATTTGTAGGGGCTTTCTATACAAGAAGTTTCAGTTTTCCGTTTTCTCTGATGATAAAAGTTTTGGAATTGGAACTTTCTCCGTCTTCCATTTCTATATCTTGATAAGGAAGGACTTTTCTTGCCTTTCCTATTTTGAAAATTTTCATTTCTTCCATTAGTTGTTCTAATCGTTCAGTATTTTTGCAGGATTCTGCTTCATCGTAGAGTTCATAAAGCTTTTTTGTTCTAAGCATGTTTACTGGTCTATTTTGATAAGCTTCTACTTCTTCTTCAGTGATAGGATCTGTTGCTTCTTCTTCAAGAAATTTAATACCACTAGTACTTGCTTCTATAGTACTGTTGCCTCTTCTGAAATTTATGTTCATCCTGATATTCTCAAGACTGACATCCATTTTCTGTGATTATCGAATTTTATACTGATATCTCTAGTCTTTCTACTTTCATAAATTGCCGCTTTAGCACTTTCTGGTGGTTTTTTGAACCAGATAATTTCCATTCAATAGGAAAAGTTACTTCGTTCCACGTAGCTTTGTGAATTTGTTATGGATGGTTCTTCTGACTGGTAAGGAATCTAGTAGTAAGACCTGAGATATTTGATATGCTTGTCTTAGGTTCTACTGTGGTACTCATCAATTTATAGTATATTTTGTATATTATTGTGATTATCGAATTTTATACTGATATCTCTAGTCTTTCTACTTTCATAAATTGCCGCTTTAGCACTTTCTGGTGGTTTTTTGAACTAGATAATTTCCATTCAATAGGAAAAGTTACTTCGTTCCACGTAGCTTTGTGAATTTGTTATGGATGGTTCTTCTGACTGGTAAGGAATCTAGTAGTAAGACCTGAGATATTTGATATGCTTGTCTTAGGTTCTACTGTGGTACTCATCAATTTATAGTATATTTTGTATATTATTGCAAGTTCTTGCATATTTTCTTTCATGGTAATGCCATATGTTTTGACTCTCAGTCTCAGACAGTGAGCTGCATCTTTCAAGCTTGTTGAGAAGTTGGGGAAACAGTTGAAATATGCCACTTGATTACATAAAGATGCTTCAAGTGTTCCCAACAGACTAGCTTGAAAATATGTTAAGTCTATTGTCTTGTAGGACACATAGAACTGAACAATTTATGCCTTCTCGGGCATGAAGTTTTATGCCTACTTGGATTGCTCCAATGTGCATAAATTGATAATTTTTTGCTTTTGCTCTGGCAACTTCTTGAGGAGTGATCATTTAGAGATTTGTTTCTCCTGTTGTAGATGGAGTTGTAAATTCCAATAATTTGAAATGATGGCTGTCCATCAATTCAAACTTTCCTCTTTTATAGATTTGTTTGAAATCTAATTTTGGAATTGAGGAGTTTTTTTTACCTCCTGTTCTATTTCATTGTATTCAAATTCTTCAGCATTTAGGAGTTGTACTCCTTAATTTCTTTTTCCCAAAGATGCTCATCATCTTGACATCTCTTACTACCAAATGTTTTGGTTTTTCATACATAATACTAGTCAGACTAGTGGACGGTTCTAGAAAAATCATGCTTGGAGTTAGAGGTGGCAAACGGGCAGGCCCGGCCAAGCCCATTTTAAGCAGGCCTAGTCGTGCTTCGTGCCGTGCTTGGGCCGGCCCATTTATTATAGTGTCGGGCTCGTGCTGGCCCATTTACTTAAACATTAAGCCAACTCCGGCCCATGGCCCGAGCCCGTATCGTGCATGGCTGTGCTCGTGCCTACTCACTATAAAGCGCGATTTTAAAATATTAATTTGAACAAATAAAAATTAATTTTATTTAACTATATAGAAAATTAAAATAAATTAAGTTCTACAACGTTTTCCTTAATCTTAGCTTTTTAAGATTAGTTTCTAATAATTTTTTATATTCCACTATAAGAAAGAAAGAAAGAAAAAAATAACTCAAAATATATATTTTTAGTACATTATTGTGAGATTAATCTTTATTAATATAATGAACATTTAGTATCATATTATTCTTTCCTTCATTCTATAGTTCTATTATGATGTGATTAGTATTTACTAATAAACATATATTTAATATTTAGAAAAAATACTTATATTAAAATAAGGATATAATGTTTTATTTCACTATTTTGACAACATAAAAGAAATAGCATTGGTGGAATTGTCATGAGATTTTAAATAAAGAGGTCTAATATTCAAATCTCATCATTGTAGTTTTTTAATATTTTTAAAAACAAAATGAAATTTTGTGTTTGTAATGGGCCGGCCCACAATATGTCGTGGTCGGGCCGTGCCGGGCCCATTATTGACTTTGGCCGGGCCGGGCCAATGGGCCAATATTCCTAGGCCCAACCCGGCCCGTTATTCTAAAGTGCTCGGGTAGTGCCGGGCCACTAACAGGCTTGGGCCGTGCCGGGCGGCTTTTAAGGGTGTCGGGCCCTTGCCGTGCTCGTGCTTAGAGACCCGTTTGCCACCTCTACTTGAAGTAGGATTTTTCTCAGATTTTTCTAATGGTTTAAATCCACTAGATTTCTTGGGTTTGACTACAGGCTTTTTCTTATGCTTCAGTAAATTTTTCATAGAATCCAGCATTTCTTGCTGCTCACTGATTTTTCTGCCAACACTTGTTAGCTGTTCTTCATCTATTTTTGGAAGTTCTTTGATATAATATAGTTTGTATTCAAATTTTTCCAATTGGAAGATTATATCTGGTACTTTTTCGAAATGATCTTGACATCTAGATAATTCTTTTATCAGATTCTGATGTTTCTCATCAGAGGATTTTAACAGAGAATTCAACTTCTCTAATATCAATTCAGACATTGTTCCCATTGAGGATCCCCTTTTGAGCTTTTTCAGCAAACTCTAATACCAGTGAAATGCGGATCTAACCGATGCTCAAATAATCAAGAGGTTTTTGTTAGCTCAGTGGTTAGAGCACCCACTACCTATGTACAAAGTCATGGGTTCGAGTCACCATGGGGGCAGGAGTGAAACCCTTTGATCATCTTTTTTTTTTTTTTTTTTTAAAGAAAAAAAAGAGGTTTTTGTTCCTCTTTATGAGTATATTTTATATCTCAAATATTTTTCTCAATTTTATAAATTCTTGTTTGGACTATAAAGATAAAATCCCAGTAGTCGGGAGTCTCTCTTTTAAGTCTGGATCTAAAATCTGTTAATTTTCTCAACTTTTCTCTTTCTTCTGCTAATTCTTTTACAAATAGCAATTAAATCTAATCTGAAAATGATTGAAATTATGAATAGTGAAAATTAACTGTTCACCTTTGGGTATAGAGGATAGATTTATAGTCATAATATGTAATGAATAAACAAATTCATAACTATGGGCCCACTACGCTCCGTCAATTTTCAATTTACTGTAAGTAAAACATGAAAGTAATAGGGAATTTTTTTGGTAGAGGAAGAGACAAGAGGTATCCTATGTGTAAAGTCCTAATTGGTTACTAGGAAATCATAGCAGCCCTTGCTGACCAGGGTTGGTTACCGAAGTTTTTTTCCATATTATTACTACTGAAGAAACAACAATTGAGAGCACATAAAAAATGAGGTAGGAGAAGAGCAAAGCCAGTCTCTAGGTTTTTGAGAGCAACGCGATAGCGGATTTTTTTTCCCTATTTGTTGTATGTCCTAGTATGGCAAAGCACCTCGTCGTGGAAAACACTAGTCAGCTTGTTGGGTTGATTAGTGGTGGCAGAAACGAGCTGAGCAGATTTTGGTCGGCGGGCTGCGATGATGGCTTGAGTGAGCAACGATATGCAGTGAAGGCAAAGGCGAGGAGAGGCGGGTAGGGTCGTCGGGGAGTTTATTGGTGTTGTTTCTCATCAATGCATCCGGGTCAGACTGTAAGGGTGACATTTCGGGTGAATATGTTCCTGGTTTCCGGCTTGGGTTGTTGAATCATGTCATGTTGGAAAGAGCGGCTAGTACAGATTACAGTACAGTGATGTCATTGACAGTAGGTTGGCAACGACAACATTAGGGTGCTCCTACCAGCCTTGTTGTTTGGGTTTGGGCCTTTGGGTCTCCTGGGCCATAAGGGTTCAGTTTCTAAGCCCATTTGAGTAGATCTGATTCTATTCAGAATTGGGACAGGTTGGAGGGTGCCTTGACACCCTCATCCATTACTTAGTGTTTTGGGCTGGCCTGGCCTTAGAATGTTACCTACGTACTTTGATGGTTTGAGCTTTTTATGGTCTCTAAAGTGCCAATTTAATTCAAATCTTGATTATGGTGAAATGGGTAATTATCTCGGGTTGGACTGGTGTATCTCAAGCGGCTTAAGGATGAGGACTTGACTCCTATTTGTTTGCTGGGAAGTAGCTTTTTGTTTGTACCATAATTGCGTGAAGGTGAATGGAAGGTTAGTTTATGATGTTTTCCTAGAAGGCACGAAGTTGTTCTTTGTATATAGGGTTCGCTCTAAAAGTAAGCTCAAACGGTTTGTAATGAGGTGCAATGCTTAGATAGGGATTTGATTGTTTCCCCGTCAACTTTTCTATTTTTCAAGTGTTTGTAGTCTCTAACTTTTTGGCTGTTGATCTAATGCATTCAACTTCAACTTAAAAAAAAATTCACTGGCACATAAAACTAAAATATTGAGAATTATAATTGACACAATAATAATGTTTTAGTGCAATTCATAAGCCAATAAAATAATTCTTTAGATTATGAATTTTTTTGTTCGAAAGAAAAACAAAACAAAAAGTTATCCAACTTTTCATAGATGAAAAGATATTCATTCATTAATATGTTTTCTTGGTTGAAGCCCTTGTTGGTGTTATGAAATTGATGAAACAAGGTCTAACCAATCTGGGTTTATTGGAGTTGGTGGTTTAATAAGAGAATATGATGTAGGACGAGAATAGGTCTAGTTTAGCCGGAAAACTAGAAAAATAAAGAAGCGGTGTAGAATCAAGAAGAGTGATTGGAAAATAGGCAATTCACGCATAATGAAGTTACTAGCCTCTGCAATATTCCAGAAAATTTAGTTTTGGACTTTTCAGGTTTCTGGTGCAAAAAGTCAGGTCTTTGATTGTGAATCAGATTGGATCAACTTTTGGCTAGAATGTCTGTTTGAGACGCATGATATGTTTCTAGAATAGGAATGACAAGATCTTCAAGACTCACTTTAGTGCGCCCTAACAGATTTAGACCAAAATATATCGTCTTAATTATCTTATTCTAGATTTAATATTTTTAGGCTAGTTTTACATTTGTTTTAGGATTCTATTATTTTTAGGTTCGTAGTTTCTTTTTAAATTTGGATTCTTTAGAATTTCTTGTTAGATTATGATTTTTAGGACTCTAGATTTATCTTTTTAGGATTTATTGCTTGTAAAGTTAGGTTACTTAAGGTATCAGAGCAGGTCTTCCCTTTCTCTTTTATTTACCTTTGTAGCAATGGTTAATGAACGTGCTTCAGTTACAAGAGCGGAAGTAACTTGAGTTTACAAGCAATAAATCATAAAAAGATAAATTTGGAGTCCACCAGAGAATTTGAAAAAAAAAAAAAAAACTCTTATTTTTAATAAATTTGATATGATAAACTGGGGGCGGATCCGTGGCATCACAAATTATAGTTAAAATTATACTTCAATTACCAACCATTAGATTAAAAGATTATCAATGGATGAGATTAGTCATAAAGAATATATCATTACCTATTATTTTTGTTTTTTTTTTCTTTTCTTTTTAATTAATTAATCAAATCTATTTATTATATGACTTAATAAAAATCAATAATTGCTATTTTGATTTGGAATACAATTAAGGAATCAAATCTTTCAATTGTTTTCCTATTGAAACTCATCTACTGCTCAGAAAAGAACTGACGAGGCGTTTAACGAAGCATGATGAAAACTGATTGAATTCTCTACCTCTTTCTCACCTTTTCTTTATCAAGATGACAGAGCAAAATCAAGATTCATCATATTTTCATTGCATATCTCCAGTAGGTTACCCTTAATTCTTTTCTTTTTCTTTTTGTTTGCTCTAAATATTGTAAAGTTCATGCCATTTGTTGATGATAAACATCAGGTCTCATGATATCTAGTTGACGTTGTGTAAAATTCTTTCAACGTCATTTAGTTTGTTAAAGTTTTCATTTAGTTCATCAAAGGCCTCATCTGATCGATTTCTTTTTCTTTTTTGAGGAGTAGATGAGTTTCAATAGGAAAACAATTGAAAGATTTGATTCCTTAATTGTATTCCAAATAAGAATAGCAATTATTGATTTTTATCAAATCATAATAAATAGATTTGATTAATTAATTAAAAAGAAAAGAAAAGAAAAATAATAGGTAATGATATATTATTTTTTGTGATTAATCTCATCCATTGATAGTCTTTTAATCTAATAGTTGGTAATTGAAGTATAATTTTAAGGACTAAATACTCATTATACTCTTTAGTCATTGAGCTTTTAACCATAAAACACTTCAGTCTCTGACTTTTTAATTTCACACGTTTAGTCCCTGTACTTCAAAATTTCAGATCAATAGGTCCTTGCTGTCTAAAAGTCGCGGCAAAATGTTATTATGCCCTCAATTTTTTTTAATTAATTAATTATTTTATTTTTTTTAGAAAATGAATTTTTTTTCCCTTTCTTTCTTTCTGTTTATTTTTTTCTTTTTTTCCCCTTTCTTTCTTTCTGTTTGAAAAAAAAAAAGAATAAATAAAATAAATAAAAAAGAAATAAAAAAAGAGAAAGGAATAAATTTATTTAAAAAAAAGAACTGAGGGCATAATAGACATTTCGCCACGACTTTTAGATGGCAAGACCTATTGGTCTGAAATTTTGAAGTACATGGACTAAACGTGTGAAATTAGAAGGTCAGGGACTGAAGTGTTTTATGGTCAAAATCTCAAGGACTAAACAATATTTAGTCCTAATTTTAACTATAATTTATGATGCCACAGATCCGCCCCCTGATAATCTGATTCTAATATAAAACATGATGATGCTTATATAGGCATCCAAAACCTAAAATCATAATCTAACAAGAAATCATAAAGAATCAAATTTAAAAGAAAACTAAGAACCTAAAAATAAAAGAATTCTAAAACAAATGTAAAACTAGTCTAAAAATATTAAAGCCCGAATCAGATAATTAAGATGATACATTTTGGCCTAAATCTGTTAGGACTCACCAAAGTGAGTCTTGAAGATCTCGTCATTCCAATTCTAGAAAGGTATCATGCGTCTCAAATGGACAGTCTGACCAAAAGTTTATCCCAATCTGATTAACAATTAATACCTGACTTTTTGCACTAGTAACTTAAAAAGTCCAAAACCAAATCTTCTTGAATATTCCAGCGGCTAGTAACCTCATTTTGCTTGACTTACATATTTTCCAATCACTCTTCTTGATTCTATGCCGCTTCTTTACTTTTATGGTTTTCCTGTTAAACCAGGTCCATTCTTGTCCTACATCAGATCATAATGGAGATTGGATCTCTGGTTTTAGTATTAGTCTTGGAATTGGTCAAATTATCAATGCTGAAGCTAGAGGTATGCTTTCTAGGCTTAAACTTGCCAATGATCTCAACATCAAAAGAGTTGAAGTTGAATCTGATTAAGCCATTCTCATTAAACTCATCCTTGAAGGTTGCTCTAATTCTCATCATTGGGGGCTATTATAAATAGCTGTCACATTTCCTTAATATGTTTGATGAAGTAAGTGTCAAACACATTTTCAGAGAATGCAACTACATTGTTGATGTTCTTGCTAAGGGCACCTTGAACCATGATCCTAGCATTGTTTTGTTCTCTAGTTTTCCCCCTCATGCTTTTAGTGCTTTTCAAGATAATCTATATAATTTTTCCAGAGCTAGGAGAGTTAGGGATAGTCCTATGGGCTAGTTTTCTTTCCTTTTCTCTTTATTAGGCCTTCTTGGCCTCCTTTTGTTACAAAAAAAAAAAAAGACATTGATTCATTATTCATAAACTAATTTGCTCGCTAGAGGACTAGAGGGCCAAAAAGTGTTGGTAGAGGTCTTAAAAGTAAACAATATTGCTTAGATTGCCTATCAGTGTCGTACATTCATATAACCGTTCGTACCTAGACTACCTGGACGATGTGGAGTTGTGGATAACCTAGACTACATACTGCTTGAAATAAAACAAAGATGGTAAAAATTGCGTTAGAAATTTAGAGGGATACGTAATGCTATATGTTTTCTGACTCCTAGAGTCCTAGTTAGTAACTTCTTCTTTTTTTAATGCAAGGGGTGTCAGTCCATTATACTAAAGTAGGAAACATTACAAATATGACTCACCCGGACTGCGGGCAACGACAAAAGAGGAGCCATGAATGAATAATCTAAAGCAAGCCCTAGAGTACTCAAACATAATGTAACCACCTTGAATTATTGAAGCTTAATCCTATGGTATATATAATGATGCCTTGCGTTTATAATTGGCTTATAAAAGTTTAATTTTTGTTGATAAATCGACACTTTCACGTTCTTTCGGAATGAATCCTCAATTTGTAATGATCATTACCTAATAAATTTGGATTTGTGCTAATAAGCAAGAGAAGTATAAAAATTTTATAAGGCTAGTTATATATATTTTTTCTTTGTTTTATGGTATATATTTATTTAATTGGGTGCGGTTCATAGGACTACATTTAAAATAAAGATAGTCTTTTTTTTTTAATACTTATATCAAAAAGAGGTGAAATAGACAAATGTACCTGAACTATCATGAAATGCACTTTTTGAAAGCTACAAATTTTTAGGGAGTGTGTGGTACCCCTACTATCCCTTTGTTGGTCTCTTTATTACTTTCGTCCATGGTTATGTTAAAATAAGGATAAAAATTGGACAACTGCTGATTCTTTTTTCTTTTTCTTTTTCTTTTTTTTTTTGAAAAAAAAAATTAATTAAACTAAATTAAAATACTAAACCAAGTTTTAAAAAGAAATAAGTAGAATTCAAGTTTGGTAAATATATAGATTCACCTACCGCCTCCACTGATTAAACCCTTCAATTGTTCCAACAAAAGAATTATCCCATTAAGTAACCCAAAGAATTGAAGTTTTAAGATATCCTTTGTGGGACTCACTTTTCGATCATATATTGGCATCTCGACCGTTCATTTCTTAGGACTCGATGAATAGATCACTTAAGCAAATTTTCAGCCAAATTGGTGACCGTTGAGATATCAAACTAGACTAAATCAACGGAAAAGCTAAATCTATCAAATCTGAAAACCGTTCATGTTTAAAATTATAAATTACAGTTTTTAATGTTTTAACGATTTTCAATTTGGCTAAAAATTTGTCAGAATTGATCTACTCATATAGACCTAACAACAGAACGGTGGAATGTTAATAAGTGATCAAAAAGTTGGGGGCGGACCAATAGCCACCAAAATTACAGTTATGTTATAGAGAAACTGAATTTGAGAGGAATTTGCTGTGTATTCTCATTGATAATAGGGGACTCTTTATATAGAGGATTACAATGTATAGAATCTCAATCATACAAGGAAAGTAATTCTACATTGATTAGGATTCTAGATTCTTGTAATTAAATCATATTACCACTAGGTCAAGTAACCTAGAGTTTGGGCTAAACACAAATTAGGTTTTCCTTGAACACTCCCCCTTGTGTTGCCCAAATGCAGTGCTTCTCTCGTTGCCTCATTAAAAACCTTGCCGAGTAACAAAAACCCAGTAGGACAAAAATAACCTCGGTCGAAGGGGAAAAAGAGCACAACACACCCTTCACGATTCGAGACGAACATGTAGATATCTCCCCCTGATGTCTGCACCTCCCCTGATGACTACGATCATGGGAGTTCAGATAATTTCCGCAAGCCAATTCTTGCCACATGTTTCTCGAACGTGGAATTGGGCAATGACTTAGTAAACAAGTCTGCCTCACTGTCCTCAGATCGAACCTAGTTCACTTGCATCTCGAGGAGTGTCTATTGTTGCTGATTATGCTTGGTGTTGTCGCTTTTGATGTAGCCTTGCCTCATTTGTTCAAAACAAGTAGCATTATCTTAAACGCTCGTAGGCTCAACTGTGGTAGACTTCAAACCACAATTGTTCGAACATGCGTAATTATGAATCCAATCCGTATTCATTCACGAACCACTTCATGAAGAGCAATGATCTCTGCATTGTTCGAAGATATAGCAATTAGGGTCTATTCTGTAGACCTCCAAGATGTCACGGTCTTTTCCCATGGTGAACACTTAACCGAATTAGGAATGACCATCGTGTGGGTCAGAGGGATACCCAACATCAGCAAAACCTTCCAAAACACATGTCGTTTTGGGATGGGGATAGAGAACGCAGGCCAGCGTTGGCGGTGTTTTTGGTGTGTGATGGGTCCGAATCCATCATCTCTTTGTAGGGATAAAACAAGCCCATATCAATCATACATCTCAAGTATCGAAAGATATCTTTTACACCAATCCAATGGCGTCGCGTTGGCGCAGAGCTATATCTAGCTAACAAGTTCACAACATATGAGATGTCCGGTCTTGTGCATTGAGATAAGTACAATAATGCGCCTATTGTACTAAGTAAGGCACTTTTTCCTCTAGCACATCTTCGTCATCATCCTTTCGATGAAGAGGATCCTTTTCAGGATCAAGACTACGGACGATCATGGGGGTGCTTGAAGGCTTGACCTTGTCAAAATGCCTAAGCATCTATCGACATGATGCTCAAGTTCCAAACCGAGACATAATCGTGTTCTCCCAAAATCCTTCATCTCAAACTCAGATTTCAAGTGTTCAGCGGTTTCCCTTAACTCTTTAAGGGCTTCTAATGAAGATCATGTCCAACATGAACCGCGATAGAATCTGAAACTTGTCATAGAAACGCGTGGGCATATCCCTTCCCAATCAAGTAGTCACTTTAGTGAACCTTTCAACCTCTTTGTAAACACGCTCCATGGTCTAGAGCCACTTGACTTGGGTAAATGAAGTTCACCATGAACCTTCATGTATATTCCGTATCTAGATCCCTATAGAGATACGTAGTGACCACATTTGTAAGCTGCATGTTCAGTTATTCGGAAACTACCAAACTGACAGGGTAGTGGAGTGCAATGACATCCATTACGAGAGAATATGTCATCGTAGTCGATTCCAGGGCGTTTTGTGAGAAGCCTTGCGCCATAAGGCGAGATTACCATCTCTTTTTCTCACTACGCTTTCTAACGAAGACCCATTAGTCAACAGGTTTTATGTTAGGAGGTGTTGGCATCTCTAGCTCGAAAACCTTCCTCTTCGTTAGAGAATCCATCTTAACCTGGATCGCATCTTTCCATTTAGGCCAAAAACTCTCTACGTTGGCATTCATTCATCAACGGAGCGTGGTTCGATATCATCAGACTCAAAAACTCATGCGCAATAAAATATGCAACTACATCATCAATTCTGATGGAGTTTCTATCCCACGTCTCATGTACACTAGTGTAAGTTTCATAGAGCTCTATATTCTCAGGAATAGGTTTTGACGTTGAGGCGTCCGCCAACGATAACCATAACCCGGAAGATACTCATGAGACAGATTTTGAGTCTTGATGATTAAAGAATTGGAATGTGCCAAAGTATCCTTCGAACCCACGGACCTCCCACGCATCCTAGCTGGGGCCATGGCCTGTAACGCCAGAGTGCCACTCTTTTGGCATTGGCGCCATGCCTACCTCCATGTAGGGTGGCGCCTACGTCCTCTCGTAGGGACGTCCTTCCTTGCAGGCATGTTTGCAGCATATTTGTGTGATCTCGTCACTTTAATAGGGATCAAGATGAGACATAGTGGGGACAGACTACGACAATTCCTGTCGTTCCTGTTGAACATTCGTGTTCTTATCTCCCCCTAACGAGGGGAAGACTGTCTCATCAAAGTGACATCCGCAAATCTAGCGGTAAGAAGATCGCCTAGCAAGGGCATTTAAGTGGCGGACGATGGTTGGAAACTCAAATCCAACGTAGTTGCCCATTCGTCTGTAAGGACCCATCATAGAGCGCTGTGGCGGTGCAATTGGCACATAAATGGCTCACTCAAATGTGCGGAAGTAGAAAAGACGTGTACCTAGTCACTAGCTGTAACGCAGAGGTACATTGAGTGGCGGTAGGTCGTAGACGAATTAGCATGGCTGCATGCGATATCGCATCACCCCAAACGGATGTAAGAAGATTAGTGCGCATTACCAATGTTCGGACTACCATCGTAGTCGTTTCCGCGAGACCAATTGGGTGTGTACATGGGAATGTGATGTCCAACATCAAGCCCATTGCAATATCCATCGAAAGTCTTCGATGTAAACTCACTAGCATAGTCAAATCCAATTGACTGAATAGGATGATTTGGGGAGTGAGCCCATTGTCATATGATATGTGCTAGGAGTCTAGCATAAGTAGCATTTATAGGTGGACAATGGCACAACACGTGACCAGCGTGTTTGCGTGTCAACCAACATCATGAAATATTTAAGCGTCTGCAAGTTGGTTGAATCAATCCACAAAATCCCTACGGATCCTTTGTAAGAACAGAATGAGTATTGTCATATCCTTTGCATAGGACTGTCTCAGTCCTACTTTCCCTAAGGAATGGGCTTTGTAAAACGAGCGAGAGGTTTTAGAAGCAACCAATGAGAATTTTGGTTAGGCCTGAGCGTCTGAAACACTATTTTGAAGCAAGTTGGTGATTGCAGCATCCCCTAGGGAGCCATCACCACGATGGACGCCATCCAAGGAGTCATGGATAGGGACTACGCCAGCCCTAGGCTGGTGGTGGACGGAGGCGGTGCCCTAGGCAGCAACGTCGGTCACACTTAGTCTAAGAATCAACTTTTGATTCATGCTTCGTTTCGCTCGAGAGAAAAGATGACCGTGTGAAGTCTTTTTGTAGACGGATCATCACTAGGATGACCTATCCTGTCGTGACAAAGCCAATATGTGTCTAAATCCAAGAGATCTTCTCTCAAACTTTATTGGATTTAATAGCTCGAATAGTGACATAAAGTCCACTAAAGAGACACATAAACGTCTCTAAGATGCGTCTTTGTTCGCAATCATTAGAGGTAATGCAAAGGAACTCATTTCCATTCTCTACATGCATTTTCGCATGGAATTCGTTGGCTATTCATAGGGTACTATTTGCCCTAAGAGCGTAGAGAGTTTCTATGACAACTGTAATCAAGGTGCCATTTGGCAAGTGTAACTTGGGCTATTCCATGTCCTTGAATTAATATCGATGGTCTAGCCATCGTAGTCACAAAGTCATATGCTCAGAATCAAAATGAAGTCATAATGAAAAGAACTCTAAATTTTATTCATAAGCCAACGGAATACATCATTGTTTCTATGATCAAAGAAAATCTAATCCAATAAAAAGTAATATGGCAATCGCCTACATCTCTTGGAAAATAAAAAGACTTAATCAAAATCGCCAATTTCTGGGTCTTGATCTTTGTAGTCTTCCACCCTTAGATCTAGATCACCATCTTGATCTTCTTGTGCTATGTAATTTGCTTCCCTTGCTTCACGATACGTCTTGTATGAGTTTGCAACATTCTGGGGTGCGGTACATGTTTGGGCCCAATGTTCAGTTGATCCACATCGAAAACAAACATCATTATGGTCAGGCTCCCTTGATCGAGGCGCCATTGGGGCGCGATTTGGACGACCTATCATCTTGGTGGCGTTACCACCATGGTCGGAGGCTCCGCCTCTCTCTTTCTTCACACGTTGACCTCCACGGTTCCGTGCACACCTCTCTTGGCGATTTCCTTCCTCTTTAGGGCGAACATATGGACCAGAACTTCCAGAATTGTCCCTATCCTTAGGGTTTCACTCCTTGCGTCCTCCATTGGGGGCGCGACTGTAGTTAGACTCCGGAATAGGCTTAGTTCCCATGGGTCTAGCATTATAGCCCATGGGTCTAGCATTATAGTTCTTCACAAGGATATTATCGTGCTTTTCAGCTACGTTCATGGCGCCAATGAGCTCATGAAACCTTGTGATACGTCCTGCATTTACATCAATCCGATAATTCTTTGAAATCATCAGTGCAGAGACGGGGAAGGTAGAGAGAGTCTTCTCGATCAACATCGTATCAGTTATGGCTTGGCCACAATACTCCATCAGAGACTTGATACGAAGAGCTTCCGAGTTATAATCAAGCACAGACTTGAAATCACAAAAGCGGAGGCTATGCCATCGCACTTCTAAATCAGGAAGCAGGGAGTCACGAACGTTGCCAAATCGCTGCTCAAGTTCTACCCATAGCTTTCTTGGTCTTCCTCATTGAGGTATTCATTTTGGAGCGCGTCATTCATGTGCCTTGTCATGAGAATTATGGCTTTAGCTTGTTTTGCTTCAAAAGCAGTAGCTTGCTCAATGGAGAGCACGTTCTGACTAGGCTCTTGGATGGTTTCCAGAATTCCATCAGCCTTAAGATGTTGGCGCACATCTCGGACCCACCTATGGTATCCTGCGCCAGTTGCCTCGAGTGGAACAAAGTTCAACTTTTTCAGGTAACTCATCCTGAAAAACAACACAAGATAGGGTTAGTTTCGGAGCGAAAGGCTACCACGAAAAACTATTAAATTTCTGAGCGTAGTCGCTTCCAAGAAATTAGAATTTTCTGAGCGTAGTCGCTTCCAAGAAAATCCGATTCCAAGAGGGGTTTTGGATTAGATCGAAACAACGATGTATGTGGTCGATCGTTTTCTTCTCAACAAACTCTAAGTTTTACAAGCTCCAAGCTTGGAGTGAGCGCGAACCCCCACAGTTCGGCTTTTGGTCTCCCCTATGTAGAGAAAGGGGGGTAGAAGAAGGGATATTGGAAGTCCCCGAGAAAAGAAGAAGAAATTGAAAAAAAACTTCAAAAACAGGAACTTTTATAAAAATTACCTTAAAAGATGGCCGGAAAAGTCGTCGCGAGGAAAGTTACTGTAGCTGACCGGAAAGTCGCCGGAAGTTGGCCGGAAAATTCACCTGAAAGTGGCAGGAAAAATGGACGAAAAAGTGGCCGGAAGTCTGCAGGAAAGTGGCCGGAAAAGTCGTCGGCGGTGGTTGACCGGTGTTGACTGAGGTTGACCGGCTTGCTGACGTGGCACAGGTGGCTGACGTGGCTGGTGCTGACTGGATGCCTGCGTGTTGCTGACGTGGCAGAGCTTTTGCGGCTCGGCTTGGGCTTCTCCTTTTTTTTGTTTTTTTTCTCTCTGCCGGTTCGGTTTCAACCTTTTCTGGTGGCCGGTTCGGATGATTCTAGGCCGGTTCCGGTGGAGGTTTTTCCAGTTCCGGGTTTCTGGGGTGGAGATGCTGTAGGAGGTCAAGTATGGCTGCAGGAGGTGTTGAGGAAGGCTTTGAACCGGGCAGGGGAACTTTTCGCTTCTTCCGGTGGCCGGTTTGATGGTTTTCCGGCAGGTTCTGAGGATGGGGCCGCCGGTTTCGGATTCCTGGGGTTGAGATCTTCGAGTTTAGCGGCTGAGGTTTCTGGGATTTGAAGGCTACGAATTTAGGGTTTCAGGGTTAGGGCTCGTGCTGATAACATGTTATAGAGAAACTGAATTTGAGAGGAATTTGCTGTGTATTCTCATTGATAATAGGGGCCTCTTTATATAGAGGATTACAATGTATAGAATCTCAATCATACAAGGAAAGTAATTCTACATTGATTAGGATTCTAGATCCTTCTAATTAAATCATATTACCACTAGGTCAAGTAACCTAGAGTTTGGGCTAAACACAAATTAGGTTTTCCTTGAACAAGTTAAAATTATACTCTGATAAGAGCTAATGGATGAGATTAAATAATAATTTCCTTTTTCTTTTTTTTTAATCAATGGGTATTCTATAACACAAATTATTTTTCCTTCACAATCCTTTATTCATTGTACACAATACCCGATTTAGAATACCAAATCAATTTATTGTTAGAAACCTGACTTAGAGAAACGGCTCAAAATTGAGCCTTCCGACCACCGAAGCTAGAGCTTTGACATAATTGATTAGTCCTTCACAATCAAAGCCAATAGATTTGAACAACCCTAAAGCGAGGAGAAACGAACAACCCCAAAGCAATGGGACGGTAAGAGATGTGAGGCAGAGAGAGAAATGTTTTGGTTTTGGTTTGTTGCGGTCGGGGTTTGTCGAGAGTGAAAAATCATCCGATTAGTACCCTCATTAATCAGGAGAGTTGGTTTCGGTTTGTTGAGGTCAAGTTTATTAAAGAAACGCTGTGTCGAGATAGGGAAAGGCTCACGGTCAAAGAAAAGCGATGATGCTCGGAGAAAGGCACTGATGGTTTAATTTTTCTTTTTTATCTAAGTGTATAGGCTAGGGCTATATTTTAGTCTAATTGAATTTTTTTTTTCTAGGCTCTGATGGTTTAATTTCATTTGGAGATTGGCTCATTTGGACAACAACCCTCATTAGTCGTTTAGGCAAGCCATTAGACAATGTTTCTCATATTCATATTGTCTAAATTCCCCAATTTTGAATCTTGGGTTTGCCTCTTAAGTAGACAGACTTCCCTCTTAAACTGGTTGGAAGAAAATTTTGGGGGAAAATGGTTAGCCCTCATTGGAACATGTTTCTCTCTTGCCAACATATTCATTCTTACCATAGTTCTGGACTTATCTGTCCTACCAACCAATACATGTTTCAACTTAAGGCAAAACTGATACTATCAAATGAAGCTAAAGCTCACAATTTGGGGGGGGAGGGGGGGAGTTTGGTATCTCTTAAGCGGTAGGAAAATTGGCCCTTAATATTATTCACAGTCACACAACGCTATCTATAAACGTCTTCTCAACTAATTCATAAGTCCAGCCTTAGAAATAGCTATTGGTTGAATTCATATCAAAAGACGGATAGTTTAAATGCGGTGTCCCAATAAATCAAAATCATTCAGACTACGGAAAACTGTTTAGCATCGTATACCTAGTCTCTTGTTTTTTGATTTTTGTAGTAGTGATGTTTGGGTGATATACCTTAATTGAACTTTTTTGTTAACAATTATTGACTACTACGTAACATATTTAAAAGTACTACATAACACAAACGTATACCTAAGGCTGATTAGCCTTTATTTTCATAAGAAAATGCCCTTTGAATGATCAATAGTACAATATCATATTGAAAATGATGTTTTTGCAAGATTATTTTAAAGATAGCGGAGGCGAATAAGATTACTGACTCAATGGTGGAGACTCTCAGGGATTAGGTCCCTTAGGTACACGCCTTGAGATATCAGGAAAATTGTATAAACTATTTGATGTCTTATACTCGAAATCTTTCAGTGGTGGAGGCTGCTGAGGATTCGGACCTTTAGGCACAAGCCTTAAGACATCATCATAGTTGGATGAACCAAAGGCCTCATACTCGAAATCTTTCACTGGTGGTGATTGCCGAGGGTTGGGACCCTTAGGCACAAGCCTTAAGACATTCAACGGTGGAGACTCTCGAGGATTCGGTCCTGAAGGCGGCACACGGTTTAAGACATTCAGTGGTGGAGGTTGCTGAGGATTTGGACCTTTGGGGACAAGCCTTAAGACATCAACATGGTTGGATGAACTATCAAAGGCCTCATGCTCGAACTCTTGCACCGGTGGTTTATCTCGAGTCGGTGATTCATCTCGAGGAGGACCCTTAGGCACACGATTTAAGACATTCAGTGGTGGAGGCTGCTGAGGATTTGGACCTGTGGGGACAAGCCTTAAGACATCAACATGGTTGGATGAACTATCAAAGGCCTCATGCTCGAACTCTTGCACCGGTGGTTCATCTCGAGCCGGTGGTTCATCTCGAGGAGGACCCTTAGGCACACGGTTTAAGACATTCAGTGGTGGAGGCTGCTGAGGATTTGGACCTGTGGGGACAAGCCTTAAGACATCAACATGGTTGGATGAACTATCAAAGGCCTCATGCTCGAACTCTTGCACCGGTGGTTCATCTCGAGGAGGACCCTTACGCACATGCCTTAAGACATCATCATAATTTGATGAACTATCAGAAAAAACATGGTCACCATTAACATAGGTGGATAGTAGGAGAAGGCTGAATAAGACAAACAAGTAAGTCCCATAAAACTTCATTGTGTTGTTTGGATGGTGAATACCTATTCTCAGCATAGCACAAGCAACTCTATTTATAATGGTTTTTATGTACAAAATGTGATTCTTAGAGAAACCATAAAATACTTTTTAAGTAATGTGGTTTCTATTGAGGGTATACTATCTTCCTTTATGGTATATAATATGTAAAATTCACATTTATGTATATATA
The DNA here is from genome assembly GCA_024704745.1 of Rosa lucieae. Taxonomy (NCBI): domain Eukaryota; kingdom Viridiplantae; phylum Streptophyta; class Magnoliopsida; order Rosales; family Rosaceae; genus Rosa; species Rosa lucieae. The sequence goes on along the minus strand of CM045495.1, from coordinate 14,679,678 downwards.
ATGATGGTTGGCATTTATAATTGGCTTATAAAAGTTTAATTTTTGTTGATAAATCGACTCTTTCATGTTCTTTCGGAATGAATCCTTAATTTGTGATTCATTGCCTAATAAATTTGGATGGCTAATAACATCCAAGAGAAGTATATAACTTTATTTGGCTAGTTATATATATATTTTCTATGATTTATGGTATATATTTATTTAATTGGGTCCGGTTCATAGGACTACATTAAAAATAAAGATAGTCTTCTTTTTTTGATACTTCATATCAAAAAGAGGTAAAATCGTCAAATGTAACTGAACTATCACGAAATGCACTTTTTAAAAGCTAAAAATTCTTGCTCTGGCCTCCCATCTATCTCTCTTACTTTGGCCACCCCTCACTCTCTCTCTCTCTCTCTCTCTCTCTCTCTATGGTATATAATATTTAAAATTCACATTTATGTATATATAATGATGCTTGGCATTTATAATTGGCTTATAAAAGTTTAATTTTTGTTGATAAATCGACTCTTTCATGTTCTTTCGAAATGAATCCTTAATTTGTGATGATCATTGCCTAATAAATTTGGATGTGCTAAGAACATCCAAGAGAAGTATATAACTTTATTTGGCTAGTTATATATATATTTTCTATGATTTATGGTATATATTTATTTAATTGGGTCCGGTTCATAGGACTACATTCAAAATAAAGATAGTCTTCTTTTTTTGATACTTCATATCAAAAAGAGGTAAAATCGTCAAATGTAACTGAACTATCACGAAATGCACTTTTTAAAAGCTAAAAATTCTTGCTCTGGCCACCCCCTCTCTCTCTCTCTCTTTATGGTATATAATATTTAAAATTCACATTTATGTATATATAATGATGCTTGGCATTTATAATTGGCTTATAAAAGTTTAATTTTTGTTGATAAATCGACTCTTTCATGTTCTTTCGGAATGAATCCTTAATTTGTGATGATCATTGCCTAATAAATTTGGATGTGCTAATAACATCCAAGAGAAGTATATAACTTTATTTGGCTAGTTATATATATATTTTCTATGATTTATGGTATATATTTATTTAATTGGGTCCGGTTCATAGGACTACATTCAAAATAAAGATAGTCTTCTTTTTTTGATACTTCATATCAAAAAGAGGTTAAAATCGTCAAATGTCACTGAACTATCACGAAATGCACTTTTTAAAAAGCTAAAAATTCTTGCTCTGGCCCATCTCTATCTCTCTCTTACTTTGGCACCCCTCACTCTCTCTCTCTCTCTCTCTCTCTCTCTCTCTATGGTATATAATATTTAAAATTCACATTTATGTATATATAATGATGCTTGGCATTTATAATTGGCTTATAAAAGTTTTTAATTTTTGTTGATAATCGACTCTTTCATGTTCTTTCGAAATGAATCCTTAATTGTGATGATCATTGCCTAATAATTTGGATGTGCTAAGAACATCCAAGAGAAGTATATAACTTTATTGGCTAGTTATATATATATTTTCTATGATTTATGGTATATATTTATTTAATTGGGTCCGGTTCAGGACTACATTCAAAATAAAGATAGTCTTCTTTTTTTGATACGTTCATATCAAAAAGAGGTAAAAAATCGTCAAATGTAACTGAACTATCACGAAATGCACTTTTTAAAAGCTAAAAATTCTTGCTCTGGCCTCATCTAGCTCTCTTACTTTGGCCACACCTCACTCTCTCTCTCTCTCTCTTTATGGTATATATTTTAAAATTCACATTTATGTATATATAATGATGCTTGGCATTTATAATTGGCTTATAAAAGTTTAATTTTTGTTGATAAATCGACTCTTTCATGTTCTTTCGAAATGAATCCTTAATTTGTGATGATCATTGCCTAATAAATTTGGATGTGCTAAGAACATCCAAGAGAAGTATATAACTTTATTTGGCTAGTTATATATATATTTTCTATGATTTATGGTATATATTTATTTAATTGGGTCCGGTTCATAGGACTACATTCAAAATAAAGATAGTCTTCTTTTTTTGATACTTCATATCAAAAGGAGGTAAAATCATCAAATGTAACTGAACTATCACGAAATGCACTTTTTAAAAGCTAAAAATTCTTGCTCTGGCCACCCTCTCTCTCTCTCTCTCTCTCTCTCTCTCTCTATGGTATATAATATTTAAAATTCACATTTATGTATATATAATGATGCTTGGCATTTATAATTGGCTTATAAAAGTTTAATTTTTGTTGATAAATCGACTCTTTCATGTTCTTTCGAAATGAATCCTTAATTTGTGATGATCATTGCCTAATAAATTTGGATGTGCTAAGAACATCCAAGAGAAGTATATAACTTTATTTGGCTAGTTATATATATATTTTCTATGATTTATGGTATATATTTATTTAATTGGGTCCGGTTCATAGGACTACATTCAAAATAAAGATAGTCTTCTTTTTTTGATACTTCATATCAAAAAGAGGTAAAATCGTCAAATGTAACTGAACTATCACGAAATGCACTTTTTAAAAGCTAAAAATTCTTGCTCTGGCCTCCCATCTATCTCTCTTACTTTGGCCACCCCTCACTCTCTCTCTCTCTCTCTCTCTCCCATATCTTACTGTGTCCTCCTTCTCCTCCACCTACCACGACTACGTCTCCACCATCTGCTCTGCCGTCGGCGTCATCGCAATCTCCGTCGAGTATGGCTGCCTCTTGACCCTGTCCATACCCGCTTGCTACAAGGACTCCAGGGCCTCTCTCCAATGGGTCGCCACCCACGCGAACGAAACCAAGCCATTCAATGGCTAAACGAGTTGTCGTACTCGAACCGCATCTTCGTCGGTGGCAATAGCACGGAAGAGATCGATGATGAGATGTGGCTTGACATAAACAAGGAGGAAGGGGTGCAGGATTGGAGGTTAAAGCTGGCCGCAGAGGATCTGAGGATTGTGCTTTAGTGCTCAACTAAATAAAAGTGAGGCGTGCGTACCATTTCATCTTAGGCAGTGGAGCTAGGGAACTGAGTTTGGATTATCAAGCTTGTTCTGGGAACTGAGAGGGGGTTGATCAAAGTCTATTTCTGAATTTGAAGGTATAATCTCGAACTTGAGTCCTATTTTGTTCTTGTGTTAGTGATCGAAAACTGGGGAATTGAGTTTGGTCGGTATGGTGAAGTTAAAGACTTGTTATCGAGATTTTTGATGGAAATGTTTATGTTTGTTTGGCTTGGGAGACTGATTAAATTGTTGAAATGGATGACCGGTGATGTTTGGGTTAATTGCATTGAGTTGTTAGGGTAGAGTTGTGGCTATGGTGAATTAAGAAATGAAAGTGCTGAAATCATAAATTGGTTGTGGTGTTGACTGTGTGAGAGTAAATTGGAAGTGTACTGCGAGGTGGTTAAAGTTAGAATTAGGGTTGTGGTGGAATTCGAAGTGGGATTGAGTTTGATGGGTGTGGATTTGGATGGTGAAGGAGATGCAGTGGTTGCCGGAGTCATAGAGTTTTCTGGGTTTCGGTGTGGGAAGAGAGAGAGAGAGAGAAAGAGAGAAGAACCTTTTTTTGTTTTTTTTTTTTACCAAAAAGAAGAGTCAGAGTGAGAGAGTACTAAACTACCCCTTGACAAATGAAAAATGACATAAAGTTAACGACGTCATTAACGTCATGTATGAATAGTGGGTCAAGATTCAGATTTCGTGTACCAAAATGATTGGTTTGGGAATTTATGTATAAGTTTTATTAGCGGCCTTTACTTGGTGTACTGTTTGTGAAATTTTCCCTATTAAAAAATACCTCATCACCCATATCAAACGAAATGATCACTGACCTAATTAATATGATGCTCCTCTTGAAGATCATAAAAATTTTGGTATTCCTTCAGTTGCTCGAGCCCATTCCTCTGTTACTCGTATATGGAGGATAAACTTCCAAAAAAAAAAAAAATTGCTGCAATTCTAAATCTTCAAAAATTGGAGGTCTAACTACTAATTTTTGAAAATATAAATAGAATCTAATAAAAAAAAAGGGCTTTTATTGATTTTATTGGACAATAGGCATTATAGGAAAATTAGAGAGGTGTAGATAGCAAATTGGTTATTTGTAAAAGAAGTTGGAGGTCTATTAAGTGGGGAGGTCCAAATGCCAAATTTAGAGGTATGAATAGAAGCTCCCTTATTACCAAATTGGCCCTATGAACCCGATCCAATTAAATAAATATATACCATAAAACATAGGAAAAATATATATAACTAGCCATATAAAGTTATATACTTCTCTTGGATGTTATTATCACAAATCCAAATTTATTAGGTAATGTCATCACAAATTAAGGATTCATTTTGAAAGAACATGAAAGAGTCGATTTATCAACAAAAATTAAACTTTTATAAGCCAATTATAAATGCTAGGCATCATTATATATACATAAATGTGAATTTTAAATATTATATACCATAAAGGAAGATAGTATACCCTCAATAAAAACCACATTACTTAAAAAGTATTTTATGGTTTCTCTAAGAATCACATTCTGTACATAAAAACCAGCATAAATAGGGTTGCTTGTGTTATGCCGAGAATAGGTAGTCACCATCTAAACAACACAATGAAGTTTTATGGGACTTACTTGTTTGTCTTATTCATTCTTCTCCTACTATCCACCTATGTTAATGGTGACCATGTTTTTTCCGATAGTTCATCAAATAATGATGATGTCTTAAGACTTGTGCCTAAGGGTCCTAATCCTCGAGAGTCTCCACCGTTGGATGTCTTCAGGCGTGTGCCTAAGGGTCCTAGCCCCCGACAGTCACCACCGGTGCAAGAGTTCGAGCATGAGGCCTTTGATAGTTCATCCAACCATGATGATGTCTTAAGGCTTGTCCCCAAAGGTCCAAATCCTCAACAGCCTCCACCACTGAATGACTTAAACCGTGTAACGCCTTCAGGACCGAATCCTCGAGAGTCTTCACCGTTGGATGTCTTAAGGCTTGTACCTAAGGGTCCTAACCCTTGGCAATCACCACCAGTGAAAGATTTCGAGTATGAGGCCTTTGATAGTTCATCCAACTATGATGATGACTTATGGCTTGTGCCTAAAGGTCCGAATCCTCAGCAGCCTCCACCACTGAATGTCTTAAAGCGTGTGCCACCTTCAGGCCCAAATCCTCGAGAGTCTCCACCATTGGATGTCTTAAGGTGTGTGCCTATGGGTCCCAACCCTTGGCAGTTACCACCGGTGAAGGATTTCGAGCATGAGGCATTTGATAGTTCATCCAACTATGATGATGTCTTAAGGCTTGTGCCTAAAGGTCCGAATCCTCAGCAACCTCCACCGCTGAAAGATTTCTAGTATAAGACATCAAATAGTTTATACAATTTTGCTGATATCTCAAGGCATGTACCTAAGGGACCTAATCCCCTAGATTCTCCACCGTTGAGTCCGTAATCTTTGTCGCCTCCGCTGTCTTTCAGATAATCTTGCAAAAACATCATTTTCAATATGATATTGTACTACTGATCTTTCAAGGGGCATTTTCTTATGAAAATAACGGCTAATCTGCCTTAGCTATACGTTTGTGTCATGTATTACTTTTAAATATGTTACATACTAGTCAATAACTACAAAAATAAAAAAAAACAAGAGACTAGGTATACAATGCTAAACACTTTTCGGCAGTCTGAATGATTTTGATTTATTGGGACGCCGCATTTAAACTATCCGTCTTTTGATACAAATTCAACCAATAGCTATTTCTGAGGCTAGACTTATGAATTAGTTGAGAAGACGTTCATAGATAGCATGCGTTGTGTGACTGTGAATAATATTAAGCACCAATTTTCCCACCGCTTAAGAGATGCCAAACTCCCCCCCCCCCCCCCCCCCCCCCCCCCCCACAAATTGAGAGCTTTAGCTTCATTTGATACTTTCAGTTTTGCCTTAAGTTGAAACATGTATTGGTTGGTAGGGACAGATAAGTCCAGAACTATGGTAGGAATGAATATGTTTTCAAGAGAGAAACATGTTCCAATGAGGGCTAACCATTTTCCCCCAAAATTTGCTTCCTACCAGTTTAAGAGGGGAAGTCAGTCTACTTAAGAGGCAAACCCAAGATTCAAAATTGGGGAATTTAGACAATATGAATATTAGAAACCATTGTCTGATGGCTTGCCTAAACGACTGAATGAGGAATGAAATTAAACCATTAGAGCCTAGAAAAAAAAAATACAATTAGGCCAAAAAAGAGCCCTAGCCTATACACTTAGATAAAAAAGAAAAATTAAACCATCAGTGCCTTTCTCGGAGCATCATCGCTTTTCTTTGACCGTAAGCCTTTCTCTCTCGACACAGCATTTGTTTAACAAACTTGACCTCAACAAACCAAAACCAACTCTCCTTATTAATGAGAGTCTCTCGACAAACCCCGACCGCAACAAACCAAAACCAAAACATTTCTTTGCCTCACATCTCTTACCATCCCATTGCTTTAGGGTTGTTCGTTTCTCCTCGCTTTAGGGTTGTTCAAATCTATTGGCTTTGATTGTGAAGGACTAATCAATTATGTCAAAGCTCTAGCTTCGGTGGTTGGAAGGTTCAATTTAGAGTCGTTTCTCTAATTTGGGTTTCTAACAATAAATCAATTTGGTATTCCAAATCGGTATTGTGTACAATGAATAAAGGATCGTGAAAAAAAAGGAAAAAGAATTTGTGTTATAGAATACCCATTTATTAAAAAAAAAGGAAATTATTATTTAATCTCATCCATTAGCTCTTATCAGAGTATAATTTTAACTGTAATTTTGGTGGCTATTGGTTCGGCCCCAACTTTTTGATCACTTATTAACATTCCACCGTTCTGTTGTTAGGTCTATATGAGTATATCAATTTTGACAAATTTTCAGCCAAATTGATAATCCTTAAGACATTAAAAACTGTAATTTACAATTATAAACTTGAAAGGTTTTCAGATTTGACAGATTTGGCTCGTCCGTTGATTTAGTCTAGTTCGATATCTCAACGGTCACCAATTTGGCTAAAAATTTGCATAAGTGATCTATTCATCGAGTCCTAAGGAGTGAACGGTCGAGATGCCAATATATGATCGAAAAGTGAGTCCCACAAAGGATATCTTAAAACTTCAATTCTTTGGGTTACTTAATGGGATAATTCTTTTGTTGGAACAATTGAAGGGTATAATCAATGGAGGCGGTAGGTGAATATATATATTTACCAAACTTGAATTCTACTCATTTCGTTTTACAACTTGGTTTAGTATTTTAATTTAGTTTGGTTAATTTTTTTTTTTAAAGAAAAAAGAATCAGCAGTTGTCCAATTTTTATCCTTATTTTAACAGAACCATGGACGAAAGTAATAAAGTGACTAACAAAGGGATAATAGGGGTACCACACACTCCCTAAAAATTTGTAGCTTTCAAAAAGTGCATTTCATGATAGTTTAGGTGCATTTGACGATTTTACCTCTTTTTGATATGAAGTATCAACAAAAGAAGACTATCATTATTTTAAATGCAGTCCTATGAACCGGACCCAAATAAATAAATATATACCATAAAACAATGAATAATATATCTATATATATATATATATAACTAGCCATATAAAAGTTATATACTTCTCTTGGATGTTATTAGAACAAATCTAAATTTATTTGGTAATGGTCATCACAAATTAAGGATTCATTCCGAAAGAACATGAAAGAGTTGATTTATCAACAAAAATTAAACTTTTATAAGCCAATTATAAATATGCCAGACTCTCCATTGCCGCTTCTGTGCGTGGAGAGTCTCGGGTGCTCTTGGTGCACCGCCATGTATCGTTAGAATCTGTCCATAGACTTCAATGGCATTGGCTCTTGTTGCGGGAGTACGATACTGTGAGAGTTTGCCATTTTGGATGAGGTGCTCAATAGCATTTTTCAATGCCCAGCAAATATTGGTGGGGTGGCTGGCTTCCTCGTGGTATGTACAATATTTTCCATTGTCACGAGGTTTGGCATGACCAGGTTTGCGCCGCGGTGGGCGTGGGATGATGTATGTGTGGTTATTCCAAATTTCTTTATACGAAGCGGTGAGTGTGGTGTGAACCTCGTATCGATGTGCCTCAAATCTTTGGTTCTCCTTATGTCGGGTACTGCCATATGGCGCATCGCGATACTGGCTGCTTGAGGAGTTGTACTTTGGCTTCTCGGGGCTCTTTCCGTATTGTTTGTCCCTTTTATCGTTGTAACCTTGCCGCTTTCGTGGGGTTCTGTCATGTTGGACGGGTTTGTCCCTGGTGGTGTCGCTATCAGTGGTCCTGATGGGGCTGGTGAGTTGGGGTGCGTGAACTGGGTTTGTATTGGTGTTGGTGTCGTGACCAAAGGTGTCATACTCAGCCTATGTGAAAGCGGTAGCGGTATCGAGGAGGTTGTCATATGTTGCAGGGGGATTGGTGTTGATTTGCAATAGGAAGTATCCCAGTTAGAGCGCCTACTTGAATGTTGATGCTGCTAGGGCTGGGTCAAGGGAACGACATTATGTAGCTTGCTTTTGCCACCGGCAGACGAAGTCTTGCAATCTCTCATTTGGCCATTGCTTGAGCCTAAATAGGTCAGGGGTCGTGCGATAGCCACTGCCGCTCATAATGAACATAGGGAGAAATTTGTCCCCGAGCTCCTGGAAGCTATCGATGGAGTTAGGAGGGAGGTTAAGAAACCATCACAAGGCCTCGTCTGTTAGGGTATCCTCGAACGCGTGGCATGCCATTGCGTCCGTGTATCAGGTTCCATGTAGGAGGGATTGAAAAACTTCTAAGTGATGATACGAGTCTTTGGTGCCATTGTATTTCTCAGTCTTGAAGGGCTTGGCCTCTAGTGGGCGCTTCTCGGCTTGTATCTGGGGAGTGAATGGTCTCATCTTTCCCTGGAAGCCGGTCCTGCTTTCGGCACTCTCAACCCTCGCTTGCAAGGAGGCGATGGTTTCGCTCATTTGGAGCAACAACCGAGTTAAAGGGTCGGATGACGGTATATTGGCAGCTGCAGCTATGTTTGTGCCCGAGGCTCCGGCCATATTTGGGACAGGCTGAGGTGGTGGCGCTATGCAGAGCTGATTGGGGAGAATGGAGGAGTTCCGGTAAATCACTTGTGGTCTTGTGCTAGTGCTGCCTGGAGTGGGGCTCGTGGGGCTTCCAGAGGTTGCGCTTGGTGGTACAAAAGTGCTAGTGAGACCAATGCTTGGGTTTGTAGTGAGGACTGCTCTGGGCGTCGGGACCCCGCCAATGGTTGGTATCGGGGTCTCCTGCTGATGGGCCAGGTCTAATGCCTCGTTGTTCGCTACTCGCCGCTGGAGTGCCTCTTAGAGGATGAGATTCTGGTTTGTCATATTTTCGACCTCTAGGCGAGCTGCCGCAGCTGCGGCGTGCTCGGCCTTAGCCTGTGCACGTGTCTCCCTTAGATCACGCATCGCTATCTCAAGTGCGGTGGTGGCTTCTGTGGTCATGACCGAGCCTGCGTTGGACCTCGCAAGTTGCTGCCTCGTGGGGCGGGTCCTCGTTAGTGGTATCAGTTGTGTGTTGTCCTGCCAGCAAGGAGCTAGGGAAGTCCTTCTAGAGCCAAATGTTTCAGCTGTCTCAGAATGGGTTCGATCCAACTGAATCATGGGAAGCTCTGGTCTGCCACTATCGCTATCTGTCTCACTTATCTGTAAAACAAATGAAGGTCAGATGGAAGACCAGGTGTGCTGGCCTTCAACTGTCTGATGCCTAAGTAAGTATCGATATAAGATAATGATAATGGAAAGTGATAGTAAACAGTTACCTATTTGGGTTGATGGAGATGACCTTAATGTAGCAGATTTGTGGGAGCTTGGTTCTGTTTCTTTTGGTGTGGGATGATTGGGGTTCCCGATATTGCCCCGAGGGATATCGGAACCCTTAGCTGGGGCTTTCCTTACTTCTGTATTAGCGATACAAGTCTTATGCTTCTGATACTTGTGCCTATGAGGTATATGCATAAAAACAATAAAGTAGGAAACATTACAAATATGACTTAGCAAGACTCCGGGCAACGACAGAAGAGAGCCATGAATGAATAATCTAAAGCAAGCCCTAGAGTACTCAAACATAATGTAACCATGGGATTAAGCTCCAATGATTCAAGTAACCATGACACTACTGGGGAAGATTCCGAACACGGCCAAGATCCTTCCCTAATTTTATTCATGTTCCCAAAGATAAACCCTCACATAAGGGGTTTCTCTAGGCTCAACGAACAATTACAAAATAAAAATAAAAACTTAAGGCCCAAAAGACCAATACTGAACTAATCTACTAGGCCAAACTACAACAAACCCATGATCCAGATACAACAAACCCGTGAATATTGATGTTAGCGGTCGTACCTCTCGACGTCGCCGGAATCCTAGAGCAACTCATGAGGCCTACAGACCACCTCCGTTGCTTCAAACTTGAGCCTACGCCTCGAATCTCAGCGCCAAGGCCACCAATGGCTGTTGCGCCACCTAGCTGCTCCTCATCAGCGACAAAATGTATGACTGCTCTGCCAGCCACCACTGCTGCACCCCAAGAATCATCCGAACCTCTCCAACCCGTAGTCCCGACACCACGCCTGATCCGATGCCACCAAGACCTTCACCAAACCAGTCAAAAGCATAGCCGCAAAAACATCCAGATCGTCTCTCTACCAACAATAGTAGTCAAGAGTTCCAATTCCATAGTAGACTGATCCTCGCCTCCACAACTGCTAGGAGAAAAGGAGGAAGAGAATAGGTAATTAGCCGCCACCCCGATGCTTGAAGCTAGTTAGGCTGCCGTCACAAAGGCCACCGCCGCCAGCCGAAGAAAATATAAGGGTTAGGGCAAAAACGAGAGAGAGGAGACAAGTCATTTTTTAGTCCTAGTTAGTAATTTAATTTAGATTGAAGTGCTAGGTGTGGTTCATAGAGAGTGGAAATAGCAGCTGTACATAATTTTGAATTGTGAGATTAACCAAATATATAAATATCTATTTTAAGCTTAATGGTCAATTTGCTACCTTATTTTCTATTTTAGCCAATTTGTTATCACAAGTTTTCAAAATTAGTGAATTTGCTACCACTCTATCAAATTAACTTTCATTCTATTCCTCATCCAAACAAACGAGAACATGTGGGATAACAGATTAGCTATTTTGAATTTAGGATAGCAATTTGCTACCACTCTGAAACCTACTGCAGAAACAGACAAAGGAAAAACAAATACTAAATTGTGGCTATAAAGATAGTCTAGCTCATTGGCCGCAACATCGTCATCGTCATCAGCATCAGCATCAGCATCAAGGCTTATATTATATCTTAACAGGTCATCTAGATCCAAAGAGTAAAGGCCTATTGTACGTATGACTCTTTGTCTTTGGGAATTATATAACTTTTGTTGGAGTTGATCCTTATGCCGATCCAGGTGCGTATCAAAGTTTATCTTGGACTCATATTTTTAGCAGAGATAAGGGAGTGCCATGATAACTTTGATATGCACCGGAAGCGGCACAAGGATTTAACTGCAGCAAACCTTCCTACAGGAAAAACATATTCTTTGAGCCTTTCTTTCTACCTAGATCTTTTTTTTTTTTTGGGGGGGGGGATGGATCTAGATAGAAGCAAGGTAAAGAGCAAGTGAGTGCGGACACACGATGTATAGCAGTTCACCTCCCATTTTGGGAGACTACGTCCACTTTAATCTTTCACTATATGGGTTTGGGCCTTGCAGCCCAAATAGATTACAAAGGTATGGGATGATGTCTAAGAGGGAATAAGTCCCCTTTTATAGGTAAGGGAAGCTTTTTTCTTAACATGTTTTCCAATGTGGGATGCAAAAGGCTTATTCTCTAGAAATGGATATTATGAAGCATATTGGTGAGGTCGGGAGGGTGTGGTGTCTCAACGAGGTCTTGGCCAACTTCAACCATGATGAGGTAGCTCAGGTGTCAATCTATGAAATGCATGTTATGGTCAGATCCTACCATATCTTGTGGGTCCACTAAGAATGTGTTACTTATGCTTGGTGACATAGGAATACTAGAGGAGGTATGTACAAGCTTGATCACAATAGGTGCAAACCCTAAGAAGGGATTCGGAAAGAGTTAAATAGGCAATGGAAAACGTCTTAATTAAAACACAATGGAAAACTATTCGAACAAATATGATTAAATGGATTCCCCCTCAAGATTTTATTAAATTGAATTTTGATGGTTCAGTTTATATAAATAATCAAGGTGCTGCAAGTTTTGTTCTTCGTACTGACTAGGGTCTACCCATCTTAGCTTCCTCAAAACGGTTAGGCTATTCAAATGTTTTAGTTTTGGAGGCATTAGCTCTCAGAGCTAGACTACAAGCTGTTGTGCTTCATTGTTTTTCTAGAATCAAAGTGGAAGGAGATTCAAAATTGCTTATTGACTGTATCAATAATAAGATTGATGTTCCTTGGTGTATATGTTTTCTTGTCCATGATATTAAACATCTGGCTCTTCAGTTCTAGGATATTGAGTTCAGACACATCTAGAGATAAGCGAATTTTGTGGCGGATGTTCTAGCCAATTTGGGCCACTCAGTTGATATTGCAAGCTAGAATCAGGGTCGTCCTCGTCATGCTCTCAATGCTTTTAATTTGACTTTCAAGGAGTATGTTATATCAAGGGCTTTAGTTTATAATATTCTTTTTCCATAAAAAAAAATACAAAAATAAAAATAAAAATAGAAAACAAATTAACTCATGTCTCAGTGTTCATGTTTTATATTATGGGCCTAGGGCCTTTTGGATGGAACAGAAAATGGACCAAAGCAAGCCCAGAGGCCAATAACACAAACAAAATATATATAGCGGTCTTTTACTCGTTAGTCTTTGCTCGTTTCAGTCTGTGGGTTATGATTGGAAAATGCAGGGATGCATAGGAGATCTCGAGATATCAGACGAAGAAATGCCGCTGATCCCCACCCTCTTCCATGCCGCTGATCTCCACCCTCTTCCATCCCTCTGAACACTTCTTTTCAACTTTTTATACTAAAGGTTAACCCTTGGAAGAAGGGTAAAAATCACAAATAGTATCTGAACTATACCTCAATTTTATTGATGGTACCTGAACTTCAATTTTGATCACAAGTAGTACCCGAACTTTTCGATTTCATTTTAAATGGTACCTAGAGCCACCTTAGGTCGCTATTCCGACTAAAAAGGGCATGTGAGGCGATCATAATGATGATCTTTGGTGATTTCAAGAATTGCGATCATAACGATGATCTTTTTGGTAATAGGCTTTCCTTCAACTTTTATTTTTATTTTTATTTTTTTAATTTGTTTTTGGATTTGGCTTTTTTGGCCGGAATAGTGACCGAAAGTGGCTCTAGGTACCATTTAAAATGAAATCGAAAAGTTCGGATACTAGTTGTGATCAAAATTGAAATTCAGGTACCATCGATAAAATAAAGGATAAGTTCAGATATCATTTGTGATAATAACCCTCGGAAGAAAGTATATCAATATACCATAATACACGTACAAATATGAAAGTTAGAAATCCAAGCGAATGTGTTGGCCATTAAATGCGCAGCCTGATTACAATCACATGGGATAAAAACGCATCTGGCATTTCTATTAACTTTCATGTCTTGAGACATCCACTCATAACACCAAATATGAGCCAAATTTCTAATATATTTATTCACAAAGTAAAATGAAGGAGAGTACAAACTGGAACATATATAGTGGAGGCAACTAGAATAAGAATGGATTGTAAGAAGAGTATACATTGTCTTGCTACTTGAGCTTCTACATGAGAATTTACAAGATGTGAACAAGATTTATTCATCTTTATTGTTCTAGAGTGCAGAACCTGAAGATGATTTCCGTTTCCCTTTTTCAACAATGGACTGACCTATTTCCATAAAATCTCTGTTACCTGCAACCCTATTATGTACCGCCTCTTTGTAATTTTATTCAGACTCCGAGTCAAAAATACAAAGACGCACTTATTCTTTTAGAGGGGGTGCAGTAATTTATTTTGCGGTGATATCAGACAGTGGCACCTGTGCTGAGCTAAGCATCTTCGACTGGAGCGAGCAATAGGATGATTGAAGAATAACTTAGCATCGGGTATAAATTGGCATCAAGAAAGTGAGCATACTGTTTAACTGCAATATCTCTTTGTGGGAGGTCACTAGATAGGAAGTCAAAGGGTGAAGGCTTGCTAGTGTCTACCAAGGGTTCCCATCTGTATCCAGGCCTCTCTGGCAGTGAAATGTTCACGGGTAAATGACTGGCATTGAAGGCAATGTAGATCTCTCTCTTCACTGAGTCAACCTGGATTAACACGCACAGTCACAAACCAATTGGGACAGTAGCAAGTTTGTGAATATAAACCTCATTTTGTTATATAATGCACATACTGCTGTCAATTTTCTCAGACAGAGTGCATGTGAGGACAAACAAGTGTATCATCCAACCTAAGACATTGTGGGAATGACATGGTAAATTCTTTTGCAGGTTTAGTCAAGATTATAAGATGCTGATTTAGTTTTAATATCTGTTAAGAAAGTGAGCTTGAGAGAAGAGGGTGGATTTAGTTTGATGTGTAAAAGGAGGAGAGCAAGAGAAAGGAGAAGCATCATACAGAAAAGGGGAAAAATGAGCAAAGAAGAGAGAGATATGGGAAATGGCGATTTTATGATCTCGTTTTTGGCATTTGAGTTGTTTTTTATGAAAGTTTTGAAGGAAACATAAAACCTTGATGGTTAGGTAGGGATTGACAAGTTCTTCAAAAGTGATCAATCCTACTTTTCCAAATTATTTTGTTGGTGCAAATTGACAGTTCAGTGAATAGGGTCAAATTTGGCCACTAAGCCTTCTTTAAGACATGCTTAAAACATAAGACAGAACAGGATCATCTTAAATCTCTATCTATTTCAATATCTATTAAAACTTGAATTTAAAATGCATTAGTCAGGTTTTTTTAATAAGGATTCTTTAAAATTGTGAGCCTAATCATGGAACCAATGACTCCAAAAACTTGGAAAGTGCGTCATGAAAGCATACCAGAGTAAAGGCCACAAAGCGGCTTGTTTTAGACCAGTTTGGCTGCCCAGGAGAAAGACCATGCCACTGCAGTCTCTCTGCTGTTGGGAAGTCATTCAAACCAAGTGACTCACATTCCCTGTAGAATTCACAATAAATGAGGAGATATAAAGGATCAATCAGAAAGCAAAACAACTGAAATAATGATATAGATACTCACTGGCGGAATTTGGTCATAAGACAGCAAAATCTGAAAAAATCTGATGAAGACTCTTCCTTCTTATCCCACCGGAAGTAATTAATCTGAGGAGCACAGCAATGACCATGAAATAAGAAGAAACGGTTGTGAAAGAAAGAGTTTTGACAGGGTCTAGAGAATTACATAATTATCATGGCAATATGTGTTGTTGTTCCCCCCTTTTGTATGACCATACTCATCACCCATATATATCATTGGAACACCCTGATAAAAGAGAAAGTATGAAGCCATGTCAGTACAATCTATGTACAAAGTTCCATGTGCACTAGTGTGGTTGTAAAAAATTCTTCATGATGTTACTTTAGTAGTTGGATTCTGTTCTTGAAATCCTGTTCAATTTAACAGGAGAGACTATAAAACACTAATAGTTAACCAACTTGACCCTATAGGATAGATCGAGTTTTCTTTTTCTCCTCTTTCCTTACACTGCTAACACACCAACTCTAATGATACTATTTTGGTGCCATGAACCCTATAGTTGCCCATGCCCCTTCCCAGTTAACTGAGAATGTACGAAGACATCAAAAAATAAAAAATAAAAAAATAATAATAATAAAAAACGACTATATTTCACTTCAAAAAGTCACTTGTCAAATTTCTTTTGAGTTCCAATAAATCAAAATCTGCAAAGACAATAAATAGAAACAGAGGTCCTTGCGGCCCAAATGGAGAGCGACGTATAAAAAGGAACTATATCAAACCTTACTCTAATAAAACATTAATAATAACAAGAAAAGGACCAGTAGAGTCTTACTTGGGAAACCATGAGGCAGACAAAAAAATTCCGCATTTGTCGCTTCCTCAGTTTTTTCACTGAAATGCTTGTGAATTCTCCCTCCTAATTATCAAGTTCACAAAAGAATTATTACTTGTGTCTAGAAGTATCTACACATCTAATTGAATTTTTAATTAGATTCACAGTGCCTATACCTTTTATGATAATTACACACAGACTAACATCAGCATCAAATTGTTCTAAATCTAAGCATCAAAGAATATATCTTTAACACACTTACCTGTCCGCAGTTCCAGCTATTATTATGATTCTCTCCGTCATTGTTGTCTTCTCCGTTTGCCAGGTTATGTTTGTTGTTATAGGTTACTAAATCAGCTAAAGTAAAACCATCATGTGCACAAATAAAATTGATACTGTTCCATGGTCTCCCTCCCCCTTCCTGAAACAAAGATATAATGATATTATAGAGGGTGAGCGACAGAGAGAGAAGAAGAATTTATGAGGCATATATCTGAGAACATGAGCAGATACAATTTCCTATACTCCAGTGCACTAAATTCAGGAGACATAAATTCTATATATATTCCAGCCAAGACTTCTCAAATATTAAATTCAGGATGCATAAATGTCAGCTTCAGATCCTAATCAGTCGTCTATCAATACTTCGCCAGAAGCTGGTCACCAGATTCTTGATTTGAACATTATGAAGATAAAAATGAAATGTTTTTAATAGAAGGAAAATGGGGCAGAGTCGGAGAGTGAAATTGACATAGCAGACCCCAACTGACTAGAACTAATAATAAGGTTTTCTGCTCGAACTACCTGGTACAAATTAGGGCTCCCACAAAGGCATTCGGCCAAAGCCCCAGAAAAGCCATCTGTACCCTTGATAAACTGCCGCACTGTGTCACGATACTGAAAGTTACAAGAATTAAAATTTACATCACAATAGCATATTATGGAAGAAACAACATACATAAATGAATCAAGCAGAGAGCACCATGGAGAACTGCTAGCAGGTTTCAGGAATGGGGAATAAGGTTATTACATCTGACAAGTGGAAGAGGCCTTAAAGTAAAGCGAAATTTCCCTTTTGAACATGTCAGTGCACTATTATATCGGGTACTAATTTGGAGAAATAGATCACTGCAGAAGTGCAAGAGGCTAAAACCAATATATTGAATAATTAGGCATAATTATGATGATTAAAAGAAATTTACACACACACACATATATATGTATAACATTGATCGATTGTTTAAGAGCCACTTGGTGAAACTTAAACCAGGATATTAATAAAATATAGGTTTAGCATAAAGAAATAGTTAACAACCAAGTATACTAGATTACTAGAAGAGGTGATAAGAGGATAAACTATAAGAGATTCTATTTAATTGCTCAATCTGAACAAAAAAACTGCCACAGAAGTTGGTTTGAAATTGATAAACAAGCAATAACAAATTAGATTGGAAAAAGGCTCATGCTACAAATTAAGTTCCAATGTTTTAAGGCATAACCTTTACTTTCATTGCTTAGCTATCTCTATAATAGCTGGCAAAACTCCAGACATTTGGATATTGTGTGATTTATTCTGGCATTAATTCCTTATCTCCAATTGATTAATTGAGATGGTGAGTATAAAAGTGAAACGTATGAACAGACCTTCCCGTTCCATTCTGACCAAATACCCCAGTGAGGAAACATGCCAAGTTGGTACAGGCCTCCTGCATCCCAAGCTTCAGCTATCAGCTGTTTGGGAAATGGCAAAGAACGCCCAATCAGTAATCCTTCTAGCAGCTACACTAATAATAGTAATCACCAATAAGCTTTAGAAATGAACAAAAGCTAACTTCTTATGCAGGATTAGATAATTGAAAAGAGTAAGCTAAATTCTTCTGCAAAAATCACCATGGCTCAGCAAAATTCCAGAAACAGGAAGCAAAAGTGATGAATAGAGAATTTTGTCATGAAAAAATAAAAATAACTTTTATGAATAAAAAAGGGATTTTGCATGTAAGCACTGAGACAGACAAAAATAAGATGTGAAAACAGCACTTTCTTTGGGTGTCCAGTTTGGCTAGCATTTTTTCTAGTCTGCTAGTCATCAGTCAGCAGAAAACTTTAACCAGATCTATAGATGTCTACCATCTATGCCATATTATGCTTAACAAGAATAAAGAAATTATCAATGGAGGAAACAAGTGATCGAAATAACCAAGCCAAAATGATTAAAATGGATCTATACATGTCTACTATCTGGTATTTTGAAAAACTGGAGAGCGGAAGCTGATCAAAATAAACCAATCAGAGCATCAGTTCTAACAAATGGTCGCTTCTAAAGAAATATTTATATCGTTAGCCGACTATATCAACTACACTGTGTTTGTATAATAGACATATAAAAGTCAATGCAGCTTTAGAAAGTTTTTGGAGTGTTTAAATTTATTGTAACCTGACAGGCTACTTCCATTCTGCATGGCCCCTGGAACTTAAAAATATTGATAAAAATAATTACTAGTTGTATTTATGAAAGGTGTGAAGTTAGAACCTTCACTCCATGAAGTATTGGGTCATTACTAATCATGTCAATCAATGGAGGGCTAGCAAGAGGGGTTCCAGTTGTCAACAAGTCACCTTCTATCAGACTCCCGTATACATTAGTTGAATCCCAGAGACTGTGGACAAAGGAAAGGAAGATAAAGGACAGAAATAAACACCAATCTCCTGTTTTAACTAATTCTGAACTTCGCATCTAGCAGATAACCTGGTACCCCTGGTCATAATAGAAGCAAGATCAAAGCGGAACCCATCCACGTGCATCTCTGTTACCCAATATCTGTTGTGAAGAAAAGAAAAACAATGACATTTTAACCTCGGACTATTGAATAAGATGATTGCCATAAAAACAAATAAATAGCTGAATAGTGAAAAAAAAAAAAAAAAAAAAAACACTGATAAATTATCCTTGTTATCCGGTAGTAACATCATTTAGGTTTAAGTTCAAAGACTAACAGATTCATGATCGTTACTTTTATACTAATGAGTATGAACTGCTCTTTTTATACTTCTTTTCTTTCTACACTTGCCATTATTCACACATACGTAGATCTCCAAGGTTACAAATTATTTATGCCAATAGTGAAAGTTGTTTATGCCTGCATAACCAAAGTAATACATGCAACATACTTGATGAAGCTTGACCACCAATAAGGTATTGGTTGGGTGACTTGGGTCACAGATTATCATGTGGAACTATATATAGAAATCTCAGCCAATATCAAATTCACTACAGCATGTACTCTAGAGATGGGATTCTCGGACAGAAATTTAGATTGGAAGTTTGGACCATGTCTACCTCAAGCAATCTACTATGAATTGTCGCACAACAGGATGGTTGCAATTGAATGTGTTACCACACCCTGAATAATTATAAAACTCTCCCTGCAAAGGGAAAAAAAAAGGACAGGGTTTAGTTTGCATATATGTACAAAGACAATTGAACCAGATAAGATCAAACAGGAAAAATTAAATAGAATCTTTAACAATTCACAACTTAAACTGCACTCTTCTCATCTTTTCTTCAAATTTAGTCAAATAGTGAAATATAGTTCAGAGCTATACCTTAGGGGCGAGCATGTAATAGACACTGTTGTCAGCACCTCTAAAAGACAAAATGGGACCATTTTCATTCCCTTCAGCTGTGTGATTGAAAACAACATCCATGATCACCTGGTTTAATAGAACTGATTTTGAAAATCTTGAAGACAGAATATATCAATAAAGAATTTTGGAATCATAGTAGTATTAGCTGTCACCTCAATTCCACGTCTATGTGCTTCTTTAACAAGAAACTTGACTTCATTTATTGCATCACGGCCACAATTACGTGTGCCAGCGGATGAATATCTTATCATTGGTGAAAAGTAACTGACAGTTGAATATCCCCAAAAATTTACCCTGGGAACAAATGAAAACAAGTTTATAAAAGATGCTGGAATGTTGTGTTGCAGTTTATAAGATATTAAAATACTGAAAAAGTTGGTCTGCAATTTGGACTGCTTTATAGCAGAGTACCTGTACGGTTTTTCTTAAAATCACCAATGGGATTATTCTACTCTAGGAAGTTAAGTTCTATGGGATCTGAGCTATTAGCTTTCTTTTAATTTTGTACGAAGATTCTCTATTATTCATAAAAAGGAAAGGAAAGAAAACTATGTAGATAGGAGGTAAAAGTATAGTACTTGTAGTCACCCAAGACAGAATTGTAGCCAAAGTACTCCAGTTCATTGAACTCATGACATGGCATTAACTCTATACAGTTGATCCCAAGTTCCTGCAAGATGAACAGAACCTAATAAGAACATCCAGAAACTAACATGCATGACCATGTTAGTTTTTTATCATCGCAGTAAACTGTTCATGCTGGTAATATATTTGACTCTTAAAACAACCGTTGTGCCTATTACTCCTCTAATCCTCGTATACATGAAATGGTGGTTTCTCTTTACTTTGGGATACTGCACTAAAAAGTTATTAAAGGGCTTCCACGGTGTAAACTTTAGCACGTCTATAAAAAATAGAATATTTTATGTTCTGTGAATTCTAACACGAATGTACAAATATTTGTTTGGTCGGTGCATGCTTCAGAAGACAAAGTTTATATTCATTAAAAGTAGAACATTTATCATTCATATGTCCAATTGTCTTCCAATGCACTATGCTTGCACATGCAGAATTGTTGTAAAAATATAATCTGGAAATTATACCATCTCAAGGAAGGAGGGCATTTTTCTCTTCAAGATCTCGGAAGAGTACCTTTAAGTGATCAAGCTTCTCCACCAAACCACAGTATGTACCAGGCAATTCAGTCATGCTCGATTCATGCCTTGTAAAACCTCGCACATGCATTTCATATATGATAAGATCTTTTTGTGGATACTTCAGAGGTAAATCTCCTTCCCAGTTGAACTGAAATCAAATGGAAGAGTGTTGGAAAGATATTCCAAATCATAGAAAATGTGATTAATTGCCAAACTTCTCTGTTGTTTAAGAACTAAGCTCTTGAGCTGAGTTTCCTGTAAATATTACAGTGGGATGAAAATTCAAGTTATAGATTTATATCGAATAAATTTCTTTAAAAAAAATAAAAATAAAAAAGGAAGAAGAGGGGAAACAATCACAGGACAGTTATATGGCTACTTTCAATATAATTCCTGGGAATAATAACTTACGTGTTTTAACTGAAAAAATACATCAAATGACTGTTACAAGGAGAGGAATCTCACAAAGGTCAGCAAGGTAAGAATGCAATTTACATTTATTTAACAAATTGTATTCCCATCGCAACCCCTACCCAGAGAAACAAAACAACATTGATCCAGATTACTAGAAATATCCTTAGAAGTTAAAGGAGCCAAGAATGAATAAACCTCACATAAACTAGCACCACCTAATGTGCAAACCCCAGAAATTAAACTCGAATCTATTAATGCTCGTAAATGTAATGTATCTTGAACAGAGCATTACCAGGCATTGAAAGTCTATGTTAACATGCCCCGTAATAGTCAAATTTTTGAACTTCTTTACTCTAAGCAACGAGATTTGATTCACATTTTAGATTGTTGCAAGTGCACACAGTTTGAATCATGATGACAAGTAAGACTTTAGGGAAGAAGAGAAGGATAAAATAAAATAAAAGGAGAAAGTTCAGAGTCAAAGAGATGCTTCTTGAGTCATTTTGTACCATCTACTACAGAAGTTATAATGGAGTGAACTAGAAAATATTACTTCATAAAAAAGTAAAGATATTTATGCATTATAAGGAACATGTTTTATATACAGTGGAGCACTGAGACAGAAATATCACAATTAGAGTTATTATTTAGTAGTGATGCAGATGGTGTCAATGTTGGTCATGTATGTGTTACAATATAATTAAGTAAACATATTTACTTACAAACAGAATTGTTTGGTAAACAATTGTATGAATAAAGTACCTTATCATCAAAAGAAGGTACCGTGCAGGCCATTTGAGGCCAGCAATTACCATCAGGACCTAGACTCCCAAATTCACCTCTGCGTACAACTGCCTAGACAAAATTTAGAAAAACAATAACAAATGAGTGCTTCCACACAAGTTAATACGTTCCATGCATGAATCATATGACTAATTCATAAAAAGCAAACAAATTTCGTACTCGTGAAGTATAACAGAAGAAAAAACCACACAAGAAAAAGGAAATAGTAAATAAAAGATTCAGTCATTGAGATCGATCACCTTTGCATAAGGATCCAATACAATCTTTGACGAATCATAGTAGTGTCCCTCTTGCGGAGAATACTTGCCGTCGAATTTGTATCCATACAGGATATCTTTGAGATCTCCAGTTAGAAATACATGCCACACATTACCAGTCTTATTGTTCACAGGATCAAGAGGGATCAGCTCAGTAACTTTATCCTGCATCAAATGAATACCATTGACTAATCACGTTAAAGAAACTCAAGAATCAAAAGCCAAGTGCAATGTTCAATTTTAAGTGCAAGATTCAAGACTAGCAAGGCAATTTGATAAATTCAAAAAAAAAAAAAAAAAAAAAAATACAGCCACACTCCAACCTCAGTGTTAGCAGTTGGTTTCTATAACACAAACTGCTACAGAGAAAATTGAGAATATTGAGGGAGCGAAAATGACAGACCTGCTCTAAATCGGCGAGAGTGATCAAACAGAGAGTGGCGGAAACGGCATTGCCGGCGTAGACAGCGAAGTTAACCCCACCGTCGCGGAGCGTGGCGCCAAAGGGAGTCGGATGACCTTCGGAGACCTGAAAACGACGCAGTTTCGGCCTCTCGGCCACCGCTGTATCCACCGCCGCGCCTCCGTCGCTTGCCTTCACCGCCGACGGAGCACCGCCTCTCCGAA
The DNA here is from genome assembly GCA_024704745.1 of Rosa lucieae. Classification (NCBI taxonomy): domain Eukaryota; kingdom Viridiplantae; phylum Streptophyta; class Magnoliopsida; order Rosales; family Rosaceae; genus Rosa; species Rosa lucieae. Next base: position 14,656,711 of record CM045495.1, on the reverse strand, counting down.
GCCCTAGCATTCGCCAATTGAGACGGTTGGGGCTTCGGCTCCGGAGCCTTGCATTGGAAGCAAAGAGGCGGTGGTGGTGAGAGTGGAGTCTGGGAGCACTGGACCAAGTGGTTAGGTGCTCCATTGGTTCATGAATGGAGGATTCTGGAGAAGAAAGAGAGAGAGAGAGAGAGAGAGAGAGTGGGAGTGATTCTATCTCATCATCTGAAAAGAGAGAGAGTGTGGGAATTCTTGTTGGAAATGGTTGAGAGATTTTGGAGCCATGTTTTTGGATTTTGATCAGTTAAATCTCGGTCCTCAGCTGCATTTTCGTTCGCGAATCGCAATATCTGGTGGGTCCCGCAGGTGTCTGTTTACCGTTTTAAATAATTTCATGACTGGGACTCCGACGGTCCGACCCTGACCCTTTTGGGCCCTCACACCAAAAACCCACCGTATATTTGGAGTCGAAAACCAACGGCATTTAATTCATGCTTCATGCCTTGATCTTGCTTTATCTTAGGGAGAAATTATTATGTAGGGAGAAATTATTAGGTAGCATACGCGTGCCACGTAGCTGATAAATCTAGTGAATCATGTTTCTTTGTTTTTTAATTGTATTCCGAAACTATCTATGTTAATTAAAATGAAATATTTAAAACACCTCTTACATAGACACTGATTGGCTGGGTGTACCGCCACGTGACACACATGCCCTACCTAAGAATCTCTCTAATTAAGCGCAAGTTAACCATCCTTAAGTTTTTGTACAATATTTAAATGCCTAGTTCTAAAAGTGAAAAATAAAAGACAGATTCTAGAGAGGGAAATTATAGAATTTTCTCTTCTATTGAGTGGTCATTTTGAGAGTTGGTGGCATTTTCCGATCATTTCTCTCAACATAAGAGTTTGTGGCAGCTCTCTTTGTTGTTCACTTTTTTTTTTCCCACTCTTTCTTTATTTATTTTTGGGGCAGATTCTGCTCATTGGCGAATAAAGAGAGTGCAAGCTATGCAAAAACAGAGGAGATGCTCATGCCTTACTTTTAGTTTCTCATCAAGTGGAAGGAATTAAAAGCTAAAATTATCACGCCCCGATTTTCGATCACAAATAATAATACAATATCAATCAATCACAAGTACTCTGGGAGTGAATGGTCCGGACATCAACACTAAATATCATAAAATTTTTCTTTAAACAAGGCAACCAACGATATCCCGAACCCCCAATGTAAATACAGATTCGTTCTTTAGAGTCACATATCACATTACACAAAGTTTACGAATTAAGTTGCGTTAACAAAATAATAAGTAAACGCTCCTTATGAGCTTACCACAAAATCGAAGTCTAATAAAATCAGAGTACACAAAATTAGCTTCCGACTCCTACCACTGCGACCGCAAGACTTCAACTTCAGTCACGATGACTCTGACCTGCAGGATTAACCCCTACACCATTGAATAGTGCACCGGGTTGCAACAGACAGACTGAGCAAGCTTAAGAAAGCTTGTATGAATAAACTTGAAACAAGAAAATGAAAACACTTGCTTAAGTCATCTCAACCTAAACAAACGGTAAGCATTTATCATAGCTACAACCATCGGTTTCATAACCTTCCACATCATGCTTATATAAGTCAACTTGTGACTAAAAGTAAATGCTCTGATTCTCAACCTAACATTCAATTACATAAATTTCAGTTAAACAAAACCACCTCAAATAATGTTTGAAAATCATTTTAACAAACAATGGCGAATTACAAAATCACACTCATTTCCTCTCGATCGGAAGCCTTTGTCATCAACGTGACATCAAAGGTGAAAATCAATGAATCACTTTCCAATCCTCTCCACAGAGAACAATCGTCACCACTATGATCATTCAAATTATTTAAACCCTCAACAGTAATTCCAAGAAGAAAACAAGGCAATCCCAATCGAAAACAAAGGTAAATCAGTTCATAGTAGCCCCTGCGTATAGTGTAGTTCAGGAGGTTAAATGAAAACAATCAATTCAAATCATATTAATCCCTGCTTATAGTTTTAGTTCAGGAGATCACATTAAGACAATCAATTCAAATCATAGTAATCATCACAAACTCCATACTCTCACATCTGTAGGTAGCTCCAATCTTCACAGTTACCATCTCATTAGTTGTTAACTTAATAATTCTCAAAAAAAAAAAAAAAAAAAAAAGTTGTTAACTTAATAACAAACATACCTGCTTCATAGAGAATTCATCACAGCAACCATGTCGATCATTGTTAACTTAATAACGATTCAACGTCCTTTACAGAGTAATCATCACACTAATTGTACCTGTCATTACACAAATATTCTCACATCCTTGACACAATAATTGTAATACCCCGATAATTGTTATTATTTTCTGAGGATTTTCTGGAGTTGTTGGTATGAGTATGTAGTTCGAGGATAAGGTGGAAGTATTCAGACAATTATTCGCTCGAAATGCTTCTATTCAAAGGTTGACTTTTTATACGTTAGAACTGTGTGAAAACTTCCTTCACAAAAGTTGTAGAGTGCGTCGATAAGAGTACGTGCATATGTGGAACGCAAAAATCGGAGTTCGTATGAAGAAGTTATGGTCATTGGAAAAGACTTCTATTTTGGGATATATAGGAAAAATTAGAAAAAAAATCAGAAAATATTTAGGTTTCCAAAAACAGAAACCCGAGCGCCTTTCTCTCTCTTCGCGGCAGAATCGAGCAGCCAACTTTCTGTGGTGATATCTTCCTTCTCCGGCCACCAATCGGAGTGCTACTTGTTCCATTCTCTTCGCCTTACTCCCCTCTCCAAGTTAAAGGTAGGGGTCTATTATTGACCTGAGAGTTTGGGATTAAAAAGATTAATTTATGATCATGTATCTACTCTTGGGACGGAACTAGTGTGACTGAAAAATAGAGGGTGTAGAATGTAATTTGGGAAGTGTAGATTTCACTCTTCCTCAATAAAATGTGTTTTGGGTTCTAATCTTCACCATCTCATCTACTTCCTCTTCAATCAATTTCTTTCATAGAGATTTTAATCAAATTCTACAATAAAAATTCATTATGTCTTAGAGATTTGCTCCGCTTTGATCCCTCATTTAGGAACGCTTGAGATATTGGTGTCATTTCTTCATGTTTGGAAATATATGTTCTTTTCATCAAAAATTACAACTTTGGTTTGATCTTCCCTTCAGAAGTGTAGTGCCATCGTAATAATCTAAGCATGTGTGTGAATTTGTGCCCAAAGCCCTTCTTTTGATTTGTTGTTAGCCTTCGCCATATCTTCTGAGACTTTGACATAAATAATGGTAAGAACTTTATCTTCTTTTGGTGTTGGTGCGGAAAAATTCAATAGAAGATTTCTTCACCTACTTCATCTTACTGGAGCGGGAGTGAAGGCTTCACGATCAAAGGATTGATTTATGGTCTTCGAAATTGGGTCTTATGTTTGATGAATCAAGCTTCCGAAAGAAAATGAGGCATCTACAAAAGGTAATCCGATGTCTAAGTTAGTAATAGCTTGAGTTGTAGTAAGTGTGTATTTGAGTTGTAGTAAGTGTGTATGAGAGTTGATTGCTTACCTCGAAAAGTTCACTTTGCCCAGTATTTATAGGCGAGCTCGAATGAATATTTTGACTAGTGCACGTAACTGGGTGCTTGGTTCGCAAGTCGTGTGAATGGAACCATAACGCCACTCTTATGATAACGTGAGAAAGTGTTTCCACTTACAACGGATTCAAATGAGCTGTTTAAGCCTATTGGACCGATTCCATCTCATCTGAATTCACCTCTAGAGGATTCTTCTCTGAAGGGATTGCGCCTCTAGAGGTTGCACCTCAATCGAATATCTCCTTGAGTAAATCTCTCCTCACTTAAATATTCCTCAAAAGGTTTCGCACTAACAAGATCCTCCTTGACGAGATATTTCCTCCTAGATAATATATAAGCTCATCGACAAGATATCTGCTCCTCGACAAGATATGTCCACCTCAACAAAATACACCTGATTGTATTTCTAAAATCATTCTCATAATTTTACCCCACAATGCTCTTATTTTTAGTTTTCTCTTTCCGCACGAGCTTTCAGTGGGGAAAGGAAAAACTTTTAAAGTCTTGCCGACGATCTTCACAACTTAAGTCAATTTAATGTACTCCACGTGGAGACACTTCTTTTCTTGCCCTCTTCTTTTTTAATATGTTTTTGGTCAATAAGGTTGTACGCGTTGATGTCTACATTCAAGTTGAGACTTGTTGATGCTGTGAAAAGAAAAGAATTCATTGAATCCTCATATTGTGATAGGAGGATCAGATCACGGTTAAAAAAATTTCTACTCGTATAATGCATTAAAAAGTTAAAATGACTGAAGTTGCGAAGATCGTTGGCGAGACTTTAAAAGTTTTTTCTTTCCCCACTCGAGGCTCGTGTGGAAAGAAAAAAAAAGGACACTGTGGGCATAAAATTTTGAAAATAATTTTAGAAACACAACGAGTGAGTATTTGGTCAAGGAGGAGCTATCTAGTCTGGGAAGAGATATCTTGTCGAGGAAAAAATATCTTGTTTTATCGATGAGTATATATCTTGTCTAGGTGGCAAAATCTCGTCAAGGAGGATTTTGTTAGGGCGAAACCTTTGAAGGAAAATTTGAGTGAGGAGAGATTTGCTCTAGGAGAGATTCGAGTAAGGTGTAATCTCTTCAAGGCGCAATCCCTTCAGAGAAGAATCCTCTCGAGGTAAATCCTAATGTGGCCGAATCGGTCAACCAGCTTAGCCATCATTTAAATTTGTAGTAAGCGGAAGCACTTTCCCACATTGTCTTAAGAGTGGCGTCATGGATCCACTCACACATGATTTGCAGACCAAGCACACCACTACGCGCACTAGTCAAAATATCCATTCGAGCTCGGCTATAAATACTTAGTGAAGTGAACTTTCGAGGTAAGCAACCAACCATCATACACACTTACAACTCAAGTTATTACTAAGTTAGGATCGTAGTACCATATGTAGGTACCCCTCATTTTCTTTCGGAAGCTTGATTCGTCAAACACAAGATTCAATTTCAAAGACCACAAATGAATTTATTGATAGCGAAGCTTTCACTCCTACTCCAGTCATAAGAAATAGGTGTGGAAATCTTCTTTGCACCAATATTTGGCATCCAATTTCCTAACTTTTTTGTGGTGGAGGGCTGGAGGCCATTCTTTTTTTCTTTCTTTTTTTGAGAATAAAGAAGACATGATAAAATCAAATATTACACATTAATGACAAGCAAGTACCAAATATAAGAGTGAGGAGATAGAAAAAAAAATTTATATATATGAGAAAATGAGAGATGAAAATGAGGTGATATGGTCATTCATAGGAATGCCAGAGCCAATAGCCAAAGAGAAAAAAAAAACTAATTTTCTAGTTTATTTCTTCTCTCCGTCGAAAACAAAGACAGAACCCTAGAAAAAAAAAAAAAAAACTTTTATCTTCCCCTTCTTCTGTGCCGCCACCATAAACCGGAATTTTTTTTCCTCTACCTAGCATCTCGATCCCAGCCCAGCGTGCCGGCACCTGCACAGCAGCCCACAGCGCACGGCCTCACATACCATTCCACATCGATCCACCGGATAACAACGCTCCACCGGACGCCCGCCAGCGGCCCACCGTGCACTGCCTCGCATACCCGCCTGCACACCCAAGAGCAATTTGCTCTCCGCACCCAAGCCGCCTGCAACACATCACCGGCATCCAGCCTCCAGCCTCGATTCCGTCGCTGCTCCCTATACCAGCGCTGCTGCACCTTGCCTCCGATCCCAGCAGCCCCACAGATCGGCCAAATCAAATCATTCTTCCGGCCTCCAAGATCGGCCTCCCTCCCTATCACCCATCCCCGTGCCCATACACCGCAGCTCGCCTTCAACCTTGCAGCCCTGCCTTCAAGGTGTCCCAGATCGCCGGCGCTGCCTCCACTGGTACACGAAAGGAACAACAGAAAAACGAAGAACAAGACGAAAAAAAAAAAAAAAAGAAGACGCGAAAGAAAAACAGAAAAAAAAAAAAAAAAAAAAAAAAAAAAAAAAAACCTGCAGGCCCAGAAAAGAAGGCCAAAGAAAAGGCCCAGAAAAGAAAAAATTGTGAGGCCCAAAAAAAAAAAACAGGCCCTGCAGCCCAACAAATCAGCAGGCCCAGCAGAACCAGAAAAATCGCTACGCACGCCTGCATCAACACGCGCGTGCGTTAGGATTGTTTTTTTATCGAAACCAAGTATGTTCTCTTTTATTTTCATACTATGGTAGATTCTTATTATTTTCTTGAGCATGCTATATTGTTTATGCTTTTATTATAAATTTTCGAGCATGTTTAATTAGATTATATTAATCATATTAAGCATGCTTTGTCATTTATTTGTTATATGATTTATAATTATGTTTAAGCATGCTTTATATTTTATTGCTTATGTTTTTATTATGCAATTGTGAGCATGTTTTGTAAATTTTATTTACTCTTATATAATTATTCCTAAGCATGCCTTTATATTATGCTATTATTTATATTTTATTTTACGCATGATATATTATTGCTATTATTATATGTAGCATATATTTTGTTGTATATTTGTGCAATTTGAGCATGTCATGTAGTTTATTTCTATATATGCTATGTCTTATTTATTATTAAATATGTTATAGTTATTTTTGTAATACGACATATAAAATTCCATTTTGCCATGATAATGAAAATTCATGTGCATTATACACACATTTACTGTGATAAAGTATTTTCACATAGCATCGAAAAAAAATGTGACCATTACGAATCTTGGTCTTGAAATCTAATTCATATATTTGGAAAATAATTTACGTGGATGTCTTTATGACTGCGTAATTTATATCTTCTCTCTTGTTTTATGTAGATGGCTGATCCAACTCGACCTGAGTTTGACATTTTGGACTCAGAAGGACTTGAGTACCATCGTTGGGTTTCCGATATGGAAACTGCCTTTGTGGCAAAAGACTACACTACCACCATTACTGATCCCAAAGATGATGAACTATCTAATAAGGTGAAAGCAGATGCCTTAATTTTTCTGAGGCGACATATTGATCCTAGCCTACGCTGGGAGTACCTTCAGTTGAAGACACCCAAAGCACTGTGGGATGCCCTTAAAGGACGTTTTGGGAACATTCACGATACTTTGCTCCCAGGACTGGCGGTTCAGTGGAATGGAATCGCTTGCTTGACTATAAAAGGTCAATGACTTCAACAAGGACATGTTGCTCTTAAAGGCACGTCTCAATTTCTGTGGAAGGGAAATCACAGAAGATGATATGATCTACAAGACTCTTACCACCTTTCCTAATTCAGCTTTTATACTAGCGAACCAGTATCAGTTGGATTATGACAACAAAAGAATCACAACCTTCAATAAGTTGATAAGCCTACTGCAAGTGGCTGAGAGACAAAATAAGATTCTCTTGAATAACAATGCCAGGCCCACTGGGACAAAGAAAATTCCCGAGGCTAATTATGGAAAAATGAAAGGTGGAAATAACTCCAATGCAAGGGGGTTTAGACGTGCTGATCCCTACCCACGTGGCAACAATGCACCACGTGGAAAGGGACATGGGGATCATGGAAACAAGATGCCAAAGGAAAGAGTTGACAATGAACCATGCTATAGGTGTGGATTCATTGGGCATTGGTACAAGAACTGCCAAGCAAACAACAGAGTAGCAGCCAATTACAAGAGGTATAGAAGTCTAAAGAACAAGTGGCTCACTATATGGAAGAAGGAGGTCATGACCTAGACGTCAACCTTACAGTTGCAGACTCAATGGCAAAGAGGAACTTGCTAAGTCAATGGATGCTCTCAATCTTGACTGATCTGCTTTATTCATTTTATTTTCCAAAGACAGTTGTGAAGGCATAATGCCTCATTTTTAATTAGACTATTGTTTAGTCTTAAAGTTTATTTTCAATCATGGATTGATGAATAAGATTTCTAAACAAGACTTTGATTTGATTATCGTTGGCTTATTAATAAATTTTGAATTTTATTCTGAAGCACTGGATTTATTCAAATTTATTTACTACACATATTTACATGGTTCGACATAGCACTATAAAGATGTAAAGCAATACATCTAGAGAAAAATTATTAGAATGAAAAGAATACCATTCTACGCAAATAGAAATACTCTAAAGAATATGAGTTATATTTTCTAAATACCTCCCATTTATTTATAGGAATGAATGGAGGAGAACTTGAGTGCTTAGATGATAGTGGGACTACCCACACAATATTAAGAAATAGATAATTATTCATTGAACTAATAGCCTATAATTCCTCTGTGACTACGATGATTGGATTATCACAACTAATAAAAGGGCGAGGAACTGCCAAATTTTTGCTGCATAATGGCGCAACATTTCAAGTCACAGACGCTCTATATGCACCAAGAGCTAATCGAACCTTGTTAAGTTTCAAAGATATTTGTGCCAACGGTTATCATGTAACAACACACCGTGAGAATGGAACTGAATACCTTGATATTAACTCTAATGAATGTGGAAGGAAACGCATTTAGAGAAACTTATGAGTCAATCTAGTGGACTGTACCTCACTACGATTTGGATCATTGAATCCTATATTGTCACCAACAATGAAATGTGGGACCCTGACTCATACAGGCTTTTGCATGACCGCCTATGGCACCGAGGTCATGACATGATGATCCGTTTTTTAAAAGAAAACCAAGGACATCCCTTCTTTCGAGTGAAAAATGGGAGAAAAATCTGCCACACTGCAAGGTGTCGGTTCTAGTATTGCTCAAATGCAGTCATTGTCTTCTGAAGTACCAGAAGCACTACCTCCCTCCCATTATGCCTCATTGACTATTTCAAAGGCACATCACTCGTTTTGCAAAGCCTGCTCTTTAGCAAAAACAGGATCGAGACCTTCCTATGCTAAAGCTACAAAACAAAACATTCCATTCTTACAAAGGATACAGAGAGATGTCTGTGGACCTATCCATCCAGAATGCGGACCATTCAAGTATTTTATGGTTCTGGTGGATGCTTCGACAATCTGGTCACATGTCGTTTTATTGTCCACAAGAAATGCTGCAATACTCCTAGCACAGATTATACGTTTAAGGGCTCACCACCCTGATCACCCTATCAAGTCTATAAGGCTTGATAATGCTGGAGAGTTTACATCAAAATCATTTGATAATTATTGCATATCTATTTGGATCGATGTAGAGCATCATGTACCCCATGTGCATACACAAAATGGTCTCGCAGAAGCCACCATCAAAAGGCTACAGATGGGCTAGGGCATTGGTTATGCGCACCAACCTGCCTATATCTGCATGGGGTTATGCAATATTGCACGCAGCTTTACTTATTCGTTTCAGACCCACTGCTAGCCAACCATTTTCTGCGTACTAGTTGGTAACTGGATATGAGCCTGACACTTCACACTTACGCATATTTGGTTGAGCAGTATATGTGCCTATTGCGCCCCCACAGCGCACTAAAATGTGTCCTCAGAGACGATTAAGTATTTATGTTGGATACGAATCCCCAACAATTATCCACTATTTGGAACCCTTGACAGGCAATCTCTCTACCGCTAGATTTGCGGATTGTCACTTTGATGAGACAGTCTTCCCGTCGTTAGGGGGAGATAGGAAAAAGGATTTTCCAAGGGAACGACAGGAATTGTCGTGGTTTGTCCCCACTCTGTCTCATCTTGATCCCCGCACTTCATAAAGTGAAAGTGAAGTGAAAAGAATAATCGATCTTTAGAACGTAGCAGATTCGATGCCTGATGCGTTTACTGATATTGTAAAAGTGACGAGATCACATATACCAGCTGCAAATGTGCCTGCAAGGTTAGAAGTCCCCAACAAGGGGCACGGTGCCACAGATAGAGGCACTGCAACCGCACTTAGTGGAGGTGTGGTTGAAGCCGTGGCTCCCCAAGGAAGAGGGGGAGGTCACTTGGTTCGATTGACACTCACCCAAGGAAAAAAAGGGTGAGTAAGGCACAAACCAATCATCAATGTATAGAATTCCTCTCATGAGATTATCTCTGACTATAGTTATGTCCATGAATCAATACTGGAGGACGCTCCGATGTTTGAAATGATTCCAGAGAACAAAGAAATCTCAAAGGATTACGAGAGTACGTATGAGTTGATAGAAAGATCTTCCATACACATTGATGATATATACTGTTGCTCAAGGAATCATAGAGCACGATGATATCGAACCACGCTCTGTTGAAAAATGTCAACAAAGAGTATATTGGCCTAAATGGAAAGAATCAATCCAGGTAGAATTAGATTCTCTGACAAAGAGACAGGTATTTGGTCAGGTAGTGCTAACCCTACCAAGTGTAAAGCCTGTAGGACATAAATGAGTTTTTGTCAGAAAGCGTAATGAGAAGAATGAAGTCCTGAGGTACAAGGCTCGCCTTGTGGCGCAAAGTTTCTCACAACGCCCTGGAATTGACTACGAGGAGACATACTCTCCCGTAATGAACGTTATAACGTTCCGCTACTTAGTTAGCTTAGTAATTTCCGAAGGACTGGAAATGCAGCTCATGGATGTGGTTACTGCATGTCTCTATGGGGATCTAGATTCAAAGATATATATGAAAAGTGCCTAATGACATTACATTACCCAAGTCAAGTGACTCTAAACCACAGAGTGCGTTTGCAATTAAGTTGAAACGCTCACTTTACGGATTGAAACAATCTAGACGGATGTGGTATACCCGTCTAAGTGACTACTTGATTGGGAAGGGATATAAGAACGATGAATTATGCCCCTGCGTATTCATAAAGAAAACAAGTTCCGGATTTGCAAATTGTAGTAGTATATGTCATAACTGGTACTCTTGATGAAATAAGAGAAACCGCGAGCTACTTGAAATCCGAATTTGAGATGAAGGATCTTGGGAAAACTCGATTCTATCTAGGTCTTGAACTAGAACACCGAGTTTGTGGAATATTAATCCACCAGTCTACATATGTCCAAAAGTCAGGCGATATAACATGGGCAAAGCACATCCTGCTTGCACTCCCATGATCGGTCGAAGTTTGGATGCAAGGAAAGATCCATTTCGTCCAAAGGAAGATGACGAACAAGTGTTGGGAGCTGAAATTCCCTATCTAAGTGCAATAGGAGCATTATTATACTTAGTCCAATTTACTCGACCAGACATTGCATTCTCAATGAACTTGTTAGCTAGATTTAGCTCAGCGCCAACGCAGCGTCACTGGAATGGTATCAAGAACATTTTCGATACCTAAAAGGAACCATTGACTTGGGACTGTTCTTTCCCTACAGAGAGACAAGAGGGACCGTAGATGGAACTGCAATCCCTAAAGGAAATGTTGATGGCGAAAATGCCACTCACTACACTAAAACGCCAAATGACGTTTTGGTCGGTTTTGCTGATGTTGGATACGTATTTGACCCACATATCGTTCCCAAACTGGTTATGTACTTACCAATGGGAACACAGCGATATCTTGGAGATCAACCAAGCAAACCTTTGTGGCTACCTCCTCGAACCACTCAGAGATCATTGTTCTACATGAAGCGGTTCTTGAGTGTGTATGGTTAAGAACTATCATTGCACATATTCGAGGGACTAGTGGTTTGAGTTCTACCACTGAAGAGCCTACTTGCATTTACGAACACAATGCAGCTTACATCGAACAGATGAAGCTAGGTTATATTAAGGATGATAACACAAAACACATATCGCCAAAGTTGTCCTACAATCAGCAACAATAGACTCTCCTCAAGATTCAAATGAATCAAGTAAGGTCTGAGGAGAATGTGGCAGATTTGTTCACCAAATCATTGCTTAAGGACACATTTGAGAAACATGTGAAAAGCATAGGAATGCGAAGACTTTCCAAGCTCCCTAGATTAATGTAAGTATCAGGGGGAGGTGTAGATGTTAGGGGGAGTCTAACACACACATGTCATTCTCAAATGTAGAAGGTGCGTTGTGCTCTTTTCCTTCGACCAAGTTTTATTTTTGTCCCACAGGGTTTTTTATTGTTACTTGGCAAGGTTTTTAGTGAGGCAACAACTCATGCACCATTTCGTCTTTGACTTGGCACATGGGGGAGTGTTAAAGGAAAAGCACATTATGTGCCTTCGTCAAAGAAACAGACGAAGAGAGAATCAAGCAATTACAAATCATAGCTCAATTAGCATTTAGTATCATAAATGTAATTAATATTTCCATTGTAATCTTATCCCTATATAAAGGGGTTATGAATGAAATGAGTAGACAATTCTGTTAAAGGAAAAACATATTGTGTGCCTTCGTCAAAGCAACTGACGGAGAGGGAATCAAGGAATCAATGATTACCATCAATCAGCACAATTATAGATCAATCAGCATTCAATGTATTTAATGTAATTAATATTTCTGTTGTAACTCTATCCCTATATAAAGGGACTATGAAATGAAATGAGGAGACCATTCTAATCTCAATTTTACTTTAACACGTTATCAGCACGCTCAGAGCAAATAGCCAACAGAAAAAAAATCTTAATTTTCTAGTTTTCTTTCTAAACGAAAAGAAACAAACCCTAGAAGAAAACAATATTTTCTTCTGTTTCTGCCGCCACCAACAACCAAAAAAAAAAAAAAAAAATCTCTTCCCAGCAGTAGCAGATCGACCACGTTCAGAACAAGACCCGATCTCGATCTTGACCTCACCGGCATTCATCTTCACGTCCCCCCCCTCCCTTCAGCGTTGCCGTCTGCAAGCTGCCATACCCAAGCAGCACCCAGCCTTCTCCAAGCACGCCGGAGCACGCACGACCCCTGCAACCTCCGCGCCTGCAGCAACCCCAGCGCACCTCCGTCCATACAGCACCTGCGCGCCGGCAGATCCAATCCCGGCACCGCTGCCTCTAGCCCAGCACCACCGGTCTCCGGCCCACAGGCCACACCTCAGCCCAACCCCCGCACTGCAGCAACCCGATCTGTAGCGGCCCCAGCTCAGCGCGTTGCAGAACAGCCTCTAGCCTCACGCCCAGCATCCCTTTGCAGCAGCACGCACACAGCCTTCGATCAAGCCCCGCCTGCACAGATCCCAACAGCCACTGCCCGGCCTCGACATCCCTCCAGATCGGCCTCACTCGTCGCTGCTACCGAGCCAAGCACCTGCAAATCAAAGAAAGAAGAAGAGAAAAAAGAGGGCGGGTTGACCCGGCCCAAAATATAAAAAAAAAAAAAAAAAAAAATCACCCGGGCACAGAAAAGGACCGAAAAGAATAAAATTAAAAAAAAAAAAAAAACAAAAGACCCAAAGAACAGAAGGCCCAGAAGAAAAAAACAATAAAGACAGAAAAAAAAGGCAGGCTTTTCGGCCCAAAAACAAAAGAAAGAAACAGGCCATGCGGCCCAACAAAAAAAAATATGCCTGCGGCCCAGAAAAAGAGAAAAGAAAACAATAAGTCTTTGTGGCCCATTACTGAAAAAGCGAAAGCGACTCAGTTTTTCTCAAGCTCAAAAACATCGCTACGCACGCCTGCATCAACACGCGCGTGCGCTAGGATTGTTTTATTTTTCGAAACCAAGTATGTTCCCTTTAATTTATTTAATTTCATACTATGGTAAATTCTCATTATTTATTTTCTTGAGCATGCTATATATATTTTATTGTTTATGCTTTTATTATAAATTTTTAGAGCATGCTTAGTTAGATTATATTAACTATTTTACGCATGCTTTGTCCTTTATGCTTTATATAATTATCTTTAAGCCATGATTATATATTTGATTTTTGAGCATGCCATATATACTATATATTGTTATATATTATTTATGAAATTTTGAGCATGTTTTTATTTTATTTACGCTTATATAAATTATGTATACGCATGCTTTATATTTTACTATTGTTTACATTTTATTTTACGCATGCTATATTATTGCTATTATTATGTATAGTATATAATTTATTGTATATGTGTGAAATTTGAGCATGCCATGTAGTTTATTTACGCTATGTTTAAATGTGTTATGCTTATTTTTAGAATGATATCACATATACTCCATTTTGCCATGATAATGAAAATTCATGTGCATTATACACACACTTACTGTGACAAAGTATTTTCACATAGCATCGAAAAAAAAATGTGTGACCATTCCGAATCTTGGTCTTGAAATCTAATTCATATATTAGGAAAATAATTTACGTGGATGTCTTTATGACTGCGTAATTTATATCGTCTCTCTTGTTTTATGTAGATGGCTAATCCAACTCAACCTAAGTTTGACATATTGGACTCAGAAGGACTTGAGTACCATCGTTGGGTTTCCGATATGGAAACTGCCTTTGTGGCAAAAGACTACACTGCCACCATTACTGATCCCAAAGATGATGAACTATCTAATAAGGTGAAAGCAGATGCCTTAATTTTTCTGAGGCGACATATTGATCCTAGCCTACGTTGGGAGTACCTTCAGTTGAAGACACCCAAAGCACTGTGGGATACTCTTAAAGGACGTTTTGGGAACATTCACGATACTTTGCTCCCAGGACTGGCTGTTCAGTGGAATGGAATCCGCTTGCTTGACTATAAAAAAATCAATGACTTCAACAAGGACATGTTGCACTTAAAGGCACGTCTCAATTTCTGTGGAAGGGAAATCACAGAAGATGATATGATCTACAAGACTCTTACCACCTTTCCTAATTCAGCTTTTATACTAGCGAACCAGTATCAGTTGGATTATGACAACAAAAGAATCACAATTCAATAAGTTGATAAGCCTACTGCAAGTGGCTGGGAGACAAAATAAGATTCTCTTGAATAACAATGCCAGGTCCACTGGAACAAAGAAAATTCCAGAGGCTAATTATGGAAAAATGAAAGGTGGAAATAACTCCAATGCAAGGGGGTTTAGACGTGCTGATCCCTACCCACGTGGCAACAATGCACCACGTGGAAAGGGACATGGGGAAAGAGTTGACAATGAACCATGCTATAGGTGTGGATTCATTGGGCATTGGTACAAGAACTGCCAAGCAAACAACAGAGTAACAGCCAATTACAAGAGGTATAGAGAGCCTAAAGAACAAGTGGCTCACTATATGGAAGAATGAGGTCATGACCTAGATGTCAACCTTACAGTTGCAGACTCCAATGGCAAAGAGGAACTTGCTAAGTCAATGGATGCTCTCAATCTTGACTAATCTGCTTTATTCATTTTATTTTCCAAAGACAGTTGTGAAGGCATAATGCCTCATTTTTAATTAGACTATTATTTGGTCTTAAAGTTTATTTTCAATCATGGATTGATGAATAAGATTTCTGAACAAGACCTTGATTTGATTATCGTTGGCTTATTAATAAATTTCGAATTTTATTCTGAAGCACTGAATTTATTCAAATTTATTTTCTATACACATATTTACATGGTTCGACATAGCACTATAAAGATGTAAAGCAATACATCTAGAGAAAAATTATTAGAATGAAAAGAATACCATTCTACGCAAATAGAAATACTCTAAAGAATATGAGTTATATTTTCTAAATACCTCCCATTTATTTGTAGGAATAAATGGAGGAGAACTTGAGTGCTTAGTTGATAGTGGGACTACCCACACAATATTAAGAAATAGGCAATTATTCATTGAACCAATAGCCTATAATTCCTCTGTGACTACGATGATTGAATTATCAAAATGGCGAGGAACTGCCAAATTTTTGCTGCCTGATGGCGCAACATTTCAAGTCACAGACGCTCTATATGAACTAAGAGCTAATCGAACCTTGTTAATGTTTCAAAGCTATTTGTGCCAACGATTATCCAGTAAAAACACACCGTGAGAATGGAACTGAATATCTTGATATTACATCTAATGACTGTGGAAGGAAACACATCTTAGAGAAACTTATGAGTCAATTTAGTGGACTGTACCTCACTACGATTCAGATCATTGAATCCTATACTGTTACCAACAATGAAATGTGGGATACTGACTCATACAGGCTTTTGCATGACCGCCTATGGCACCGAGGTCGTGACATGATGATCCGTATTTTTCAAGAACTCACATGGATATCCCTTCTTTCGAGTGAAAAATGGGAGAAAAATCTGCCACACTGCAAGGTGTCGATTCTAGGATTGCTCAAATGCAGTCATTGCTTTCTGAAGTACCAGAAGCACTACCTCCCTCCCATTATGCCTCATTGACTATTTCAAAGGCACATAACTAGTTTTGCAAAGCCTGCTCTTTAGCAAAAACAGGATTGAGACCTTCCTATGCTAAAGATACAAAACAAAACATTCCATTCTTACAAAGCATACAAAGAGATGTCTGTGGACCTATCCATCCAGAATGCGGACCATTCAAGTACTTTATGGTTCTGGTGGATGCTTCGACAATATGGTCACATGTCGTTTTATTGTCCACCAGAAATGCTGCAATACTCCTAGCACAGATTATACGTTTAAGGGCTCACCACCCTGATCACTCTATCAAGTCTATAAGGCTTAATAATGCTGGAGAGTTTACATCAAAAGCATTTGATGATTATTGCATATCTATTTGGATCGATGTAGAGCATCCTGTACCCTATGTGCATACACACAATGGCCTCACAGAAGCCACCATCAAAAGGCTACAGATGGTGGCTAGGGCATTGGTTATGCGCACCAACATGCCCATATCAGCATGGGGTTATGCAATATTGCACGCAGCTTTACTTATTCGTTTCAGACCCACAGCTAGCCAACCATTATCTGCGTACCAGTTGGTAACTGGATATGACCCTGACATTTCACACTTACGCATATTTGGTTGAGCAGTATATGTGCCTATTGCGCCCCCACAGCACACTAAAATGGGTCATCAGAGATGATTAAGTATTTATGTTGGATACGAATCGCCAACAATTATACGCTATTTGGAAACCTTGACAGGCGATCTCTCTACCGCTAGATTTGCGGATTGTCACTTTGATGAGACAGTCTTCCCGTCGTTAGGGGGAGATAGGAAAAAGGATTTTCCAAGGGAACGACAGGAATTGTCGTGGTTTGTCCCCACTCTGTCTCATCTTGATCCCCGCACTTCATAAAGTGAAAGTGAAGTGAAAAGAATAATCGATCTTCAGAACGTAGCAGATTCGATGCCTGATGCTTTTACTGATATCGTAAAGTGACGAGATCACATATACCAACTGCAAATGTGCCTGCAAGGTTAGAAGTCCCCAACAAGGGGCACGGTGCCGCAGATAGAGGCACTGCAACCGCACTTAGTGGAGGTGTGGTTGAGGACGTGGCTACCCAAGTAAGAGGGGGAGGTCACTTGGTTCGATTGACACTCACCCAAGGGAGAAGAGGGTGAGTAAGGCACAAACGAATCATCAATGTATAGAATCCCTCTCATGAGATTGTCTCTGATTATAGTTATGTCTATGAATCAATACTCGAGGACGCTCCGATGTTTGAAATGATTCCAGAGAACAAAGAAATCTCAAAGGATTACGAGAGTACGTATGAGTTGATAGAAAGATCTTCCATACACATTGATGATATATACTGTTGCTCAAGGAATCATAGAGCACGATGATATCGAACCACGCAACCACGCTCTGTTGAAAAATGTCAACAAAGAGCAGATTGGCCTAAATGGAAAGAATTAATCCAGGTAGAATTAGATTCTCTGACAAAGAGACAGGTATTTGGTCAGGTAGTGCTAACCCCACCAAGTGTAAAGCCTGTAGGACATAAATGAATCTTTGTCAGAAAGTGTAATGAGAAGAATGAAGTCCTGAGGTACAAGGTTCGCCTTATGGTGCAAGGTTTCTCACAACGCCCTGGAATTGACTACGAGGGGACATACTCTCCCGTAATGGACGTTATAACGTTCCGCTACTTAGTTAGCTTAGTAATTTCCGAAGGACTGGAAATGCAACTCATGGATGTGGTTACTGCATATCTCTATGGGGATCTAGATTCAGAGATATATATGAAAAGTGCCTAATGGCCTTACATTACCCAAGTCAAGTGACTCTAAACCACAGAGTGCGTTTGCAATTAAGTTGAAACGCTCACTTTACGGATTGAAACAATTCAGACGGATGTGGTATACCCGTCTAAGTGACTACTTGATTGGGAAGGAATATAAGAACGATGAATTATGCCCCTGCGTATTCATAAAGAAAGCAAGTTCCGGATTTGCAATTGTAGTAGTATATGTCATAACTGGTACTCTTGATGAAATAAGAGAAACCGCGAGCTACTTGAAATACGAATTTGAGATGAAGGATCTTGGGAAAACTCGATTCTATCTAGACCTTGAACTAGTGCACCGAGTTTGTGGAATATTAATCCACCAGTCTGCATATGTCCAAAAGTCAGGAAATATAGCATGGACAAAGCACATCCTGCTAGCACTCCCATGATCGGTCGAAGTTTGGATGCAAGGAAAGATCCATTTCGTCCAAAGGAAGATGACGAACAAGTGTTGGGAGCTGAAATTCCCTATCTAAGTGCAATAGGCGCATTATTATACTTAGCCCAATTTACTCGACCAGACATTGCATTCTCAGTGAACTTGTTAGCTAGATTTAGCTCAGCGCCAACGCAGCGTCATTGGAATGGTATCAAGAACATTTTCGATACCTAAAAGGAACCATTGACTTGAGACTGTTCTTTCCCTACAGAGAGACAAGAGGGACCGCATATGGAACTGTAATCCCTAAAGGAAAGGTTGATGGCGAAAGCGCCACTCCCTGCACCAAAACACCAAATGAAGTTTTGGTTGGTTTTGCTGATACTGGGTATCTCTCTGACCCACATAAAGGTCGTTCCCAAACTGTTTATGTATTTACCAATGGGAACACGACGATATCTTGGAGATCAACCAAGCAAACCCTTGTGGCTACCTCCTCGAACCATTCAGAGATCATTACTCTACATGAGGCGGTTTGTGAGTGTGTATGGTTAAGAGCTATCATCACACATACTCGAGGGACTTGTGGTTTAAGTTCTACCACTGAAGAGCCTACTTGCATTAATAAAGATAATGCAGCTTGCATCGAAAAGATGAAGCTAGGGCATATCAAGGGTGATAATACAAAACACATATCGCCAAAGTTTCTCTACAATCAGCAACAACAGTCCCTCCTCAAGATTCAAGTGAATCAAGCAAGGTCTGAGGAGAATGTGGGAGATTTGTTTACCAAATCATTGCCTAAGGCCATATTTGAGAAACATGTGAAAAGCATAGGAATGCGAAGACTTTCCAAGCTCCCCTGATTAATGTAAGTATCAGGGGGAGGTGTAGACGTCAGGGGGAGTCTAACACACACATGTTATACTCAAATGTAAAAGGTGCGTTGTGCTCTTTTCCTTCGACCAAGTTTTATTTTTGTCCCACAGGGTTTTTATTGTTACTTGGCAAGGTTTTTAGTGAGGCAACAACTCATGCACCATTTCGTCTTTGACTTGGCACAAGGGGGAGTGTTAAAGCAAAAACATATTGTGTGCTTTCGTCAAAGCAACTGACGGAGAGGGAATCAAGGAATCAATGATTACCATCAATCACCACAATTATAGATCAATCAGCATTCAATGTATTTAATGTAATTAATATTTCTGTTGTAACTCTATCCCTATATAAAGGGACTATGAAATGAAATGAGGAGACCATTCTAATCTCAATTTTACTTTAACATATATATGAGAAAATGAGAGATGAAAATGAGGTGATATGGTCATTCATAGGAATGCCACTTTTTTTTTTTTTTTTTTTTTTTTCAGATAAACCGTTTACATTTAAAAAAAAAAATAACCAAACTCAAACAGCGGCAGAAAGCCAGAAAGCAGTTAGATAACATCAGCAAGGCTGATGACATCAGACATCAGCAAGTTGTTGGTTGTTTAATCTCACCCCTTTATCTAATTTCATTTAATCAAATTTATTTTGGTGCCCTAAACATTTGTGGACTCCACTAAATTTGTTGGGGGCTATTGGGCTAAAAGTAACACAGCTCTTAGCCTGTCAAAAGCATTTTTGGCTTAACAGAGCCTTCCATTGGGAGGGGAAACTTGAATTTTGGGGCTGCAATTGCAAATATTCCTCAGCCAGGATTGAAGGTGGCCTAAACAAGCTGCAAACAAGGAAAGGTACACCAAGCTTAGCTTGGATAACTTCACACCAAAACCAAAAATATTCATTTAATATTGTTCTATAGGGGTTTTCAAGATTTGGGATTAATTAATCTAGATTTTCTTTTGGAACTTGTTAGGACTTAAAAAGAAATTTCAATTTTGATTTGGAGTTCTTTTCTTTTTGAGTTGAGATCTCAATCTGAATATTATTGATGTTTTTTTTTTTTTTTTTAAGGGAATTGAGTAGCAATCTAATAAAAGAAACTGCAGTGGCTCCGATGAGCCTACTAGGGTTATGGTGCTCTCCGGTCCAAACTTCAGAGTGAGGGAAGTGGGAGTTGGGCTGGGCTTTTGGGCTTAAGCCTACTTTCCCTCCTCTTTCTGATTTGGGTAGAAGTTGGGTCGGGCCTTTTGGTGGGCTTGCTGCGGGCTGGGCTCAACATGACCCTATATCAAGGCTGTTCACTGCATTGACGGGTGGAGGGGTACACCAAGATGGTCTTAGGCCCCAAGCTTAACGGATTTTAGTTTTTGCATTCCCTTTCAGGTTTTAGTCTGACTACTTGTGCAGTGAATGTAATGGGTAATCTCTGAATCCTCTAGATTGACCTTGTACGGTCGTTATGATCTTTTCGATCAATGGAATATATTCTATTTTCCTCCAAAAAAAAAAAAACTGCAGCTAAATATCATGTAAGGCACGTTTTATCACTTCTTAGAGAGCCTTAAAACTACCAACATAATGTTATCCTACATATAAACGCTAAGTAACTAGTAACCTGACATAAATAAGGTTTTCACCAAACAATTCAACATCCAACCCTAATTTACCTAATTTATTCATGCTCCCTAGGACCTCTATATAGAGAGGGCTCAGGGCTTCTCGAAGCTCAATTAAGAAATAGAGAATGAAAATAAAAGGCTCAATAGCACACCTAGCAATAGGCCAACTAATAAACCTCAAAGGAATGAAACCCATGTTGCAAAGGCTATTATTGTAATCAGAGATTTAGACTTAATGTCTCCCCCTTATATTCGACAGTTTCATTAATCAATGCTTGAAGTTCTGCTTCGTTTAGCACGTTGTTGCATGTGATTCTACCATTCTACTGAAGATTTTTGCCTTAACCATCCGATATGTAAAAACTGACTAGAATATAACCAGAATCACCTACCAAAGACTACAATATAACCATCAAGACTTGAATAATAAGATTTTGATCTCTTCCAATTTCCAACTATTCACACATTGACTCTTGCATGGAGTATTTTCTCAGCCTCAATTAGTCATGGCCAAGGACTCTTTGAGATCAACAAAGATTCTCACCTCTTGGTATTTCCTCTACTGCTTCATTTAAAACATATTCTCACCACCGCGACATTCTAAAATAAACGAGAGAAAAAGAGTTCTTGTGGTGCTGCGATGATACGCTAAGAGCTAGAGCGCAATTTAACCCTGCAAAATGTAGTTGTCAGTGTAGAATAAATAGGGATCGTTCAAGCCGGGGATTAAGGGTACACATGTAATTGCAAAAACAAATAAAGAATTAATAAAAGTAAAAAGTATTATATTTACAAAAATAAAACAAAGAAAAAATATATATACAAGTAAACACAAATAAGGGGATTTTAGAATTATAAAATCAAAAATTAAAATAAATAAAAATAAAAATATAAAAACATATATACAAAGGTGGAACGCAAAGAATAAATATCAAAACCACATTCATTTGCAAGAAATTCAATCACATGCAATTCCTATAGTTGATTTTTTATGTCATGAGAAAGAAGTTGACCATGTGAAACTTTAAAAAGCAAACGATTTCCCATTTTTTACTTTCCTTGAATAATTACTCTAAGTGAAAACACCTAAATTAATCCTATTGAACATGCAATCATAGTCTAGAAAGCTAGCTAATCAAAAACACATTCAACGCATGAAGAACAAAGAAATGATGTCAACCAAAGTGCACAACCTAGTATAAAAAAATTCATCTATTTACAATCCTCCTTAATTGATTTCGGCTTTTGTCCAAAACCTTTACTACTTATGCAATAGGTTCACAAAACTATTAGGTGAATTGTTTACCTAAATCTAGCACCAATTACATGCATATATCCTAAGTTGGCCACCAAATAACACATACATACAAAAGTTTTCTATAATCCAAAATCAATCAAGCAATCTCACATAAGCAACATAGAAATCAACATATAGAAATCACAATTTTATTTCAAAACATATAAACGGGCTTTAAACTTTGCCCTTAACGTCATGTTAACTAGAATCCATAACTCTACGAATCAAACAAAGGAAAACAAAAGAAAGATGAAATACACCATGAAAGATGAATGACAAAGCCTTGAGATGAAGAACTTGAAGATCCTTGAAAGCAAGCAATCTTCTAGGGATGACACAAGGGTGGATGGTGGCTAAGATCTTGATGTATTGCATGACTTATTCTCCTCCTTGGTTGAGACACAGAGCTTTTGAAGACTAGAGAATTGAGAGAATTTTTGGTGTTTAGAATTATGGGAGAAGTGTTGTCCATGATGCTCCTATTTATAGGAGGATGTCCAAGCTTTCTGGATCCTTCTTTTAATTTCTAGGAAATATCTGCTTGTGCCACATAGCTCCAACCAATTAGATAAATCCACGTCAGCATTCTTGTGTCATCCAACCAATGAGAAACCTCCATAATAACACCTTGATTTAAGGGAGATTATTTTTGCTTTAGTTACATGATTATTTTCTGATTTATCTCCTCAATTTCAGCCAAGAATAAATGTAGACATCAAGGAATGTATTTGGACCTATTTTCAACCTTTCTGCTTGTTGCAATCCCTTGAAATTCTCCTTCCTTATCTGTCGAAGTCTCTCTTTGGCCATAATCATGTATAGATGCATTTAGGATTAATTNAATTGGTGAATATGGAGTGATGGAGTCTAGGGGCCGATCATGAACTTGCACTCGTAACCCAGGCGGATTGGCATTGTGAGAAAATTTCATAAAAGAAAAAAAAGGAAAAAGAGAGGGAGTTAACGGAGTTAGTGGCGTTTAGTTAACGAGACAGGTGTCATTATTTTACACAAGACAGGTTTGGGACTGGGTTTCTGAGACAGGTGATCTCATGATGAGATTCTCATCCCCTCATACCGCACCTAATTAGTCGCACGTAAGTTCAATCTAATACTGGCCAAAAAGACTATATTAAAAAGCAGCTTGCAGTTTTAAAAGAAGAAAATTATACTGTGGCCGCCTAGAATACGTGTATGTTTTGTTGCTTATGAGATCGAGTCTCGGCAGATATTAAAAATGACTCGAGGTTGTTCAAGGAAATTAAGAAGCAATTGCAAGAGGGTGTCAATTTGTTTGCGATGAATTCTTTTATACATTTGCGATACCTTTGTTCAGATGACACCAAATTGATTTTGTTTGCATTCAATTATTAGGCTGGTCGTGGTAATGACATTTATCATTAGAAATTGAACAAGAAATGGTAGTTGAGTCGACTTATATGGCAAACCTGATATCGCTTTCCAGGTCAATTCTCCCCAACTTAATTTTTGAACTTTTGATTCCCTTGTGGAAATTCCCAGTGTTATCTTGAAATGTCTCTTAAAAATATATTTGAACATATGTAAAAAGAAAATTAGGAGCTCTAAAATCAAAAGTGAAATTAATTCAAGTTATAAAGGCTTAAAGAGACATGTGAAACTACTTGAAAGAAAATGTCAATAACTATTGAAAGCTTGATGAAAATTACAATTTAGAGAGAGGATATCATTACTTGCTATTACTCTTAACTTGTAAGTTATGGTGATTCAACGATGTTCCCCAAGGCCGCATTTGTTACACAGGATTGTCATTGCCCACCTTAATTTCTATAAGAGTCCTGGACTCCTCTAGCCTGGCTTATGCTATTCTAGTACTTAGACTCATGTTTGGTGATGACAGGACTATCATTGAAGAAAGCCTCTCCGACTCCATCGAAACCCTTCCCCAGGATCGCAATCATCCCAGATTTGGTCTGAATCTGAGCTTCATCTTCGTCTTCGTCTGTGCTTCCAACCCATAATCTGAGACCCATTGATTATGGACATGCACAGTTCTTGAACACAACCTCAATGATCAGGTCCGTCAGATCAACCTGCCACAAAACCAAGGTGAACAGAGATACCAGAGCCTTCAAATTAAATAGCATATGGATCACCGAATAATAGAGCTTAAGCTCTTTTAGCTTGGCCTCTTCAGCATTAGTAGGGACGCAAAATGGCACCGTCGCCTGAAAGATGTCGAGATCGAGCTCCTCGACTCCTTTCTTGACCGATTTCCGAACCCACTTCTCAAAACTCCTTGGCCACCATCCCTATGTGCACGCACTGCTGTGGGTCTTGGCCGGCGTTGAACCGTTGAGGATTTGAATTCGACGCCTGGAAATATAGAGGCAATAGAGGGAGGAGGAAGAAGAGGCCTCTGGTTTTGGAGGTTAAGGTCTGGTGAGGAAAGTGAGAGAGAGAGAGTGAGCGGGGTCGTGAGAATGATGAATAGTGGAGTAGAAGGAGGCTTGCACAATCCCATGGTTTTTGGTGGGTTTGTGGTAGAAGGTGTTGGAGCTGCTGTTGGGACTGTGGAGTCTCATTAAAAATAGTCCTCCTTGCTGCCAAACATGGGATAACTGGGATTAGACTAGATAAGGATGTCCAATCCCATCCAATCCCATGTAACAAACACCACCCAAGTGTATTATTCTAGTTATTTTGGTAATATAGGTTGCAGTAAAATTGCATGAATAATATGAAATTGGCTAAAGTGTTCTCTGTAAATGAAACCAAATAACAATCTTGTTATTAGAATGCAATTTGTAGTTCTCTAAAAAAATATAAAGAAAACTACCCAAAAGTACCATTTTCCCCTAAGTTTTCTCTTATTACAAATTTTTCTAACAAGTCTAATATAAAACCCAATTGTTTTTCCACAGGGATAATAATCATGTCTTTTTAATTTTTGTAGGGACTATTTTACCCGTAAACCATGTTAGAGTTTAGTGGTGACATTGTGGAGCTTGTGGTGAAGAGAGAGAGAGAGAGAGAGAGAGTTTGAGTAAGGCAAGAGTTGCATTTTGGGTTTAGTGGATCGACATGACACCTGATTTTGGAGAGTTAACTTTTGGGGAGAAACACCCACATAAAACAACTTCTAGATCCCTAACAAAATATAATTTATACAGTGGTTGTGGCAAAAATTCTTAACTTTACTGATTATGAAACTTTCTAGGTCATCTTTACTTGCTGTAATGTTGTAATATGTATGTGTTTCATGAGTAATGCTAAGTGAATCACCTTTTTCAGAAATTTCCCAAACAATGGTTCACCTATCCAAGCAGATGAATATTAAAAGAAGTCAACAATAGCCTACAACTATTGATCGACTACAAGCATCAAGAATGGCATAAAGTTCATCTGTCAGTACTTGCCACGTGTTTTACTGTCTTCTTCTTCTTTTCTTTTCTAGTTATATTGAAGAGGATTCGAGCTTTTGGTTAAGTCTAGTCTTAACTCAACTGTCAACCCTCATTTCTCCTTAAGTCAACCCTAATGACGTCATGCCAAGTCTATTATGAAATTGGTAACTATTGCCTTAGTCTTACTTGAATATCTTAAATATTGAACATATTTGAAAGCAAGATAACAATGTAGCTTACATCAAACATCGATGTCTATTTATGTGGTTAGAAAAAGTGTCCTCTTGACTCGTGAATTACATAGAAACAAATCTCTATATCTAAAGGGGTATGGACTCATTTCTAGTCTCTAGAGACATATTTGTTTCATGCATGGTGTTTCTTTGGGGACAAGAATAATATTGGAGAAAACTTTTGACTTTGTTCGGAGGCTTCCCTAGTAGTGTTAGGTTACTGTATTACTTGGAGCCTTAATTCTAAGGTTACATTATGTTTGATTAACCTAGATTTCCTTTGCTTTAGATTTTTCATTCATGGCTCAATATTGTCGTAGTCCGGTTATTCGGGCGAGTCATTTTATAATATTTTTCTTCTTTACATTCAATGGACTGACACCCCATTTGATAAAATAATACAAAAACCGTTGCTTAATTCGCCCCATCCACATAAACCATAGTAGTAGAGTAGCTAGAAAGAACGAAAGCACATACAAGAAACAAGAATCTCGCTGTTGAATTTAGGAAGGTTTTCGGTACACAGCGTGTAACTTCACGCACCGCTGAGATTGGACAGTTTTGAGTGAAAAATAACTGACTGCACATATGAACGGCTGAGATTGAATATTGTTATATGTGGACCTGCATCGCCATGTATAGAAGAATTTTCTATCGTGAACTTGAGGATTTCAGAATTCTTTGACATCAAATTTAAGGCTTGGATGATGAAGAATATCACTGTCATTTGCATCTCCAACAATGTAAGAATTTTGGACTGAACTTGTCAACAAATTCTCCCTTGTGCTATTGTATACTTGTTGTATTACCTTTATGTACTCTTACTTTACCTTGTTTATCTAGGTTGTTTGTCGATCACTCCATCTAATTGTTCTGATTCACCATATCATACAATGTTCCATGGCTCGAATTCGTAGATAATGTAGGTTGTTTGTCGATCTTTACATCTAATTGTTCTGATTCACCATATCATACAATGTTCCATGGCTCGAATTCGTAGATGATGCAATTTGGAGTTTTTCGGGTTTTGAGTTTTCTAGGACCATCAACCTCAGGAGGCTCGTTTTCTTTCTCGGCCTAGAACAAGCATGAGATTTTCACTGCTTCCTCCTCTATCCTCAAGAAGAAGAAGCCAACTATTCGTCAACTGGAGCGTCCCATTCCCACATCTGCTTTGTCTTCGGGGGTCACCTACTGGTTGGGCTGTAAATGCAAGTAATGGAGAGAATATTGTTTCGGCGGTGGAATATGGACTGGAGCAAAACCAAAGTTCAGTGCTTGTGCCTAATACTGTGACTGGTACAGGAACAGGTGAGGATGCAAGCATGATGCAAGTAATGCAACATGATGTGGTAGCTTTTAAGAAAAGGGATAGGAATGGTGATTGCAATCCCTCTCCAAAGAAGTTCAAGACCATTTTGGGTAGTAAGATCCCAACCTTGCAGGCTAATGCTTTGGGACTAGTTGAAGATGACAATGATACTCCTCTTGTCACTCTAAAGAAGAAGATGGGTACGCCGCTTTGCAGCAAGAACAAAAGCCAAAGCTCTGATAAGAAGTCTGGTGCTACCCCTCTGAGACTCACTTATCCTGTAGCAAGAGGTTCTGTTTCTAGCCCTAGAGATAAGGGTAAAGGAAAGCTCTAGGCTTTCATGGTTCTCTTGCCTACTACTTAAAAAAAAAAAAAAAAGGGTTTGGAACCCAACCTTACTGGGAGGCTCAGCCCTAGGGTTGTCAATGAATCATGTCGGGTTGGGTTCATGTCAGGTTAAGCTATTTGTCGTGTCGCAAGATACAAACCCAACCCATTTAATAATCGTGTCAAAAATTTAAACCCAAACCCAACCTATTTATTAAATGGATTACCCGTTTCCAACCCGCTTAACCCATTTAACAAATACGTTATGTCGTGTTAGACAAAATGATCCATTTAAGGGTTAATAATGCAACCCATTTAACTAAAAAAAATGCATAAATTGATTAAATTCACTAAAAACTCCACAAGACGAAGAATATAAATAATTTTATATATTCATAAATAATTAAATCCAATAATTATAAAGCAAAATATTTCAAATTATCTAATCCTATGATCAAATACTCTCAACGTCCAAAATTTCAAGAATAAGTATAGCATAATCGGGTTATACGGGTTCACTTCGTATTGGCGGATTGACCTGTGGACGACCCATTTATTAAATGGGTGATGGCGGGTTTACCTATGGCCGACCTGCTTTTTAATCGTGTGGATTCGGCCCGCTTTATTTCATGCAGGTTTCGAGTCGTGTTATCGGTCGTGTCGGAATCGACAGCCCTACTCAGCCCCACGCCCGAATATTATTGATAATAGAAGGATGATTATACATCGTGGGGGACATATAACATTCACCTCGAGTACTAGTACAAGAATCATCATAGAGTACATCCTGAATAATAGCAGGTGCCTCCTTTAACCAATACTCATCTAAAACAAATAAACTAGCAAGATGCGCTAATTGATGGGCTACACCATTTGCTTCACGATAAATGGACTGTAATCGAAAAGATGTAATATCCTGTAGATAAGATTTACAATCCTTTACAATACAACCCACCTCTGATAGGTCCTCCATTGGGTTTTCTACTACTTTCTTCTTAATTAACTCTAGTTGTACACCAATTGAGGTCTATAGGAGACTAGGTTTACTGTTCAAAGAGAGGTTAGTAGTGAGAATTTGGTTTCTTTGTTGTTAGGCTCAATAAGTGAGCGTATGTGTTAACAGTGAGGGTCACATGTCTTTTGCTTTGCGGCTTGTGCCATCTAGATTTATTGGTATGAGACAGCATTTGATATAAGTGCCTTCTGGCTATAGATAAATAAATAAAATTATCTATTTTCTCAAAAAAAAAAAAAAAAAAAAAAAAAAACCACTTGATTGCATATCAATAATTATAGAAATTTTTGAATCACCCGGCTACACTATTATTGCCGGTGGAGATATTAAGCCAAAGTTTTATGTGAATCAAGTCCCTCTCAGTAGGCAAAGCATGTGAACACTGGCCTTTAGATTCACTAATTAAGTTTGCCATTATAATTAAACGTATATGGCATAAAAACAGATGAGATGAGGGGACTTGAACAAACAACAAAGTAATCATCAACTTTAGAAAAGAAATTAATAAAAATAAAAAGAAGATAAAGCTAACTTCAATAGAATGGTAAATTACCTGTGATCTTTAGGGGTGGGCAGAAACCAAACCGGGAGCAGAAAACAGGTCGAACCGGGCCAGAAAAGGGGGTTCGGTTACCAAATTGGAAGAAATAGTGAAGAAAAATGTATCAAACCAGACCGGACCGGGTAGAACTGGGTCGGAACCGGGTTCTTTTTCTAAACAGACCGGAATAAACCGAACCGGCCGAATTTATATAATATATTAATTTTTAGTTAATTTTTAATAGGTGTCAACGTTTGATTGCTTTCTGATTGGTTTCATGTGAACCTGACCTTACCTGATCATAAAAAACCCTAACCTATTCGAGACCCACTCTAAGAGTCTCTCATTCACTCATTCGTTCTTATCTAGCCGTTTTCTCGGCTCTCTCTCTCTCTATCTCTCTCTCTCAAATCATACACAAACCCTGAAAATCTCCTCATCTCTCGCCGTTTTGCTTCATCTTTCAGTTCACCATCGCCGTTTTGGGGTCAAAGAGTCGCGAAGCTGTAGCCTGTGCTAGTACAGAAGTAAGAGAACAAGATCATGGATCTAGCAAAAACGATGTAATACAACCTGATCTCATTTTATCTGATCTAGCAAAAATCTTCCACAACAAAAACCCAAGCTCTATTTATGTTCCATTTGAGGTATCGGTATGGTGCAGATCCGATTTTCTTTTGTTCGATTTTATTGTTATTATTTTTTTTTTTTGAGATCAGATTGGGTTTAATGGCTTATGTCAATATGGTTAAAAATTATGGTTTATGAATTCCGAATTATGTATTGCATGATATCAACTTACAGATCTGGAGTATTGAAAGCTAATTTATGGTTCTTGCCTTTGTACTTGTGTAATCTGGGAACTAATAGAGGGAGCCAGTCAAGAAATCCGGGAAGTAAAGCATTGTAAACTAGAAGATTTGGAAGAAGTTCTTCTATGGGAGATTGGAAGCCCGAAGCTTGATGAAGTTGAAGATTGATTCATTTTGTTTTTTGTTGAAGCTTGATGAAGTTAATCTATATATGGATTCTTTTGTTTTTCTGGAACTCTGATTCATTTTATTGTGTAATTAAGTACTGGTTTATTGTTGATGATTACTTGTAGAACTTGATTCAATTCAATTTAAGTGAGAAGTGAGAACTTTGCTGGGAGCCTGGGACTAGTTGTTTAATTGAAATTGAAATGGGCTTTAAACTGCTTAATTGGAGCAACAGGCTTTAAACTGTTTAATTGAAATGAACTTTAAAATCTAATAAAAATATGATAGTTAGGCCCATTAAAAATGACCCGCACCGAACCGGGCCGAACTTATATTTCGGCCCACGTGAAAGTCAATCAGTTGGCAGTTTGAATTTTGGCCCAACCGCATTGACCGGTTCGAAAACGGTTTGGGCCAAAAGCGAGCCTGCCCGAACCGTGCCCACCGCTAGTGATCTGTGTTCATATGCGTTGAAGACTTGAATAGAATGGTAGATTAACATAAAAACAAAAGAACATTAGTATAATTTAAATGGATTATTGAGACCATTTACCTAAGTTGTGATTACATATAATGAATACATCAAGTATCAAAGCCCCAGCAAACCCAATCCTGCATTTTAATAAACAAGGACTTGGCTCCATGTTCACATTCATTTGAGCCGGGCCCTATAAAATAGTACACTAATTAGGCCATCTCCAATCGTCAAGGTCTAAAATAGACTATGGTCTAAATTTTTAGACCTTTATTAAGTACCATTCATCCAAATAGTAAGGTCTATAATTTTTTCAACTCTAATTGTTTGAGGTCTACAATTGCATACCCTAACACATTTGAATCATCCATGTGGGACAGCCGTTGGTTTTCATGGTCTAAACCAAGGTCTATATTTAGACCAACCAATAAACTTTAGACCTCCATATTTGATTTTTGTAATAGACCCAACTTCTTATTAGAGATGAATTTCAGGAACAATGGCCTATAATTTAGACTTTAGATCCACCATTGGAGAAGGCCATAAGCCTCCCTATTCTGTCCCAAACTTCTCTATCCCTATTTTGTCCCACCAATATTATTTTGACACCTGTATTCTACATAACATTAGTCTCACTCTGTTAACCTAATTTTTTTTCTTGGATGAGTTATACTAGGAAAAACTCAAACATTCATTACTTGCCGCTGAAACGCCATTGTCGTACAAACAAGTTTTGAACTCAAAAAGGATTTCCAGTCGATAACCCGGCTTTCCTATTTATCTCAATTAATACATGCCAATTTGGTTCTCAAGTATAGAGATAACATGTTTTTGATGAATATATATATTGAAGTCATCAAGTGCTTCACAGAGAGAAAGCATTGATGGGTTTTCTGGGTTGCTTTATATGGCTGTTGCTTATTAAGATCTGGGCTTTTGTAATCAATTTAATTTGGGTTCACAATCAATTAATCTGGATCTTAATCAAGTATGGGGAAGCAAAAAAAAAAAAGAAAAGGAAATATCCGGGTTTCTACTGTTGAAGAAAGAGGTGAAAAAAATAAGGGTTTTTGTCCATTTACACCATTTTTAGAGATTTTTTTCCCACTTATCCCACTAAGTTTTTTTAATTCCCTCTTACCCAAAACACTCTAAGGAGGTCTTCCCTAATACCCCATTAAGATTTTTTTTTTGTTTTTATTATTTTTCTAATACCATTTTACCCTCACCTTTGTTACTTAGAGAGAGAGAGAGAGAGAGAGACAATGGAAGAGAGAGAAACCATAGGGGACTTCGCCGGAGTCCGATCACCTGCTGCCGGATTCCGGTCACCGGCTGCCGGATTCCGGCCAACTTCGCCGGAATCCGGCCAATTTTCGCAGGAATCCGGTCACCGGCCGCCAGATTCCGATCACCGGCTACCACCTACCGGAAAGTTTTTTTGCCCCCAATAGATGTCTATTGCCCTCTAATAGACGTCTATTGCCCCCAATAGACGACTATCAGCCATGTATTGCCCCCCAATAAAGGGACAATAGACGTCTATCAACCATGTATTGGCCCCTAATAGACGTCTATTAACCATGTATTGCCCTCCCAATAGACGACTATCAGCCATGTATTGCCCCCCAATAGACGTCTATTGGGGGGCAATAGACATCTATTAGGGGGCAATAGACACCTCAATAGACGTCTATCAGCCATGTATTGCTCCCAATAGACGTTTCGATTACCGAAATAGGAACTAATCTTCCTAAAATTAGACAAACAAAACTTTGATTAAAGAAAAAAAATGAAGAGATTATATCAATTTAAAAACGTCTATTGCCTCCCAATAGACATAGACATTCAAAAATTTTTTGTCCTTCCTTCTGTCCCATTACTTAAAAAAAAAAAAAAATTGATTAGGACACCCAGAAAATGATCTGGGCACCCACGCTGCACCTTTCTTCGCCGGTTTTCGCTAGTTAGAGACGTGTTGCCTGTTGCAGGTCATCGATTGTTGTTTTGATCCCAGTCAGTAGATCGAAACCAGAGCACGAAGATGTCTGAATGTTAAATCAGGCCCTCGGTTGCAGATCGTTGCTCGCCTCGTTGCTGTTGCCGGTTGCAGGCCTCGATTGCTTTGTGAGGAGACCGGCGAGATGGAGATCAAGACGTGTGTGTTGGATCGTCGGAATCTGCAAGAGAGAGAGAGAGGTAGAGAGAGACGATGATTCAGATCGGCTTGGCTACCGGAGTCGAAGAAACGACGACGTGAACAGCACCGTTGCTTTTCGATGGATCAGCGCCGGAAAACGCAGTGAATCCTCTACCTCCGCATCTGGATCAACGCCCGGAAATGCCGCCGCCGTGGAAATCCACCGAAGTCGTGCTGGGATGGGAGAGGCAAGCTCCGGCGAAGGGATGGGATAGAGAGAGAGAATGGCAGTGGTTGCAATTTCTTAATTGAGTTTAGGGCACAATGGTCATTTGATGTTAAATTGTGTAGATGGAATAAAACTATGTTGTTGGGGCAAGTGGGATAACTTTGCCTCATTTTGGGGCTTTTGGTCAAAGACCCAAAAAATAAAGAAACAGCGAAAAGAAATCCTAACAGGCTCCAGCAAGATTAATCTGGCGATAAAGAGTTCAAAAATGTCAGTCTTCATGCGGTGGAGAACGGTGGAGCCGTGGAGAAGAAGGGCGGCCAAAATTAGTGTTTTATTTTCTTAAAAAAATTGCTGCGACTTAACAGAGTTATATTTTTGCTAGTGGGTTGACAGGTGTCGTTGTTTAATAATGGGACAGAGTTGGGACACAGATTTCTGGGACAGCAGCTCGCTTTCTTTGATACAATATTGAATATTGATACCTCAAAAATTACTGGTTCGGATATCAAGTCAAGGTTTAGCATTTAATCTCCTCAATTATCTGCATGAATATTCTCTTTTTAAATTCAATTATTAAGTTCATCATTGAGTTTTTTTTTTACTACTGCAGACATAATTTTTTGCCAACACCAATACACCATACAATACACAGCTATTAAGTATCAAATCCTCGCAAATTAAGGTGCAAAGCAACCATGCAGAGCATGTGACGTGAATTTTCCCTTTTTATAAACATAGACTTGAGTCACTTGACAGCTTGGCTTGGATCCATCTCTCCCAACTATTCAAACGTTGACTCATCTACCTTCACGTAATGTTTTCTGGTAGTTGTTCTCACTTATCTTCAGGTCCT
The DNA here is from genome assembly GCA_024704745.1 of Rosa lucieae. Taxonomy (NCBI): domain Eukaryota; kingdom Viridiplantae; phylum Streptophyta; class Magnoliopsida; order Rosales; family Rosaceae; genus Rosa; species Rosa lucieae. Next base: position 14,622,982 of record CM045495.1, on the reverse strand, counting down.
ATATAACAACTTGCTGATTGAGCTTTCCTTGCTCTCTTTCTTTGATATCTAAAGGCGAAAGATCGAGTTTTGTCAATTGCTTTCATTTGTCTTCTGATTTAAGTGTCCCCTGCACACTTGTGGCTAGCGACTTTGTTTCAGTTTTAGTTTGATTATAGCTTTATGCATATTAAAAAAAAAGCCATAAAAAAGGCAGGGGCGGAGTCAGAAATTTTTTTCAGGTAAGGCAAGACAATGGCAGGAGGGGAAGAGGGGAAAATTAGAGGGAAGCTATAGGTTCTGGAGGCAATTATGAAGATTTTGCCATGGTTTTGTCACGTTTTTGCCCAATTTCTGCCATTTCCACATACATGGCTACACCAAATCAGTGTAAACTCAAAACCCAGTCTAGGCAAGTGCCTAATTTGGGCTCTATGTGAATCCGCCCCTAAAAAGGTATTGCATTTACATTATTTCTACTAATTCATGGTTTTATTGTCTTTTTCAAAATGTTTTATGAAAAAAATTAGTATCTTCATCATTTTGTTTTACCTCTGTTCTTGTGTTTTTTTTGTTTTTTCACAGATATAGATTTGGTTCATACTCTATCTTGTTTTAAGCAGAGAATTTGAAGGAGGAACATACCTTTATTCATACGTCATTACCAAACAACTAAGGTATGTCCTTTAATTTTCTTCTTCAATTTCATTTGCTCTCGGTTTTTTTTTTTCACTTTTGGAGCAATAACTGTTATACTATAGGTTTTAACTATTCTCAATATTAAGAATATGTTTGGTGAGTTACTTACTTGGAATAGATAATGAATCCACGTCGACGAACTTGATAGAACTCTTACAGATCAATCTTCCGGATGCAATCACACAATGAAACACTGAATCTGTCTTGCCTGTTGTGATTGATAGAGCAGGGCTTCAGTCCCTTTTATAGGCATACAAGAATCAAGAATCTCCCATAAATTAAGATTCCTAATTTTAAAATGGCCATGCATAGAGCTTTCCTAAACCATTTATGAAATAGGTTTGCATTTTATATTGACTATGATTCCTAGTCAATCTCAGGATACTTGAATAGAACTTACTGTACTTTCTTGGTTACTTTTTCAAGTGGAGTATGACAAGTTGTTGAACGAAGCTTAAGCAATACTAAATCCACAATAAGTCTTACATTCTCCCACCGACTGTATATTATTTAAGTCAACAAGAATGTCATATAATCGGATATATTAACCCTGAAGTGTGCTCTTGAGATAGTAAGAATTTCAGGACCTAAATCATAGCTGAGTCAAATCAAAATTTGCATAATTCAGACTATGGAAAAATGAGCATTAAGCAATACCAGCACTCCATAATCGCATGCAGCAACTTTGAACCACACAAGAGGCAATTTTTAGAACATGAAAACATAAAGTAATACATACATGACCTGCACTCAATGATCAAAACTGTATGCAGAATGTATTATAGCTTATCTAAATGCCAAAAGCTCAACTGAAGAGAATATTCATATGCAAATAATGAAATCAAATCTGCATTTAAGCCGCACATATTTGAACTATAACATAAAATAAACTAATACATGCTGAATTCTCAATAGCACACGTAAGATTGCATAAGAATTAATGCAGAATTTCTGAATAATATTGCTTTTATAATGTCATTACTAACTGAAGTTATAAGAAGCTAATGAAGGAAAACAAGTTAAATAAAAACAACTTAGACTTAAAACTTCCACCAGTCTATCCCTCTAAACGTACTACTCAAGACTCCCATATTTTTCACATGTTCTTGATAAACTGATAATGGTTTGGTGGGAGGATCAGCTAACTGCTCTAAGGTACCAATCTGTATAACTGCTATCTCATCATTCCTGACACTTTCTCTTACAACAAAGTTCTTAAAATTAATGTTTTTGGAAGCTGAGGATCTCTTACTGTTCTTTACAAAGAAAATAGTTGCTTCTTTGCCACAGAAAATCCTATCAGGCCTCTCAATGGAATTTATAATCTGAATTTCCTTAATAAAATTCCTTACAAGTTTGTTCATGAACAGAAATGCATTCGGCCTGCATTGTAGATGTGGCTGTCAAACTTTGTTTGACACTTTTCCAGGACACTACACTAGCAGCTAATATAGAAAGAAAACATGAAGTGGATTTGAGATCATCTGGGCATAAACACCAGCCGCAATCAAAACCTATATAAAAGACACAGAGATGACCACAATCTTGAACTTCCAAGTCTTTATGCTCCAATAAAACAGAGAATTTTAGAAAACTACATCAATACATGATAATTAAATCCAGTAGCTGATCAAGTTAAAAATAAAAATAAAAATAAAAAAGACAGTTTTTACAAGTAATGATTTGTAATCAACTACATCATACACTCGTTCAGAATTCACACATTTTGATTTCCTAATTCAAATAGAGACTTGGTGAACCATATATTGAACATATTCTCAACTTATAGTAACAGAGCAAAGAAACCATATCCAATCCCACCAAGACTATTCAAATGCACAGTTTATGGCCTATCTAGATGGTTTTAGGGTTAATATGTCAACTGGGTTTCTTCCAATTGAAATGTAGATATCTAACATTGAGTAAGAAACAAAAACTGAGGCTTTAGAAGATCGAAACCTAAACACTCAGCTTCTTGTTTACTCTGACATGTATGAAACCCAAATCACAAAACACCGGCAAACAATAAAGACACCCCTCAAATGGAAAGAATGCAAGCCAGCAGAAGTTGATGCAGAAGTTGCAGTCTTGCAGAAGCAATTGAAGAATTATCAAGGATAATATCACATAACCGGATCGCCTAAACTGGAAGTCGAGAAACCCAAAAACTAAAAGATAATGCCCATGGTGTCGAAGAAACCTGGAAATCAGCGATGGAACCAGAAGAAATGGCAAGATATATATGGATGTCATCGTAACTTTTCATTCTGCCTCCATTTTCTGGATATCATAATTTCCAAATTAAAGAATCTTTCAAGGAAAATAATTTATATACCGACCAATTGTATTCTAAGTCATTATAAATATCCCTCTTTGATTTTATTTGCTCTGTTTCTCTCTCTCGTTTTTTTTTTCCCTATTCGTTCTACACACAACATTACTTTATAAACGAAAATATCTCAAATCCTCTGATTCCCTCAAAAAAAAAAAAATCTCAAATCCTCTGAACCTTTAGTAAGTCATACCCAGATTTGATGACCTTTGTTTCTTTCGTCCTTTCTTTGAGTTGAATATCAAGTTTTGTTGCAACCCTGATCTTATTTGATTCGTTTGTATTCACTAACAGACATGTGGTTTCTTGCTGCAATTACTGGAGTTGTTGGAAAGATTGCTGAGTTCACAGTTCCACCAGTTAAACGCCAAGTGGGTTATGTAATCCACTACAACAAGAACCTCAAAAAACTAGAGAGTCGAGTAGATGACTTGGGTGAGGCCAGAGAAAGAATGAAGCATGCTGTTGAAACAGAGAAAAGAAAAGGTAGAGAAATTGAAGCAGGTGTCCAGAACTGGCTGACTAAAGTGGATGAGATGATTGAAAAAGCAAACAATTTCTTGAAAGATGGACAGCATGCAGAGACTAGATGTCTCCATGGCTTTTGTCCTAATCTAAAGCTTCGCCATCATCGCAGCAGGAAATCAACAAAATTGGTTAAAGAAGTTGCTGAGCTCTGGGGGAAAAAGGATTTTGGCGATATTGCATACGATGTCGAACCAGAGGAGGTGTGCAGCACACCTGCTAAAGATTACCAGGCCTTTGATTCAAGGACTTCGGTTGCGAAGGAAATCATGAATGAACTGAGACAATCTGATACCCACATAATTGGGGTGTACGGTATTGGGGGTGTGGGGAAGACAACGCTTGCTGAAGAAGTTTATCGGCAAGCCACAGAAGATAAAACTTTATTTGATGATGTTGTTATAGTAAAAGATGTGAAAAAGATTCCAGATTTGCATGGAATTCAAAAAAGAATTGCTGAAAAGTTGGGAATGGACTTTCTCGGAGATGAGACTACAGACAAAAGAGCTAGTCGTCTTTTTAGTAGGATAAAAAAAAATAAAGTTCTGGTAATTTTGGATGACATACATGAAAAAATAGATTTGGAGATTGTGGGAGTTCCACGTGTGTCGAATTGTAAAGTATTGTTGACATCTAGAACCAGAGAAGCATTATCGGGTGAGATGTGTACACAAAAGGAGTTTCAACTTGACCTTTTAGATGCAAAAGAAAACTGGAGTTTATTTGAGAAGATGGCAGGTGATGTTGTTCAAAATCCTGCCATACGAGAAGCAGCAATAGAAGTAGCCCAAAAGTGCGGAGGCTTGCCGCTTTTAGTGGTAACAGTTGCAAGGGCGCTGAAGGATAGAAATGCATTATATGCTTGGAAAGATGCCGTGCGACGCCTAACAATATTTGATAAAGAAGGATTCACGGAAAAATCATACTTGGCTCTGGAGTGGAGTTACGAGCAATTGGATGATAAGGAACTTAAGCCATTGTGCTTGCTATCTGGAATTATGAGGATTACTCTATGAATCTTCTTGACTTGCTGAAATACAGTATGGGCTTAGGTTTGATTAAAAACATGAATACGATGGAAGAAGCACAGAATGCACTACATTCATTGGTTGAAAAACTTAAAGATTCTTGTCTATTGCTAGAAGACAGTGATAATAATAAATATTTTAGAATGCATGATCTTGTTCGTGAAGTTGTAAACCAGATTGCCTTGAGAGAGCAACATGTCTTCAAAGTTACTATTGGAGATGAGTTCAAAGAATGGGCAGCTAAGGACTTTTGTAAAAAGAGCACTATGATCATTCTTGATAACTGCAGTATTCCCCATCTTCCTGAAGGTTTGGAATACCCAGAACTGGAAATGTTTACCTTTTGTAGTAGCGATCTTGATCACTGCTTGGAAATTCCCAGAAACTTTTTTGAAGGGATGAAGAAACTCAAAGTGTTGGACTTCACTAATTTGAGTATCCCAACGCTACCTCCATCTCTCCAATTCCTAAAAAGTCTTCGGACATTGTGTTTGGATGCCTGCACCTTGGGAGACCTAGCTTTAGTTGGAGAGCTAAGAAACTTAGAAATGCTTAGCTTTTTAAAATCCAAGTTTAGAAAGTTGCCCGAAGAAATAGGGCAATTGACACGTCTGCGATTGTTGGATTTGAATGGTTGCTCTCAACTCGAAGTGATTTCACCTAATGTTATATCAAAATTCAAAAGGTTAGAAAACTTGAGAATGGGTGATAGCTTCAACCGATGGGAGGGTGAAGAAGTCATCAGTAGTCAAAGAAGAAATGCATACCTTGAAGAGCTAAAGCACTTGCCTCAGCTAACTGCTTTACAAATACATATCTCAGATGCTAACATCGTTCCAGCAGATTTGTTCACCACTAGTGAGTTAAAGAGATTCCAAATATGTATTGGTTCTGCATGGAAATGGGATAATGTGGATGAAGCCCTCAATGTACTAAAGCTCCGACTCACTGTTAGCAATGAATTGGACCAAGGTCTAAGAATGTTGCTAAAAAGAACTGAAGACTTGTACTTGGAGGGGACGGAGGCTGTTAATAATAGTATTGTCTATCAAATAGGTGTCGAAGGTTTTCAGAAATTGAAGCATCTCCATCTCCAAACGACTGCCGACTTTGCGTATATCATAAATGGGAAGGTGCGCTCCTTCATTTGTTCAAATTTGTCATCATATTATAATTAATTTTGTTACTTTGTAATAGAATTATAGACGTCCTACATGTATTAAGGTCATTATTTCTGTGCATAGAGAATAATTTCGAGGGAGATGCAAGAGCTACTTGATTTTCATTTTGTGAACTTCTAATCTCCTTTATTATCAAGCGCAAAACACGGTATTACAATTGTCGTGTTATTTTGCTGTTGTTAGAATTAGTGATTGTTGGGACCGGTGGGCAAGTGGATTAGAGTAGGACTTTGGGACTTAAATGTTATTAGAAGAAGGCTGAACTTCTAATCATATTGCTTCTTACTTGATTACTTGCTTGATTGCTTAGTTACATGATAACTCTAGATAAATTCTAGATTACTCTGGGTAAATTAATGTAGTTCTAGACAAACTTTCATCATTGTTCCAGGATGATGTAGAGACTTGCCAATGTGCATTATCATTTTTAAAAACAACTTAAATACAGTACAAAAATATTGTTTCGAAGGCATACTCTACTATATATGAAAAAGAAATCAGATATTTTAGAATATCGAAAATATCGATTAGTCATTCTTAACATAGTCATTTAATTGCTCCTTTTTTTTTTTAGTATTTAATTACTTTTATTGTCATTTTTCCTAATGATCTAGCAATAGCAAATGTGATTTCCTAAACATGATCTACTTGTGCCATATGTATAGGTTAGGTATCCCAACTTGACATGGTTGGGGGTGAATGAACTCAATGGTTTAACATTCTTGTTATCATCTTCAATGGCTAGAAGCCTTGCACAACTCAAACGTCTTCAGGTATCAGGATGTCAAATAATGGAAGAGATAGTATCAATAGAAGAATCTGATGAAGAAATTGTAGACAACTTCTTTTGCCAGCTACAAATTCTAGAGCTAAAAGACCTTCCAAATCTCACTAAATTCTGCTCAAGAAACCATACTGAACTTTCAAATCCATCCTCTGGGATACAACACTTTCTTTTTGACAATAAGGTGACTAATACATGTATTTTCCTATTTCTTTTTGGCTAATACATTGACATATTTTCTTTCACATTTTATTTCCAATATTCTCGATCAATTAGTTACATATTGTTTCTTCACCGGTCCATGGTTAAGATTAATATAATGTATATGCAGGTAGAGTTTCCAAACTTGAAGAAGTTATCCATTGATGGCCTAGCAAACTTGACAACAATATGGAACAATCAATTTTCTCTAGAGAGTTAAAAAAATCTAGAGATAATTGAAATTGTTTCATGTGACAGTTTGAAAAGTATTTTTCCAGTTTTGGTTGCTAGAAATCTCCAGCAGTTAAAAAGGCTGATAGTGAAGAGTTGTGGAGCTCAGGAAATTGTTGCAAAGGAAGAGTCACTACAAACAACACCTAAGTTTGTGTTTCCAAAAGTAACAGAAGTGATTTTTAGTGATATGCCACAACTCAAGAATTTCTACCGAGGAATGCATGTGTCTGGCTGGCCGTCTCTTAATGAGTTGAGGGTGGTAGAATGTGCTAAAGTCAACGTGTTTGCCGAGGAAATCTCAAGTTTTCAAGAACATAATGAGCCAGAACGTCTTAGTGTTCTTATCTCGCCTCTCTCTTTTTAATTGAGAAGGTAAGAGTATGTACTTAATTTACACCTTCTTTTTATTAAAAGTATTAATCTAAAATATATTATGACATATACCTTGATACATCTAGGACTTTTGTCTCAGCATCTAAAATGTTCTAAGATTTGTTGGCATTGTGATTAAAAGTTCACTAAAAAGAGAGGTTCAGGGAAGAAAAACTTGTTATGCAATCACACGATTAAAAAAAAAAAATGAAAAGGAGCACAAAACTAGTCTTTTTGCATCAAAACTTAAAAATACACATATTCACAAGGTCGGGCCATTTTTGTTCCATTTGGAGTTTTTTTTTTTTTTTTTGTCTTTTTGATGATGGAAAGAAGTTACAAAACAAAATCACATAAAACACCCCCTCCTATTTTGGAGGTGGTTCATCATATCTATACTATTATTAAGAGAAGAGAGTTTGTCAGCCAAAACATAAATTTTTTACCAAAATATCCCTCAAATATAAAAAAACATTTGAACTGAAATATTTGAAAAAGACAAAATGGTAAATTCACAAATAAAAAAATAAAATAAATTTAACAAAAAAAAATCAAAAATCAAAAATCAAAAACAAAATATGTGCAGCAATTTTCTCCACATTCTGTGGAATAACTTCCCACATAATTATCCACACTCATAGGGTGTGTTTGGAGTCTAGTTTGTTTTAATCAAAGAGGCAGTATTGGAGAGGTATATAACTAAAGGCTGCGGCTATTGACACCCTACTAATTACTTTGTTCACCGTACATTCTCTTCTCACCCTACATATATCTTTTTAATTTCAAGCTTACTTAGTTCATCCATTACAGTACCCAAAATACCATTTTCCAAAGTAAGGTTTAACTTGAATTATTTTCTATTTGGCTTCCTTAGCGTCTCGAATTCTATTTTTGTTAGCATAACATGAGAACGATTGAAGATGACAAATGCTAAGAAGCCGTAACACTTTCTTTAAAGATGAATGAAGACATTAAAAATGAAGTTTAAGTATGTGTTTTATAGGTTGTAATTCATAAAAACAAATATAATTTTTAATAAGATATTGTCTTTTATTGTAATTTTATATTAGGATAATTTAGTCTTTCAATATAGGGTGAAGAAAGTAGTTAGTAGGGTGGAAATAGCCACACCCATAACTAAATTCTAACTGTAATAAATAATAAATAACTAAATAAAAAGAGGAAATGTTGATTTATCTTTAGTTAGCATATTTTGTAATGTATAACAATGTGCACACATATCTATAGTCGCTCTCACCCCCTGAAAATAAGAATCTTAAGAAAGGCTCTTTTAAGTAGTAAAAAGTGAATCAGCACATCAAATTAGCAACTGCTTAATTATAATCAAGTTCCGTGATCTTGTCTATTTTAGGACTCATTTCCCAACTTGGAATGGTTGTTCGTGAGAGCAATGGAGCCACTCCCAGCAGCAGCAGCGCAATTGTTTAGCAAACTAAAGCATCTTGAGGTTTATAAAGTGAATAAAGTTTGTGTTGAATGGCTTGAGAAGTCAAGCTAAGTATGATTGTATTTATAGTCATTTACACGATTAAAGTCCTAGATGATTACAATATCAAAACAGAATTCAACTCTATCATAACAGAAGATATTCTAGAATTCAAAATACAAGATAAGAAGAGTGAGATACTTGAATCTAAACAGATGATAAGAAACAACTTCAGTTTGAATTTGAATCATTTGAATGATATGGTTTATCATCCCCCCGCAAGCTGACTGAGCGGGCAACCACAGGAAGCTTGGAAGCCAATAGCTTGAAACGAACTGGAGATAGTCCTTTCGTAAATATGTCAGCAAGCTGATCTTGAGTGCATATGTAATCAACATCGAGTTCTTTTCTGATGACCTTTTCTCTGACATAGTGGTAGTCTACCTCAAGATGTCTTGTACGTGCATGAAAAAGTGGATTAGAAGCTAGAGAAATGGAGCTAATGTTGTCACACCAGATTTTGGGACATGTAAGAGACAGCTGCAAGTCTTTGAAAAGAGAGCGAAGCCAAGAAATCTCAACTGCCGTGTAAGCCAATTGGCGATACTCAGCCTCAGTGCTTGAGCGAGATACAGTACGTTGAGTTTTAGAACTCCAAGAGATGATGTTTTTGCCAAGATACACACAATATCCTCCGGTAGAATGGCGATCATCTGGATCTCCAGCATAATCTGCATCAGAAAAAGCAGTAATGGAGAGAGAACTAGGTTGATATAGGCCATGAGTGGGAGTGTGTTTCAAGTAACGAAGAATTCGTTTAACTGCAACCCAATGGAGTGTAGTTGGTCGATGCATATACTTGCAGACTTGATTCACAGCAAATGCGATGTCAGGTCTTGTCAAAGTAAGATATTGAAGAGCTCCAACAGTGCTTCGATACTGAGTTGGATCTGAAAGTAAGGTACCCTCATGAATACTGAGGCGCTTTCCACTTGTTGCAGGAGAAGAGAGAGGTCTGGCATCCAACATGTTTGTGCGTTTCAAAAGATCAGTGACATACTTTGTTTGAGTAAGAGAGAGGCCATGTGACTCCCTTTGAACTTCAATGCCAAGGAAGTAATGTAATGGACCAAGATCCTTCATTGAAAACTGTAGGTTTAGTTGATGAATGAGAGTATCAATATGGGCTGAGCTGTTTCCAGTAATCAATATGTCATCAACATAGATAAGTAAGAAGACAGTAATGTTTCCATCCCTGTATATAAATAGAGAGTAGTCTGCCTTGGACTCTTCAAAGCCGAGTTCTATCAAATAATCAGAGAACCTCTGAAACCAGGCTCTTGGAGCTTGTTTTAGGCCATAGAGTGATCGAACCAGCTTGCACACATGAGAGGAAAGGTTAGGATCAACAAATCCTTGAGGTTGTCGCATGTACACGTCTTCAGTGAGATATCCATTCAGAAATGCGTTTTGAACATCGAGTTGGCGTATAGGCCACTTGTGATGAACGGCAAGAGCAATGATAAGTCGAATGGTAGTATGCTTGATGACCGGGCTGAAGGTTTCAGAAAAATCTACACCTTCTTGCTGGTGAAACCCGTTTGCGACTAAGCGAGCCTTATAACGCTCAATACTGCCATCTGCCTTCTTTTTAATGCGGAACACCCACTTGCAAGGGAGAATATTCATAGTGGGATGAGCTGGAACAAGCGTCCATGTACCACTTTTCTGTAGTGCATTGAATTCAGAACACATTGCACTTCTCCATTGAGCATGCTGCACTGCTTTGCTAAAACAGGTTGGTTCAACTTCACTGATATTAATAGAAGCATTCAGAGCATATTTTGGGTTTGGCTTGAGAGTCCCGGTTTTGCTTCGCGTGACCATATTATGTGGGGAAGAGGAGTTAATCAACGATGGTGCTTGGTGAGGTGGTGGGATGATTGGATTATTATGAGAAGAGTTGGTGATGATTGAACTGGTATTTGAAGTTGCATGGTGAGTGTTTGAAATATTGGACGTAGAGATAGGAATAGATAATTGTGGAGGATTATAAGGAATTATGGCTAGAGTGGGAGAGTTGGTATTTGGTGTATTTGAATTAAGAAGTGGGCTAGGAGGGCTACTGTCAGGTAGTAGAGAAGTGTTATTAATTGGACTTGCAGAAAATGTAGGGGAATTAACCAGATTATTGGGAGGCAGTGAGGATAAGGATGAAGTTTGGTTAGGCGGTGGAGAAGGTAACGAAGGAGATAAGGTAGATTTAATAGGAGAAGATAAAGTGGAGATAAGATAAGGAAAGGAGTTTGAACCTGTGTCTGGTGAGGTAGAGGATGCCTTCGGAGATGTGAGATTGACTTGTTGGAAAGGAAAAGAATCCTCGTCAAATACGACGTGTCTAGAGAGATAGACTCTACCTGTAGAGAGATCAAGGCAACGATAGCCATGGTGTTGGAGAGAATAACCAATGAAAACACATAGTTTAGATCTAAGTTGGAGTTTATTAGTATTGTAGAAACGAAGATGAGGAAAACAGCTGCATCCAAAAACACGAAAGAAATTGTAATTTGGAACACGATCAAAAAGTTTTTGATAAGGTGACACAAGATTAAGAACACGAGAAGGAAGTCTGTTTATGGTGTAGATAGCAGTGTTAAAGGCATCGACCCAATATGAGGAAGGCATATGTGAGTGAGCAAGTAAGGTTAGACCCATTTCGACAATATGTCGGTGTTTACGTTCAGCCATGCCATTTTGTTCAGGATGTTTTGGACAAGAGAACTGAAGACCGATTCCATGAGTGTCAAGAAAGGATTTGAGAGCATTGTTTTTAAATTCCCCACCTTCATCAGTTTGCAATGTTTTGATTTTGGATGACAAAAGATTTTCAACATAGACTTTGAATTTGACAAATATCCCAAGTACTTCAGATTTTAAACGCATTGGAAATAACCATGTATATCGAGAGAAGTCATCGACAAAGATCAAATAATATTTGTAACCACTATTAGATAAATATGGAGAAGTCCATACATCAGAATGTAACAATTCCAATGGAAAATGGGAAATTGAATTTGATGAAGTAAAAGGTAATTTGTGACTCTTTCCAAGAGGACAAGAATTACAGAATTTGATCCTAGACGTGCCCGAGAGAGGCAGACATTTATTTGAAACCAAATTTGATAAAGTAGAACTAGCTGGATGTCCTAAGCGAAAATGCCAAACTGACGACGAAGCTTGAGTGCCATAGAGAGCAAACAACCCTGGATTATTAGCTGAGGTCTTGGAATTGAGACGAAATGGATAGAGACCGTTCTCACATTCACCCCGAAAAAAGCGTCCTCTGGGTATGAAGATCCTTCACAACAAAATAAGAGGGATAAAATATGAAGTAACAGGAATTGTCATTAGCAAATTTATAAACAGAGAGAAGGTTATAAGAAGCAGTAGGACAAAGTAAGATATTGTTAAGATGAAAGGAAGCAGCGGGAGAGTGGAGACGAGAAGAGACTATATGAGAAATAGGTAAGGGAGAATTTTTACCAGCACCATCAACATGATCAAGACCATGATACTCTGTCGGATTGGCAATGTTACTGATATCACCAGTTATGTGAGTATTAGCTCCTGTGTCAGTGATCCATGTAGAAGAGGAAGCACCATGATTGGCAGCCAAAGCAGTAAGTTTCTTGCTTGGAGTTCGACCTTCGTAGGACAGATTAAGGCGATTGAAACAGTCCAAAGCAGAGTGTCCAGGTCTAGTACAAATTTGACATATTATACGACCAGTTCCGAAATGTTGTGGGAAAGGATTACCCGGAGCAGGACCAAGGATGGAGCCAGGAGCACGAGGAGGAGCTCGAGAGGGAGGCATGCTACGACTAGTATAAGTGTTTGGAGGTGAGATGATAGGACGACCACGGGCACCACCACGACGACCGAAAGGAAAGCCACGGCCTGATCCACGTGGTCTAGTAGCATGAAGGGTTGTTGGTACACCATCAAGAACTGGTTGAGCTTGTTCATTGATCCTTCTTTCAGCAGACAAGAGAAGAGCTTCGAGATCATCATAAGTAATGGGGTTGTCTCTGGCTTGAGCGGAACTAACTGTCGTTTCATACTGAGCTCCAACATTGTGCATTACAATAGTGAGTAAGTCGCCTTCAAACATAGGGCTTCCAGCCAAAGCTAACTGATCAGCAATGGAGTTTATTTTGTCCAAGTAATCAGAGATGGACAAAGAACCACGAGTTGTGCGCATGAGCTCACCACGAAGCTGCAAGATGCGATTGTGAGATGGTGAAGCATAACGCTTCTCAAGAGATTGCCAGGTTGTTCTAGAGGAGGTGGATCTGGCAACGGTGGATAAAACAGCAGGAGTGAGAGATGTGTTGATCCATCCCAAGATCATTTGATCTTGTTGCAACCAGGGTTCGTACTCGGGGTTGACTTCATCAGTGAGTTTACCATCTTGATCTTTGATGAAGCATGGAGGGCAAGGAGTTGAGCCGTCAACAATGCCCATGAGACCTCTGCTACGGATGACAGGAACCAATTGGGCAAGCCAGAGGACGTAGTTGGAGCGATCAAGCTTGATAGTCATAAAGCTTGATACGGAAGGGGCGGTGGTGGACGATATGGGAGCAATGGTGGAGGAGGTGGTGGAGGATACGGTGGAGGAAGTGGAGGCCATTTGGATTTTTTTGGGAGAGAAAAAAAAATTGGTCGTGAGACTAAATGGCTCTTGATACCATAAAGTGAATAAAGTTTGTGTTGAATGGCTTGAGAAGTCAAGCTAAGTATGATTGTATTTATAGTCATTTACATGATTAAAGTCCTAGATGATTACAATATCAAAACAGAATTCAACTCTATCATAACAGAAGATATTCTAGAATTCAAAATACAAGATAAGAAGAGTGAGATACTTGAATCTAAACAGATGATAAGAAACAACTTCAGTTTGAATTTGAATCATTTGAATGATATGGTTTATCAGTTTATTGTCCAGAGTCCAAGTCACTTGTTTTCCTTGACAAATTACTCGACTCAGAAGGAAACAGCAATAGTAGTGCAGTTGGGATTGGGACCCAGCAGCTCCCACATTTAAAAGAGTTGTGGCTTCTTCGAATGGAGAAGCTGACGCATCTAGGCCAAGATGATGAAGAGGAAAACTTACAATCAGCCCCCCGCATCCCAAATTTTCCCAACTTGGAAATTCTATACGTGAATGGTTGCGACAGCTTAAGGAATCTTAGATCATCAGCAATATCCTTCAACACCCTAACAACTTTGCAAGTAAATGTTTGCAAGGGGCTGAAATACTTGATAACTTACTCCATGGCTAAAAGTTTAACACAGCTCACAGAATTGGAAGTCGTGGAGTGTAAGAGAATGGTATATATAGTGGCAAGCAATGAAGATGACGATTCATTAGGAAATTATGAGATTACATTCAGGCGGCTGAAACATTTGAAACTATCAAGTCTACCAAGAATGCAAGGCTTTTGCTCCGGAAATTGCATTGCTAAATTCCCGTCCTTGAAAACTTCAAGCATGAGCAACCGCCTCAAATCGAAGATTTTCGAAGCTCATAACCAAACGCTACAGCTAACAGACGAAGAGGCAGACACATATGTCGATTACTTCGGTAAGTCTTGATTCACCATTCACGGTTTATGTTTTGTATTCTCCCAATATGTACTCTCTAGTGCCCAAAATCATGGAATTTCCAAGCTATCTGTATGTCTTTCTATCTATACAATTAGAAATCCTCATATTGAAATGCTGATTTGCGACAATATTTGAAATATTTCCAGAGGCAAGTCTGATTGCTGAGGATAAAAGGGATTCGGCAAGTACTGATTGATATCTTAACCAGATTTCAATGTAAGTAAACCTTCTTGTGCCATGTGTACCACGTGTTTGGTAAAATGCTTGTGTGAGAATTTTGCTGCATTTCAATTCTTATGCTTCTATTGAACTTCATGGTATAAGTATTCACTCTCTTTTTACTTAGCAATAAAGGAAAAAACAAGAACACGACAGCAAAAAAAAAAAAAAAAACAAAGTGATTTATATTGAACCTCTCCTCATTATTGTTGAACCTTTAGTCATGCTGGTGCTTTGTTCCTATCGAGAGCTCTGCAGCTTATTTTTATTTTTTTTCTCTCAGCTTAATATGTGTTACTGTAATTGCTTATTTGGGATCATCATTTTTTAGTTCTGTTTTCCTATTATGTCTTTTTTCTTAATTGGCCCCAGGCTTTGTTGACTATGAATAAGGCTTTTAGGAGTAAGAAATAAGAATAAGTGTTGATTTGACAGTGAAGCTCCAAAACTCCAGAAATCATTACCGTGTCTGAGAGGCTTCTCATCATTTCTGGTGAGTTTACCGAAGCCATGCAAATGGCGCCATTTTTGACCTAATACAGTTGTCTGGGGCTTTACTGCTTTAGTCAATTGCCATTGATTTCAGTTCATACTTCTAAAGCTATGGAATTGTTTAATTTAGTTTCAGCCCGAGTGTTTTTGCTAATGTCTTGGTGTATGATTGAGTCTCACGCAGGTAAAATTCCACAAGAATTCATCAAATTTTGCATTTTCCACAGTTATTAAGTGCCTTATTTTGATATTGGAGTTGCTGGTCCATTTTGGTGTTGATTTGTACGATAAAATTTTGAGCCTGAATGATTGAGTTTAAATTTGATATGATTTGCTTAACTTTTATTTTCGTAAAATTTGACTTGGGACAATATGATTGAGTGAGCTTTTACCTGTAATATGTGCTGAATTTTGGATTGCAATGAACAACTGAAAAATAGGAAATAGAAATGAAACTACCAACTCTTGAAGTATAGGTAATAGCTATTAACATATTGGAAGGTGAAATTTTGAGAAGCATTAGTTTTGGATGTAGAGTGGAGAGTGGATAGAATTGAGTACGTGGTTAAGATGGATAACATACTTAAAATGTTTGCAAGAAATGGATTTTGTTGTATGAATATTGAGCTATTTTTCCATTCCAGGACTTGGGCTGGCTTATATGCTCATTGGTATTTAAAAGAGATACCTAGCTAAAGCATTGTTAGAAGCAATTGGGTTTTAAGCCGTTGAACAGTGATCACCAACCTTAGCTTCTCAAGTTTGTACCTGCTCTTTATTTGCATCGACTCATTGAGAAAGTTTTGTATTATTTGTTGGGTACTTGTGTTTTAATCTGAGGAAGAGGAGGACGAATATGGGTAATTCTTTTTCATTTTGTGTTTTATTTGAGTTTCTTCAGATTGATTAAAGCCTCAGATGAACAATTGTTTTGATTGCGCAGTTTTTGGGTTGCTTCTGATTGTGTCTTTACCTACTGATTCCTAAAATCTGGTTTTTACTTGAATTTGTTGTTTTTTGGGTTTATTTGACGTAGATCTGAACAGGGGTTTTCCATAGTTCATATTGGTCTTGGATTTTGCATTTGGCAGACATGTGTTGTTTTATATATGATAAGCTCTGGTAGTGAATGTAAATTAAAGCATGTTCCTTTTGATGCTATATATTGAATTTGAGATCTGAAATTGGAAACCAAAGCTTTCATAATTTTCATCAAGCATAGTGGATTTTGCTTCAATTAATTGTGTTGATCATGAACTGATCGAATTTGGTGCATCTTTCAAATAGTGAAGCTCATCCAAGGTATCAAGATGAGGTGGACATCGAGTTTTTGGGGACTGCATTTTGAACGCTTATACTATACAGACCAATGTTTACATCAGAGTAAGTGGAGATGGAAAAATTATTTGGACTTGGGAGAGAGATGAAGTTACTTTTGTGGTTTGATCCGATCATTATGCGATATTAAGGAGATTATGTAAGTTTATTTATTTATTTATTATCTTGTGATCTTAGTTTAAGCTCCATTTGTTAATTCAGAATATTAAAGTGATCAAGTTATCAAGGACCGAACACAATTTGCCAAGAGCCCTGCAAATCATGAAGTTCCGATTTTCCTGCTCAAAGTCTTATCTCCTCCAGTAGGAATCATTGATGATGGTAACTTAACTGGTAAGTATAAACTTTGCTTTTTGATCATATTTGGATGCTTGTCATCTTTTAGATAGCTCTCCTATATCCAGAATCACCAACCTGGTTTCATTGTAATTATGACTTGTGAGATTATGGAAAAACGAATTCTACTGTTGCCATAGATACTTTTTTCCTTTTTGCTTTCTTGAAACTATGATGTATGGCTTGGTCAATGTCACTTAACATAGAAATAATTTAGCGGAATACTATAACAAACCTTCAAATTGATAAATTCATAGGGTACGTGAAAAATCATAAATCTCTTTCAAACAAATCCTTTCAGTTGAATGATTCAAACCTGTTTCTGCACCTTTGCCCTTTTTAGATTTAGCATTCACAACATGTTGTCTAATGTCCTTTATGTTATGTGATTAATGAAAATTTTGGTGGTGTTCTGAGATTTACTAAATTCGTTGTTCCTTAGATAACATGTGGAGCCAAAATATTGTTCTCTTACATGACTTATATGGTATGGAATAGGATCTGGTATGAGACAGTATCAGAGGGAAGCTTAAATGGAATTGATGCTTCTGCAGTTTAGTCGGAGCTAAAATCAAATGGACAAATTGTGGATAAAAGTCTGTTCAAAGATAGCAAGATGGATGTGACCAAGGTACAGATAGATGGTTCAATGTAAAAGTAGGAATGGACTGTACGTGAGGTGTCTATAGCAAAATCAGCTTCAGATATCATTATGAAATGATATCAGAGGTTATGGATGGATCTGATGAAAAGATCTCAGTTGAGGATAAAAGGTAAGTTAAATTAGAGTTTATTTGTTATTGTGTCCAAGATCCTTATGCTTGCTCTTTTTAACTTCAGTTTGTATCCTTTCTATTGAACTTCTTTGAATGTCATTGTGGTTGCTGCATGTAGAACCTCATTGTGAAGGAGCACAAGATTTGGTAGTTGTGAAAGATTCTAATTATGTTACTACTGTTCAATATGTGTTGCCACATACAGTAAACGAAGCCCCAAGTGCTGTGAAAACTGTTGAGCCCATTTCGTTGACTCTGAGTTCAATTCCCACTAAGAGACCGGCAAGCAAGAGTTTTGATGTGAATGTGGCTGCCACTGTGATAGAGCCTAAAGAAGCTTCAAGGCTGAGGCATTGGGTGATTACGATGGGAAATTAGATTTTGAATCAGGTTCCAGCGCGGAAGAAGATTCTGAGAATGAGGGCACTGAAGATGAGGTAGTGGCTGAAGCTTCATATGAGCTTAGGATAACATAAATGCTATCATGGAGGCAAGTGAAGAAGAAGATCCTGAGGATGAGATCTCTGAAGATGAGTCGGTTGATGAAGCTTCACCTGAGCTTCAGGATAACATGAATGATATCAGGAAACAAATGAAGAGGAAGGCTGTTGCCTCTGAGAGTGAGACAGTATAGTGTTTGTGTTGCCTACTTAGAATTTACATTTTTGAAATGTGTCAATATGCACTGACATATCTTTTGGATCGATTGAACTAATTCTAATTTTCTTTTATTAAATGACACAAGATTGTTCAAGGAAATTAAGAAGTGATTGAAAGTATTTACAATGAACTTTTGCTTAGAGATTGCCCCATGGCTCAATGTATCTGGAATAAGATTATGTGCTCTGACTCAATTGCTAGGACTTGGAACCTAGATTGGAATGGCTGGTTGCATGCTAACACTCATTGCAAAATTAGTTGTTATGGTGGTCTGATGTGGGTAAATATTTTTATTTTCACATGTTTGGTTTATTTGGAAATGGAGATGAAAGATAATTTTTGATATTGAGTTTTGGTGTCCTTTTGATCCTGTTTCTGGTATTTTGGATACAGTGATTGAATGGGTCGTGCTCACACCTATGACACTCATGTTACTGAAAAAATTGCTGTGGCTGTTAAATGGACTAAGCCTCCTCCTGGATGGGTGAAATTGAATGTTGATGGTGCTAGAACTCAGAATGTAAGTTGGGGGGTTATTAGAGATTGTGATGGTAATTGAATTTCTGGTTTCTCTGCTTGCTTAGGGAGTGGTTCTGTTCTTGAGGCAGAAGCTTGGGGTCTCCTGCTGGGTTTAAAGCTCACCTGCTCCCTTAAGTGTGCTTTTGTTCTCATTGAATCTGATTCTGAAATCTTAGTTCGAATGCTTAATCAAGGGGTGGATGATCTTCATCCTTTGCATAGTGTGATATGTAGGTGCAAGTTTCTGCAGAATAAGCTCTCTACGTGTGAAGTCTCACATGTGCTTAGAGAGATCAATATGGTGGCTGATATTCTCTCTGAGTCCAGGTTAGGGTCTGAGTTTGGAGTGCAGTACTTTCAACAACCTCCTCCACAAGTTGTGAATGCTGCTCTTGATGACTTGTGTGAAACTGTTAGAACTAGGAATGTAGTTGTTATTTCCTAATTGTTTTCTTTGTCTTTGTTTTTTAGGCCTTTTGGCCCCCATATATCCAAAAAAAAAAAAGTTCTTAACTTGCATGACATGCTAGTATTCTTAGCTAGTTGTTCTATCATGTTCAATTTGATGTAACTGGATTGAAATTGTTCCTCGGGGTGCATAACACTTTTTTCCTATTAAGACAAGGTTCCAACGAGGCCTCATTTGAAATCCATGATTTTTATAAATTCCATTTGAGTTTGATTTGGTTAAGTATTAATATTTAGTGGCACGTATATTTCAACCAACCTCCAACTGATCTCGTACACAAAAAATATGGTAAAGAATCATTACTATCAAGCATCATTAGAGACTTTGAGTACAGAAGGAATTATCATCATGTTTATTTTTGGTGAAAATGATATCTGCTAGCCAATGCCCCCTTCTATTTGGTGCTTGTGATTAATTCTTTCTTATTCTCCTGTAATATTATGGTACACTGCATTGGAAACAAAGAAATTAAATACCTAGATAATTGGGTATAGGCGAGTTAATCTAGGGAGAAAATATCTGTGTCATCTCTTGTCCGGCGGCGACCGTCGTCAGCTCTAACTTTTGCCTCACTGACTTTGGGTTGCTTCCGAATGGGAGTTGGTTGTCCTATTGCCCTTTGGTTTATGGGATCGGCTTTGCTTGAGGGTTGACATTGAGTGGTAGGCCTTAGCGTCTATTTTGAAGCTTTTCTACAGCAAGGGGGTTGTGGGCATCGTTCTAGGGACCGCAACGACATTGGCGGCATCAAGGGATCATATGGTAGCGTGTGTTGCATAGGAGGTCCAAATTTGGTGGAGTTTGGGACCGGTGCACAGGCTCATTGTCTTCTGGGTGATTGTGTTGCAGTGGTGTGGTGGTGTTCCTTGAGTCATGGAGGCAATGGCTGTGCTCGCGGTGGTCATGGTGACAGAGGTCGCAGTGTGCGTGCAACGCTCTCACTCAAAGAAGTGAATGTTGGAGCGAGGCTGGGCTAGTCTTGTTAAGACTTAGGCTCTGCCTCTTCCCTTGGGGGTTGGGTTGCTGCTTTTTGAATTTTTAAGCTTCTAATTAGTTAGTTGTTTCTTTTTAATAATTCCCCACTTTTTTTGGGAGCTATGCAGTTTTTTGTGTTTTTACTGTGGCTTTTTACTATGATGTAGTGATATTATAGTTTATAGGCTTGCTTTTCTAAAGCTAGTGATAATTGTCATTATAGTGGACCTATTCCTATGTATCACCGTGATACCACCACAACTTCTTATCTATCTATAGATGACAGCGGAAGAGTATATAATAGCCACTCTGACTTGAGTATCAATAACAAGACAATTTGACTTTTTTCAAAAATAAAAAATGAAAAGTAGGCAAGCTAATTTGCATGCTTAATCAAAGTGTAATTATTTAGGATCCTTTATCAATAGTTATTTAAGATGAACTTTTATTATAATTTTATATAGAAGGGCACTTTTGGATGTGCGGACCTCCTTTTGGAATTATGGGTTGGTGTTGTGTGTCAAAAATCGACTTTCACAAAATTGCAAAAAATTGCTTAAGTGTCTATTTAGTTAAAACTGGGGAGTGAAATTTACATTCTCTATACCCGCCCTTTATTCAAAAAAAAAAAAAATAAATCAAACCCTAGCCCATGTTCAACAACACTAGCAACAATCTCACCGCTACCACCAATGTCGTCAACAAAAAACCATTTGCGCCAATACTAACAGCACCACAACCCTGCACCGCGTAACTGCTAGAAAATTTGGTCGATGAATGCTATTTCTGTCATCGGATTTCATCTCCCACAAAATCACATAAATACAGTATATTAATAACAAATTGTAAAAGTAAAAATGGAGATTGGAATGGTCTACTCATTTCATTTCATAGTCCCTTTATATAGGGATAGAGTTACAACAGAAACATTAATTACATTAAATACATTGAATGCTGATTGATCTATAATTGTGCTGATTGATGGTAATCACTGATTCCTTGATTCCCTCTCCGTCAGTTGCTTTGACGAAGGCACACAATATGTTTTTCCTTTAACACTCCCCCTTGTGCCAAGTCAAAGACGAAATGGTGCATGAGTTGTTACCTCACTAAAAACCTTGCCAAGTAACAATAAAAACCTGTGGGACAAAAATAAACTTGGTCGAAGGAAAAGAGCACAACGCACCTTTTATATTTGAGTATGACATGTGTGTGTTAGACTCCCCCTGACGTCTACACCTCCCCCTGATACTACTTACATTAATCTAGGGAGCTTGGAAAGTCTTCGCATTCCTATGCTTTTCACATGTTTCTCAAATGTGTCCTTAGGCAATGATTTGGTGAACAAATCTGCCACATTCTCCTCAGACCTTACTTGATTCATTTGAATCTTGAGGAGAGTCTGTTGTTGCTGATTGTAGGACAACTTTGGCGATATGTGTTTTGTGTTATCACCCTTAGTATAACCTAGCTTCATCTGTTCGATGCAAGCTGCATTGTGTTCGTAAATGCAAGTAGGCTCTTCAGTGGTAGAACTCAAACCACTAGTCCCTCGAATATGTGCAATGATAGTTCTTAACCATACACACTCAAGAACCGCCTCATGTAGAACAATGATCTCTGAGTGGTTCGAGGAGGTAGCCACAAAGGTTTGCTTGGTTGATCTCCAAGATATCGCTTTGTTCCCATTGGTAAATACATAACCAGTTTGGGAACGATATGTGGGTCAGATATGTATCCAGCATCAGCAAAACCGACCAAAACGTTATTTGGCGTTTTAGTGTAGTGAGTGGCGTTTTCGCCATCAACATTTCCTTTAGGGATTGCAGTTCCATCTGCGGTCCCTCTTGTCTCTCTGTAGGGAAAGAACAGTCCCAAGCCAATGGTTCCTTTTAGGTATCGAAAATGTTCTTGATACCATTCCAGTGACGCTGCGTTGGCGCTGAGCTAAATCTAGCTAACAAGTTCACTGAGAATGTAATGTCTGGTCGAGTAAATTGGGCTAAGTACAATAATGCGCCTATTGCACTTAGATAGGGAATTTCAGCTCCCAACACTTGTTCGTCATCTTTCTTTGGACGAAATGGATCTTTCCTTGCATCCAAACTTTGACCGATCATGGGAGTGTTAGCAGGATGTGCTTTGTCCATGTTATATCGCCTGACTTTTGGACATATGCAGACTGATGAATTAATATTCCACAAACTCGGTGTTCTAGTTCAAGACCTAGATAGAATCGAGCTTTCCCAAGATCCTTAATCTCAAATTCGGATTTCAAGTAGCTCGCGGTTTCTCTTATTTCATCAAGAGCACCAGTTATGACATATACTACTACAATTTGCAAATCCGGAACTTGTTTTCTTTATGAATACGCAGTGGCATAATTCATTATTCTTATATCCCTTCCCAATCAAGTAGTCACTTAGACGGGTATACCACATCCGTCTGGATTGTTTCAATCCGTAAAGTGAGCGTTTCAACCTAGTTGCAAACGCACTCCGTGGTTTAGAGTCACTTGGCTTGGGTAATGTAAGGCCATCAGGCACTTTCTTATATATCTCTGAATCTAGATCCCCATGGAGATATGTAGTAACCACATCTATGAGCTGCATTTCCAGTCCTTTGGAAACTACTAAGCTAACTAAGTAGCGGAACGTTATAACGTCCATTACGGGAGAGTATGTCTCCTCGTAGTCAATTCCAGGGCGTTGTGAGAAACCTTGGGCCACAAGGCGAGCCTTGTACCTCAGGACTTCATTCTTCTCATTACGCTTTCTGACAAAGACTCATTTATGTCCTACAGGCTTTAAACTTGGTGAGGTTAGCACTACCAGACCAAATACCTGTCTCTTTGTCAGAGAATCTAATTCTTCCTGGATTGTTTCTTTCCATTTAGGCCAATATGCTCTTTGTTGACATTTTGCAACAGAGCGTGGTTCGATATCATCATGCTCTATGGTTCCTTGAGCAACAGTATATATATCATCAATGTGTATGGAAGATATTTATATCAACTCATACGCACTCTCATAATCCTCTGAGATTTCTTTGTTCTCTGGAATCATTTTAAACATCGGAGCGTCCTCCAGTATTGATTCATGGACATAACTATAATCAGAGACAATCTCATGAGAGGGATTCTATACATTGATGATTGGTTTGTGCCTTACTCACCCTCTTCTTCCTTGGGTGAGTGTCAATCGAACCAAGTGACCTCCCCCTCTTCCTTGGGGAGCCACGGCCTCAACCACACCTCCACTAAGTGCGGTTGCAGTGCCTCTATCTGCGGCACCGTGCCCCTTGTTGGGGACTTCTAACCTTGCAGGCACATTTGCAGCTGGTATATGTGATCTCGTCACTTTTACGATATCAGTAAACGCATCAGGCATCGAATCTGCTACGTTCTGAAGATCGATTATTCTTTTCACTTCACTTTCACTTCATGAAGTGCGGGGATCAAGATGAGACAGAGTGGGGACAAACCACTACAATTCCTGTCGTTCCCTTGGAAAATCCTTTTTCCTATCTCCCCCTAACGACGGGAAGACTGTCTCATCAAAGTGACAATCCGCAAATCTAGCGGTAGAGAGATCGCCTGTCAAGGGTTCCAAATAGCGATAATTGTTGGGGATTCGTATCCAACATAAATACTTAGTCGTCTCTGAGGACCCATTTTGGTGCGCTGTGGGGGCGCAATAGGCACATATACTGCTCAACCAAATATGCGTAAGTGTGAAGTGTCAGGCTCATATCCAGTTACCAACTGGTACGCAAAAAAATGGTTGGCTAGCGGTGGGTCTGAAACGAATAAGTAAAGCTGCGTGCAATATTGCATAACCCCATGCAGATATAGGCAGGTTGGTGCGCATAACCAATGCCCTAGCCACCATCTATAGCCTTTTGGTGGTGGCTTCTGCGAGACCATTTTGTGTATGCACATGGGGTACAGGATGCTCTACATCAATCCCGATAGACATGCAATAATCATCAAATGCTTTTGACGTAAACTCTAGCGTTATCAAGCCTTATAGACTTGATAAGGTGATCAGGGTGGTGAGCCCTTAAACGTATAATCTGTGCTAGGAGTATTGCAGCATTTCTTGTGGATAATAAGACGACATGTGACCAGATTGTCGAAGCATCCACCAGAACCATAAAGTACTTGAATGGTCCGCATTCTGGATGGATAGGTCCACAAACATTTCTTTGTATTCTTTGTAAGAATGGAATGTTTTGTTTTGTATCTTTAGCATAGGAAGGTCTCGATCCTGTTTTTGCTAAAGAGCAGGCTGTGCAAAACGAGTGATGTGCCTTTGAAATAGTCAATGAGGCATAATGGGAGGGAGGTAGTGCTTCTGGTACTTCAGAAGTCAATGACTGCATTTGAGCAATACTAGAACCGACACCTTGCAGTGTGATGGATTTTTCTCCCATTTTTCACTTGAAAGAAGTGATGTCCGTGTGAGTTCTTGAAAAATATGGATCATCATGTCACGACCTCGGTGCCATAGGTGGTCATGCAAAAGCCTGTATGAGTCAGTGTCCCACATTTCATTGTTGGTGACAATATAGGATTCAATGATCCGAATCGTAGTGAGGTACAGTCCACTAGATTGACTCATAAGTTTCTCTAAGATGTGTTTCCTTCCACAGTCATTAGATTTAATATCAAGGTATTCAGTTCCATTCTCACGGTTTGTTTTTACTGGATAATCGTTGGCACAAATAGCTTTGAAACATTAACAAGGTTCGATTAGCTCTTGGTGCATATAGAGCGTCTGTGACTTGAAATGTTGTGCCATTTAGGCAACAAAAATTTGGCAGTTCCTCGCCATTTTATTAGTTTTGATAATCCAATCATCGTAGTCACAGAGGAATTATAGGTTATTGGTTCAATGAATAATTGTCTATTTCTTAATATTGTGTGGGTAGTCCCACTATCATCTAAGCACTCAAGTTCTCCTCCATTCATTCCTACAAATGAATGGGAGGTATTTAGAAAATATAACTCATATTCTTTAGAGTATTTTTATTTGCGTAGAATGGTATTCTTTTCATTCTAATAATTTTTTTTCTCTAGATGTATTGCTTTACATCTTTATAGTGCTATGTCGAACCATGTAAATATGTGTATAGAAAATAAATTTGAATAAATTCAGTGCTTCAGAATAAAATTCAAAATTTATTAATAAGCCAACGATAATCAAATCAAGGTCTTGTTTAGAAATCTTATTCACCAATCCATGATTGAAAATAAACTTTAAGACCAAACAATAGTCTAATTAAAAATGAGGCATTATGCCTTCACAACTGTCTTTGGAAAATAAAATGAATAAAGCAGATCAGTCAAGATTGAGAGCATCCATTGACTTAGCAAGTTCCTCTTTGCCATTAGAGTCTGCAACTGTAAGGTTGACGTCTAGGTCATGACCTCCTTCTTCCATATAGTGAGCCACTTGTTCTTTAGACTCTCTATACCTCTTGTAATTGGCTGCTACGCTGTTGTTTGCTTGGCAGTTCTTGTACCAATGTCCAATGAATCCACACCTATAGCATGGTTCATTGTCAACTCTTTCCTTTGACATCTTGTTTCCATGATCCCTATGTCCCTTTCCACGTGGTGCATTGTTGCCACGTGTAGGGATTAGCACGTCTAAACCCCTTTGCATTGGAGTTATTTCCACCTTTCATTTTTCCATAATTAGCCTCGGGAATTTTCTTTGTCCCAGTGGGCTGGCATTGTTATTCAAGAGAATCTTATTTTGTCTCTCAGCCACTTGCAGTAGGCTTATCAACTTATTGAAGGTTGTGATTCTTTTGTTGTCATAATCCAACTGATACTGGTTCGCTAGTATAAAAGGAATTAGGAAAGGTGGTAAGAGTCTTGTAGATCATATCATCTTCTGTGATTTCCCTTCCACAGAAATTGAGACGCCTTTAAGCGCAACATGTCCTTGTTGAAGTCATTGACCTTTTTATAGTCAAGCAAGCGGATTCCATTCCACTGAACCGCCAGTCCTGGGATCAAAGTATCGTGAATGTTCCCAAAACGTCCTTTAAGGGCATCCCACAGTGCTTTGGGTGTCTTCAACTGAAGGTACTCCCAGCGTAGGCTAGGATCAATATGTCGCCTCAGAAAAATTAAGGCATCTGCTTTCACCTTATTAGATAGTTCATCATCTTTGGGATCAGTAATGGTGGCAGTGTAGTCATTTGCCACAAAAACAGTTTCCATATCGGAAACCCAACGATGGTACTCAAGTCCTTCTGAGTCCAAAATGTCAAACTCAGGTCGAGTTGGATCAGCCATCTACATAAAACAAGAGAGAAGGTATAAATTACGCAGTCATAAAGACATCCACGTAAATTATTTTCCAAATATATGAATTAGATTTCAAGACCAAGATTCGTAGTGGTCACATTTTTTTTTTCGATGCTATGTGAAAAATACTTTATCACAGTAAGTGTGTGTATAATGCGCATGAATTTTCATTATCATGGCAAAATGGAATTTTATATGTTGGATTACAAAAATAACTATAACCCATTTAATAATAAATAAAACATAGCATATATAAAAATAAACTACATGACATGCTCAAATTGCACAAATATACAACAAAATATATGCTACATATAATAATAATATATCATGCGTAAAATAAAATATAAACAATAGCATAATATAAAGACATGCTTAGGAATAATTATATAAGAGTAAATAAAATTCACAAAACATGCTCACAATTGCATAATAAAAACATAAGCAATAAACTATAAAGCATGCTTAAACATAATTATAAATCATGCTTAAATATAATGATATAAAACATAAATAATAAGGCATGCTTAAAATGATCAAAATTATCTAATTAAACATGCTTAATAACAAAATAAAAGCATAAATAATAAAGTATAAAGCATGCTAAAAAAAAAAAAAAAATTCACATGCTTGGTTAAAATCATAAAAGAAAATAAAGAAAATATACTTGATTTCGAGAAAACAAAACTATCTTAGCGTACGCGCGTGTTGATGCAGGCGTGCGTAACAATGTTTTTGTGCTTGAGGTTTCTCCTTTTCTCTTTTCAGCAGTGGGCCAGGAGGCCTTTTTTTTTTTTTTTTTTTATTGTTTTTGTTTCTGGGCCGGTGGCCTGTTTCTATATTTTTTTTTCTTTTCCTCTTTTTTTTTTTTGGGCAAAAATGCCTCTTTTTTTTTTTTTTTTTTTTGTGGGCCGCAGAGGCCTGTTTTTATTTTTGGGCCGGGTCTTTACTTTGGCCCGGGTCAAGTCTTTTTTTTTTTTCTTTCTTTTTCTTTCCTCTCTTCTTCTTTCTCTGCTTCTCCTTCTGGTTTTCTGGTTTTTTTTTTTTTTTTTTTTTTTTTTCCTTTTCGGCATGGCTGCTAGTCGGAGAGTTGCAGCAGGGGCTGGGCCGTGCTGCTCCGGCGTGGTGTCCGGCGGATCGATCTAGAAGGGCTGCCGGGCGCTGGTGTCCATCATATCGATCTGGAAAAACAGCCGGGCGCTGGTGGGCTGTGCAAGACGTGGTTGTGCTGTTTTGCACAGGAGGTGGGGCGAGGCGGGGCTGCCGGATTCTGCAGCGATCTGCACTGTGGGCTGGCCTCGTGAGGAGGAGGCCGATCTGCAGGCTGGGTGCAGCGGGGGCGCGGGATCGGCGCAACAGTTGGGCTTCGCCGGTGAAATGCGTGCGCTGCAGGTGGGTTGGGATCGAGTAGAAGCCGCCGGGGAAGATGGATGTCGGTCTGCCGGAGGAGAGTAATTGCTCTGGGTGAGGCCGGTCTGAGCGGAGGCTGCTGCACAATTTTTTTTTTTTTTTTTTTTTTTTTTGAAATTGGCGGCGGCAGAAACAGAAGAAAAATATGATTGGAATGGTCTACTCATTTCATTTCATAGTCCCTTTATATAGGGATAGAGTTACAACAGAAACATTAATTACATTAAATACATTGAATGCTGATTGATCTATAATTGTGCTGATTGATGGTAATCACTGATTCCTTGATTCCTTCTCCGTCAGTTGCTTTGACGAAGGCACACAATATGTTTTTCCTTTAACACAAATAACAATTATCATTTAATTGTGATAATAGACTAAAATAACAAGAATCATAACACTTATCTATTGGATTTGTAGGCTTCAGGAGGACAGATCATTCAAAAAAAGTTTGAGGTTGAGGCGTGTAAACACTGCCCTTAAGAGTAGATTTCGCCCCTCGGAGACAATGTCTCAGTGTAGCATGTTAGTGGCGTCCTACCCTCCAGGGTACAATAGCTATTAATCCTTGTAAGCGTACACTCGCAAACTTGGATCCTAGAAATGCTTGATTTTTCCCTTTGGCATTATGGAAGAGCAAGAACAAAGAACTGGATCACTAGAGAAATGGTTACGGAGAGAAATATAGAAAATAATGAGTTTCATTTTGTGTGTAAGACCAAGAAGTGACAAGTATATATAGTAGATGAAAAAGCTTAGAGATATGATGCAAATTTAATAAGATAATTATTGGAATATCGTAACTCATGTAATCTTAATATGCCATAGTATTATGAACATAATGAATTAGTAACGGTTTAGAATAAATGTATAGTAAATAGTTTTTCAATGAATTGGAAGTTACAAAAAGTATTTTGAAATACACAATCAAAATTTCAAACAGTAACTACGTCGCCATCGTCTACCAGTAGTCCTAGACCACTAGTCTGAACAGGCAAACCAATCGCACTTTGCACCTTGTCGTTGGAAACCATACCAATAGCTTGGTCAGCCGTACAAGTCGAAAGGCCACCCCTTCCCCCCCACTATAACAACTAGTGACCAACCCTCAGTCATGACCCATCCCAACCCTAAAGAGGATAACGTGGTACTGCATGAACGCCACCATCTCAACCTATCAAAGAGAACCTCGGAACCTAGGCCGCACCGAACAAAGTTCCAACCTAGTCCATCCCAGATCAGAAAAAGCAAGAACTCCATGAAGATCACCTCAACCAAGAAGGATAAAGCCAAAGCCTCTCCATACCAGAGATAGCCAACGTGCATATCTGTTCCCACCACCTTCACTGGAGACCAGAGAAGAAGCCAAGGTAGCATCCCAGAGCAAAGAAAACCCTAAGGTCCTGTTTGGATGATAGGAAATCATGGTAGGAATAAGAATTAATTTCATTTTTCATTTAGATGTGCTATTAATTAGAGATTGGAAAGAAAATAAGAAATGAGATATGAATAGAATTACCTAGTCAGGCGTGGTATTCCTAATCCATTTCCCACTATCAAAGACAAAATTATATAAATGATCCCTCTAAATTTTTTTTGTTCCCCCATCAATACTTATAAGTTGATGTCATTTACCCACCAGTACACTAGCTTGTCTCCAATATGACATCAACTTATAAGTATTGATGGGGTTTATTTACAAGTATTTGAACAAAAATTTACAAGTATTTGAACAAAAATTACAACATTGAGAACAAAAGTTACCATATTCATTTACACTATTTACATATAGTTAAACAAAAATTACAACATTGACAACGAATTTGTTCAAAAGCTTGTAAAAATGTCGTAAGAGGTGTAATTACCATTATTAAGACTAAGATTACAACATTGACAACGAATTTGTTCAAAAACTTGTAAAATGTCGTAAGAGGTGTAATTACCATTATTAGAACTAAGATTACACAAAGTAGGACTCAAATTACAACTTTGACAACGAAATTTGTTCTCACTTTTGTAAATGTGGGTATGAGATACCCACCACTACATTAGAATTTCCCGTCATATTGTACTTTAAGTAGTAAAAAAGGTGTTATTAAAAATTATAATTTA
Source organism: Rosa lucieae (assembly GCA_024704745.1). Taxonomy (NCBI): domain Eukaryota; kingdom Viridiplantae; phylum Streptophyta; class Magnoliopsida; order Rosales; family Rosaceae; genus Rosa; species Rosa lucieae. The sequence goes on along the minus strand of CM045495.1, from coordinate 14,592,899 downwards.
ATAATTTAATATTTTTTATGACTTACTAAACACTACAATAAGAAATCTCTAAGCATATGGGGTTTATTTGTATGTGCCATTCTTTTTTTTTTTTTTGAGAAAAGGATAATCCATTAATAACTAAAAAAAATTACAAAGCATTGGAATAACCGATTGTGGTATCAACACCACGACACATATTCCTACCAAGATCCATAGTTATGGGTCCGTCACTAATAGCAACACCCATGAACCGAAAAGGTCCATCCCCTAACCAATTTTTCCGCCTATCACCCCAGGCTACAAAGAACGATAACCAATCCCGAGCGTCACGATACGACCTCGTCACCAACATCCAGACAAACCACTTCACCCTTTTCCACACCGTGTCCCTAAACCGCCAGACCACGTGCAAGGGAAATCCACCTTTCCGTTGATAACCAACCAGCATCGAAATTATAACATATTGTTCCTAGGAGTAACACCATATAGATGGCTCCACGAAACGACAAGAACCTTCAAACCCTAGCTCAAAAGAGTAGGGACGATTTATTCGACCTAACCAAAAACCTGAAACTAAAACCCTAATAAAAAACTGAAAGAAACTACCATTATTGACCATCCCTTCACGCACCAGACCAAAACTATGACAAACAACTTCCCTCTCTCTAATTTTCCCGCCGGCAGACCACCGCCACAACTCTTGCCCTTCGAGCTCACCACCCCAGAGGTACCCATTCAACACCGCAAGCCGCACCGATCCACCTGCCAATCGTCGGCCGGAACTAGATCTGGAACCACATCCACTCCAATCCAAACCACCAAGAAACAAGAATGGAATCGTCGAGCTCTTTCTCCTCAGAACGAAATCGCTCCACCCATCTGTGTCCATCCTCCCGGGAGCCCGAATCCACAGCTGCAAACATCGCCGAGCGACCCACCTCCAAACAGAGATCAGCGCCATACGATCCATGGCAAACTGCCGCCACGATCTGGCCTCTGACCCCTTGTTCCAAGCCTGCGCCGCAGCCAAATTCCTCCTCCCCGCCTGCGCCTCTGCCTGAGAGTAGAGAAGAAGCATACCAAGCCCCGACCACCGCAAAGAAGGCGAAATCGAAGGTCCCAAGACCCCCATCTCCCGTCCGGCAACACCTGCCATTCGTCGCTGAGGCGGGAAGCCCCGAACGACTAGGAGGCGCCGCCGGACGAGCGACCACTGCTCCTTCACTCTTTCCAAACCCTAGTTTTCTCTCCTTTTTTCTCGGTGCCATTCTGGCTTTGAGATTAAATGAAATATCTATTACTCTGTCAAAAAAAAAAAAAACACTACAATAGGAATGTAAAATTAATTTGAGAATTTAATTTATAGTAATGTTCCAAACACCACCTTGGAAATACTAAAACCTACTCCATTCCATCTCGATATAGAAAAGAAAATAAATTCTTTTCCTATTTTGACATTCTTGCCAACTAAAGGGGGCCTAAATGAGAGCTACTCGAGAGAGAGAGAGAGAGCATTTTAAAAAAAATTATGTATTTTAGTAAAAGCATTTACAATTACAAATACTTTTACTAAAAAACTCATATTTCTACTTAAAAAAAAAAGAAAAAGAAAAAAAGAAACTAGTAGTTTCAAACGGTGTCGTCTCGTGACCATAATTTTCTTCACACCAGTAATGCGATCCATAATGTTGGTTGGGAAATGATTTTGAAATACGTGTCATCAATTGCTGGGAAACCAAATAATTGTTTCTCCATCTGTGCCGCGACGCTGACCGCTCAACATAATCGACACTTCTTGGAATATACACATCATCATCCGAGATCCACCAAATCTTTCAATGCTGAAGCCAACACACACATAAAAAGCTTCCGCCCTTTATTTCCATCCAGCTTCGCGATTTTCAACATCACTTCCCAACATGGCTGAATCGTCTTGGCCTTCTCAACCTCAGGTACTCTCTCTCTCTCTCTCTCTCTTTCGCCTTGCATTGCTTACTAGAATTGAATGCCCACATTGCGCTTTTGGAAGCAACAACAACGTGTATTAGCTTGGCTCTGGTTTCAGAAAACTCGTTAGAGTTTGGTTTCATGTGTTATGTTACTAATGTGTGGATGTTAGTTACTGTTTTGTATGCTGATCATGCGAATGTTATGTTATGTTGCAGCTTGATGAAATTAGGAGGGTAGTTTCAGAAATGTCTGGGAGAGGAAGGGAAGAAGTTCGGTGCGCGGCTTCTCCTTATCGAATTTGTCCTCTCGGAGCTCATATTGATCATCAGGTCAGTTTTCGGTAGCTCTTGGATCCTCTATTTGATGTCAGCATGCATGATTGATCTTGTTTATTTATGTGTTGTTCACCCGAAAAAGAATTTTCAGTTCCTCTTATGTTTCGACAGCCTAAATTTCTGGTACATGGAATCATATTTAGTTACCTCTGCATGTTATGATTGATTATCTGGCTTTTGTTTTTACTAATATACTTTTAGGTAGTATGATGAAGCTTATACTCATTTGATTTCTATGGTGGCAGGGTGGCATAGTATCTGCCATGACAATTAACAAGGGAATACTTTTAGGTTTCGTTCCTTCTGGTGACACCCAGGTAAACATAAAACATACTCCTAAACTGAATAATCAATGACCAGAATAAACCTGACGTGGTTAGAAACCGTGACGATGTCCAACAAAGTTAGCTATTTTTGCATAGTGTTACGGTGGAATATTAGTCTAATCAACAAACAATAGTATACTGAAGTCAACTAGTCATTTTCTTTAAATATATACTGTTATTTTTTCAGTGTTTTCTAATTGTAACAGAATGGATATGAATTTTGATTTAGTTTTCAGTCTCAAACCTTACATGAATTTGGGGCCTTGTACTCCATGTACCCACAAGTTGCAATTATATGCAAGAGTTGTCTGTCTGATGTACGTTAACCAGGGCTACTTTTACCTTATTGGTTCTGCTTGTCTTTTCTTTTCTATAAGAAATTCAGGATTTTGCCTGATGCATTCATGATTTCTTGTCTGGGTATTAACATTGTGAAGGTCCTCAACAATGAGTAATCTGCAATCTGCTTATGCTTGATGTAGAGAGCCAATTACTAAGTTGTTAACCTTCTCCTTTAGTTCTGACTGCTGATTATTTGATTGTCATCAGTCTTTTAGTTGATACCTTGAACTACTGAGTGAATCCTGTTGAATGTCATTTTCATTTAAATTACTAATTATGCGGTGTGTTGTTCTAGCTTTTCACTTAATTTGGCTTTTAACTTAAAAACCAGCACATGTGACTCATTCTTGGCTCTGTAGTCTTTCCCTAGATTGACCTTATTTTTGATTTCTGATACAGCCTCCTTTCAAAGGCCAAATAATACCCCCGTCCCTCCTACATAACTTGAGGAATTCCAAATACAGTTTGACTGAGTGTCTGTAAGCTGTTTTAATGAAAGTTGGATACTTTTATATAAGTCAACCTCCCTGCCTCCTGTTAGCATGGGGTGGTTGAATGACACATGGAATATGCCAACATCACATAGAAATCAAGAAAAGCCATCAAAAGATACCACTCTTTGATTTCTTTGGTACACTGTTTGTCGAAGAATGTATTTTGAAAATTTCTTTGAATGCTTTGGAAATATGGAAATGCCAAACAAAAACATATACAGGAGAAACTCTTGCCAAATAGTGAAAGATACATGTAAATGTTAGATTTTTCACAATCATTTTTGAACATTACTGTCCTTGTCATCTGCCTGCTTAGTTATTGAATGCTTGCTGTAGGTTATTCTACGCTCGGGACAGTTTAAAGGCGAAGTTAGGTTCAGGTGTGGGGTCTTTTCTCATGGTATTTCTTATTTATATCCATTGTTTTGTTAAATTGTTTCACATCCATGCTTACCAAGTTTCTATTGCTGTCATTCTAGCTAAAAAAGTTTAAGTACTGAAACTAGGATTTGTACATCAAGGCTATTTTGAAATGGCAGACACATTATTGTTTGCTTCTCTTACTGTTACGTGTTAAATGAGAACTAAACTACTTGTAGGTTGTTAAAATATCCATCATCTAGAAATCTGCCTATGGAAGTCAGAACTTCTGCCAGCTAATAGCAGGAAGTAACTATTGAGTCAAATGGTCATTGTATCAAACCTACTTGACCTTTATAGATCTTGCTCGATGGTTATAATGCTGATGTCAAAAGTACAAAAAAAAACAAAAAGGATAACTTCTTAGTCACTTGATCTATATGACAAAACATGAAGGTCACCTGCTAAGCACCACATTCATGAATATAAACCCTTTCTGCACCTTATAATTGAAGAAGTGTTTAAATCACTACATGGAGACTTCTATCTCGTTGGTGATACTTGGGGTTATAGTGAATTGGTATTTATAGGATATACGTTGGCTTACTGCACCTCAAGGCTTGATCTAGCGAATTGGTTGTGCCCGAGTTGTAATTGTTAGCAGCAAGGCCTTGCCAAATGCTCGGCAAGGTCATTGAATTGGAGCCTGTGGTATTTAAGTATAGAGCAGCTTGAACTCCCAAGTAGACTGGGTGTCTGTGACAAGAACAAGTACTTTGACCCGTGACCATCTGTTAGGGTAAGCGGTTTAGCACCCTTTCCACTTTTCCAGCTTTGAAAGCTCAGAATTTTATCAAGAAGAAGATAATGGAAAATATAGTTGAAGATTCCAATTTAAGTGATCTAAGCTTTTATTCAATATATAAAAGAAGAATATCGATGCCTTTATGGATGACATGGGAAACTCAAGCAAGTGTAAACAATAATTCCAATAGCACAAAAAGCCATCAAGCTCCTGTCTTTTCAAAATAAGCCTTCCTATATCCTTTATTAAAATCCCAATCAAGTGAACCTTTAAGAAACACATTCACTATAGTTTGCTGATCTTGCACTAGTAGGCTATATAACCTAAATTAGGGTTTAAGGACTAGGTTGAATACTTTAGGCATCAGGTGCAAGTTTAGATAAAAAATAGGTTGCAGTGAATCTGGGCAGCATAATTTTAGAATTTTAGGGCAGTTCTGAAGGGCTATTTTCTAAGGTTGTGGGAGTTTTAGGGGTTCAATGGAAGAAAAAGAAAAATAATTTAAAATGCAAATACATAAAAGAAAGAAGAAGGTTGTAACTATACTGTGGCAGGCATACTTGAACAAATAAACAAATTAGTAAGATGATAGTACTGATTATTTTCACTGTGCAGCTTCTTTGAGTTAAAGAAGTCTAAAGACCTTTACAGGATGGGAATTTAAACACATGATTTGTGCTGGCTTAAGAAAGTCCTCAATGAGTTATGAAGGGGTTTGGTTGCTTAGGTCACAAGCCAATATGGAATGTCTAAAATTAATTACTTTTGTTACAGTAAAATATTATCTTTGCATTCTATCTATTTATTTTCTGAAATTACTGAAATTGACAGGATTCTACTTCAGTAACATATAAATAGTGGTATTTATAGTGTCTGTGAATGAATTTATGAAGTCTCTATTGCTGGTTGTGTTTCATTGTACTAAATTGTGTGACATCTGGTGAACGTTATTATTTTTCTGTTCATTCTATAGAATTGATGAAGTCACATGCCCTATGAACAATGGAAATGATGCTTCCAAAAGGGATGAAGAAAGTGATTGGGGAAGTTATGCAAGAGGAGCTCTATATGCATTACAGAGTAGGAAGAACTGTCTTGTCCAGGTAAGGGATATGCCTTCATTGACCATCTTCACAGCTCACACTTCTAAGAAGTAAAATAATTGAACATATTGCACTACATGGTTGAACTATGATAGCCTTTTATTATTATTAATTATTATTTTCAAATAGTGATGGAAACCTGATAGAGAGTCAAAGTAGGTAACTTGGATATGCAGGCATTACTAAGCATTTTGACAACACAAAATATGGTTTTGTGCTGTAAAAAATCGATGGCTAAATTCCATAGCTTCCATTCTTTGTGTAATGGAGTAATCAAGTAGGTCATTGGGCGCAGACAATACATGGGAGATTTCTTTTGGGACACGTCACGATTTGCTCCAGCTTCATGATCATCTGTTATAGATCTTGGACTAGTTGAGTTGTGGAGGGTTGCATTCATTTGAAAGATGTGATTATAGAATTTATGTCGAGTATTGACAGATTTTTGAAGGAGACCAGCTCACTCTAATATCCAACTGTCATTCTACTAGGGATCAGCTAACTTTAGCCCTCAAGCTACCGTTCAGTATTCCTATGTAGATTTCTTAAGACACACCTCTTTGTTTGATTTACCTTTCCACCCTTTCCCAGAAGCACTTGGAATCGCTCACTTGGATGAACAAAGGGTCGTTAGTTTCAGTTTTACTTTTTTGTCCAAATTGTATTGGAATACAATGATCAGTATATTACTGTATCTTACCCAGCACCAGATACTTGACAAAAGAGCAACTTCTGATGGTACCGGTATTTCTTTCTCCATGTTAAGCATTGAATTTAGATTTGGATGGGATTTAGGTCCATAGAATGTGATCCCCTATATTGCATCACATGACCTTGATTTACCATACAGTTTCTGTTAAACTTGTTAGGTATCAACCATCCATCTAGATGATTCCTGTGTAAAGTCTTGCTAGTTCAACAATTTTCTTAAATGCAAACCATGGATCGTTTGTTTTCTCAAAATCATATATAGTTTGATGATTCTGTGCTATCTTTCATTACACAGTTATTTACAGGATAATTTGTTCTTTCTTCAGAAAAAGAGAAAAGAAAAGGATGATTTGTTTCACTTGTTTCAGGGTATCATTGGATATATATGTGGTACTGAAGGTATGGACAGTTCAGGCATTAGCTCTTCAGCTGCTGTAAGTTGGTATTTCTTGTTGTTGCCTTTGTTGTTAAATGATGATAATGGATTATGATTGTATACAAAACCATGCAACAAAAAGAATCAGAATATTGCAGTTAATGGTTTTTGTTTCCTGGTCATATATTTATTTTTTATGCATTTCGTACTTTACCTGGGAAATTGGTAGATATTAAAATTTCTATTGTGGGTTATAACTAAAAAGACAAAAAATGACTCAGTATGTTAATGGTAAACCAGCCAATGCAGTGGTAGAGCAGCTCTCTCTACAGTAGTAGATAAGGGAGGGTTGGTTTACCACTGCAGGGAACTGGTCCAGCACTGCATTGGTTGGTCTGCTACATTAATATACTGGAACAGATGATGCCCTTGAATGATATTAAAATTGAGATGCTCTATCATATTCAAAATTACAATATTAATTCATCCATTTTATAGCTTGGATATAAAGAACAAGAACACAAAGGCAGATGCGCCAGTTTTGCAGCACATACAATTTTACACTGCTAGAATTATATGATGTAAGAAATCATGTGGCAAACTGAGAAATAGTCATAAAGGCTTGTCCATTGAAAACAGTTTTTGAATACTAATTGATAAAATTTTAGTGGACAACCTGCCCTATTAATAGCTACAGCCGGAGCTAGGTTATCATTCAGAAACTTGTTGATATTAGCATCCCAGAATGAAGGAAACTCTAGACTAAGAATTACTTCGCACTATCTATGCTTTGTTCTATATTGGTAAAGTTAAGTAGATTGAAGACTGTTCTGTAGTATACAGCTTGTGGAGCTTTGTACTTATTACGCGGAAAGTTCTTTCCACCAACATCAACCCATTAATCTTAACAATCAAATTTTTGACAGGTTGGCATAGCTTACCTAATGGCTTTGGAAAATGCAAACAATTTGATTGTGTCCCCTGAAGAAAATATTGAGTATGATCGGTAGGTTTCTTTGACATTTGAGGGTCCAATATGTGGATACTTCTGTCTTTTTCATAATATAATTATAGTTTTGTATCAAAAATCAAATATTAAATAATCTAGCACTTCCCCCCCAGGTATTGACCTCTTTCTCCTACAAGTAAAATTCAACTTATATTGGGAGGTAGAAACTACCGGAATTTGGAATCATGATCACCTACTCTGAATCTGTTGGTTGACCACTCTATTTCCAAAAGCTCTAGTGTTGGGATCTGTGGCCAACAATTGGTTTTCATCCAACAGATTCACTGTTTTTGCTTTTACTTGAGTGCTGGGCACTCTACCCCATAAAGAATAATATCAGCTTTGTGAAATATTCCTTTAACCTGTTGTTTAAAATTTTTCTTTTAATCGATCTTGTCTCTTTTTTGTTCATCATGTTCCAATTCAGTTACTTATTTTCTGTTATTAAGGTCTCACCTTTACATAACATGGAATATGTACCAATAACATGCTTCCACATTTCTTGTACTGTGTCAAACCTTTTATTTTTGATTTTTTTTCTTTTTCTTTTTACTTTCCTAATCAAAATAACCTTTTGAAGTTTAAATCTATGTTTGTAGGCTGATTGAAAATGAATTTCGGGGCCTGAGGAATGGTATATTGGACCAATCAGCCATATTACTGTCAAGCTATGGTTCTCTACTATGCATGAACTGCAAGGTAATGTACAAAAATGAGTGTTTTTGATGTAATTGGAAGCAAAGTTGATGAAATTGTATTTCATTGATTTGCACATTTACAATGTTTACAATATATAGGAGAAGCAGCAACAGTTTTGCAATGCTGTAATAACTAAATTTATGACAAAATCAAAACTGATCCTTGATTAATGCACAGCAATATAGGCTACAGCTATCTATATTTATAACAATATCAAAACTGATCCTAGATTAATGCACAGCATTATAGCCATATCAATGGCTAGTTGATGCAGGACAAGAGGCAAAAGAACTGCAGAACTGGGGTTTATTTGCAGCAGTCTCAATTGTTAGAAATAAAAGGGATTTAGAATAAGAAACTGAGGAAGAGAAGGGATATAACTACTAGCATCACACCAGTAGGGTTTGTAGGCATCACACCCTGAGAACTTAGGCATCACACCTATGGTTAGTTTGCATCACACAAACCTGGAGAGAAGCAAAAGCTTTCAATTTTTATTAACTCAATTCTGCCAATAAAAGACTACAATGCCTCTATATATAAGGAGGCTAAGATAACTCTAGAATAACTAGGGATATCCTTGAAGAATCCTAAAGAAATAATCCTAATAATTATAAGATTTCTAATAATAAAAACCTAGATATATTTGAACTACTTTCCAAATCTTGACTTAAAATATTCTGCTTGTATTCTTCATCACTAGTGATTGAGGAAGATTGAGTATCTTTAACAAAAGTGATGACCTCATTTCAACTGCAGAGTCTGATTCTGTTCTGGATATGTTTATCTTAGAGTTTTGATTTGTTCTGGATTGTTGTTATACTATGATGACTTGAATGATCCAACCATCATATTCACAAACTGCTCAACTAATCTTTCTATTTATTTTTATACATTGGTCTTCTGACCTACGGTGAGTGCTCATAGGAGTGCATTCTCTGCTGCATTTGTAACAACATGCACACAGATTTTTGTGTCTGAAAATCATATTTCTTTGAGAAGAGTGTCTGAAATCATATTACATCATAACTTTTAACTATTTCCATGACTATTTAAGTATTATTCATTAAAGCCCTAAGCATAGGTTTTAGGTGTACTAAGCTTAGGGCTTTCATGTGGACAGTTAAGTATTTCGGGAGCTTTTATGTGGTGGACACATTCCATGTGAATCAATGAATAGCCTTTTAGAAGAAGCTTAAAACCCTAACTCATGATTTTGGTCGTAAGGAAGCTTATACTTATAAAAGTTACTTAATTTGTGATGCTGTGGGATGTGTAAAAGTTCAGAAAAAAATATCAAATTTACCCCTTATAGTATTTATATCTAATCATTTTGAACTAATTATAAGATGCTTTTTCCCATTAGATTTCAAGTTTAAAGAACATGTCTATGTTGGTGGGAGCTGTTTTCTTCCTGTGCATCGGATATTTATCATGTTATGTTGCTCTCTCCAATTACATATGCTATTGATATATTATTCATTAGTGTAGAAACGGATGCTTAGAGGTACTTGAACCCTCAATCATCCTTAGTCTCAGGTCCTTTAAATTGGGTTCGAAATATTTCGGGTTGATATATCATTGAGCTTCTTTCCCACATAACGAACTTCAGTTTAAGTGGCATAGCAACATGTTGAGTCTTAAGAAACAGAATTTTTTCTTTTAATTTTTCGTTTCTTTTCTATAACCATGAACTATATAGCTTCTTTTTATTTCTGCTTTGGTAGCTTCTTTTTTTGTCTAGAATATTAACACCCAAGAGCTTTTATCATCATCATCATCATCATCATCATCATCATCATTCTATTTTTATCCTCAAAAACTTGTTTCTAATATTTCTTTTTCTTCAGGATATGTATTTCTTTCTCTAAAGGTCACTTCCCTAAACCTTTACTTCTTATGCTCAAAAGTTGCATGCCTCATAAGAAAATGGGAGAACAGGGGTAGGTGGGCGAACGTGGGTATAGGAAATTTCTAACCAACTTGTAGGAAACAGAAGAAGACTGATAAATGAACATCTAAAAGACTTTTAGCCGAGCTATATGGATGCATGAACCACAGTATTTTAGATACACTTACCCGGTTGCAGATACGCATGCGATCACAGAATCAATCATGCCTTTAGTTTATCTGCAGCTCAAAGTTAAATGTTTGTTCTTATTGGTATATTGCTGTTATATTTGAGCAATATATTTTCCTATGTTGTTCTATACTACAGGTTGTAGTCTAATTTGGGATGTTTATTTAGCTCATTTGTTTAGTCTATAACCACATATATCAGATTCTGCTCCAGTTACAATTGTAAGAGATATGATGTCTCATACATGTAGTTTTCATATGTAGACTAAAGAACATAAGCTCATACACCCGCCAAAATTGGGCCAGAACCATGAGACGGAGTGGCAGGAAGCATACAAAATATTATTGGCATTTTCAGGCTTAAAGCATGCTTTAACTGAAAATTCTGGATATAATCGTCGAGTTGGAGAGTGTCAAGAAGCTGCGTCGGTTCTTTTGCAGTAAGATCTCTTTCCTTTGCAAACAAGAACACATTTACTCTTCTTCATTTTAATTGAAGTTCAAGTGGTTAGACAATAACGTTTCTATTGCAGTCTTTTTCGATTGGGGTGGTGTAATGTTGAATGCATGCCATCAACACAGTCATTGTTAAATTTGGAAAAGAATGAAGAGAAAATAAAATACATGAAATTTGGGCGAAAATCTTGTGTGGAATTTTAGTCATAACTATTCGGAAAGAGAACTTTTCTTTAAAAATCTGGATTGTCTGGGAAACCAATGCCCAATGGATATATGGGATTGGCCCTCTGGTTACTTGGACAATCATTTCCATTTGTATTTGTGTGTTGCGATGGAAAATAACGGGTTAATACTAACTTACAATTACATTCCACATGTCAAACAGAGAAATCAATGCACAAATAATTATGGGTATGGCCTTTTAATTTTTCATAGGTAGGTACTATTCTTCCAAAACCTTAAACTGTAAAATGAGCCCAAGAATATAGGGAACTAATTATGCAACACACTACCATGTCCCCTCATGGATAGAGTAACACTGCACTGGATCAAATTGAGCCTATAGGAGTTACCAGAAATAGGGTAGCATTTGGACCAAATAGTTCATAGGCATTCAAGCTTTTCCAAAGTCTAAGCTATTTGGTCAAAAACCCAGAATCTTTTCAAGTTGACTACAAAAACACTGGCAAGCAACAAGTCGACATAGCTCTTTTCTTATTAATTGTTAAATGCAGCATTTAGAATTGTATTTATGTTCATTTTGGTTTAAACAATTAATATCCAAGCTGACGTACTTATTTCCCCATTTTACCAGTGCATCTGGAAATGGTGCAGCAGAGCCAGTCCTATCTAATGGCTAGTCCCTACACCTGACCTTCTCAAATTTAAAATTCATTCCTATTATCTCCTGTCATGATATTGATTGAATTACTTTTTTTTTTCTCTTAAAAAAACAGTTGAGCCAGAAGCTTATCAAACTCACAAGGTAAGAAAATGTTTCTAGAGCTTTTATCATAGAGATTCTTATGGTTTTGGTGCATGTATATAACAATGCAAAACTCAGTTAAGACATTGTAGCTCAATTTGGTTGGGGTATAGCCATGCCCTCATATGTCCTGTCAAGATAGGTACAAGGTGAAGTGCAAAATCCATGTAACCCAGGTTATGAACTGAACATTACTTTGAAGGTGTAGAGTTAGATCAGTTTTAGATACTGACAATAAAATTGTTTCAAGTGCTACCTCTGATCCCTTATGTGAAGGATATGACTCGTAGTAGAGATGGCAAATTGGTTATTTACATCGTATATAATTTTAGTGGTAATGTAGGTGACTGCTCATCTAGGAATTAGAATATCAATGTGAAGCCCCCTCATACAAGGTAAATCCATCTGTTTCCCTGCATGGCCTAAAAATACCTGTTCCTTTATCATCTTTCAGAATCATGGTTGTTTTTTTTCAGGAAAATGTCACTAGTATAAAGTATGGTTTCTTTTCATAAGGTTTAGAGACTATCTTTTGATAGCTAATAGTCATTGATGAAGCTAGCAGCCTTTGCCTCAGACCTCTTCGTTTGCTGTTCTGCTTGCAGTGATTTAGTTATCATTCAATCAAGTGTGTAATTAGGCCATTTGTTCAGGGTGAACTATGGGTCTTGTTAACTTTTAGGTCTAGCATAGTCTCTTGCTGTCCTATCCCTCTTTCTTTTAGATGACATCTAGCAATTGTTCAAATTGCTCATAATGTGTTTGCATGAGCTTCATTGGCCTGTGAGCGTTGACTCATTGCCTCCTTGGCATTTCTTGCTAAGTTATTTATTATTTGATAGGATACAAAATGAAATAAAACTCTGAAACTGTTTGGCCAAAATTTTCTTGTAGAATCTCATATGCTTAAGCAATTTAAATTGTATTATTTAGAGAAGTCTTTGATTAATGCACTGAGGAAGGGACACACACACACGCATATATATCAGGGCCCTTCTATAATGGCCAAAAAAAAGGATCCCTTAGTACAAGGGCCCTCTATATATACATATATAAAACTGATACTTGCCTAGTTGATATTCTATGGACAATTTTCCTCATCAGTATAAGGTCAGTGGACTTCAATTCATCATGAATTTATTTATGTATTCAAACCTCTTTTTCTTGCAGCACATATTAGAATCTAATCTAGCCAAAAGAGCAGAGCATTATTTCTCTGAGATTATGCGGGTTATGAAAGGTATTTACATTATTGGTGTACAGTCGGTCATTTAAATTGTCAAAGCTCATGCTATTTAATTTCCATGTTCTTTCATTTATCAACTTCTACCTACTTAATTTAATGTGATTATTTCAGGACTGGAAGCTTGGGCTTCAGGGAGGTTCAAAGATTTTGGAACGCTCATTACAGAATCTGGCTTAAGTTCAATTCAGAACTATGAATGTGGTATGATTAATTTCCATTGTTTATACTGTCCTTTTTCTCAGAGCACGCTCCCAAGTCCTCCCTTTTATCATGGCGCGTTAAAATGACGGGGACAAATAATTGAAATGATGAAAGGAATAAAAAGTGTTCTCACTTTTTAATAATAATACATTTGCAGTTTGTCGTAGTTATATCTGTACTATCTGTGACATCCATCACCGTGATATCTGTACTATGATGCATTTAACTGATAATCATGTATCTTATTTATAAACGAATTGCTTTTAGCGAAGAGTTGCACCGTGTGGAAAGTCTTTCTCCTTGGCTAGCTTTTAACTCATTTCACGACAAACTTTGATTAGTTTTTAGCTACATTTCCAAAATTTCATGAGCTGTCTATATTAGTTGACATCTTAATATCTGCCAATCCCTGATATCAACCTCCAATCCATCAATATACTTCACATTTTTGAATAATCTGCAATGGCAATAGAAGTTTGGAATTAATTTAAACTGGAGTTTGTAACTTGGTGAACAAGTGTTTATCTCATTCTTGCCTGTACATAATGCCAAGTCTACCTATCTCAGACTGATGTCATTATTGCTTAAGGTTGTAAACCTCTGATACAATTGCGTGAGATCGTCCTAAAGGCTCCTGGTGTCTTTGGAGCACGGTTCAGTGGTGCCGGATTTAGAGGATGCTGTGTTGCACTGGTAGATGCCAATCTTGCAGCTGAAGCTGCATCATTTGTCAGGGAAGAGTATAACAAGCTCCAGCCTGACTTGGCAAGTCAGTTAAACCAAGAACATGCGGTTGTGATATGCGAAGCTGGTGATTGTGCCCGTGTTATATGATGACAATGTATCAATTACTGTTATCTGTTCAATGTGATGTTTTTACTGCTTCATTCATTATTTTAAACTCTGAACTGCATCTTGATTAGAACTAGCTGCATACGAATATATAGAGTGTGGGAGGTTCTGTTTGTAAAAGGCTTCTTATATTCATCTTCTTCTGGTGGGCATTGAATTTGTTGTTATGGAGTCTTCTGTGTTTGTTCTTTGACCACTACCTACTCATCCAAATCGAATATAGAGATTTGGTGTAATAATGTTACAAATTAACAAATTAATAAAAGAATAAAGCAGTGTAGGCAATGTAGAATGCCCCCGACTTCATGTTTAGTCGTGTCACTCACAGTATATAGCTGTGTCGAGAATTTTGGTTATCCTGATTGTGTTTTATTCAAAAATCTTGCTTTTTCATGTAGGTATGATAAATCATTCCACCAACTCCAAAGCGGTGGGGAAATTTGGAGTATAAATGAATAAATCCTACCCACTTGTGGAAGAAGTACGCGTGTGTACATTCTTTATTCCACCCGCTTTTGGTGTTTCTTGCCCTAAGCAAGTGGTAGGCTTTATGCTTTACTCCCTACCATTCCTTATTTTTTTTTGAGAAAATATTTCAAACAGTACCTGAACTTAGGCCGACTCCTAACTTCAGTACCCGACTATGCAAAACTATCACTTTGGTACCCCAACTTTGAAGCTCGACCCAAGAATGATACACGCCGTCTATCACAGCGTTAAGTCTATGCTACGTGACAAACCATGAGGGCCCTCAAAATATGCCACGTGGTTAGATAGTTAACGTCGTGATGGACGGCGTGTACCATTTTTGGGTTGGACTTCAAACTTGGGGTACCAAAGTGATAGTTTTGCATAGTCGGGTACTGAAGTTAAGAATGAGCCATAGTTCAGGTACTGTTTGTAACATTTTTTTTTTTTTTTTTTCGTGAAGAATGACCAACAGAAACTAGTGTTAAGACTTCATTATAAAATGGAGTGTAATGGAAATGAGCTAGGTCATACACTTCATGTCAACAAAAGACAGACATAGGGGCAACCTTGGATATAGGGCTGTCAATGGGTCGTGTCGGGTCAAGGTATTTGTCGTGTTATGGGAGACAAACTCAAACCCGACTGATTTAATAATCGTGTCAAAAATTTAAACCCAAACCCAACCTGTTTATTAAACGGGTTACCAATTTCCAACCCATTTAATAAATAGGTCGTGTCGTGTTAGATAAAATGACCCATTAACATTGTGACCCGTTTAACTAAAAAAATGCATGACTTAATTAAATTACTAAAAACTTCATAAGACAAAGAGTATAAATAATTATATATAATTCATGAATTAGTTTTAGTTGTCCAATCCTAGAATCAAATACTATGAGCTTCTAATATTACAAGAACAAACAGAGCATAATCCATAATTAAATTTGAAGTTTAAAATTGAATGTAGAGCATCGATCAAATCCTAACTTCCAAAGTCTTCTTCACTTTATTCAAAAAGAAAAGCAAGTGATCACCACCTACAATTGGAAGCAAATCAAAATCAGTAGATTAAACTAGAATCAAACTCATACAAAACGTAATTAGGACACTAAAAGGAAGATCTACTTCCTCATAGTAAAAGAGTAAAGAAACGCTGCACAAGTAATTAACGTCACTTACCCAAAAAAATGGTCACATGCTAATGAGTTTGTCACTATTTCTCTTAGCTTGGATGAGCAACAGTAATGGAACAATCAACAGACTCATTATTGCCATTGCTAATGCTTAATTTGGTAATATCTTCAGTCAAGTCGTCCAATTTAGGTGGCAAAGTATGAACATCAACTAATACAAATTATAAGAAGAAACAATAAAATCAATATATATATATATATATGTCATAAAAAAAGATATGGAACTCATAAAGTTAAGTGTAAACGAAATACCTTCTTCAGCAAATATCCAATCACGTGTGCAAATAAGAGCTTCAACAGTTTGTGATTTAAGTGCACTATGATATTGGTTAAGAACTCTACCACCAACACTAAATGCGACTTAGAAGCAACTGTAGAAATTGGAATGGATAGTACATCACGAGCCATAATACATAATTCAGGATACCGAAATTGGTTCGCCTTCCAAAAGTGAAGGACATTCAAGTGTGTAGTTCTTGGCAGCCTTGGTTCATCTAAATACAATTGCAACAGAGTCTTTTGGGCAGAGAAAATAAATTCTTCACTTTCAAAGTCACCAAAATCCTACAATTATATAATGGCAGATTAATTAAGTCAACAAAAGTCAGAAAAATGTCTGCTACTCCTAATGAACAGCAGACGAAAAACTAGTTAAAAACCTGATCAAAACTAATCATAAAACGATAAAATTTATAGAGATGTAGTACACACACAGGACGTCCAGCATAGGAAATTTCAGAATTTTTGGAGATGATTTCCTATTTTAAATGAATTCTTAAAATAGGTAACAGAAT
Organism: Rosa lucieae; assembly: GCA_024704745.1. Taxonomy (NCBI): domain Eukaryota; kingdom Viridiplantae; phylum Streptophyta; class Magnoliopsida; order Rosales; family Rosaceae; genus Rosa; species Rosa lucieae. The sequence continues at coordinate 14,576,127 of CM045495.1, read as the reverse complement.
GTAAAGAACATAAAACAAATTTTATTTACCTTCATAACATCCATGCATTCTTTAGAAACCATTGCATCAGCAGCAAAAGTATGATTAGTATTTTGATTGCTTGATGATGATGTAGAGGCAGAACCCATTGAAGTAGAATGAATTTTCATGTACGTACATATCAAAAAGAGAAAACAACTTGTCTCGCACCCTTTTCATTTCAATGGAACCATTGCCATATAGTCGTCTATATGAAAACTCCACAAACTGCAACTTGCATCGAGGATCCAATATTACAGCAATTGCAAGAATCAAACTGTACTCAGACCAATACTTCTCAAATTTAGTGATCATTTGGGATGCCATATGACTCAAAAACATATCATGATCTACCTTGGCCTTTCTCAAAGTATCTTCAACCACAAAGACTTGAGGGAAGTACAAATTAGATGTGGGATAATGAGTTCCAGAAAATAAGCAAGTAACATCATAGAACACCTTAAGAAACTTAGAAATCTTTTCCACCTTTTTCCACTCATCATGAGAAAGTGCATGCTTGTAGTTAGAGTCACTTAACTGCAAATGAAGAAATGCACGTTCATAATAAATTGCACCATCAATCATAAGGAATGTAGAATTCCATCTAGTTGGTACATCTTGATGCAAGCTCTTTCTACATTCTAAAGAAACTTGTGCAACACAATCCAAGAATTTTTGTTTCCTTCCTTGTGAACCCCTAACATACTTAATGCTTTCCCTAATTTTCACAATCGAACCATCAATTGCTTTCAACCCTTCTTGCACAGATGCAAACCGTTCGTTTCTTTCCATTCGCTATTATCTTTATTACTATTGCCAATCTTTCTTTATTACTATTGCCAAATCAAATGGCCGTCAAAGGACTCATTCGCTCTTAGGAATCATTAAATCCGAAAAAAGATTGTTCTGATGTATCATGTAAATTTTTTGAAATGCAAAAATCAAATAATTCTCTGTGGTGGACCAAAATATCTCTCATTTCCCCCTCGAATAAACTCTTATTTTTGGTTTCCAAAGAAATGTTGTTATGTTGCCTTGAACGGGGCACGAATCCTTTGAATCCGGTACCAACGGGTATCATCCCTCCTAGAACAACGTTCTCTTTCAGACCTTTCAACCAATCGATACGACCCCGGAGGGCAGCTTTTGCTAAAACTCGAGCAGTTTCTTGAAAACTTGCTTCGGATATGAAACTTTGAGTATTTAGAGATGCTTTCGTTATTCCTAATAATATGGCTCGGTAACAAATCGCTTCTTCTAAAGCGCGCCCCGTTCGTTCAGCTCGCAGCAATCCAATTAGTTCTCCGGGTGAAAAAACATTAGACATTCCATCTTCTGAAACCAACACTTTTGATGTTATTTGACGTACAATGATTTCGATATGCCTATTATGGATCTGTACCCCCTGGGATCTATAAACTTTTTGGATCTTATTAACCAAAGAGATACGACTTTGCGCTATAGTTAGCTCAGCGCCAATCAAGAATCCCCAAGGAATTCCAAGAATTCTTGTTATACACTCATTCCAACCCTCAACTCTCTTTTCTAGGTTCATCGATATTGAATCAATCGAACGTACCTCTAAAACCTGTTCTACTTTTGGAAGACCTTGCGTTATATCACCAGATCGAGATTTTTCATATATAAATGTAACTAATGTATCTCCTTCGGAAAGGATTTCTCCATAATGTCCATGAACAGTTGCTCCTGGAGTAGCTAAATAAGGCTTCGCCGATCTTATTACTAAAGAGTCAAGTTGAACGACTATAACTTGACCCGATTTTAGGGGCGATCCTTTTTTGGCTATACATAGATTTTCACAAATAAACTGCCCGAGACTAATTATTGTGGATGTTTCCTCACAATAATTATGGTCGAGAAAATGCCAATTCAAGTTAAATGGATTCAAAAGGATGCTACTGCACGGATCGGAATTCGAAATTCTCCCGTTTTCATCCATTAAATAATACTTAAATACTTGAAAAGTCTGTTTTAAATTGTCGAGTTGCAAATAGAAATATTTAGTTACCGAAATATGATTATGAGTTAGTAAATGGTAAAACGAATAAAAAAGATCAATTTGAGAGGCTGTTCCTAAGGGGCCTAACAAATTTGTAATTTGAATTAGGGAATCCCTATCTCTTTTAATTGATTCTTTTATCCCATCGTAATATTTTACATCGTTGAATGGACTCATTTGAAAACAATTATATGATGACAAAATTATCAAAGATTGGGATTCCTTATTTCTATTCAACAACGTACGAAAAGTTCCTTGATTTTGTCTAAGCGATTGTTGAATTCTTTCCTTGGAATAAATAGAATAAAATGGATTGATATTGGTACGATCCGACCTATTATCAGAGATCAATCCTGAACCTAAAGGATCATTCCTTTTTCGGATATACGAAGTATGGGATTTCACTAAGTTGATTCTGAGGAAATCTTGAATCAGACCATTCGCACTTACTTCAACAAAGGAAGCGTGGGCCTCTTCGATAGAAGAACTTTTTTTGTTTTTGTCCCAGTTCAAGATTAAACAGGTCCGAACTAATTGAATACTTGTGCCGGAAATTCCCCGAATTGGTTTGCCATTTCCATAAAGTATATAATTTACAACTCGAAGTTCTAGATTATCCCTTTCCCGCAATGGATCCTGGGGGAAAAGTGTTGCTAAATTTATACCGTCCGCAATTTCATATATGATTACGGGTCGAACCAAAACAAAATACTTTTTCTTGGTGGGTGTGATCCATTGGACATAAATCCAATTGTTCCGCTTTTTTGATTCCTTAGAATTTGTTCCTGGCGGTATCAAGATGCCATTGTGTCGGAATATCTTATCCATCTCTCCAGGAAAATGGATATCTCCAGAAAAGATTTTAAGTTCAATCCTTTTTTTTTTTCTCTCTATTCGGACCAAGCCACCTACTCTGCTTCTTGTATTTAAAGTGATTCGTGTATCTATCCCAATGATACTATTGTTCCGTACCATTATGGAAGAAGACTCGGGTAAAATATGCACTTCCTCAGGAATGAAAAAAAATCGATCTACTTTCGTTTGGTATTTTGGCTTAAATTCTTTGACTCCTCGGTACTCAATTAAATCCTCTTTTTTGAGGATTGAATGCAACCCTACAGTTCCATATTTAGTAATTCCTGAACTCTTTCTTCTGTATTGAGGATCGTCGAAATAAGCAAGAATACTATTTCTACGAAAAATACCATTTATCGGTATTTCAATAGATTGGAACGGAATGATGAATCTATTTCTTCGCCTCTTTGTCAATAAAAAATTATCATGGCGAATAGGAGGAAATATGAGATTACAATGACTCGTATATATGATTCGATTCAATTCTGAATAATCAGGAATACAGCTTTCTTTTTTACCAGAAAGATTCAAACCAAAGAATTTGTGTTTCACTTGATCATTATTTACTGAAAGACTAGAAAAATATCGTCCTTCAACCGAAAGAGAATGAACGTTCGTTTGATCTTGATCCTTGTGGAGTGAAGGGGGGACTGCACTGAATCTGCACGAACCTCCTGATAATATCCACAAATGACTTGTTTTGGGTAAAAGATGTACATTACTATATGTAAATTCTGGCGCATGATATACATCGGTACTCCAGTGCATTTCTCCCTCTGAGTCAGAATAAATATGTTTTCGAACCCTCTCTTTAAAATTAAAAGTGTATGCTCCCGCGCGAATCTCAGCAACCACTTGCTCGGATTCTACGTATTGGTCATTTTGCACTAAAATCAAACTTTTTGGTGGAATAGTCACGTTATGTATAATATTTTCACTTTCAATAGTTACATACAAGTCTATATAACATAGAAAAGCAGGATGCCCATGACGTGTACGTGTGGGATGAACCAAACCCTCATTGAATTTTATTTTTCCATTAGAAGGGGCTCGTACATGTTCTGCAGTACCCCCTGTGAATACTCCACCGGTATGAAAAGTTCTTAATGTTAATTGAGTGCCCGGTTCTCCAATAGATTGACCCGCAATAATGCCTACAGCTTCCCCCAACTCGACCAGGTCGCCATGAGTAGGGCTCCGGCCATAACATAATCGGCAGATCCAAGATGTACTCTTACAAGTAAAGGGGGTTCGAATAGGTATTGGTTGTGTTTGAAAGGTTATGAATCGATTGACAAGTCCAATTCCAATATCTTGATTTCGAACGGCAATGCATCGCGGTCCTATATATATATCGTCTGCTAATACACGACCAATCAATGTTTGGATAAAAATTCTTTCCGGCATCATCCCATTTCGAGGACTCACAGAAATACCTCGGACGGTGCCACAATCTGTTCTACGTACAACAATATGTTGAACTACTTCAACAAGTCTGCGTGTAAGATATCCAGCATCCGACGTTCGTACAGCAGTATCCACAACGCCCTTGCGGGCTCCGTAACAAGAAATGATATATTCTGTTAAAGACAGCCCTTCACGTAAATTGCTTTGAATAGGTAAATCAATCATTTGTCCTTGTGGATCCGACATTAACCCTCTCATACCTACTAATTGGTGTACTTGAGATGCATTTCCTCTAGCTCCCGAAAAAGACATCATATGGACTGGATTAAAAGGGTCCGTCATCCTAAAATTAGGATTCATTTCTTGTCGCAAATATTCACTTGTAGCATACCATATCTCAATAGATTGGCGTAATTTTTCTACCGCGTGTACATTACCATAATGATGGTGTTTTTCCAAAATCAAACTTTGTTGTTCGGCATCTTGGACTAGCCACCCCTTAGAAGGTATTGTTAAAAGATCATCAATTCCTAATGAAATGGATGTAGCAGTGGCTTGTCGAAACCCCAGAGTCTTTACTTGATCTAGGATGTGTGATGTATATGCCATTCCGAAGTGATCTATTAATCTACTAATAAGTCGTTTAATAGCGGTTCCATCGATCACTTTATTGTGAAAAACCAGACTGGCCCGTTCTGCCATAAGTACCTCCCTATTCCGCTGAGTGGGGTTCGACAATGGGTTTGAGTCAGTGATTGGAAAACTTCCTTTTCTCGATCTTGATTCGCATAGAAATTCAGGAACTGTGGTCCTAGCTGAACTGGAGAAATCAAAAATCACACGGGTGTCATAGAATTACTTAGCTTCGATACGATATGATTAGGTACCATACGAGTAGGCTCGGCAAAACCCTTGGATAGCTTCTTCGATTTCTCGATAAAGAGAAATATGACCAACTGTGGTTCGAACATATATACAAAGAACTTCTTTTTTTATACTTCTTACTATTACATAGTGCCCATAAATCTCATGAGAGGTACCCAAAGACTCATAGTGAACTTCGATGGGAGTTTCTCTTGAAGTAATAACACGTTGATCTAGCCGCCACCGGAGCCACAAGGGGCTATCTAAATTGACTCTTTTCTGCCGATAAGCTCCAATTGCATCATAGGAATTACAAAAAAAAGGTTCTTTCGTATATTTATAATTATTATCGGCAATTCTTTCATTTTTCGAATTTGTGCGATTATATGGATTATACCTATTTGCACAAATACCTCGGCGATTCCCGCTCGTTAATACATAGAGCCCGATAAGCATATCTTGGGTTGGTACGGAAATAGGATCCCCAATAGCTGGAGACAAGAGATTCATATGAGAAAACATAAGTAAACGGGCCTCTGCTTGAGCCTCCAAAGATAAAGGTACATGAACAGCCATTTGATCCCCATCAAAGTCTGCGTTAAATCCCTTACAAACTAATGGATGTAAACAAATAGCATGTCCTTCTACTAAAATGGGCTGGAACGCCTGTATGCCTAATCTATGCAGAGTAGGCGCCCTATTCAGCAATACGGGATGCCCTTGCATAACTTCCTGAAGTATTTCCCATACAACCGGCTCTTTTTCCCGAATTTTACTCTTAGCCACTCCTATATTCGAGGCAAAATGCTGTCTAATTAAACCACGAATTACAAATGTCTGGAAAAGCTCTATTGCTATTTCGCGAGGCAATCCACATCGATGTAATGAAAGTGAAGGACCTACAACAATGACAGAACGCCCCGAATAATCGACCCGTTTGCCAAGCAGAGTCTCACGAAATCTTCCCTCTTTTCCTTCAATTACATCTGAAAACGACTTGTAAACCTTATTATGACCGTCCCTCATTGGTTGTCCACGGATTCCATTATCAAGAAGTGTATCCACAGCTTCTTGTACCAATTTCTCCTGACACATTACTAATTCTCCTGGCGTAGATCTACTTGTTGTTAAGAGATCGATAAGAGTATTGTTCCGATAAATAACTCTTCTATAGAGTTCATTAATATCCGAGCTCATTAGTTTACCCCCATCTATCTGAATGATTGGTCTCAACTCGGGCGGAAGAACTGGTAATAGACATAAAACCATCCATTCTGGTTCTATATTTGTTCGAATAAAATGCTTAGCCAACTCCATGCGTCTAACCAAAAAATCCTTTCGTCTTCCAACCTTTCGATCTTCCCATTCATTCCCCGTGGACCCTTCTTCCCCCAATTCTTTCCATTCTAACAGCGAATAATCTATAATAATTCTCAAATCCAGATCGGCTAATTGTTCTCGGATAGCACCTGCTCCAGTAGAAATTTCTCGATTTCGAAATGTATCGAAGCCTGGAGTAGTAAAAAAAAGTGGGATGCTGTATTTCCAGGATTGGATTTCGTATTCGAATGAACCTCGTAATCGTAAGAAAGTGGGTTTTTTAGCTATGGGCCTAGCAAAAGAAAAATTTGGATAGGATCCTATAGGATCTCCCCCTTTCAAAATCGGACGTGAAAGTTTCCTCTCATCCGGCTCCAGTAGTTACACCAAATAAAGAGAGGGGTTCCTACTTTAAAATAAAATTCGAAAAAATTCTATAAAAAAAAAAACCCCATAAAGGGCCTACTCCTTACTCAAGTTGCCAAAGAAGATCAAGCACCAGTTCATTGATTCATTCTTCTTTTTTTATTCGATTTTCTGAATTCTTTATTCAATTTCGACATAAAAGAAATGAAATGTTAAATTCTTGAGTAGTCTACTTCCCTTCGAATGATGAATCCCCTTAATTAAAGGAGTCCCTTAAAATTCATAAGGGATTTACTTGTCTATGTATCGTTCCGTTCGATCTTTTAGGTCCCTACTTCGCCTCGACGGTTATGTCACAATATCCCTAAAGCCTATATGCGATGGATAGACTCCTGCAACCATGACAGACATACTTGCTTATTTGGACATAAATTTCTTTTCTTTCTAAACGAAAAGGAATGGTTAATTCCACAAAAGAAGTCTTTTTTTCACGAGGTACAACTATAAATTCCTATTTATTTGTTACTGAATCGACCATAGACCAATTCCCGGTTTACTTGGGAGTATTGAATACACCCATACTTCTGAGTTTCATGCTATTCTTACTCCTACTAAAAGACATGTCAGATCCGGGGCATCCCAATTTGATTGAATGGGATGACAGTTTCTCATTCTGAATCTGTAAAATTATAATTTTGATCAAATCACACATTGCACTATTAGTTTAAGAATGTGAGCACATCAATGAACATGAAAAAACTCACCATCCATTAGAAGTACATTCTTTACACTAAGCTGTCCCTTTAGCAACTCAACAAAACAGTCATTGGCAGATGCATTGTCTAATGTGATAGAAAACAGTTTTTTTTCAATACCCCAATCCACCAACAACTTATAGATTTTTTCAGACAGAGCAACACCAGTATGTGGATGAGGCATAAAACTAAAATTCAATATTCTCTTTTGCAATTTCCAATCATCATCAACAAAATGAGCAGTGAGAGCAAGGTAACCATAAGTTGCAATAGAAGTCCACAAATCAGAAGTGAAGCAAATTCTGATAGGAATAGAAACTAGAGTGTTCTTAAGCTTCTTCATTTCTCTAGCATGTATTTTGATTACATCTTCCCTAGCAGTGTTCCTAGATATCAGCTTGATATCAGTAACTAAACAGATTTCTAATCCCATCATACTCAACAAACTGAAAAGGCAAATCATGCATAACAATAGCTGCCACCAATAGTTCACCAAATGTATCAGGATCAAATCTAGCAAACCTTGTGATCAAAGACCCATCATCATTATGAGATACAACTAACTGCCCTAGGTCTAGAATTTTTTGTTTCACACAAGAAGTAATATGACGTTTCATATTTCTTGTCCCATTCCTGCTAGAACACAAGTAAGTTATACCGCATCTTAGACATTTAGCCCTTTGTTTATTATCCGGACCCAATGGAAGCACTTCAAACTTAGACCATACATTTGATGTGAGCTTTCTTCGCCTCTTATCAAACTTTGGAGATGCAGTATTTGCATCATGCATCACATTCTCATTATTTTCAACAAGATCACCTTGAGCATTTTGAACATCTTGAGCATTGTCATTGATAGGGTGATCCAATACGATATTAATAAGAAAACAAATTATATGTAAAATAGAGAAAATAACAAGATGGATATGCTATATACTAATATACCTTTGCAGTTTGCAGAGAATCAATATAGATGAAAATTTGATGCAGATGACCGGTGAGTGTTAGGGTTTGCGTGTTGATACAAGACCCAAACAAGAGAATTTATAGTGTTAACGGTAACCCTAGCTTAAAGTGAGAAAAAGACTTATTCAACCTTTATATTCATATATTATTATTATTTTTTAAATGGGTTGTGTATGTGGGTTATATATATAATATAACCCAACCCATTTAATGAACGGGTTATATGGGTTCACTTCGTGTTGGTGGGTTGACCTGTGACCGACCCGTTTATTAAATGGGTCATGACGGGTTGACCCGCCGCTGACCTGCTTTTTAATCGTGTGGGTTCAACCTGCTTTATTTCGTGCAGGTTTCGTGTTATGTTGGTGGGTCGTGTCGGAATTGACAGCCCTACTTGGATAGATGGATCATGGATTCTTACTAGTTTATAGGGACGAAATACTATGACCAGGTAAAGGCTAAGGGTGTGCATTGGCCTCAATTCAATTTATTCTGACTATGGGTATAGTCATAATGCAATTTCAAATTAGCTTAGAACTAGGCTACATTAGGAGTTTGATTCACCTCCCATTCAAGCAGGAGTAGAACTAGACGAGTGCAATAGTAGAGTTGGACGAGTGTCGTCTTCTCTCTCTCTCTCTTTTGTTTTTTTGTTTGATGTGGTTTTTCACTATTCATTTGAACATAAAAGAGTTTGAATTAAAGAAAATAATCCCAGATTAAAAAAAAATTAATATTTAGTTATCCATGGTCAGAACTGTAAATATATTATTGACACATGACAACTTATATTTTATTATTTGATTTTTTTTTTGAAAGAATGATTGGTACAGGCGTACAGCTGCCAAAAAAGCTGAAGTCAACCTGTCGCATTAAGACAAAACAAATATATATATATATACAGATTTTATCTAGAGCGGAGCTTTGCTTTGAAATTAACTTGTGAAGTTCGAGTTTTGGGTCACTTTTCAGTCACATATCCATATCTCGACCGTTCAGTTTTTAGGTACTAGTATATAGATCATCTCTATAAATTTTCAGCCAAATTAATGATCGTTAAGGTATCTAACTTGCTTAAAACAATGGACAGACTGAATTTGTCAACTTGAACTGTACTTGTTCTAAGACAGTAATCAATGCCTTAACGATCATCATTTTGGCTGAAAATTTGCAGAGATGATCTATACACTAGTATCTAAAAACTGAATGGTCGAGATGTGGATATGCAACCGAAAAGTGACCAAAAACTCGAACTTCACACGTTAATTTCAAAGCGGAGCTTCGCTCTAGATAGGATCTGTGTGTATATATATATATATATATATATATATATCAATGTTCTAAAAATTGGGCTAGGCGCCTCCACCCTATTCCAATTTCAGCCTAGTCGAGTGAGCTAGGTGCTGAGGAGAAAATAGGCCTCCTAGACGGTGCTGGGTGATTCTGGGTGGGAGCTAGGCGGCAGCGATTAGGAGTTTCACCTTTTTTTTCTCTAGACTGAAGCCAATTTATCCCAATTCCCAAATTGAAGAATCGAAGACAGAACCCTATCATGAACTAAGTCGCTGTTTTCACGTTTTGAACCAAAACTGGAGTCGCCCTCTCTTAGTCTTTTTCTCTCAGAGACTCAGAGTCTCAGTTTCTCCCTCTCTCTACGGTCCGGCCGCACGATTCTCAGGCTCTTAGTGGCTCAACCTCTCTCTGTCTGTCGGAGTCGCTAGTGACAACGAATTTCTGGGTTTTCAATGATTCAATCGAATTCGGAATCATGATTCTCACAATCTCATGAACTCATTATGGGTTTTCACTTTCTAGTCATCACTCATTCACTCTTGGTTTGCTTCTTCGACTCCTCCTCAAGCTGTCAAGCCACTCCTCAAGCAGCAAACTTTGGTTCGATTTCTGGGTTTTTGTCTTTTCAATTTTTCAAACTTTCAATCGAATGTCTGGGTTTCATTGTTTCAATCTCACAATTTCTGGGTTCACACTTTTCATGGCTTTCTGGGTTCAAGGCTTCAAGCTCGGTGATTCAGCAACACATTGTGAGTCTTGTTAAGTTGCTGGAATGCTGGGCATTGAGTCATTGTCTCAAAGTATCAAACTGTGAATGTTTTGTACTTGTGTATCTCATTCTCAAGTTTTGGATTTTGGTGTTTCTGATTCATGATTGTTGGAGGCTTGGAGCTGTGTTTGACTTTGCTTACTGAGTTACTGTATTGTTTTCAGATAATGATATTTGGCCTCTTTTTGGGAATTGAATGTTTTGATTAATTGAATTGCAGCTGGTTTTGGCCTCTGTGAATGGCTGAATGAGAATTGAATGTTTTGATTAATTGAATTGCAGCTGGTTTTGGCCTCTGTGAATGACTGAATGGGAATTTAATGTTTTGATTAATTGAATTACAGTTTGACTGGCTTATTGCCTATGCTCAGTTTTTAATTATGCTATGTTATGGACATTTTGAGTTTTTGATAATACCTTTTATATTTTTATTTATATAATTATATGTTATAAAAATAAAATTAAAATTATAAAAAAAAAAAAAACCGCCTAGTCCCCGGCCTTCAGCCCGACTAGCGCCTAGCGTTTTTTACAACCTTGATATATTTATACAGGGCCCTTCTAGTGAGGGATTCCTTTTTTTGGTCTTTTATAGGGATAGGGTATTAAACCAACTTTTCGATCATATTTTCACATCTCAACCATTCAGTTTTTAGATCCTATAGATCACTTATGCAAATTTTCAGCCAATTTGATGATCGTTAAGGCATCCAAAATTGTAATTTACCATTATAAACACGAACGGTTCCAGTTCGACAGATTCGGTCCGTTTGTGTAAATTGCAGTTTTGGATGCCTTAACGATCACCAATTTGGCTGAAAATTTGAGGAAGTGATCTATACATTAGGACCTAAAAACTGAACGGTTGAGACGTAAAAATATGATTGAAAAGTTGGTCTAATGTCTGTCCCTATAAAAGATCGAAAAAATGGATCCCTTAGTGGAAGCCCTATGTGTGTGTATATATATATATATATATATATATATTTATATAACAACTTGTCATTAAGTGCAAATGTTTGTCCTTATGAGCATGATTTGAAATTTTATGGATCTAAGAGCAAAATGATCACTTATAAAAGGCTTTTCTAGAGTTTGCTAAATAATTAATTATTAAAAAAAACATGCACTTATTTTTAAGGGATCTTGACACAATGCCCAAATTTGGGTCAAGATAGCCCCACTTAATCTGGTAAGAGATTTTAATTCCCGCTCACCCAATTTAAATATTAAATGACTATTATAGGCTCTTAAAATTTTAAAATTACAGTATGCCACTACACCCCTCTTTCTCTCTTCACATCGACTTAGACCAGAACCAGACGTCGGCGGCCTCCTACATCTCCTCCCTCCCTCCTGGATATACATCCCCACCTTCCTCGTCGTCCTCACTAGCTGTGGAACAGTCGACAATGTCCTCTTGATCTCCGCCATGTTCCTTCCCCAAATGACGACGTCCGGTCCGATCCCCAATGGCTTCACCATCTCTCTCACTAGATCGTAGAGTTAGATCGTCGGAGGACTCATCGGCCTTGATCGGTGGTGTGAGGTTTTCCAAGGTGTTCTTCTCCTACAATGACGATTCTTCCCACCAGTAAAAGGCTTCTTCTTCTTCGTCTTCGTCTCTTACGACAGTGAATACAGCGAGGCATTGTCGATGTCTGGTGTTTTTCTCTGCATATTTAGTTTTCTAATAATGATCAAGCGGATGTGATTAATGTTCTCTCGGAGAAAATGATATTCTGATATTAGATTTCTTTTCGTGTTTGCTGCATGTGCTTCTGGACCTACTTGATAGTAAAATTGAGAGATAATTATTTAATGGATGAGGTACTCTGAGAATACTTGGATCCAAAAAGATAAAACAATCTGACACATGAGAATTGCTACTTTATAAGGTTAATAGTATGGCTGTCATTCGGTCGGTTTGAATTGATTATAGGTATTACCAACTTCAAAACCAAAGCTTTCGGTTTCAAAATTGAGATACCAATTACCAACCAGAATTTTCATTTTTTAATCATAACTACCAAATTCAGTATTTCAGTTTTTGGTTTACCAACTTTAGAATAACTAATTCTTTGTAATATAAATTAGAATAAACAATACTAGATTTTCAATTTATAATTGTAAACTTTGTATTCATCTATTTATTATAGTTTTCTTTTATACATATGACATCAAGTTTTAGCCATTTTCAATAAAACTAGGTTATTTAACCATCTTTGACCAGTTTACTTAAGATACATGTATTCTTAATGTAGTATATGAAGTAATGCTCATACTATTATGAAAATTTTTATGTTTATTTTTTAATATACATGTATGTGTATTGAAAAATATAGTATATAAAGCTAATATTTAGATAATTAGTAGATTTGGTATTTACCGAAACCAAACCAACTTTTTCGGTAGTTTTTTTATTTCAGTTTTATTGGTCTCGGTTACCAAAAAGTTGGTTTATCAAATCTAAAATATGGGTTGGTATCTGTCAGTTTGGTAATTACCAGACCAAGTGGCAGCCCTAATTAATAATGAGTACTAACAGAGGTTAATAATGGGTTTTGCATTGATGATGTGAAAGGTGAACTCTTTTGGTTCAGAACACGTCATAATGGAGGAGAAGATAGAGCATTGGAGGAGGGTGGCTTAGTGGAGTAGAGTCTAGTATACTAGAGGTCTAGAGGAGATGAAGTTGTTGAAAGAACTGCAGGATCATTCTGGTTTGTTAATTTGTTCCCTTCCTTCCTTGCTTTTTTTTTTTTTTTCTTACTTCAATTTTTGAATTTGGGTGGTATTGTTTGAGGTTGATGAGAATCGAATCTTGAAGCCGATGTTGTTAAATTAAAGTGTGGTCCCATTTTGAGAGGCAATAATAAACATTTTATTGGGAGATAATAAATTTTCTTTTGGAGGGCAATAAATTTGTTATTGAGTTTATTGGGGGGCAATAATAATCTCCGGTGACCTCTTTAGAGACATTTGGTGAGTTTTTTGGCAACCAATGACCGGAGTCCCGTGATCGGATTCCGGCAATTGATGACTGGATTCAGGCGATCATTGATAGGAGTCCCGTCACGGTGAAGTCTTCGATGACTTATCTCTCTAAGTGACAAAAAAAAGGAGGGCAAAATTGTCTAAAAAATAAACAAAAAAAATACTTAATTAGATATTAAGGTAAAAAAATATTTAGGTAAATTGAGTTAGTGTAGTTTAAATTTAGATAAATGAGCATTTTCCTTATTTTTAGAGCCAAGACTTCAAGAGTGAAATACAGTACCATGCCCTGGAAAATTTATAGCCACTAAAAGTGATTGGCACACCCAAGATCACTAGTCTTGGTACTTAATTAATTAACTGTGATAAGGTGATAAGGGCGGGATTCGTTTATGGCGTTTTAGCAATGCATATTTGATACCGCTTTTGATAAGGGACATGACACTACTTCCTCGTGTTTTAACTGTGAAGAATTAATTAACAATATATATCTTTTGAATTCACTTTCTTCGATCTCTTATCTTATCCTAGCTTTTTTCTTTTCTATTCTTAAAAGGATCGTGCAGAGGTAATACTGTACTTGTGCTCCTTCGGAAAATTTAAATAAAACCAATATATAAGGCACAAGGAGTGGACATTTCCTCGATATGATCGTATACCCGAGAAACCCTAACAGAGTCTTAGGGTTTTCAGTAATTACTTCTTGTTCATTTACTACAATTGAATCCATATCCATTGGATATTAACTCCTATTCAGGTGAACACTGACCAAACAAAACGATACAACTTGAGACTTTTGGTGTAGGAATTAGTAATTTGGATTTGACAATAGCATTTGTATGCAAGGATTAAAATATCGGCTTATACATATCTATTGAAATATTAAAAAAAATAGATATCGAAAATATCTAGAATATATTGAAGATATTTTAGAAAAGGATTTTTTTTAAAGATTTTTTTTTTTTGTTGATAAAATAGAACATACCAATAGTATGTTCTATCAACAAGGATTATAGTAATTTGGATTTGACAATAGCATTTGTACGCAAGGATTAAAATATCGGTTTATACATATCTATCGAAATATTGAAAAAAAAGATATCAAAAATGTCTGGGATATATTGAAGATATTTTAGAAAAGAATTTTTTTTTAAAGATTCTTTTTTTTTTTGGTTGATAAAATAGAACATACCAATAGTATGTTCTATCGACAAGGATTATAGTAATTTGGATTTGACAATAGCATTTGTACGCAAGGATTAAAATATCGGTTTATACATATCTATCGAAATATTGAAAAAAATAGATATCGAAAATGTCTAGGATATATTGAAGATATTTTAGAAAAGAATTTTTTTTTAAAGATTTTTTTTTTTGATAAAATAGAACATACCAATAGTATGCCCCCGTTCATAGATAAATAATAGTACAGAAGACTACTTCATTGAAACATTTTTGCTCAGGGTAGTCTATGCCACATAAAAATTCCTCGCCTTGCAGGCAATCTATTTTACCTAACCTTACACTCCGAATACGCAATTGTGGTACACTAAAGCTAAACACTTCCACAAGACTCATAGAGATATTCTTACAAGCGAAGACAATTAAGCTAACTAGTACAACTAGACTACGATGGGCTCCTACCCTTGAAAAGGGTTAGACCTCCTGACAAACCTAATTAGCCCAAAATTTGCGACCAAGCCCAAAAAACCTAGTCCCAGTTTTGGGACTAGGTTTTTTGGACTCTAAGCCACAAAACTTGCTTCCTTTACCTCACCTTAGAAACTCGCTCGGCGACGATAGATCGAGTCTCTGCAGGAGGAGATCCATCGCCATCGCTCTCTAGACTCAAAAACCTAGGTTTCACTTTTTTTTCATGTTCTTTTCTTTTTCTTTTGAAATATCAATATACTTGAAAGATTCAAATTATTGGATTTACATATATATAGATATAAATGTCAAATTCATCTATATCCAAAAAGAGACTCTAGGTGGTTGCAAGAGTGCAAGACTCTTCCATGCATAAATTAAAGTACACAAACTCTTATATAGATTACTCACTATAATTGCTTAGGCTGTTCTTATCTTTTCTAATCCAACATCTTTTGCAAAATCACATGGATTCCTCACTATAATTGCATAGGTTGTTCTCCTTGTCTCAAATATTCAATTCTTCATATAATAGAGGGGATTTCTTCGTACCCAAATTCCTTTTAAGGGGATTGCTCCTCACCTATATTCGTCTTGAGAGAATTTCTCCATACCAATCTCCCTCTAAAAGATTTCTCTTCACCCATATTCCCCTTGAGGGGAATACATTTCACCCATATTTGCCTTGAGAGGATTTCTCCTCACACATATTCGCCTTAAGGGGATTTAGCCTCACTCAAATCTGCCTTGAAAGATTTCACCTCGAGGCATTTTTTTTCAAAAAGGTTTGTTGCCTCTCTATTAGACAATTTCCTGAGTAGAAACTGTTCTTAAGTTTTACACCCCCCACATAACCTCCATATTCCATAAATAATCGAGTAACTCTTTGATTTTTTTTTTCTCTTCTTAGATTTTACAATATTTATTCATTTTATCAGGATATATATATATATATATATATATCTTAAATATCTAATATATTAGAGATATTTGATGATATCGGAGAAATTTCACAGAAATAGCGAAATATAAGATATTTTCCCTTTATAATATATCGGTCTCTCCAAAAAAAGATATATCGGGGCATATATAGGAGATTCTACACATATTTCAAGCATTCAGCTCGTGCGTACGTGCTCAAAGTGGAGGAGCCAACTATCAACAACACCATGGCACTAACAAATAGTCACCATCTGCATTCTTTTTAGGGAGAATATCACAAATGATCACTGAACTATGACTTGTTTTCACTTTGATCACTCAACTTTTGAAAATATCACTTTAGTCACTCAAGTTAAATATCATTAATAATTTTAGTCATTTTGTCTATTTCCATCCATTTTTATCCATTGAAATCTCGTAAATATTATATTATCTCAAGGATATTTTGGTCAAATTACTAAAAAAAAAAACCTTCCTTCTCTTTCACTCGATCATTCTTGCTCCAAAATTCCAATCTGCAATCTCAGATCCAGTGTGCCGCAGCCTCTTGATTTTTTAGAAAGAGAACCTTTCAAATTCTCCATTATCATCATTGAGTTCTTATTGTTTGAATTGGTGAACAAATAGAATATGCATGACCCTGGGCATTTGGAATTGGAGCTTCGTTTTCTCCAATTTGGCTTGGATTAGATGCAAAAGTGGGATTTGAAATCTGGGTTTGGAGGAAAATGCAGACAAGAGCGGCGTCGCCGTTTTGGCCAGCGATGTCAAGCTCCGAGCTTGCCCCACTGATGCCACCGTCGTCGGCGGCCCCAGCTGGAAAATCTTGTGCAACTGCTAGTGTGAAAAAGAAAGACAAGTGTTTGGTTGCAATGAGTAGTGTAAAAAGATAAAGAACTTACAAGAACAGCTTGATGAGACTTGCTGAGCCATTCCATGGAACTGAGAGTTATTCTGCTTCAAAGTTTACAGTTTCCCTTCATTAGCAAATGAAATTCGTATTTGCTATCTAACTGAAAACTGAAAAGTCCCCAAGAACTTGACTTTTGTGATCTATTTGATCATGAGATTGATAAATCCAAAGTGACATTGGGGAGAGTATTAAAAATTAAGAAATTTGACATTCGGGATGTGAGAAATTTTGACCCACTCCTTTCCCTGTTCCCTCGTTGCAATGTTCTTGGAGAATTTCACACCCAGTGACGGTCAAATTCTGCAATGTTGTCATCTTAAGGAAATCTGGTAGCACTTGTAAGAAGAAGCAGGAGTCAATCTCTAAGGAATTAAGAAGCGGCATTATTGCAATAGAATCATGTTCTTCTGTGAACTCAACCCTGCACTCCCTTCGCACACGGCCCCAGTTGTTCAATATGTCTTTACCCAGAGATATTTTAGATTTTTTTTTTTCTCTAATAAAAAGTAGTGATTAGACAAAACTGCCCTCAATTTAACTGCTTAAAATAATAAATTTAATGACAATGACTAAAGTGACAGACGGTGTTTAAGTTGAGTGACCAAAATGATATATTTAAAAATTGACTGACAAAAGTGTAGAATACGTCACAATTTAGTAACTATTTGTGATATTCTCCATTTTTTTTTACATCATAATAATTAATGGAAATCCCCAAGTTGTGGATAATGACATGCCTCCGATGAAGCTTTGTGCACGACGTATATGTCTAGCATATACACAACCATTGTCATGATTGAATTTTGGCCGTACGCACTCTTCTCAAACTTTAGTTGGTGCTATTCAGACGTAAAATGCTTTGATCAATACATTTCCTACCAAGCAAAAACATTGAATTTCCATCAATGTATTTCACACTATACAAAATTTTTTGCAATCAGTTAAAATAAAACATTCAATAAATTCCTTTAACAAAACAAGCACAGTCAAGCAAAAATGAACTAGAAATTATATAGTTATCATTGATCAATTCCTTGCACTAAAATAAAATTAAACCCAATGGTAATTCAATCTTTCAACAAAGAAAGAACAAGATAACAAATTAAAAGAACATTAAAACTATATTGGTCAACTGTTAGTATTGTATGGGGATGAAATCAGCTGTCTCAGATTTCTGTGTCTCAATTCTTTCCTCTCAACATAATTGGTCCACAGAGATTAAAAAATGGAACAAAAAATTAAGAGAATATTTTTTTAATCTCTATGGATAGAATTGGGATAGAATGATGAGGACAGCTGATTTCATCCCGTATCGTACGTGGTACTTACTAGAAAGAGAAAGAAGGGTTTTTTCCCGTATACCCAAAGCACTGTGGGATGCCCTTAAAGGACGTTTTGGGAACATTCACGATACTTTGCTCCCAGGACTAACTGTTCAGTGGAATGAAATCCGCTTGCTTGACTATAAAAATGTCAATGACTTCAACAAGGACATGTTGCGCTTAAAGGCACGTCTCAATTTCTGTGGAAGGGAAATCACAGAAGATGATATGATCTATAAGACTCTTACCACCTTTCCTAATTCAGCTTTTATACTAGCGAACCAGTATCAGTTGGATTATGACAACAAAAGAATCACAACCTTCAACAAGTTGATAAGCCTACTGCAAGTGGCTGAGAGACAAAATAAGATTCTCTTGAATAACAATGCCAGGCCCACTGGGACAAAGAAAATTCCCGAGGCTAATTATGGAAAAATGAAAGGTGGAAATAACTCCAATGCAAGGGGGTTTAGACGTGCTAATCCCTACCCACGTGGCAACAATGCACCACGTGGAAAGGGACATGGGGATCATGGAAACAAGATGCCAAAGGAAAGAGTTGACAATGAACCATGCTATAGGTGTGGATTCATTGGGCATTGGTACAAGAACTGCCAAACAAACAACAGAGTAGCAGCCAATTACAAGAGGTATAGAGAGTCTAAAGAACAAGTGGCTCACTATATGGAAGAAGGAGGTCATGACCTAGACGTCAACCTTACAGTTGCAGACTCTAATGGCAAAGAGGAACTTGCTAAGTCAATGGATGCTCTTAATCTTGACTGATCTGCTTTATTCATTTTATTTTCCAAAGACAGTTGTGAAGGCATAATGCCTCATTTTTAATTAGACTATTGTTTGGTCTTAAAGTTTATTTTCAATCATGGATTGATGAATAAGATTTCTAAACAAGACCTTGATTTGATTATCGTTGGCTTATAAATAAATTTTGAATTTTATTCTGAAGCACTGAATTTATTCAAATTTATTTACTAAACATATTTACATGGTTCGACATAGCACTATAAAGATGTAAAGCAATACATCTAGAGAAAAATTATTAGAATGAAAAGAATACCATTCTACGCAAATAGAAATACTCTAAAGAATATGAGTTATATTTTCTAAATACGTCCCATTTATTTGTAGGAATGAATGGATGAGAACTTGAGTGCTTAGATGAGAGTGGGACTACCCACACAATATTAAGTAATAGGCAATTATTCATTGAACCAATAGCCTATAATTCCTCTGTGACTACGATGATTGAATCATCACAAGTAATAAAAGGGCGAGGAACTGCCAAATTTTTGCTGCCTAATGGCACAACATTTAAAGTCACAGACGCTCTATATGCACCTAGAGCTAATCGAACCTTGTTAATGTTTCAAAGCTATTTGTGCCAACGATTATCCAGTAAAAACAAACCGTGAGAATGGAACTGAATACCTTGATATTACATCTAATGACTGTGGAAGGAAACACATCTTAGAGAAACTTATGAGTCAATCTAGTGGACTGTATCTCACTACGATTCGGATCATTGAATCCTATATTGTCACCAACAGTGAAATGTGGGACACTGACTCATACAGGCTTTTGCATGACCACCTATGGCACCGAGGTCGTGACATGATGATCCGTATTTTTCAAGAACTCACACGGACATCCCTTCTTTCGAGTGAAAAATGGGAGAAAAATCCGCCACACTGCAAGGTGTCGGTTCTAGTATTGCTCAAATGCAGTCATTGACTTCTGAAGTACCAGAAGCAATACCTCCCTCCCATTATGCCTTATTGACTATTTCAAAGGCACATCACTCATTTTGTAAAGCCTGCTCTTTAGCAAAAACAGGATCGAGACCTTCCTATGCTAAAGATACAAAACAAAACATTCCATTCTTACAAAGAATACAAAGAAATGTATGTGGATCTATCCATCCAGAATGCGGACCATTCAAGTACTTTATGGTTCTGGTGGATGCTTCGACAATCTGGTCACATGTCGTTTTATTATCCACAAGAAATGCTGCAACACTCCTAGCACAGATTATACGTTTAAGGGCTCACCACCCTGATCACCTTATCAAGTCTATAAGGCTTGATAACGCTAGAGTTTACATCAAAAGCATTTGATGATTATTGCATGTCTATCGGGATTGATGTAGAGCATCCTGTACCCTATGTGCATACACAAAATGGTCTCGCAGAAGCCACCACCAAAAGGCTATAGATGGTGGCTAGGGCATTGGTTATGCGCACCAACCTGCCTATATCTGCATGGGGTTATGCAATATTGCACTCAGCTTTACTTATTCGTTTAAGACCCACAGCTAGCCAACCATTTTTTGCGTATCAGTTGGTAACTGGATATCAGCCTGACATTTCACACTTACGCATATTTGGTTGAGCAGTATATGTGCCTATTGCGCCCCCACTGCGCACCAAAATGGGTTCTCAGAGACGATTAAGTATTTATGTTAGATACGAATCCCCAACAATTATACGCTATTTGGAAACCATGACAGGCGATCTCTCTACCGCTAGATTTGCGGATTGTCACTTTAATGAGACAGTCTTCCCGTCGTTAGGGGGAGATAGGAAAAAGGATTTTCCAAGGGAACGACAGGAATTGTCGTGGTTTGTCCCCACTCTGTCTCATCTTGATCCCTGCACTTCATAAAGTGAAAGTGAAGTGAAAAGAATAATCGATCTTCAGAACGTAGCAGATTCGATGCCTGATGCGTTTACTGATATCGTAAAAGTGACGAGATCACATATACCAACTGCAAATGTGCCTGCAAGGTTAGAAGTCCCCAACAAGGGGCACAGTGCCGCAGATAGAGGCACTGCAACCGCACTTAGTGGAGGTGTAGTTGAGGCCGTGGCTCCCCAAGGAAGAGGGGGAGGTCACTTGGTTCTATTGACACTCACCCAAGGAAGAAGAGGGTGAGTAAGGCACAAACCAATCATCAATGTATAGAATCCCTCTCATGAGATTGTCTCTGATTATAGTTATGTCCATGAATCAATACTGGAGGACGCTCCGATGTTTGAAATGATTCCAGAGAACAAAGAAATCTCAAAGGATTACGAGAGTACGTATGACTTGATAGAAAGATCTTCCATACACATTGATGATATATACTGTTGCTCAAGGAATCATAGAGCACGATGATATCGAACCACGCTCTGTTGAAAAATGCCAACAAAGAGCAAATTGGCCTAAATGGAAAGAATCAATCCAGGTAGAATTAGATTCTCTGACAAAGAGACAGGTATTTGGTCAGGTAGTGCTAACCCCACCAAGTATAAAGCCTGTAGGACATAAATGAGTCTTTGTCAGAAAGCGTAACGAGAAGAATGAAGTCCTGAGGTACAAGGCTCGCCTTGTGGCGCAAGGTTTCTCACAATGCCCTGGAATTGACTACGAGGAGACATACTCTCCCGTAATGGACGTTATAACGTTCCGCTAAGTAGTTAGCTTAAATTTCCGAAGGATGGAAATGCAGCTCATGGATGTGGTTACTGTATATCTCTATGGGGA
This sequence comes from Rosa lucieae, assembly GCA_024704745.1. NCBI lineage: Eukaryota > Viridiplantae > Streptophyta > Magnoliopsida > Rosales > Rosaceae > Rosa > Rosa lucieae. The sequence continues at coordinate 14,554,124 of CM045495.1, read as the reverse complement.
TCTAGATTCAGAGATATATATGAAAAGTGCCTAATGGCCTTACATTACCCAAGTCAAGTGACTCTAAACCACAGAGTGCGTTTGCAATTAAGTTGAAACGCTCACTTTACGGATTGAAACAATCCAGACGGATGTGGTATACCCGTCTAAGTGACTACTTGATTGGGAAGGGATATAAGAACGATGAATTATGCAACTGCGTATTCATAAAGAAAACAAGTTCCGGATTTGGAAATTGTAGTAGTATATGTCATACCTGGTACTCTTGATGAAATAAGAGAAACCGCGAGCTACTTGAAATCCGAATTTGAGATGAAGGATCTTGGGAAAACTCGATTCTATCTAGGTCTTGAACTAGAACACCGAGTTTGTGGAATATTGATCCACCAGTCTGCATATGTCCAAAAGTCAGGCAATATAACATGGACAAAGCACATCCTGCTAGCACTCCCATGATCGGTCGAAGTTTGGATACAAGGAAAGATCCATTTCGTCCAAAGGAAGATGACGAAAAGGTGTTGGGAGCTGAAATTCCCTATCTAAGTGCAATAGGCGCATTATTGTACTTAGTCCAATTTACTCGACCAGACATTGCATTCTCAGTGAACTTGTTAGCTAGATTTAGCTCAGCGCCAACGCAGCGTCACTGGAATGGTATCAAGAACATTTTCAGATACCTAAAAGGAACCATTGACTTGGGACTGTTCTTTCCCTACAGAGAGACAAGAGGGACCGCAGATGGAACTGCAATCCCTGAAGGAAATATTGATGGTGAAAGTGCCACACACTACACCAAAACGCCAAATGATGTTTTGGTTGATTTTGCTGATGCTGGGTATCTCTCTAACCCACATAAAGGTCGTTCCCAAACTGGTTATGTATTTACCAATGGGAACACAGCGATATCTTGGAGATCAACCAAGCAGACCTTTGTGGCTACCTCCTCGAACCACTCAGAGATCATTGTTCTACATGAGGTGGTTCTTGAGTGTGTATGGTTAAGAACTATCATTGCACATATCCGAGGGACTAGTGGTTTGAGTTCTACCACTGAAGAACCTATTTGCATTTACAAACACAATGCAGCTTACATCGAACAGATGAAGCTAGGTTATATTAAGGGTGATAACACAAAACACATATCGCCAAAGTTGTCCTACAATCAGCAACAACAGAGTCTCTTCAAGATTCAAATGAATCAAGTAAGGTCTGAGGAGAATGTGGCAGATTTGTTCACCAAATCATTGCCTAAGGACACATTTGAGAAACATGTGAAAAGCATAGGAATGCGAAGACTTTCCAAGCTCCCTAGATTAATGTAAGTATCAGGGGGAGGTGTAGACGTCAGGGGGAGTCTAACACACACATGTCATTCTCAAATGTAGAAGGTGCGTTGTGCTCTTTTCCTTCGACCAAGTTTTATTTTTGTCCCACAGGGTTTTTATTGTTACTTGGTAAGGTTTTTAGTGAGGGCAACAACTCATGCACCATTTCGTCTTTGACTTGGCACAAGGGGGAGTGTTAAAGGAAAAGCACATTATGTGCCTTCGTCAAAGAAACAGACGAAGAGAGAATCAAGCAATTACAAATCACAGCTCAATCAGCATTTAGTATCATAAATGTAATTAATATTTCCGTTGTAATCTTATCCCTATATAAAGGGGTTATGAATGAAATGAGTAGACCATTCCAATTATCATTTTACTTTAACACGTTATCAGCACGCTTAGAGCAAATAGCCAACAGAAAAAAATCTTAATTTTCTAGTTTTCTTTCTAAACGAAAAGAAACAAACCCTAGAAGAAAACAATATTTTCTTCTGTTTCTGCCGCCACCAACAACCAAAAAAAAAAAAAAACCAATTCCCAGCAGCAGATCGACCACCTCTTCCCGGCCTCTTCCTTCTGCTGCCAGACCACCTGCAGCCTCCATCAGACCTGCGCGTCACCACCTTCGATCCGACCCGGTAGCTGCGTAGCCTCCCAGCCAGACCGGACGCAGATCCCAGCGTCCTCAGTCCACAATACCCATTTTTCCCGGCGGCCTCCACTCGATCCCAGCCCAGCCCATCGGTGCCTAGCCGCACCAACCTCACCTGCGCACAACCCAGCGCGCTAGCAGCCTCCACCCTCGGCCCTTCCCATTCCGGCGCAACCTCGGCCCCGTCGATCCCGGCGTTGCAGCAGATCCCCACAGCGCCTGCAGATCCCAGCAACCCAGCACCTGCAGCGGCTCTTCACTAAGCGCAGATCCCCGGTGTCTGCTCAGCCCCCAGCGCCTGCCCAGCCCCCAGCGCCTCCGCTCACCTGCTGCGCTGCAGAGATCGAGAGAACCAGAAGACGCGGGTTGAAGAAAACGAAAGAAAAACAGAGAGGAATTAAAAAAAAAAAAAAAAAAAAAAAAAGGCCCTGCAGGCCCAGAAACGAAAAAAAAAACAGAAAAAGAAAAAAAAGAGGCCCTGCGGCCCAGACAAGAAAAGAAAAAGTAGGCTTGCAGCCAAAAAAAAAAAAAAAAAAAAAAAAACAAAAACAAGGCCCATTACTAAAAAAGAGGAAGCGGCCCAGTTTTTCTCAAGTCCAAAAACATCGCTACGCACGCCTGCATCAACACGCGCGTGTGCTAGAATTGTTTTATCGAAATCAAGTATGTTTTCTTTATTTTATTTTATGATTTTAACAAAGCATGATTTATACTTTATTATTTATGCTTTTATTATATTTTGTTATTAAGCATGTTTAATTAGATAATTTTGATTGTTTTAAGCATGCCTTATTATTTATGTTTTATATCATGATTTATAATTATGTTGAAGCATGCTTTATATGTTATTGCTTATGTTTTTATTATGAAATTGTGAGCATGTTTTGTGAATTTTATTTACGCTTATATAGTTATTCCTAAGCATGCCGTTAATTATGCTATTATTTATATTTTCTTTTACGCATGATATATTATTGCTATTATTATGTGTAGTATATAATTTGTTGTATATTTGTGAAATTTGAGCATGTCATGTAATTTATTTTTATATGCTATATTTAAATGTACTATGATTATTTTAATCCAACATATCAATACCGTTTGGCCATGATAATGAAATTTCATGTGCATTATACACACAACATTACCGTGATAAAGTATTTTCACATAGCATCGAAAAAAAAAAAAAAAATGTGTGACCATTACGAATCTTGGTCTTGAAATCTAACTCATATTTTTGGAAAATAATTCACGTGGATGTCTTTATGACTGCGTAATTTATATCTTCTATCTTGTTTTATGTAGATGGCTGATCCAACTCGACCTGAGTTTGACATCTTGGACTCAGAAGGACTTGAGTACCATCGTTGAGTTTCCGATATGGAAACTGCCTTTGTGGCAAAAGACTACACTGCCAACATTACTGATCCCAAAGATGATGAACTATCTAATAAGGTGAAAGCAGATGCCTTAATTTTTCTGAGGCGACATATTGATCCTAGCCTACGCTGGGAGTACCTTCAGTTGAAGACACCCAAAGCACTGTGGGATGCACTTAAAGGACGTTTTGGGAACATTCACGATACTTTGCTCCCAGGACTGGCTGTTCAGTGGAATGGAATCCGCTTGCTTGACTATCAAAATGTCAATGACTTCAACAAGGACATGTTGCGCTTAAAGGCACGTCTCAATTTATGTGGAAGGGAAATCACAAAAGATGATATGATCTACAAGACTCTTACCACCTTTCCTAATTCAGCTTTTATACTAGCGAACCAGTATCAGTTGGATTATGACAACAAAAGAATCACAACCTTCAATAAGTTGATAAGCCTACTGCAAGTGGCTGAGAGACAAAATAAGATTCTCTTGAATAACAATGCTAGGCCCACTGGGACAAAGAAAATTTCCGAGGCTAATTATGGAAAAATGAAAGGTGGAAATAACTCCAATGAAAGGGGGTTTAGACGTGCTGATCCTTACCCACGTGGAAAGGGACATGGGGATCATGGAAACAAGATGCCAAAGGAAAGAGTTGACAATGAACCATGCTGTAGGTGTGGATTCATTGGGCATTGGTACAAGAACTGCCAAGCAAATAATAGAGTAGCAGCCAATTACAAGAGGTATAGAGAGTCTAAAGAACAAGTGGCTCACTATATGGAAGAAGGAGGTCATGACCTAGACGTCAACCTTACAGTTGCAGACTCCAATGGCAAAGAGAAACTTGCTAAGTCAATGGATTGTCTCAATCTTGACTGATCTGCTTTATTCATTTTATTTTCCAAAGACAGTTGTGCAGGCATAATGCCTCATTTTTAATTAGACTATTGTTTGGTCTTAAAGTTTATTTTCAATCATGGATTGATGAATAAGATTTCTGAACAAGACCTCGATTTGATTATCGTTGGCTTATTAATAAATTTTGAATTTTATTCTGAAGCATTGCATTTATTCAAATTTATTTACTACACATATTTACATGGTTCGACATAGCACTGTAAAGATGTAAAGCAATACATCTAGAGAAAAATTATTAGAATGAAAAGAATACCATTCTACGCAAATAGAAATACTCTAAAGAATATGAGTTATATTTTCTAAATACCTCCCATTTATTTGTAGGAATGAATGGAGGAGAACTTGAGTGCTTAGATGATAGTGGGACTACCCACACAATATTAAGAAATAGGCAATTATTCATTGAACCAATAGCCTATAATTCCTCTGTGACTACGATGATTGGATTATCAAAACTAATAAAATGGCGAGGAACTGCCAAATTTTTGTTGCCTAATGGCGCAACATTTCAAGTCACAGACGCTCTATATGCACCAAGAGCTAATCGAACCTTGTTAATGTTTCAAAGCTATTTGTGCCAACGATTATCCAGTAAAAACACACCGTGAGAATGGAACTGAATACCTTGATATTACATCTAATGACTGTGGAAGGAAACACATCTTAGAGAAACTCATGAGTCAATTTAGTGGACTGTACCTCACTACAATTCGGATCATTGAATCCTATACTGTCATCAACAATGAAATGTGGGACACTGACTCATACAGGCTTTTGCATGACTGCCTATGGCACCGAGGTCGTGACATGATGATCCGTATTTTTCAAGAACTCACACGGACATCCCTTCTTTCGAGTGAAAAATGGGAGAAAAATCCGCTACACTGCAAGGTGTCGGTCCTAGAATTGCTCAAATGCAGTCATTGTTTTTCTGAAGTACCAGAAGCACTAGCTCCCTCCCATTATGCCTCATTGACTATTTCAAAGGTATATCACTCGTTTTGAAAAGCCTGCTCTTTAGCAAAAACAGGATCGAGACCTTCCTATGCTACAAATACAAAACAAAACATTCCATTCTTACAAAGGATACAAAGAAATGTCTGTGGACCTATCCATCCAGAATGCGGACCATTCAAGTACTTTATGGTTCTGGTGGATGCTTCGACAATATGGTCACATGTCGTTTTATTGTCCACCAGAAATGCTGCAATACTCCTAGCACAGATTATACATTTAAGGGCTCACCACCCTGATCACCCTATCAAGTCTATAAGGCTTGATAATGCTGGAGAGTTTACATCAAAAGCATTTGATGATTATTGCATATCTATTTGGATCGATGTAGAGCATCCTGTACCCTATGTGCATACACAAAATGGTCTCCCAGAAGCCACCATCAAAAGGCTACAGATGGTGGCTAGGGCATTGGTTATGCGCACCAACCTGCCTATATCTACATGGGGTTATGCAATATTGCACGCAGCTTTACTTATTCGTTTCAGACCCACAGCTAACCAACCATTATCTGCGTACCAGTTGGTAACTGGATATGAGCCTGACACTTCACACTTACGCATATTTGGTTGAGCAGTATATGTGCCTATTGCGCCCCCACAGCGCACTAAAATGGGTCCTCAAAGACGATTAAGTATTTATGTTGGATACGAATCTCCAACAATTATCCACTATTTGGAACCCTTGACAGGCGATCTCTCTACCGCTAGATTTGCGGATTGTCACTTTGATGAGACAGTCTTCCCGTCGTTAGGGGGAGATAGGAAGAAGGATTTTCCAAGGGAACGACAGGAATTGTCGTGGTTTGTCCCCACTATGTCTCATCTTGATCCCCGCACTTCATAAAGTGAAAGTGAAGTGAAAAGAATAATCGATCTTCAGAACGTAGCAGATTCGATGCCTGATGCGTTTACTGATATCGTAAAAGTGGCGAGATCACATATACCAGCTGCAAATGTGCCTGCAAGGTTAGAAGTCCCCAACAAGGGGCACGGTGCCGCAGATAGAGGCACTGCAACCGCACTTAGTGAAGGTGTGGTTGAGGCCGTGGCTCCCCAAGGAAGAGGGGGAGGTCACTTGGTTCGATTGACACTCACCCAAGGAAGAAGAGGGTGAGTAAGGCACAAACCAATCATCAATGTATAGAATCCCTCTCATGAGATTGTCTCTGATTATAGTTATGTCCATGAATCAATACTGGAGGACGCTCCGATGTTTGAAATGATTCCAGAGAACAAAGAAATCTCAAAGGATTACGAGAGTGCATATGAGTTGATAGAAAGATCTTCCATACACATTGATGATATGTATTGTTGCTCAAGGAATCATAGAGCACGATGATATCGAACCACGCTCTGTTGAAAAATGTCAACAAAGAGCAGATTGGCCTAAATGGAAAGAATCAATCCAGGTAGAATTAGATTCTCTGACAAAGAGACAGGTAATTGGTCAGGTAGTGCTAACCCCACCAAGTGTAAAGCCTGTAGGACATAAATGAGTCTTTGTCAGAAAGCGTAATGAGAAGAATGAAGTCCTAAGGTATAAGGCTCGCCTTGTGGCGCAAGGTTTCTCACAACGCCCTGGAATTGACTACGAGGAGACATACTCTCCCGTAATGGACGTTATAACGTTCCGCTACTTAGTTAGCTTAGTAATTTCCGAAGGACTGAAAATGTAGCTCATGGATGTGGTTTCTGCATATCTCTATGGGGATATAGATTCAGAGATATATATGAAAAGTGCCTAATGGCCTTACATTACCCAAGTCAAGTGACTCTAAACCACAGAGTGCGTTTGCAATTAAGTCGAAATGCTCACTTTACGGATTGAAACAATCCAGACGGATGTGGTATACCCGTCTAAGTGACTACTTGATTGGGAAGGGATATAAGAACGATGAATTATGCCCCTGCGTATTCATAAAGAAAACAAGTTCTGGATTTGCAAATTGTAGTAGTATATGTCATAACTGGTACTCTTGATGAAATAAGAGAAACCGCGAGCTACTTGAAATCTGAATTTGAGATGAAGGATCTTGGGAAAACTCGATTCTATCTAGGTCTTGAACTAGAACACCGAGTTTGTGGAATATTAATCCACCAGTCTGCATATGTCCAAAAGTCAGGCTATATAACATGGACAACGCACATCCTGCTAGCACTCCCATGATCGGTCGAAGTTTGGATGCAAGGAAAGATCCATTTCGTCCAAAGGAAGATAACGAACAAGTGTTGGGAGCTGAAATTCCCTATCTAAGTGCAATAGGCGCATTATTGTACTTAGTCCAATTTACTCGACCAGACATTGCATTCTCAGTGAACTTGTTAGCTAAATTTAGCTCAGCGCCAACGCAGCGTCACTGGAATGGTATCAAGAACATTTTCGATACCTAAAAGGAACCATTGATTTGGGACTGTTCTTTCCCTACAGAGAGACAAGAGGGACCGCAATCCCTAAAGGAAATGTCGATGGCGAAAGCGCCACTCCCTACACTAAAACGCCAAATGACGTTTTGGTCGGTTTTGCTGACACTGGGTACGTCTCTGACCCACACAAAGATCGTTCCCAAACTGGTTATGTTTTTACCAATGGGAACACAGCGATATCTTGGAGATCAACCAAGCAGACCTTTGTGGCTACCTCCTCGAACCACTCAGAGATCATTGTTCTACATGAGGTGGTTCTTGAGTGTGTATGGTTAAGAACTATCATTGCACATATCTGAGGGACTAGTGGTTTGAGTTCTACCACTGAAGAACCTACTTGCATTTACGAACACAATGCATCTTACATCGAACAGATGAAGCTAGGTTATATTAAGGGTGATAACACAAAACACATATCGCCAAAGTTGTCCTACAATCAGCAACAACAGACTCTCCTCAAGATTCAAATGAATCAAGTAAGGTCTGAGGAGAATGTGGCAGATTTGTTCACCAAATCATTGCCTAAGGACACATTTGAGAAACATGTGAAAAGCATAGGAATGCGAAGACATTCCAAGCTCCCTAGATTAATGTAAGTATCAGGGGGAGGTGTAGACGTCAGGGGGAGTCTAACACACACATGTCATTCTCAAATGTAGAAGGTGCGTTGTGCTCTTTTCCTTCGACCAAGTTTTATTTTTGTCCCACAGGGTTTTTATTGTTACTTGGCAAGGTTTTTAGTGAGGCAACAACTCATACACCATTTCGTCTTTGACTTGGCACAAGGGGGAGTGTTAAAGGAAAAGCACATTATGTGCCTTCGTCAAAGAAACAGACGAAGAGAGAATCAAGCAATTACAAATCACAGCTCAATCAGCATTTAGTATCATAAATGTAATTAATATTTCCGTTGTAATCTTATCCCTATATAAAGGGGTTATGAATGAAATGAGTAGACCATTCCAATTATCATTTTACTTTAACATAGTTATCATTGATCAATTCCTTGCACTAAAATAAAATTAAACCCAATGGTAATTCAATCTTTCAACAAAGAAAGAACAAGATAACAAATTAAAAGAACATTAAAACTATATTGGTCAACTGTTAGTATTGTATGGGGATGAAATCAGCTGTCTCAGATTTCTGTGTCTCAATTCTTTCCTCTCAAAATAATTGGTCCACAGAGATTAAAAAATGGAACAAAAAATTAAGAGAATATTTTTTTAATCTCTATGGATAGAATTGGGATAGAATGATGAGGACAGCTGATTTCATCCCGTATCGTACGTGGTACTTACTAGAAAGAGAAAGAAGGGTTTTTTCCCGTATACCCAGAAATACTATGTATTTTGCCCACTTGCACCAACAAATTTGTATTACACTATTCTCTTAGGAAAAAATTTATAAGGGTAGTCATATTTAAGGTAGTGCCTATTGTATCCTATGTTGACTTTTGAGTTTGGATTTTATTATTTACTTTGAAAAACTAATCTCAAGCTTCTAAAAAAAACAAAACTAGCTTTCAACATGCCCAAGTTTTTCACCTAACGATTACTTTAACAGGTGGAATCACTGCTGCTTGTTTATTTCCTAAGCCAAAACTAGTACTTCCGATAAACAGAAAATCTAAACTTCAAGGTTCTACAGGATATTGGCATAAAACAGATAGACAATATAAACATAAAGCATTCTGAAATTGAAAAATTTTGACGAAGTGGATGAGCATTCTAGAATTATTTATTTAAACATGATTACAAGCTGAGAACTCAGAGGCTCATTGTTAGGTAAACAACTAAAAGCTGTTTAGCTATCCATGAGGATGGTTACAAATACTTACTTGAAATGAAAGTACACTACTCCACACTAGACAGGAAAGAAAGCACACACTGCTACTATGGCTTTCTTACTTCTTGAGAGAATACTCTTCTACTCAATTTTCTAATGCCTTACAAACTGAATCTAAAGCTCCTTTTATAGGGAGCGGAACTCAAACTGGAATTTAAAACACTAAAATGTATAGAACAACTCTATTATTTTTTGCTCTCGTGAGTGCTCCGGATGATTGAGGTCAATTGACGAAAAGCAGATTCCTTTAGGTGAAATGTTTTTCACCTTCTTCTTTTTTGAAAAGCAAAAGCATCTTTACAAAAAAAGCCAAAGTTGCTTTCGGTGCTTTTTACACCTGCTGCTTTACATGTTTTCATCTGTTTCAGAATTGTGGCCTAGGACAAAAGAGTTGTTTTCCATTTTGGCTTTAGTTCTGTTTTCTTCTACGTCTGTATTTTCATACATCTTGTAGTGGTTGTCGTTTTCAATCTTTTCGATCCACTGAAAACAAGCTAACGTAGAGTCGATCTCTTTTCTTTTAAGAGATAAGAAAAGGTCACTGCTAATAACCTTAGGGTGATCATATGCAATAACAATAATTTTTTCTCATGCTGCCAAGAATGTATTTTCTGTATCTTCTTCGATGATCTTCTTGATATATTCTAGTGACATAGCCTTCATCGAAGGAATACTAGAATTTGGTTGGCCATTATATCCAACATATGCAGGGTGAAGATACTTCCCTTGAATGATTCTCACATAATGGTATGGAGAAATATAGTCAACCTCACCATTTTTCTTCTGAATCCACTTTGGTGGAGTAGATCTGAACTTTAATATGAGGATGCAGTCATTTTTTCTAAAATTCTTGACTGTGTTGACTATGATGGGAGGTAGTCCAGTTATGGACAAAACTGTTTTCAACAAGCCAAAACTTGTGTTCTTGAGGATATTCACTCTGAACATAGACTACATATCTTTGAACATAAGGTCCAGGGATAGTGAAGAGGGTTGAAGGTAGGCATGAGCGGAATTTTGACTTCCAATAATATTATGAAAGTCGAACCATTCTGATTCTTTTAGTGCTAAAACTGGAATTCCACCACTTTCAGGATCTTCAAGATACTAAATTTTTTCATTCTGAACACGACTCTGCTTTGTATTTTCATAAACTTCTTCAAAATGTGGTCTAGCATTTTCATGAGTTCTTCAGCTAAGGCAAACAAAGCTAGGAACATGAGACCACTGTTTCTTTCCTGAAAAGCATATCAAAGGTTATCTAAAATGGCTTTCAGTGATATGCTAATCTTCTGCCAATTCTGAACACAGGCTCATTGAAAGTGTTTAATTCATAATTGAAAACATTTATAACTCCAGATGGAATTATTTTGCTATTTGGCAAAGCAACAGCCTTGAACGGTTTTGATGAGCCTTTACTGTCTACCGTTTGAGAAGGGCTAGCCAATCCTTTACCCTGGGATTGATCAGTTGTGGCTAATCCTTTTGGATTTAGCATAAATCTTTTGAGGATTTTTTCATGGGGTTCCTCAGCATTTTCAGGTTCTTTTCCTATTCTTCTGTTTTTGGGATTGCGACCTTCATCGCCTTCTTTTTGGCTGAACATTGCCATTTCTCTTGTTAAGGCGTTTGGAAGATAGTTATTGTTTCCTGCAATTAATTCAACATTATAATTATATTGGTTAAGAAATAATTGCTAGTTTGCTAATCTTTCCTCTATCAGCAGCTTTATCAAGTTTAAATTTTTTTACTCAAGCACAATCGGTGTGTACAATAAAGGGTTTTCCTAGAAAAGGTGGAGAATTTAAATTTGTTTTCTTAACAGCTAAAATTTCTTTTTCTCTTGTAGGATAATTTTGTTCTGCAGGGCTAAACTTGCCGTTACAAAATTTACAGATTTTTTCAATGTTAGTTCAAGGAGTTTTTGCAAAAACAACACCAGACTAGTAATTATCACTGACATCAGTTTGGAGAATGATAAAAATCATTCTCTTCTGGTTGTTGTAGAGGAGGGAGATTCTTGCAGAGAAATTTTATCTGCTTCACAATTTTTACATCATCTTCTGTGAAGTTCCATTTTCTTTTGGAACTTGTTTTAGGAGATAACATTGCTGTTAGTCCTGAGATTTTGGGAATGAAATCTCTTCCATAGTTGATGAGTCTTAAGAATCTTTCTAGACTCTTAGCATTAGGAATTTTATCTGGGAATTTCCAAATTTTCTCAAGGATATGGGGTTGGAGTTTTATTACTCCATTCTTGATATTTATACCAAGAAAATCAACTTCGTCTAGAATAAAGTAGACTTTCTTTTCTCCTAGGATGATTCCATGCTGAACTATTAGTTTAACAACCTCATGAAAGTGTTTCATATGTTCTTCTCTATTTTTGGAGAAGACAAGGATGTCATCAATGTAGACAACACAGAATTCAGCAACATGTTTGAAGATATCATCCATCTTTCACTGGAAGATTGAAGGGGCTTGTTTTAGGCCAAAGGGCATTACTAACCATTTGTAATGACCTTGTGGTATTCCAAATGTAGTGAGAGGAACACTATCTGGATGCATCTCGACTTGCCAAAAACTAGAATTTGCATTGAATTTTGAAAAGACTTTGGCTCCTTTGAGCTGATTGATCAAGACTCTTACATGAGTTATTTGATATCCGTCTTTAACGGTCTTCTTATTGACATCTCTGTAGTCAATTACCATTCTAACTTTTCCTCTAACATTTTCTGAATGGTTTCTCACGTAGAAAGCTGGAGCATAATAAGGGGCTAGTAGATGGTTGAATTAATCTCTTGTTCAGGACATTTTCTATATCTTTTCTAAATTCTTTTTTATCTTCGTCTTTATATTGAAGAATAGCTTTGACATGACATATAGCATTCATATCATGTAATCTTAATTCACAGACCACCGAGTCTTTTTCCCAGAATTTATGCGGGTTGATATCTACGTTCTGTTCGAGCATTTTCTTGATTTTATCAAGAGTAGGGATTTTCTAAGATTCAAGCTTGTTTTGGAAATGCTTGAGATTATGCTCATGGATGAAACTAGCTTCTTCATCTTCACTAGTTTCTTCTTCTTCTTCTTCTTCTTCAAATGATTCTTCGATAAGCAATTTTTTTTGTTGCTTAATTTGAAGTATAGGTTCAAATCTAGGCTTGTAGGGCTTATGATCACCACTATTTTGTTGTGATCTCTGATATTGAGTAGTAAAGTTTAGGACCTACTACACTTTTTTCTTGGGTCAGTCGATAGGCCCAAAATATTCTGTCTCCTTTTCTGAAGCTCATAGCTTCTTCATCTTGAACAAATCTCTGTTAGAGAAGGAAATCATTTCCTAACAAGAAATCTGATCCTTGGCCTTCTGATTGCCAAAGAGTATTGATGATAAATGTTCCTTCACCAATGGTGATAAGAACATCTCTAGCTACCTTTTTCATGGTTAAATGGCTTCCATCAAACTGGACACCAGTAACTATTCGCTTAATGTCTTCTTTCCAGAGTTCTTCTGGAGTTGCAAATCTCTTTGCAACTGTGAATCCTAATCTATTATCTACAAATGCATGTAGATGATACTTTCTGTGATCAGGGAATTTCAACCCAATCTCTATGTAGTTGCTATATCTACTAGTAGAGATGACTTTTGACTGTTGAAGTTCATTTTCTTGAGCTTGTTCTTGTGGAACAAATGGCTTACATTCTTCTAGAATGTTTTCTGGTTCAACCAGTTCAACTGGTTCTATATTGTTATCGATCTTTTCTTCCTTTATTTTTGAGGAAGATTCAACAATTTCTTGGAACAAAGTTTCTATCTTTATCTCTTTTTGTTCACTGAAATATTCTTCATATTCTTGTTCTGCCAGTTGGCTGATAAGGCCATTCTTGGTTTTTCTTCTTGCTTCAGCTATGAAGCATTCTTTGTGATAAGTCTTTTTTGATTCTTCATAAAACATGGGAAGTCCATTCTTTTCATGACACAGGCAGTAGTCACAAATGAATGTGCTAGGATTAACCTGATATGAAGACATTATTGCTTTTGTCTGGCTTTCTTCCTAGCTTTTGACTTTCAGAACATTAATCTGTCGAGATTCTAAATATTCTACTTCAAAATCTAATTCAGAATCAGATGAAGATTCTTTTGACTAGGTAGAGTAAACTGACCTATCATCATCTTCTTCATTAGATTAAGTTATTTCATAGCCTTCCATATTTGTTGTTTCTACTATAGGCTTATATTCTTCAAATAGAGCTTTTGTAGATCTTTTAGTTTTCTCTGGAAATTCATTGGCATAATGCCCTTCAGCTTTGTATAACCAGCATCTGTAAGCTTTCTTGCCTAGTTGTTTATTCTGATGGTGGGTTTGGTGATTCTTATTTATCTTGAAGAATTTCTTTTTTAGATCTCCATCCTGTTGTTTTTTGAAGTTGGAACTTTTCTTAAATTTTCAATCCCTTTTCTTATCACTCTTTCTGAATGGTTTTGAGTAATATCTTTCTTTTTTTCTTATTGAATTTGGATTCATGAGACCCCAGTTGGTAGGCATATCTAGTATTCCATAGCAAAAGTTTTCAACTCCTTTGAGTTGTTTCTTGGCCATTTTGTCTTTAAGATTTGTTTTGCATTGTTCTTTTAGTAATTGCCTAATTCTGTCGGCAATTCCTCCAACCGAAAATCTTTCAATTGGTTTTTCAGCTATGCTTTCTCTCACAGCTGTTCTCCATGGTTCAGGAAGTTTCCTGTGTAATATCTCATGTCACAAATTTTGAGAGCATAGATATTTGATTGGCAGTTTCTTTAGCCTTTTCACTCAGCTTTGAGAGATCTCCACAAAATTGATCGTACAGGGGTACTACAAAATCATATGGAGATTTTGAATTTTTTATTTCTTCTAGCTAGTCTCTTCCTCTGGCAGTCTCTTTAAAAGACAAATAGTATTTTTTTGACTACTCCGGTGAGAGTAGTTTCATAGTACATCTGAAGGTCTGGTGCTTCAAACTTTCCAAGGGTAAGAGAAGAAGCCATCATGAGGCTATCTACCCATTGGTCAATAGCTTTTCTTTTATCTAGAGCTTTGTCTAGATTTAGCCATATACCATAATTCGTGATTGGCACCCTAGACATATTGTTTTCTAGGACAAATCTTTGAGAATTTCTTTCTTCTTTTCTGCTTGTATGAGCTTTTTGCACAAGGAGTTTCAGTTTTCCCTTTTCTCTAATGATCAAAGTTTTGGAATTGGAGCTTTCTCCGTCTTCCATTTCTATATCTTGATAAGGAAGGATTTTTCTTACCTTTTCTGTTTTGAAAATTTTCATTTATTCGATTAGTTGTTCTAATCGTTCAATATTTTCGCAAGATTCTGCTTCATCATAGATTTCATAGAGTCTTTTTGCTCTAAACATATTTATTGGTTCAGTGATAGGATCTATCGGTTCTTCTACAACAAATTTAGTGCCACTAGTACTTGCTTCTCTAGTACTATTGCATCTTTTGAAATTTCATTTTATCCTGATGTTCTCAGGACCGACATGACTTTTTATGTGATCGTGAAATTTTAGACTGATGTCTCCAGTCTTTCTACTTTCATAAATTGCTGCTTTGGCACTTTCTGATGGTTTCTTTGGACCAAATAATTTCCATTCAATAGGAAAAGTTACTTCATTACAAGTAATCTTGTGAATGGTTCTTCTGACTAGTGAGGAATCCAGTAGTAAGACCTGAGATATTTGATATCCTTGTCTTTGGTTCTACTGTGGTACTCATCAGTTTATAGTATATTCTGTATACTATTTCAAGTTCTTGCATGTTTTCTTTCATTGACATGCCGTCTGTCCTGACTCTCAATCTTAGACAGTGAGGAGCATCTTTCAAGCTTGTAGAGAAGTTTGAGAAACAGTTGAAATGCACTACTTGATTGCATAAAGATGCTTCAAGTGTTCCCAACAGACTAGCTTGAAAATATGTTAGTCTATTGTCTTGTAAGACTACAACTGAACAGTTTATGCCTTCTCAGGCCAAAAGTTTTATGCCAACTTGGACTGCTCCAATATGCATAAATTGAAAATTTTTTACCTTTGCTCTGGCAACTTCTTAAGGAGTGATCATCAAGAGATATGTTTTTCCTGTTGTGGAAGGAGTTGTAAATTCCAATAATTTGAAATGATGGTTGCCCATCAATTCAGACTTTCCTCTTTTTTACATTTGTTTGAAATCTAATTTTGGAATTGCGGAGTTTTTCCCGTCCTGATCTATTTCATTGTATTCGAATTATTCTGCATTTAGGAGTTGTACTCCTTTCTTTTTTCCAAAGATGCTCATCATTTTGACATCTCTTGCTACCAAGTGTTTTGGCTTTTCATATTTGATTCTAGTCAGACTAATAGAAGGTTCTAGAAAAATCATATTTGGAACATGATTCTTCTCAGGTTTTTCTAATGGTTTGAATCCATTAGCTTTCTTTGATTTTATTGGAGGCTTTTTCTTATCCTTCAGTATATTTTTTTTATAGAATCCAGCATTTCTTGTTGTTCATTGATTTTCTACTAACATTTGTTAGCTGTTCTTCTTCCCTTTTAAGAAGTTCTTTGATATAATCAATTTTATTTTCCAATTTTTCTAATTGGTAGATTATATCTGGTAATTTTTCTAGATGATTGTGACATCTAGATACTTCTTGTATCAGGTTCTATTGCTTCTCATTAGAAGATTTTAATAGAGAATTCAATTTCTCTAATATTAATTTAGACATTGTCCCCATTGGAGATTCCCTTTTTGAGTTTTTTTTTTTTTTTTTTTTTCAGCAGGCTCTGATACCAGTGAATTGTAGATTTAACCGATGCTCAAACAATCAAGAGGTTTTTGTTCCTCTCGAAGATACTCTTCGAGATCTCCGATAATTTTCTCAGATTTATAAATTCTTTTTTGAGCTATAAAGATAATATCTCAGTAATCGGGAGCTTCTCTTTTAAGCCTTGCTCGAAAATCTTTTAAATTTCTCAAGTTTTGTTTTTCTTCAGCTAACTCGTTACTAGTTATTTTGTAAATATCAATTAATTCTAATATGGAGATGATAGAAATCATGAATAGTGAAAACTAATTGTTTACCTTTGAATATAGAGGATGAATTCTAGCTGTAATTTTCATTTAAAAAAATAATTTCAAGATGGGTAAACCACGTTTCATCAAAAGGAAAGAAAAAATATTGTTCATAGTAATAATAAAATTTCAAAGGTCGAAGAAAGAAAAGGAAAAAGGGGTACTAATGGTATAAAAGTAGGTAAGATGGGTAGGTGAGAAGAAAAAGAGAAAAGTTTTGTGTGAAAGGGAATAAAAATAAGTTAGTAGTGTTTTAGAGAATTAGAAATTGAGAGAAAATCGCTGTATATTCTCATTGATAATATGGGCCTCTTTATATAGAAGATTACAATACATAGAGTCTGAATCATACAAGGAAAGATAATCTCTAGATTCTTCTAATTAAACCTTATTACCACTAGGTCAAGTAACCTAGAGTTTGGGCCAAACACAAATTAGAACACTCCCCCTTGTGTTGCCCAAACGCAGTGCTTCTCTCATTGCCTTGCTAAAAACCTTGCTGAGTAACAAAAACCCAGTGGAACAAAAATAATCAGTTAAAGGGGAAAAAGAGCACAACACACCCTTCACGCTTCGAGGTGACCATTTAGACATCTCCCCCTGATGTCTGTGCCTCCCCCTGATGACAACGATCATGGGAGTTCAGATATTTCCGCAAGCCAATCCTTGCCACATGTTTCTCGAATGTGGATTTAGGAAATGACTTAATAAACGAGTCTGCCACATTGTCCTTAGATCGAATCTGGTTTACTTTGATCTTGAGGAGCTTCTGTTGTTGCTGATTGTAGAAGAATTTGGGAGATATATGCTAGGCGTTGTCGCCTTTGATGTAGCCTTGCTTCATTTGTTCAATGCAAGCAGCATTATCCTCATAAATGCTAGTAGGCTCATCTATGGTAGACTTCAGACCACAATTGCTTCGAACTTGCGTAACTATGGATCGAAGCCATATACATTCACGAACTGCTTCATGAAGAGCAATAATCTCCGCATGATTAGAAGAGGTAGTGACTAAGGTCTGCTTTGTAGACCTCTAAGATATCGCGGTATTTCCCATGGTGAATACATAGCCAGTTTGGGAGTGACCTTTGTGTGGGTTAGAGAGGTACTAGGGCTGGGATTTTAGACCCGAAAAACTGAGAAACCGGTCCGAACAGACCAATTCGGGTCGGTTCGGGTCGGTTTTTCTTGTAATTTAGGTTTTTTTTTTTTGGTTCGGTTCTCTTTTGATAATAACCGGTTCGGTTTCGGTTCCTACAATTAGCTTTTGTCTTTACCCGAACCGAGGTGTTTTTCTCTTTGTTCGGTGTCATAATTCCCTATACTGTTATACTTTTATGCCCATGTGCCATGATTTCTTTAACCTACCTACCTACCTACCCCATCCACATCACTTTCTTTTTCTATGCCGCAGAAACCCACTCCTTTCTATAATTAAACATTTTAAACTAATATATCCTCCCACTTTCTTCTCCCACTCATCCTCCCACTTCCATATATCATTAGTATATTGTGAATCATTTTGACGAGATAGTAGATTGATTGGACTATGAAGTCCTAGTTCTGGCGCGTCACATGCTTTGCGGCCTATAGCTGTTCTTCTTTCTTCCTTCTTTTTTAAAAGCTGCAAACCCATAAAACCCAGTTCATCTTAGACTGGGTGCTATGAAATCTCATTCCCGATCTCTACCATTTCTAGTCCCAGCTTCTCAGTTCAGATATTCTCCAATTTCTCAAGCGTAGCCGGAAGCCCTATGCCCTATCCCCACAATTTCTCAGTTTATCGTAACTGTTCTTGCTTCTTCCTTCTATTTGAAAAGTTGCAAAACCCAGAAAACTCAGTTCATCTGTGGGTCTGTGCTTCGAACCCCATATTCCTGATCTCCACCATTCCTTCATCTATGGGTCTGTGCTTCAAACCCCACTCCGAACCGAAAAACCGAGGAACCGACCTGAGCATGGTCGGTTCGGTTCTACCTCGGTTCTTGATCTCAAAAACAACAAATCCTAACCGATAAGCAATAGTCGGTTCCGGTTCCCGGTTTAGTACTGGGAGCTGCAGAACCGACCCGAGGCCAGCCCTAAGAGGTACCCAGCATCAGCAAAACCTTCCAAAATACTTATATCATTTTGGAATGGGGAGAGGGGACGCAGTCCACCATGTATGGCGTCCCTGTTACTTGATGGGTCCGAATCCATCTTCTCTATGTAGGGATAGAACAAGCCCATATCAATCGTACCACTTAGGTATCGAAAGATATCTTTAACACCAGTCCAATGGCGTCGTGTTAGCGCAGAGCTATATCTAGCTACCAAGTTGACAGCAAATGAGATGTCTGATCTTGTGCATTGTGCTAAGTACAATGATGCGCCTATTGCACTTAGATAAGGCACTTCTGCCTCTAGCACTTCTTCATCATCATCTTTTGGATGAAATGGATCATTCTTTGGATCAAGACTACGAATGACCATTGGGGTGCTTGAAGGCTTAATCTTGTCAGTGCTGAAACGCCTAAACATCTTTTGGTATAAGCTGATTGATGAATCAAGATACCATCTCTACGGTGCTTAAGTTCCAAACCGACGCAAAACCGTGTTTTCCCAAGTTCTTTCATCTCAAACTCGGATTTCAAGTAGTCAGCGGTTTCCCTTAACTCTTTAAGGGTGCAAATTATATTCATGTCATCGACATAAACCGCTATTATTGCAAATCCGGAACTTGTCCTTTTTATGAACACATATGGGCATAGTTCATTGTTGACATATCCCTTACCAATCAAGTAGTCACTTAGACGGTTATACCACATCCGTCCGGATTACTTCAATCCATATAGTGAGCGTTTCAATCTAATCGCAAACGCGCTCCGTGGTTTAAAGCCACTTGATTTCAGTAACTGAAGTCCATTAGGAACTTTCATGTATATTTATGTATCTACATCCCCATATAGATACGCAGTAACCACAACCATAAGTTACATGTTCAGTTTTTTGGAAACTACCAAACTGACAAGGTAGCGGAACGTAATGACATCCATTTCGGGAGAATCGGTCTCCTCGTAGTCGATTCCAAGGCGTTGTGAGAAGCCTTGCACCATAAGGCGTGCTTTGTACCTTACAATCTCGTTTCTCTCATTACGCTTTTTAACGAATACCTATTTGTGACCAACTGGTTTGGTGTTGGGCGGTCTTGGTACAATTTTGCCAAATACCTTTCTTTTCGCTAGAGAATCAAGTTCTGCCTGGATCGCATCTTTCCATTTTGGCCAATCAACCCTATGTTGGCATTTATCAACGGAGCGTGGTTCGATGTCATCGGTCTAAAAAATCTCACGCATGACTGAATACGCGAATACATCATCAATGATGACAGAGCTTCTTTCCTACTTACCATGTACACTAGTGTAATTTACAGAGATCTCTACGTTCTCAGGGATAGGTTCTGACATTGAAAGGTCCCCCAGTGATGTCTCTTAGACATAACCATAATCCGGAACATTCTCATGGAACGGATTTTGAGTATCGATGACCAATGGATTTGTTTGTGCCTCATTCGCTCTCTTTCTAGGGCCAGTATCCTTCGAACCAATCGGTCTACCACGCTTCCTTGTGGGATCTGCGGCCATAGATGCCACATCATTGCCATTTTGGGCAATGACGCCATCTCCTGGTGTCACAGGAGTGGCGTTATGTCCAGTATTTGGGACATTGATCCTTGCAGGCAAGTTTGCAGTAGGTATTTGTGATCTCGTCACTTTAGCAATATCAGAAAACGTATCAGGCAGAGTGTCTGCTACGTTCTCGAGCTTGATTATTCTTCGCACTTCAAGTTCGGACTGTGCGGTACGGGGATCGAGATGAGACATAGTGGGGACAAACCACGACAATTCCTATCATTCCTGTTGAACATCTGTGTTCTTATCTCCCCTTAACGATGGGAAGACTGTCTCATCAAAGTGACAATCCGCAAATCTAGCGGTAAAGAGATCGCCTGTCAAGGGTTCAAGATAGCGGACAATAGTTGGAGATTCATAGCCAATGTAGATGCCCATTTGTCGTTGTGGACCCATCTTAGTACGCTATGGCAGCGTAATAGGCACATAAATGGCACACCCAAAAACGCGTAAGTGCAAGATATCAGGCTCGTACCCCGTCACTAGCTGTAACGCAGAGTAAGATTGGGTGGGAGTGGGTCGTAGACGAATTAAAGTTGCTACATGCAATATTGCATATCCCTAAACAGAAACAGGGAGATTGGTGTGCATAACCAATGTCCGTACTATCATCTATAGTCATTTGATAGCGGATTCGGCAAGACCATTTTAG
Organism: Rosa lucieae; assembly: GCA_024704745.1. NCBI lineage: Eukaryota > Viridiplantae > Streptophyta > Magnoliopsida > Rosales > Rosaceae > Rosa > Rosa lucieae. The sequence continues at coordinate 14,533,129 of CM045495.1, read as the reverse complement.
GTATGAACATAAAGAACTAGATGCTCTACATCAATAACCCCTGACATGCAATAGTCATAGAACGTTTTCGATGTAAACTCCCCAGCATTATCAAGTTGAATTGACTTAATGGGATGGTCATGTTAGTGAGCCCGTAGACGGATAATCTGGGTGAGGAGTTTAGCATAAGCAACATTCCGAGTGGACAACAGCGCGACATGTGACCAGCTTGTCGACGCATCAACCAATACCTAAAAGGTTCGCATGATGGTTGAATTGATCCACAGATATCCCCTTGGATTCTCTGTAAGAACGGAATGAGTATTTTGGGATCCTTTGAGTAGGACGGTCTCGGTTCTAATTTCCCGAAGGAACAGGGTTTGCAAAATGAGTGAGAGGCCTTAGAAGCAACCAATGAGGATTTTGGTTGGACCTGCACGTTTGTAGCGCTATTAGAAGCAAAATGTGTGGCTACATCTCCCATCATAGAGGTGGAGCCATGGGAATTGTTGTTTATGGTGTCATGGCCATTGGGAGGAACAACCATGGCATCATGCACATGGTTGGCGCCATTGATGGCGTCATTACATGGGACTTGGGCGGTCCTAGGGCCCCCCAAGACTGCTGCAGTGCCAGATGCTGCAATTGTTGCTGTCTTGCTAAGTCCAGGAATTAATTTTCGATTCTTGCTTCTTCTCACTCTAAAGAATGGATGTCCGTGTGAAGTCTTTTGTATACAGAGCATCATAACAAGACCAAGATGCCCTAGTCGGTCATGCCAAAGCCAGTATGTGTCAGAATCCCAGAGATCTTCTCTTATGACATTATTGGATTAATTACTTTTATTGTAGTGACATAAAGTCCACTAGATTGACACATAAGCTTATCTAAGATGTACTTTCATCCTCAATCATTAGAGGTAATGCAAAGGAACTCTTTTTTGTTCTCAGTATACGTTTCCGCATGGAATCTGTTGGCTCTTATATCTTTAAAGCTCAATAAGGTTGGATTTGCCTTAGGACCATAGAGAGCTTCTGCAACTTTAATCAAGGTGCCATTTGGCAATAGGAATTGGGCCATTTCATGTCCTTGAACTAAACTTGATGGCCCAGCCATCGTAGTCACAGAGGAATATGTACGCAATATCTCTAAGAATAATTGCCTATGGCGTAGAATGGTGTGCGTAGTCGCACTATCCACAAGACATTGTAGTTCTCTAGAATCCATTCCTAAAAGAAAAGCTCGTAATTAAAAAGGAGTCATAAAGAAAAGAACTCAACTTTTATTAATAAGCCAAATGGAATTACATCATCGTTTCTTTGACCAAGGAAAATCTAATCCAACAAACTAGCTAATGCAAAAATGGTAGTCGTCTAATTGCTTTCGGTAATTCCAATGCAAATGTGACCAGGTGAGTAGAGAGATGTTGGTGGAGTAAAGCTCGCTTAAGTAACACTTATCTCAAAACCTTCCTAGACATCACACTTACATTGAGTATGCCTACTTTGAAGAAAGACTAATAACATTGGCATCCACTACAAAAATAATATGGCAATTGCCTACATCTCTTAGAAAATAAAAAGACTTAATCAAAATCGTCAGTTTCTGGCTCTTGATCCTTATAGTCTTCCACCCTTAGATCGAGATCACCATCTTGATCTTCTTGTTTCATATAATTTGCCTCCCTTACTTCACGATACATCTTGTATGCGTTTGCAAAATTTTGGGATACTTTACACGCCCTTGCCCAAGGTCCTGGTAGTCCACACTTGAGACAAGCATCATTATGGTCAGGTTCCCTTGATCTAAGTGCTTTAGGAGCGCATTGAGGAAGGTTATTGCCTTTGGTGGCATCACCACCATAACTGGAGGCTTGGCCTCTCTCTCTCTTCACACGTTTTCCTCCACGGTTCTGTGTACTTCTATCTTGGGGGTTTCCTTCCTCTTTGGGGAGAGAATATGGACCAGAACGTCCAGAATTATCTCTATTCTTAGGGTTTCGCTCCTTGCGTCCTCCCTTGGAGGCGAAACTATAATTAGACTCCGGAATTGACTTGGTTCCCATGGGTCTAGAGTTCATGGCACCAATTAGCTCATGAAATCTTGTGATGTGTCTAGCATTGACATCAATCCGATAGTTTTTTGCTACCATCAATGCAGAGACGGGGAAGGTGGAGAGAGTCTTCTCGATCAACATTGTATCAGTGATTTTCTGTCCACATAATTCCATCAAAGACTTGATACGAAGTGCTTCTGAATTGTGGTCAAGTATAGACTTGAAATCACAGAAGCAGAGACTATGCCATCTCACTTCTAAGTCTGGAAGCAGGGAATAACGGACGTTGCCAAAACGCTGCTCGAATTCTACCCATAGTTTTCTTGGGTCTTCCTCATTGAGGTACTCATTTTGGAGCGCATCATTCATGTGCCTTGTCATAAGAATGATGGCTTTTGCTTCATTAGGCTCTCTCGTAGCTCTATTTGCTTCAAAAGCAGCAGCTTGTTGAGGAGTAAGCACTTCCTGACTTGGCTTTTGGATAGTACTCAGGATCCTATCAGCCTTAAGATGCTGACGCACATCACGGACCCACTTATGGTATCCTGGGCCTGATGACTCTAGTGGAGTGAAGCTCAACTTATTCAGGTTACTCATCCTGAAAAACAACAAGAAAATAGGGTTAGTTTCAGAGCGAAAAAGGCTACCACGAAAAACTATTAAATTTCTTAACGCAGTTGCTTCCAAGAAATTAGGGATTTTCTGAGCGTAGTCGCTTTCAAGAAAATCCGATTCCAAGAGGGGTTTTGAATAGATTGAAACAACGATGTGTGTAGTCGATCTTTTTCTTCTTAACAACTCTAAGTTTGGAGGACTCTACAAGCTCCAAACTTCGAGTGAGCAAGAACCCCACAGTTCGGCTTTTGGTCTCTCCTATGAAGAATAAAGGGGAGTAGAAGAAGAGAGGTTGCAAGTCCCTGATTAAAAGAAGAGAAATTGAATTTAAAAACTCTAAAAAAAAGGGAACTTTTAGGAAAAAATAACTTGAAATTGGTCGCCGGAAAATTTGGTCGGAAATGTGGTCGAAAAAAATGGCCAGAAAAAGGTTGACTGATGGTTGACCGGGCTGCTGACGTGGCAGTCTGGTGTTGATGTGGTAGGCTGACTGGATGCTTGTGTGGATGCTGACGTGACAGGCTCCTTCTCGGTTCTAGGCCTGAGTTTTTGCTTCCTTCTAGGCCAAGGCTGGTATGCTTTCTTCTTCTGGGCCGAGGCTGACTTCTGTGGCTGGGCTGCTTCTGTTGGGTTGACAGGATTGAGGATGCAGGTGGCAGTTCGGTGGTTCAGATCTGCTGAAGGTCGGTTTGGGTGTCAATAGGCCGGTTCCGGGGTTCTGGAACAATGGTGCTTATGCTGGTGGAGTATGGAAATCTTTGGAGGAGAAAAAATCTTTGAACCGGGCAGAGGAGATTTCATCACTTCCAGGGGCTGGTTCAGAGTTTTTTCAGCCTGTTCTGGGTTCCTGGAATCTGGGGCTTCAAGTTGGGAGGCGGAGGTATTCTGGATTTGAGAGCTACGAAATTATGGTTTTAGGGTTAGGGCTTCGTGCTGATAAGGTGTTTTAGGGAATCAGAAATTGAGAGAAAATCGTTATGTATTCTCATTGATAATAGAAGCCTCATTATATAGAGTATTACAGTACATAGAGTCTGAATCATATAAGGAAAGATAATCTCTAGATTTTTTTAATTAAATCCTATTACCACTAGGTCAAGTAACCTAGTGTTTGGACCAAACACAAATTAAAATTTTACTTGAACAAGTAGGATATATAGGAAGTATATTGGTAGATGAGGGGTGTATATGCATTTTCCCTGATAAAGAAAAATGATCCATCATTATGGGTCAAGAACTCAAGACTAAAAATTAGTATATCCATACGGGGCAAGTTTGGGGTCAAATAGAGAAATAATATCAAAAAATAGAAACCCCACTGATCTTAACGTGCGCCAACGGCCATGCGCACAAAAAATCCACTTACTTAAAAAAAGACTTGCTCATCAAGCACTTAGAGCAAGTCCAGCGGTTGGACTTTGCCCGGGAAAATTGGGGGAATGATGACGTGTTGACCGGCCAAGGCAATTTTTGCAACTCCACCGGTCCATCTTTGACTAGCCATGTTTTGGCTTTTGATGCCCCAAGTCAAAATAAAAGGCAAGTCCAAGGCGTGGAGGGAACGCACCAATGAGGTGATAGATTGCAATTTTTTTTTTAAACGATGAACAGTGAATGTAAATACTGAAAACCCATTGGTGAACAGTGAATTTTGGGTGAACAGTTAAAAGTGAACAGTGTTGGTCGGGCAAGAAAAACAACGGGTGTAAACCCATGTGCAGTGGTAGTGAATAGTAACTTGACCGGTCGAATTCTTGACTTCTCGACTTTGCCTTTTCTTGACTATGGGTGAACTTGCTCTTAGGGGGGTTCAGCCTAGTTGGTGGCGTGCTGCCACGTGTAATGCATTCTAATTATAATTAACTATAATACCTTTGGTCAACTGAATAATCAAGAAAGAGAAAATATATGTTGAAAAAATAAAATAAAGAAAATTTTCTCTCATCTCCATGACTCATCATCATCTTCTTCCTTGGAGTGACGCAAGTAGAGAACTCTCTATAGTCTACACAGAGAGAGAGAGAGAGAGGAGAGAGAGAGAGAGAGAGAGATAGCATAATGGCCCAAGTGAAGTGAAAAATCTGTAGCAATGGAGCTCAAAGCATGCATCAATGATTTGCCCAATGTTTCCACCCCAGTTATCAAACCAAACCCGAACTATAATGCTTACAATCCTCTACCACACAACCCACCTCAGAGAAACTTGTAGAAGCCATTTCTATTTCTTTTAGATAATTCAGTGTTTTTGTTTTCCATTTGATTTTATGTGGCAAAAGCAAGTGAAAAATCTGTAGCAATGAGGACAACTATTGAGATGAATAAGATAAGATAAACAGTAAGACACAGAGATGGACCTCTCTCTCTTCGTCCTTCTACTCTCTTTTACCCTATGGCTTTTGTTTCTCTCTTTTCTATTGAACGAACAAAAAGATTTCTGAGCCAAAAAAATAAAAAGGAACTAGAGATCTACTGCTACTCTATTTCTCTCTCTCTTCTTTCTGATCAGTTTCAGAGGCTCACAGACTCGAGGCCCATACAGTGTTAACCTTCATACAAGTCAACGTGCAAAAGGTCTTGACCAGTATTATGGACTACAGCTGTTCTCCATGTAGTGGTGACCTGCCATGGGGTCATGTTGTAGGTGTCATGCTGACATGATTTTATCCTAGATATTTTCTATTTTCAGTGGTAATAATGGCTAGAGTGTTTTCCCAGACTATATGTAGGGTCTTGATGTAAGAAGTTGGGTGTGTTGCGTTAATTGAAGAAACTCAGAAAGCAATTGTTCCAGCCTTTTTCCCGCATTTGAGCTTCGTTGTTCTTCATCAGTCTCTTTAAGCTTCATCAAGGTGAAAACCTAGATCTGTGATTCGATGATGAAAGTGACTCATAGCTTGCTTTTACAACTACGTGAGCTCTTAAAATCCTGTTATACGGTTCTGCATCATCTCAATTCAACTCATACTCTGCATTTTGTGCCCTAATTTCTTCAACTGTGCTCGTCGACTTCAATTGGCAAGTTACTGCTTCACTGCTACAATTTCTCAGCAAAATCTCGTACTCATTAAATTCGGAATTTACAGTATGCTCAGATCCTACTTTTGGTGAAGTGACGATTATGGATATCACTTAATTGTCCTGCTTTTCGTTTGACTAAACATTGCTTCTAGTGGTTGCCTTGTACACATTTGATTTTGGAATGGATTCTTGGGGCTTAGTTGTCTGACTTTTAAGTTGAAGGGTTGTTATTCTATCTGGCTTTTCATTGAACTTTTTATGGCAAATTCACAATATTATCTATTAACTTCACCTAGTTTACTGGTATTTGGAGTATCTACACTGCTATACATGTGTGTTGTTGCTGGATTCATCCTACATATGATGGATGCTGCTATGATTGAAAACTTGTGCGCATTGGTCTATGAAGCACCCTTATGCCAGACAACAGAATTTTGGTTTTCTGTCGTCTGAATCTTTTAAACTTTAGACGACATATAAATTAATTCTATTGTCTGAAAACATGAGAATCCATAATATTTCAGTTTTTTCATCTTTTTTGTAAGTTAGAAAATTAAGACAACAAATATATGTCGTTTGAATGAACTGATAAATTCACATGAAAAAGTGGAAAATTAGGACAACATTCAAATATAGTATGAATAAACTGGAAAATAATCTCTCTTAATCTAACCAAAAAAAACTATTTTTGACACACCTACCTTATGGATCTGTTTTGCCCTTAGACCCCATGTTTTTTCCACAAGACTTAAAAACTCAGCTCTCTTTCCACAGAAACTCAGCCCCTCTCCCGACCTAAAATGAACTTCCCTTCTCTTCGATAAAAAAAGCCCTTACTCCCTCTTTCTTCTCTCTTGTGCATTGTCAGAATATCTTCACCATATTTCTATCAAATTCGGCCACTTCACCAGTAGATCTAATGTTTCTATTAACTTCCTATGTAAACTAACTTCCTATGTTGGAAAATTTGGTCGATGGATGCTACTTCTGTCACCAGATTTCGTTTCCTACAAAATTCCCCAAATACAATATTTTATTAGTAAATAAATATAATCACATTAATGCCATAATAAGCTGAAAATAGAAAATCAACACTTATCTTTTAGATTTGCGAGTCGCCACCCAATGATTATTTCAGAAAGAGTTTAAGGTTGAGACGTGTAAACACTGCCCTTAAGAGTAAATTTCGCCCCTCGGAGACAATGTCTCGGTGTAGCAAGTTTGTGGCTCCCTACCCTCCAGGATACAACAACCTCGATCATTGTAGGTGTACACTCACAATACTTGGATCGTATCGAACAGCTTGAAACTTTCTTTTGGTACAATAGATAAATTAAACGAAACACATGAATACTTTGAGCTCAGAAAGGAAAAAAGGAGGTTGAATTTCTGTTGTGTGTTTTGATTTGGAAAACTAGAGATTATATAGGACAATAATGATTAATGCAATAATAATTTGCTCACTAGGCCAAAAAAGCTAACAAACAACGGACCAAATTCGTTTGTGATTTGGACGATCTCCATTGTGTTATGAAAAATGGCACAACGGTGGAAACCCGTTGTGTGAATCACAAACAGTCAACACTTATTTGGTTAAAACTGTTGTGCCTTATCTCGGCAAATGGCAGCCACAGTTGCCGCGCAGTCATGCTGCACATGTTATTGGCATCATTCACACAACGAAAGTTGTTTCCGAGCCGTTGTATGAAAGGTGAATCAGACAACAACATTTTATTTTCTCTGTTGTATGAGTTATCCTCACACTTCACTTTTGGAATTTTTATTGTTGTGTGTTAGTTTTAGATAACGTATTCTAGTTATTACAGTTGTGTGATTGTAAATAAGACAACGTATATTTGTTAAAACCGTTGCATGTTATATAAGTATTCATTGTGTGAACATCCAAATTGTTACTTCAGACAACATTATTAACATTAGAAATTCTGTTGTGTGATAATCGTCTTTTCTGGATTCTGTGCATTGATAATAATGCTCCATTTTACCTAATGAACAGTGACTAATTGTAAAGAAAAGCCACTAGAATCTATAAAATGAGTAATCCAACTCATACTATTTGAAGAAAAGTATTCAAACTTTAAAAGGGAGGATTTCCCAATCATCCAAGCCAACATTGAAAGAAGAAAAGCATTCAAATGTATGCCCATCTATTTGGGACATCGAAAGCTGATATAAATACAAACTATTTGTTACAAAACACGCCACACAGTGCATGAATATTGTACCAGCAGAGAAGCACAAAAATGATGTTTTCCTTAAGCAACAACCTACTTCCTCTTATGCTTTCCTTTAGCTCCTACACATACGCCTTCACAACATACTTTGCCCATTCATAGGGACCAAGCTGATACACATGTTGTTCCAAAACATGTCTCTTATGAAGTCTTCATTGATGGTTGTCAAATTCTTTGAACAAATTCTTCCTTGTAACTGCCCTCTAATCATATGAAAAGAATACAATAATAAAAAACTTTGCGGTAGTTTGATCAGAAGTTTGTTTTAAAATCAATGATAACGAGTTTGGATAAACAACTATACTAGATAACCCCAGTCAACAATTTCACTTCAATCTTAGCAGACAAAATAGCTGTAAGAGACGATAAAACAGATTATGAGTGAAAATCATAATAAAAAGTAAAATACTGATAATCATTTATTCCCAAGTAATTTAATCTAAGGTTTAAATACCAATAGCTCATAGAACTTGATACTAATGCCCAAAATTTAAGCTTAAAAAAAAAAAAGTAACCTAAATATAAAGTATGCATCACATTGTAGTTGCAAGTAAATTCCATGTGACTTTACAAAGCATCCTCTGAACATCTAAAGGTCAATAGACTCAATATGCCATCTTTCACACACAAGTACACCAATGTTACAGACATTAAAAGAAAATAGCCAATTAAAGGAATTCTTGAAACCCAGAAGTTATAACATCTTCATAAAAAAAATAATCTGGATAAATTTACTTCACAGAGAATGTAAATATGATAAGAAAATACCTTCTTCAACCTGGTTTTGATCTCAGACTTTTTGGACTTGTTGTAAATGAGCCTTTTCTCAACCTGGCGAGTTTGCTTTTCAACATAATCAAGCCTCTTGGTTGGAGCAGCCTCACAAACCACAGCGCGACAAACTGGCCTCTGACTTGGGCTCATAGACAAATACCCTGCAAATAGAAAAATTCGTATATCAAATTCCAATTTGAATTAACAACTTCTTAGACTGGTTGCTGAGAGATCAGTCAGAAAAAAAAAAAACCCAAAAATTTCGACCAAAAACAACAAAACCCTTCATCCATATGTGCTTAATTACACTTGAAGGGCTAGTGCAGGTGGGTCTTTCTATATCTTGAAGACCCAATATATGAAAAAGTTTCGAACTTTGTTGAACATTTTCCAATTGAAACTTTCTCCGAAATCAAATTTCAAGAAGAACAAAGATAAATACGAAATTGAGAGAATTGATCACCTTTGGAGAAGAAATACGAAATTGAGAGAATTGATCACCTTTGGAGAAGAAATTGTGAGAAAGTGAGAGAAGGGAAACCATCACTCACAGCAAATCATCACCATTAATTGTCTTCCTCTTCTCCTTTTAACACTTATCTCTCCTTTTAACACTTATCGCTGGCCCTAAACACTAAAACCCCCACAATTAATCTCAAATTGAACCAAAAGTGGTCTGATTGAACATAAGAACAAATACCAAAAAGAAGAGATGGTGAAATTACTCACTAGTGATGAAGCTGAAGAATTCAGAGTCCTTGACGCCCTTAGTGATGGTTGCGACATGTTATAGGACACTCTAAAGCTTGCACTTGTGGATACGGATCAGCACTTGCTCGCTCGCCATGTGTAGCCACCATGAGAGAGAGATGAAGGAGAAAGGAAGTGGATATGAGAAAATCGAGTACCCAAAAATCCCCAAATCCAGTAGCCCACAAATCCCCACAAATCAAATTGTCGTGAAACCCCCAAATAGAGTAGACTACAAATCCCCAAATCGACATTATAGACCCAGAGATCGAAGAACCCTAATCTTCAGCAGATCTCGAAGAACCCTAATCTTCAGCAGATCTCGAAGAACCTCCTCCCTCTTCCCAGTACACAGAATCCTTATCTTCTTCACAAATGGAACTTAGTGACGGCTGAGTCAAGATAATAGAACCCTAATCTCGGCGGTGATGTAGATGTAGATGGAGGAAGAGATTGTGGAGACGATAGGAGAGAAGAACGATATCGGAAGAGAGAGCGAGAGGAGACGATGTTTTGAGGAGAGATGGTTTAGAGGAAATAGCTATTTTGTCTAAGTGGCTGGAGACAAAGTCAATAGCCTTAATTAAGATGTCAAAGAGAGGCGTTTATTTTATTTTATTCATTATCAGACAACATATGGATCAAATTCTGTTGTCTAATTATGTAGACATTAAATTTGAGCTAAGATTTTAAAGAGGGAAAGTTCCCGCTATATGCAATCAAAGTATTAGCTTTGGCGCTAGAGATAGGCATTTCTCTTCAGACAACATGAATAAGCCATTTATGTTGTAGGAACTTGCAACATCACATATATGTCAATAAAAATTTGCAGATTTGGGGGGAATGAGTGGCATTGGGAGGCACATCCAAATATTCTCAATGTATCTTCCTCGATCATACAACACAAAGTAAAAAAATTGTTGTATAACATTTTGCAAGCTACACTCATACAACAGATATAACTATTCTGTTGTGTATTTGAACCCAAATTTGTGTCAAACTAGGAGGGAAATATGCCGCTTTTTTTTTTTATCATTCACACAACAAATTTTTTTTATCAGTGTTGTGCAATCACCTTCTACATAAAAACTTCAAAATTTTTATGGCTTTATACAACGTAGGGTTCTTAATCGTGTTGTATGATTGACTTTCCATTATCACACAACATCTTTTTTTTTTTTCGTTGTGCAAAAAGTGTTGTATGTTGAGTTTATTGGCCTAGTGGCTAATAGCAATTAAGCTTTGTAACTTATGTAACATAAATGAATATAATGACATTGATTAGGAAGAATCAAAACAGAAGGTATCAAATAAGGAATGAACCAATATAATTGCAGAGTTAATTTGACCAAATGAATGGTATATGAATAAAACTGATGCAATCTTTATATCAATCACAATCAAAGAGAGTTAATGGATATTACTATCTGCAAATAACAGTTCAAAGGAGGTTTCAAAAATAGCATGTATTTTGAAATATTTTAACTAAATTCCAACAAACCCAGCAAAAGATCAAGGGAAGAAGAAAGGAAAAGGTGAGATCTGATTACATCTGTATCGAGCCTTCGTAGCTTATACCTAATTTTATTCAAGTTTTGTTGGATTTTTTTTAGGTTCGTTTTAACTGCTTCATATTGTTTTCCATTTCTGGGTTTTGATTTCGTGTTATTATAACAATTTGCTTACATCTCCCCAAATTTCACTCCCCAATTTTCAACTTCCCTCTTCAATTGAAACCCACCATAAAAAAAGATGTTTCATTCACTGTGCTCCCATTTTTCAGTTGTAATAGAAAGAAGAAAACAAACTCGAGCTGAAAATGCAGTCGATCTGATTCGACTCAGCGGAGAAGGTGGCGACTCGTATCAAGGGTTCAACTCGTAGTAAGATGTGAGATATATTCTGGGTTGAGAGATTCTGGGAAACATTTCAGTACAAGGTGAGGTTACTCGATCGAATTTGGAGGTTACTGGATCCTTTTTTTTGGTAATCTTTTGATTATATAATTTGTTGATATGTTGAGTGTGTAATGATATTGGATTGTGTTAAGTTGATGATAAGATAGTGTTGATATTGGATTGTGTTACGCTATTGATAAGATGGTGTTTGAATATTACTCTGGCATATACGATTTGAGAAATTAGGGTTCTTGCTGATTGTGTAGTAATTCAATTTTGAATTTTGAATTGTTATTGCTGCTTAATTGTGGTTTATTATTATTATTATTATTTTAAAAATTTTAATGTCTACTAGTAATTGTACAAATCTACCAGTAATATTACCAGGATGAGTTTTGAATTTTGATTATGTCGAGAGGAATGATGCCACTGGGCACCCTGCTACTGTGACTACTGGAGGGTAAGTAAATATCCTTATATGGAGACTATAGATCTAGTCTCTAAACAAACAGGCTCATAGTATAATATGGATATTATCTACAATGAGATGAATTTCATATTTTCTTAGATAATCTTAGTAAACTTTCTACTTCCAGCATAACAATGGCTTTGGATGTATAAGGATTGCCACATTCTTGAAGGGTAAGTAACTGATTGGATTTGGAAGACTGTTATCTAATAAAAGTATAAACTTTACATGTTTATACTTTTGATATGACTCAAAGGAGAATTTATAGTTCACTACACCAATTTTTCAATCAGACAACACATATCAGATGACAGCAAACATTTTAACTGTCGTCTGAAATAATCAGACAACAGCAAAAAAAATTATGTCGTCTAAATTTTTAAATCAGACGACAGTTGTTACATTACTGTTGTGCAATTGTAAATCAGACAATGGTTGTTTTTTCGATGTTGTCTGAATCAATCAATTCAGACAACAGTTATTACATTGATGTTGATTAACACAATGGTTGAAAAAGATGTCGTCTGATTGATTTTAATCACACAACAGTTATTACTTCTCTGTTGTGCAATTGCTATTAATACAATGGTTGAAAAAGATGTTGTCTGATTGTTTTAATTCACACAACAGTTTATTAGTTATCTGTTGTGTCACTCTCTTTCAGACAATGTACCTGAATTGATGTTGTCTGAGTTTTAGGGTTCAGTGTATATGGTTGCTAGTTAACACTTTGCCAAATTTTTAATTTTCATTTCCCTCCATTCCGCCAAATTTTACATTTCACATTGACTAGTATTTAAAGGACAGAACCCTAGCCCATTTGCTCCCACTTCCTCTCTCGGCCGCACACGCCCCTTTCTCTATCTCTCTCCTCGGCTCCCCCCTTCTTCCTCTCACCTCCTCGTCCCTTACTTCACCACCTCACCCAAACCCTAGCCTTCTCTTCTCCTAAATTTCCACACACTCAAAATCTACTCCGATTCTGAGTCACTGTCCAGTCCCCAAGCTCCGCCTTCCTCGCCAAATCTCAGCTCTCCGACTCCGACGACGATGAGGAGGAAGACGAGTTCGAAGAGGACGACGACGAAAACGTCGCGGCCGATGAGTACGGTGACATTTCCGGCGATATGTTAGATGGGCTCGAACAAAGCGACGATGAAATTGAAATGGAGGACTCCATGGCCGGTGCAGAGCTGCCGGCGATTCGCAACGAGGAGTTCCGGTGGAAGAGAGTGGAGAAGCTCTGCGAAGATGTGAAACAGTTCGGCGAGGAAATGATTGACGACGGTACTCTCGACTCAATCTACGATTTCCGATCTATAAATTTCAGGTGTGCTTTGATTTGTACTACGCACATTTTCCAATTTTATGTATCAAATTGGTTTATCATGTACCGGTTTTGAGTTACGAATCTATTGGTTACTTTTGGATAGAGATTAGCTATACAAGCATTCTTGAGAGGTTCATCAGTAGTTGTGACTGCGCCGACGAGTAGCGGAAAGACTTTGATAGCAGAAGCTGCTGCTGTAGCAACCGTAGCCAAGGGAAGAAGATTGTTCTACACAACTCCGCTTAAGGCCTTATTGAATCAGAAGTTTCGCGAATTTCGGTATGTGAGTGAGTCTTATGTTATTCTGTGAAGAAAAGAATGTGAAGATTTCTTGTTGAAGTAATGTAGTTTTAAAGTAGTTGCTCTTTTATGACTTAGTGGTTTGGCAATGTAGGTGATGTACTTATAAGTCAGTAGCTAAATTGAATTAGCTGATTCGTTTTGTGATTTCAGGGAAACTTTCAGTGAAAATAATGTTGGTCTTCTCACGGGAGATTCGGCAGTAAACGAAGATGCTCAGGTTTTTATTATGACCACAAAGATTTTGCGCAACATGTTGTATCAGAGGTATATTTAGGTTTTGCGCAAAAACTTTTTAATCCGTCCCTGCGGCAGTAATGTAGATGTTCATGATGTTAACTTTCCAATTCAGTGACTGAGTTTGTTGTTGGAGTAAAGGAAAAATTAATCTTATTTCTGCAGAATTTGGTAAGTAATGTAATTGTTGTATTCTTGGGCTTCTCTAGAGTTGTTACTGTGGAAAAACTCAATTGGAAACTGATTAAGTGGTGGATCCCTGTTAATGTAATCTTCATCGACATATGCTTGTATCAGGCATGTATAGGTAAGTGGTGTGCTTCATTGTTTGCATTTTAGGTTATCTTTTTCATTTGGAGCTTATTATCTGTTCATGCCTGGAAATAAAAAGAAATAGAAGATGACAAATTCTGAAGAGAATAATAAGATCCACAGTATATGTTCATTTGATTTGTGCATTAATATTCCTTATTTTGTGCATATTGCAGATCCTGATTTCCTATTTTATGAAGACATCGCATCATGAAGAGTATCTCTGTGTCAAGGTATGGGCTTTTTGGTTCAGAAATACCAATGGAATGAAGGCTTTAAATAACAAACAGCTAATGTCCAAGTGGGCTGATGAAATGTCTAGCTAGTTACTAAAACTTTATTTTCTAATATGCATGCTTCACCCTGATCTGATTTTGCCTCTTGTCTTCTGACTGACCATGTATAGCAAGTGCAAGATTGAGTTCTTGTTCTTTTCATTTTTCTCTAAACTTGTACAAATATTTTTTTTACGTTGGCATTTCCTTCATATACTGGGAGCTTCAAACCAAAAAGGATTTTGTATTGCTGGTTGGGCTGCTGTAAGGAAGGAGATGACTCCTGCACAAACAAGACTTGCAAATCCTATGAAGTTGACATTTTGCACTTCTCTATTGGATTTTGTTAAAGAACTTTACTAAAAGTTGGTGCTGATGTCCAATTTTGGTATATGCATTCTCCTTGATTGCTGACAAAATGTTGGAAATACTTGCCTAAAATATACTTGCAGCTGGTATATGAATTCTCCTTTATCATTAGTCTTTAATTGCAACATCTTTGCTGTCGTTTGCAGATCAACCACTTATGAAATTTTGTATCAAACTGCTCTAGGCTTTGAACTGAGATGGTGGAAATGAAAAGCAACGTGCAGTCATTGGGAGATCAAGCTTGGAACACCCAGCAAGTTGTATTATTATTTATCATCATATAAACCTTATGAAATTAGAAAGCTTGTTAAGCTAATGAAATGGATTAATGCTTTATGAAATTGCCTTTGTTGGATCTATTGGAATTTATTATGAAAGTTGCTTTTAGTAAAATATTAGAGTTCATACCACTCTCAACTGAGTAAAAATAATTGTCCAAGGGAGCTAACACAACTAAATGGATAGCATAAATTGTTGTTGGAGCCATTACAGACAATAAGACTCTACATCAAAACCATTGTCCAATAAAAACTCAAACAACAGTTTTTTTTTTTTTTTTTTTTTTCAGAAACATGCAATATCAATTACAAACAGACAATGCTTTCTTCAGTTTTCTGTTGTCTTGTTTAAATCCAGTCCATAGAAAACAACTAGTCAGATGATGTACAACCTTCATTCAGACAACACTTTATTTACTAGCCAATGTTTTCTTATTGTTCTTCACAAGTTTCTCTCTTCTAGCAGCTGTTGTCAGAAATTGATTTGCACAAGAGTTAAGATACTCATCGCTGTTGTTCTTTCTGGTGTTCAGACAATAGTTATGTAAGTCGTTGCTGTTGTGCAAAATTTCCTCAGACGACAGTTATGTCCTATTGTCTGATTCACCCATCAGACGGCATTGAGATAGACAACAGCAATGTGCCTTATCAGACGACAGTGAAAAACTGTCGTCTGATTCATTTTTTGGTGTAGTGGTTGTTTATCATCGCAAGGAGATAAGTGATAGTTATTGAAATTTGTAATTTCATTAGGAAAATTTGAATTTGTTGATTGATGTGTTTGGAGTGGTAGGGACCTTTCTTAGAGTTCTTCTCTTTCAGTTTGCGACTTGTCCTTTGTATGGGTTATTTGGCTGGAAAGAAATAGTACTATATTTAATCACATGCTAGCTAATTTGGATCTTCTTTCACACATGATTGTATTATGTACAACAAAGCAATAGGTATCATATGGTTATGGCAGGGATTAGTAACATAGAAGTTTTAAGAAATAAAATAAATGGAGAAAACAGAGTTGGTTAATAGCTGCTATAGTTTGAGAAAACCTGGAGAAGTAGAGAAGAAAGGGAGGAGAAGAGAGACAAATGATAATACCAAGGCAATAACTCTTCAGAAAAACTCAAAATTTCTTTCGTTCTCTGTCTTGATATTACATAGTTCAGATCAAATAGGAACTGCATGGTGAAAAGAACTTCCATTTGGTTCTGCAACTAGCTCAGATCAAGTTATAGATGAGGAATATGCATAAGGTTCTCTTTCCTATCAACTGCTTGCATGAAGCAGAATATTATGGAAGTGCTTCTCTGATTGCTTGTAGTTACTTTCACCTTATCAATTTTAGTTGTACTCCCTATATTAATCTTTGCACTGATTTCTGTTACTCCAATTTTAGTGAATTGCTTATGCCTAATTAACCATGTGAGTTTTGAGTTTCTGACTATTCATAACTAATTAAAAAGGAGAGAATAAGGAGAGAATGTGTAGCCTCTGCTATAATTCACCACCTCTTTTGTGTTAGTATCAGTGGATTTACTGCATAACGTGATGACTTTGGGGTTCTAGTTATTCATCTATATACTGTGATTGTCATTCATACAATTATTAATGCTACTATTGATATTTATCAATTATACTTGTACCTCTTCTATCTTAATTTGTTAAATTTATTGTTTTCTTAAGGTTCAACCCTGCGGCAGTATTTGGAGTGACAATTGCTCTTTGAAAATGGGAAAAAGATGCCCTTTCATACTTGCAGTATCTCTCATTATCTCTGTTGCCATAAGTCAATCATTGCAATTTATTTTCATTTTATTTTGAATCAATTAATGCTTGCATTTTTATTTGCTAAACTAACTGTTGTAATTTAGGTGGTATTAATCATATTTTTTGCAGACATTGGATACTTATTAGGAGATCCACACAAGCATTGCAGGTCTGTCGCTTTCTTTTGATTCTTTATTGCAAAAATTCATCTATTGGTAGCCAACTCATGTAACGAAATGTAGACTGAGGTGGGTGAATTATCTAAGGCCAGACCTTAAGAAGGGGTAGATAACTCATGAAGAGAGCATAATTATAGAGATGCATGCTAGGTGGGGGAACAGGTAAATATTCTTCTTCACTTCTTCTTAGTGTGTATTAGTACATTCATTAAAGCCTTATGGATCTTCCTCTATTTGTTATTTCAATTTTAATTAGATTACTTATATGCCTCAAGCTTGAATGATGTTATAAAAAAATTGGCAATTTCAATTTTAATGCCTCAATTTCAATTTTACTCTGTGTGTTTCTCATTTAGTAATGGCTCCATCAACGGCTTCTATTATGATCCTAATAGTAGGTAGCTTTCCTTCATTTTGTTGTTGGTCTATGAATTTGGTGTATTGTAACTCTTTGCTTTGTTCAAAATATAGAATGCTATTGATTTATTCTATTTATGCTTAGGAAGTAAACTATCACTTTTAATACCATTCACCGTTTTCTGGGTATACTTTTTCACCTCATTATTACGTTGCAACTTAATGACTGGAATGCTATTTGAACCAACCTGCAGCCCGTTCCAGAAGCTTGAGTTGAAATCCACCAATGAGGGAAGATGAGGATTATGCTAGCTAGTTTAGCATTATGCTACTAGGTTTTTGTCTTAGTTAGATTACGGTCCATGAAGGTAGTAATTAAAATTGGTTAATGTAAAGGCTAGCATGCTAGCTAGTTTAGTGTTATGCTACTGATGGGAATGTAATTTGGTGGGTTAATTGATGCTAGACCTGGGATCGGTTCTAAATATGTCATTTTTTGTCGGAACCGGAACCGGAACCGGGAAGCCTTTTCCGGTTCAGTTAGGATGTTTTTCATTGTGGGAACCGTTTGGGAACCGAACCGTTATGTTCAGTTCGGTTATCAGCTTTTTCCGGTTCCAGTTCATAACAAGAAAAGGCTTGCAATTTTACAATTTCCCAGCCATTCCAGACTCCTGCACACTCCAGCACATATAAAAATATTCAATACAAGGCAATCCATACAGAATGTAGTTTTAAATTTTAATACACCAAAGTTGGAAAGTTCATGAGCTGATTCACTTCAACTCTTAGTCTCTTACTATCTTCAAGACTTCAACAATGCAGTTTAGAACTACAGAATGGATTAATGTTTAATGCCTAAAACTCTTTCTCTTTGCAGCAGCTTTCTTTGCAGCATCTTTCTTCGTGGTGGTATGATGATGCAATTGACCTTCTTCATTTTCTTCTCCTTGCTGTGTTGCAGGTACAATCTCATTTCCAGGACTACAAGTACTTGAATTCGAAGAAATCAAATTCGAAGCCATATGTTGATGATTTGGGATGAAGATGAACTGGGATGATTTGGATTTGAGATTTGGGATTTAGGATTTCGAAGCACAAATAAAGATGAACTAGGATGATTTGGATTTGGGATGAAGATGAACTAGGATGATTTGGATTTGGGATTTGGGATTTAGGATTTTGAAGCACAGATAAACTGGGATGATATGAGATTATGAGTTTTGTGTTTTTGAATTGGGGAAGATCAATTTTGACTTCGAAAGCCAGATCTAGAATTGGGGATGAAGTCGATGAACTGAGGAGTGAGGACTGAGTGAGGAACAGAAATTGAAGACTGCGGTCGTGTTTGATTGAAGACTCGAAGGCATGAAACATTTAGGTCGAGTTACAAACGAAACAGGCCTGGGCTTAGGGCAATAGGGCTTGAATTACTTGAATATATGGGCTTTTATTTGCCTAGGCCTGCATATCTCGGTTCCGCCGGTTGTACCATGTTCAACAATAGACGAACCGGAACCGAATCGTACACACGAAACCGGTTCGGCTCTACAAAAATAACATGTTTTTAATAAGAAAACCCGAACCGTACAGCCGGTTCCAGTCTAATTCGGTCCGGTTCTACCGGTTCTCGGTGCTAAAGTCCCAGGCCTAATTGATGCAATGAGGAATTTGCTGATTTCAGATCTTATAATTAATATGCCTTTTTTATGACTAGTGTGTATAGAATGAGGTTTGCTATGGTTCAAATCCAACAAATGTAGGTTTATGATATGTTGTATCACAAGTACAGTAACAACATAAAACTGAAGTTTATTTCACTATTAAACAACAGAGATACCTTTAATAGACAACAGAAAACTGAAGTTCAATTCACTATCAAACTACATAATACTTTTACCAGACAACAGAAAACTGAAGTTCAATTCACTATCAAACAACAGAAATACTTCTAACAGACAACATAAAACTGAAGTTCAATTCATTATCAAACAATATATAGATTGTCAAACAAGTCTTTATTTTGGTAATTTCAGACAACATATATATGTTTTCTTATTTGTTTTCAGACGACAGAGGTTTAATTAAAACTGTCGTTTGTACCTCATTTCAACAGCATTAATGTGTCGTTGTATATGATTACTAACCACAGAAAGTCCCAAATACTTCAATGTTGGGTTGTTCAGACGACAGAGCCTTGCGAAACTTCTGTTGTCTGAGTGAGAAGAGACGACAGAGGATATCTGTAGTCTGATGCCTTAAGAGATGACAGCTGGATAGACTACAAATAATTTACATATCAGACGGCAGATGATATCTGTAGTCTGTAGGCATTATTAGCATAGTGCACTGAATTTTTGGAATAATAAACAGAGTTATGTTGATTAGTGATGTTACTGTGAGTTGGATGGTGATGTTTAAAGACAAAGTCTTGAATTTAATAAAACAAAGTCATGTTGCAAGCCATATGGTGGCTTTGAAAACAAAGTTTTCATAAAGTTTGGTGGTTGTCAAAAACAAACAAAAGTTTGGCAATTAGTGAAATTGAAATTTCATTGATTCATTTTGGAGTTGGATTATTTGACATACTTGGTGTCAGCAAACTCTAGTTTTAGTATAGGGGAAATATCACCAATGATCACTGAGTTATGACTTATTCGACACTTAACTCACTGTATTTTCAACAATATCACTTCACTCACTCAGTTTTACATCCGTCTTTCACTTAACTCACTGCCGTTAATTCTACCGTTAGAAGTAGGGCTGGCTTAAAATGCCGGAGCTACCGAAACCGGCCGGAAACTGGCCGAACCGCCGCTGTCGGCGCCGAGAAAAGTGGTAGCCAAAGTTCCGGTTCGGTTCTGCCGAACCGTATATACGTAGCCAGCTCGGTAACGGTATGTCAAACTCTATATATACGGTAGTACCGACCAGCCGTATATATATACTTTTATTATTTTATTTATTTATTTTTAATACTACCTATGTTTTGGGCCGTTGATTTTAGCATCTATGAATGGCGATCGTTGGATCTTAGTAGAGACCACGCGATAACCTAAGGGGGTCAGTCGAGTTAGGTCATTTGTTCGTGCAGCCTCTCTCTCTCTCGACCCTCTCTTCCTCTAAGAACCCAGCCACAATTTCTTGAATCCAGCCCCAATTGTATCAAAACTTTGCCCAATCGAATCCCAAAAACACGATCTAGTGATTTACGCAAGATGAGAACCTCACCAACATAAGTTTCAATCCAATATCATTTTATTTTTGAAATCCCCAAATCCTTCGACCCAACCCTAGATCAGCTGATTGTTCTCAGAGGCTTATACGGTGTTGAAGTGGTGGTTCAGAGCACAAAAATTCGGTAAAATCTATCTCCTTTTAGTCTTGTACTCTTGTTACTCCTTTTAGTCTAATTTGTATGAAAAAAATGTAATCTGTTGTTGATTTTTTTAATGGATTGTTTGCAAGTGATCGTGGTTATCTAATATATATGTTAATATGTGTTTTGGTAGGAAAGTCCTTTGAAGCTTCAACGTATTGACCATAGATTTCAGTTTGAGAGTTTATCAGTCTATGTAGAGGCAGATAAGTGATCGAGGTCTTTGATTAGGTAACTAAACTTGCGTGTGCTTCGATGGGTTTTGATTCTTTCATATATGTTATTACTGTGACTTTCTGTGAAAAAGTGTGTATGAATTGAACATTGAGTATTGAACTGCTTTGTGAGAGTATGTGTGAATATGTATTCATGTATTGTGAATTTGTGACCCTCTGAAAATAATCGAATTAAGTATGAACTGAACATGATCGCGAATAAGTATTGTGATTTAATAATGGAATTCATCTATTTGTTTTAATTTAAGTAGATGGAGTTATCATCATAGAAAACAGAATAAATGTCTCTTACATAAAACTCATCAAAACTGAACAACTTTTTTTTTTTCATTGTAGACCATGGCTTCTACAAGTAGGTCAGGAAGTCATTGTTGTTCATCCCCTTCCATAACTTCTAACATGGGTACTGTAAGTTGTCAATCAATAGGTGTTCCCCCAAATAATAACCAAAACACTATACCACCTCCACAAAACATTACCCCTAACTCAGTTCCTATTCCAACCCCAAATGAAACACCAAATCCAGATCCTCAATCGGTGGAAGCTACTGTGGGGTTGGGGAAAAGAAGGTGTCAAGATAAGACCACAAAGGGTAGGAAACAGAGTCGAGTCTGGGACTGTTTCACAAGGCCTTTGCTCCCTGATGGCAAGCCTGACCCCGATAATGCACAATGTAATTACTGTAAAGCAATAGTTCCTGCATCTAGTTCAAAGAATGGAACCAGTTCTTGCTGGTCACATGGAAGAAATTGCAAGGTTAACCCTTTATTTGAGAAACCTATTAAGAAAGGGCAAACTATATTATGTAGGGATAATGTAACCGGGGCTCCACAATATCATAAATTTAATCAAGGTAGGATAGATGAGAAGTTGTACAAGATGATCATAAGGGATGAACTTCCCTTTAGGCATGTAGAGGGTTTTGGGTTTAAAGAGTTTTTGTATGAAGCTCAGCCATAGTAGATTCAACCAAGTAGGAAGTTAGTGGCCAAGGGAGTGTGGGAATTGTACCAATCTGAGAAAGGAAAGATGATGTCCATCTTTGCTCAGCATGCAAAGAGAGTTAGTGTAACCACTGACACTTGGACATCAATTCAGAACATTAACTACATGGTGGTCACTGCCCATTTCATGGACAGCGACTGGAAGTTGCACAAAAGGATTATAAACTTTTGTTCAATTACTAGTCACAAAGGGGAAGATATAGGGAGGGTTTTGGAGCAGTGTTTGAGGGAATGGGATATCAATAGGGTGTTCACTATCACAGTGGACAATGCTAGTGCAAATGACCTAGCCGTTGTATACATGAAAAGAAGGCTAAGGAACATGAACACTTTGAGCTTCGATGGGGACTTTTTGCACCTTCGATGTGCATGTCACATCATCAATTTGATAGTCAAGGACGGAATAAAAGAATTAGAGAATGGGATTGATGCAATTTGGCATTGTATCAAGTTTATTAGGTCATGTTCAAGCCGATTAGACAAGTTTAGGGAGTTTTCTGTCCTTGAGCACCTGAATAAGAATGCTAATGTTCCCCTAGATGTGATCACTAGGTGGAATAGCACTTATTTAATGCTTGATGCAGCATTAAAATATGAGAAAGTGTTTGGTAGGATGGCTGATGAAGATTCTCAGTTTCAACATTACTTTGAGGAGAAAGATTCCAAAGGTAGGAAGAGGACAGGCCCCCCTGTAGAGGAAGATTGGAGAAATGCTCAAGCATTTGTGCATTTTCTCAAAAAGTTTTACGAGGCAACACTCAAATTGAGTGCTTGGAAAACTGTGACTGCAAACTTGCAGTTCAAAGAGAAGATCGGCCTTCAAACAGAGATTGATAAGAAGGCAAGTGATCCCTCTGATGAGATTTTGCAGAGAGTGGCAGTGGGGATGAAAGCCAAATTCGACAAATATTGGGGCAGCTTTGAAACCATGAATCAAATCATGGTGATTGCAAATGTCCTAGACCCTCGTTGGAAACTTCAATATAAAAAAAAAGCATTTGCAAGGGTGGGACTCAGACCTGCCACTACTACAAAAAGGTCATCAGACGACGGTGAATTTCTGTTGTCTGATGACCAAACTCACCGTGGTCTAAGTGAGTGTTGTGTGATAGTACTTTGCTCAACAGAATACTAGTTTCTGTTGTGTGAATTTTGCGCAGGCATGTGCCTGGCATGGCATGCACAGGGATGCCGCGGCACAATCAGACAACAGAAAATGAAATTTGCCGTTGTCTGAGATTCATAACACACAACGGATATAACTCATTCTTTGTTGTCTGAGACTAATAACAGACAATGGATATAACTTAATGTTTGTTGTCTGAGGTAAGAAACACACAACTGAAGTAAAATTATCTCCCTTGTCTGTTGATTACTCAGACAACAGAGATTATTTGATTTCTGTTGTGTGATGTTAATCTTAGAGAACAGAATTTGTTTTCTTTGTTGTTGGTTGTTAGTTCACACAACAAATTCTTTGTATCAACCATTGTGTGAGCAATGTAAGGTCTGTTGTTTGAGCTTGGTTCTCACAACATTATTTGGAGCTGTTGTTTGTTCATTATGTAATTCATACTTGGAATCTCTTTCCAAAAATAATGCTCCATATTACCATATAAAACCACACTAATCCATATCATTCAAGTAGCATTTTTCAAACATCCAAACATTCAAATTACTAGATAATATACCAAAAAAGAAAGCATTCCTAGCTGCTACCTACACATGAATCAAAAGCATCCCTACCTATTTCTAGCTGCTGACTAGACCCATCGAATCAGTATAAACAAAAAAACAAAACAAATCAGAGCGGATTACTGAGCTTCTAGGAATATAGGCGCTCAATCTGTTTCTTGGCGGATTACTACCAAAACCACCACTTCTAATGTTTGAGCTATGACCACTTCCAGATCCTTGTGGATGCAGTTCTTGGCGGCAAACAGGGCATGAGTTGTGCTGGACTAGCCATGGTACAATACAATCTGAGTGATATACATGCTTACATGGCATTTGCCTTGCTTCAGATCCCAGCTCAAATTTGTCTTGGCAAACAGGGCAATGCGAATCAACCGTTCAATTGTCAGGATTATCAATGACAGCTTATGCAGAAGCACTGTCCACACCAAAACAAAAACAACAAACAAAGAAGCAAACAATGAGAACAAACATACTGCAGCAATCATATCACTCTCAGTAGTTCCATCACATCACTATTCTTAGTTGGAATAGTTTGGATTCCATAAGAAAAATTCTTCTTCACCTGCTTGTTCTAGTTAGAACCATTGGTGATGTACGATTCTGTGAATGGAATAATTTATGTTCTTTCAAAGAATAAATATCTGGGTGCAATTTAGTTGTGGTAAAATATCAACCATTATGCAGGAACACTTTCATTGGAATTTAACAAGATAATAGTCAATTTCTAAAATTTTTTTCAAGGAATAGTAGTCATTACTTTTTAAGAAAGTCAAGTGCAAGAATTATTTTTACTAAAACAGAGGATCCAATGACCAGCTCCTGTACTCAATTACCAATAGCTAGGTTCTGATTAGTTCCTAGTTACAGATAATGGAAGCCATATCATCAAAGAAAACAGTAAGCAGCACTTCTAGTTATATACGGTTTAATTACTGTTAACATTAGAGATTGAGCGGGATCTCTAGTTAGCTTTAGAGAAAGAGAGAGAACGACACAAGCGAAGTATAGTGGTTCACCTCCCGCCTTAGCGGGAGACTACGTCCACTTGAAAGCTTAACTAGTGTGTGTCGAGCCCTGCGGCCTAACAAGATTACAAAGTGTGTTGTAATGGAGTGAATCGTGTTTAAGTGGGAGGAGGCATTCCTTTTATAGGTGAAGGAATGCTTCTCCTTTACATTTTCTTAGATGTGGGACAAGCAAACAACTATTCTAGTATAGAAATGCATATTATGGAGGCAACTTGGCAAGGCCGGAAAGGTGGCTTCTTGGCGACGGATTTGCGACTTCCGGATACCGTAGCGTAGCTTGAACATAGGGCTACAAGATGCAAGTAGTGGTTGGGCCTCACCATGGCTCGTGGATGCCCCAAAGTGGGTGTTACTTATGCTTGGTGATGTAGAGGACTAGCTTGCTAGTGTAGGTATAAACAAGTCCCCGAAGTCCCCGAGTAAGAGTAGCTTCTTGGTTGGGGAGTTCAAATCATGAAGTCATCAAGCATAAGTAATATCCGAGAGGCGCACGGCCCCTACAAGTCCCAAAACTCCGTAAGCAAGAAGGGACTCGTGAACCTGCAAAACAAAGACAAAAAACAGGCATATGTAGGATTCTCGTTGCCCTGGGCAACAAATGTGAGTTGCACCTATATGCGTTGGCATATACGAACGTACGGGGTGCATGATACATGTTGATGTATACACTCGAATGGCGCCGAGTACGATCGCTTATGACGTACAAACTCGAGGACGCGTATGGGCGTGTGAGCATATGGATTGCATATGATAAATGTAAGTTGTATGAGCATTGAGGAGGTAAGCGTTTGTAATTCGTGAGTGTTGAATGCTTGAACGCTTGTGTTTGTTTGGTTGTCGCTCGTATTAATGGAACGTGAAAAGAATTCGATTTGTCACAAGCGACAAATGGTAGAAGAATTCAATGTTCCATTAACGTGTGGTGTGTCGAGTAGACATGAGTGTAAAGCTCGAGGATTGCCGGGCAGGCATGAGCGAAACACTCGGGGTTGCCTGGAAGGCATGAGCGAAACACTCGGGGTTGCCGGGAAGGCATGAGGGGGAAGCTCGTGAGCGGAAGCTCAAGGGTTGCCGGGAAGGCATGAGCGGGGAGCTCGGGGGTGCCGGGAAGGCATGAGCGGGAAGCTCGGGGTGCCGGGAAGGCATGAGCGGAAGATCAAGGGTTGCCGGAAAGGCATGAGCGGGAAGCTCGGGGGTGCCGGGAAGGCATGAGCGGGAAGCTCGGGGTGTCGGGAAGGCATGAGCGGAAGCTCGGGGTGTCGGGAAGGCATGAGCGGAAGCTCGGGGATGCCGGGAAGGCATGAGCGGAAGCTCGGGGATGCCGGGAAGGCATGAGCGGAAGCTCGAGGGTGTCGCGAAGGCATGAGCGGTAAGCTCGTGAGCGGAAGCTCGGGGATGCCGGGAAGGCATGAGCGGAAGCTCAAGGGTGCCGCGAAGGCATGAGCGGTAAGCTCGTGAGCGGAAGCTCGGGGATGCCGGGAAGGCATGAGCGGAAGCTCGAGGGTGCCGCGAAGGCATGAGCGGTAAGCTCGTGAGCGGAAGCTCGGGGATGCCGGGAAGGCATGAGCGGAAGCTCTTGGGTTGCCGGGAAGGCATGAGCGGAAGCTCGGGGATACCGCGAAGGCATGAGCGGTAAGCTCGTGAGCGGAAGCTCGTGGTGCCGGGAAGGCATGAGCGGAAGCTCAAGGGTGCCGCGAAGGCATGAGCGGAAGCTCAAGGGTGCCGCGAAGGCATGAGCGCAAAAGCTAGGCGGTGCCGCTGAGGCACGAGCGCGAAAACGTGGCGGTGCCGCTGAGGCACTAACGGGTAGCTCGATGGTGATGCCCTGGGGCATGAGCGTGGCCGTTGCTAATTATGCTGGGCTGTATGTGCAAGTCCCCGAAGTCCCCAGTCAAGGAGGGTGGTCTTGCGGGTTGATACCAAAGCGTAGCTTTGTGCCGTATATCAAGCATAATTAGTGCGAGTGCGTCGTCCATCTAGAATTGGTTGGAGCGAACGCTTTTGCCCTTTCGGGTGGGCCCCTGCTAGGCCCTGCGAGGAGTCCCCCACTCCTGGCTATAGACCTCCGGATGGTCGGAAAATTGTTTGATGAGGGGAGCTGCGCGGAGCAGAGGGTATTGGGTAGCGAGCCCAATCTTTGGTACCCAAGCGTCGGGGTTAACTGCGGAATCAATGGCTGCCGTAGGCTGTGTTAACTAGTCCCTTACTGTTTTCTCGAAGGAGAAAAGCTTGACTGCGATGCCGCGTAGCGGTCATTGTCATTATGAGGCGTAGCCTTACCGCTTGGCGGTTGGTTGCCGATGAAAAACGATAACCACATAGAGCAAGTAATAATATTTTGTTTGATTGTCCCATGTTTATTTAAGTTTGCAATTAAAGTAGAAGCATGGCATATGTGTATAGCATATACTTGTAATGTGGATGCTAATATCATTTTTGCATTTTTGTAGATATGCTAAAGGATCATTGAGATCGGTATGTGAAGCATGGCATATCTAGCATGTGAGACCTAGAAAGTGTTGCCAAATCTACGAAATGCTGTAGGCATGCTTAAAAGTTATGGAAGCATGTAAAAATATATCAAGTGTGATATTCTATAAGCATGCTTAGAAGTAGTAAAAAGCATGTGATTGGCATGGCATTAGCTCAATTTGAAAGAGCGTAAAAGATAAGATAGAGTTACTTATCTTATGCCGATTTGGAGGCTAGCGGAGTTGGCCGAGCATGACACTCCATTTCTCTGGCAAAGTACCTTAGTCGAAGGTGATGATTTTGCTAATTGGAAATGTGATCGGTGATTACATCTCCTTATCATAAGATAGATAATTAGCATATAAATTTGTAAAATTATTAAAATGCTTGTAAAATGTATTCATCGGATTGCAATGGTAGTGAGTTATGACTATGATATGAATACGGAGCCAAGTCATTGCTTGTGCAGCAAAGTAATTGAGGCATGCCAATTTTGATAATGATGGTGGCAAGTTAATTAAGCACCAATTAAATGCGTACACACGAGTTTGAAATGAGCAATATATATGTGTATATAAGTTGGTGCCCATAAACTATCTTGTCAAAAGCATGAGCCCTTGTCAGGTTTTTAATTGTGAAAAACCAAATGTGCAGATAACAAGTTTATGTGGTTGTCAAAAACTAAATGTAAGCATGAGGCCCACAAGCATGGCTGCATAGTGTGAATACAATTGAATATGCGTTTGTCATGGTCTCATGCATAACGGATGGCATGGGCTTATAATATGTATAGATGTGCATGTATATGGATGCATCATAAGCTAACGATTTTCAATGCATGGCACATGTATGTAAGGCTTGTGGTGTTTTAGATGTCCAGGTGTGCTGAGTATAGTAAGCCAGCCAAGTCTTGTAATTAAGGAAAATATATAAAATATAGATGCTTGGTCATGCTTGAGACACATATCACATATGCCTGCGCCCCCGAAGTGCTAAAAGCATGTTTGAACTTTTAATTTAATGAGTTTTGGTAACTTATCAATTGCAGAGCCGGCGTTCAGAGCTAGAACAAACACGCTAGCTTGGCAGACCAGCTCCTTGACGGACCGATCCTTGAAGAAGAAGTGCTGAGCATGACGTCAATTGAGGAGTTTGACGGTTTGGTGATGGGTGTATAGAGTAATTTTCGACCCTGGGTGCTTTGGAAGGTTGAAACCCTGCCGGGAAGATTAAAGCTCCGGTGCATGTTCAGCGGTGGAGCTTGGCAGTGTACAGCCCCGCGGTGTCCGCTTGGCGGAGGAAGCCCAGCGGCGATGGTTGGTGAAGGAGCAGTTTGGCTAGCGGGAGTTTTGCTCGACGGAGGCTTGGCTAGCGGAAGAGTTCAGCGGTGACTTGCCAGCGGAGGTGCTGTGCCGCTAGAGGTGCCTTGTGTCTAGAGTGGGTCAGTGGCAGAGCGAAGGCGTTGGGCAACGAGTTGGGCGGAGGGAAGATTGGCGCGCAGCAGTGTAGCGGAGCATCCCCGGCGGAGCTGCAACGAAGCCTTGTAGAGCGTGACGAGTTCGCTGGGTGGGGCAGTGGAGCACTGGGCGGAGCGGTTGGGACATCAGCGGATTGTGAAGATGATTTTGATGCTGTCATGGCAGCGCTGGGTTGGCAGGTGGAGGCTATGCGCTGGTGCTGGGTTGCCTCGCGGAAGGGAAAGCTTAGCGGAGGGTGGTCGCTGCTGGTCGCTAGTGGAGGCTATGTGGGGCTGGCGGAGTGGAGCCCCTGACTGGTTGGAAGTTGCGTTCAGCGGAGGTTTTGCCGGCGGAGCCTATGGTGGCGGAGGTTTGGAACTGAATGAAGCAGAGGTGCTCGACGGTGGAGCAGTTATGGCCGTTGGTTTTGCGGCTGGCGGAGGTTTTGCCACCGGTGTCTCCTAGCGTGTTGTAGCTAGCTGACCTGGTGCTCAGCGGAGAGTTGGTGGTTGTGCTTGCCGGCGAAGTTTTTGTTTGGCGGAGGCTTGACCAGCAAAGATTTTGCTCCGTAGAGGCTTGACCATCGGAGGTTGCTAGCGGGAGATGGCTAACGGAGCTGCAGTTGCGGATTGGCGGAGCGGAGGATTAGGTGCTCGGCGGAGGCTCCGAGTTCGGCGGAGATTGCGGTATGGTCAGCGGAGGTTAGCTGCTGGTATTCTTCGGCGGAGGTGATGAGCTGCAGAACTGGAGTCCGGCGGAACAGGAGTTCGGCGGAGATGAAGTCTGGCGGGAAATTTGAAAATTGGAGGGGTGCCCAGAGAAGTTTTCTGGGTGTCCTGAGAAATTTTTTTTTTTTTTTTTTTTTGGAGGTTCAGATTTGACCAATATGGTCAGCGTTGACCAAGCCTTGATGGGCGTTGACCAGCCATGTTGGGCGTTAACCGGACGTTGACCGGACCCTATGGGCGTTGACCGCCTCCGCCGGGCGTTGACCAGCCCCACTGGGCGTTGACCGACCCTAATTTGATGTTGAATGAGCGTTGACTCGACACTTATGGGTCAAAGCTCACGGTAGGTGACGAAGCCTTTGTGTTGGCTTCCCACAGACGGTGCCAATGTTAACGTTAGAGATTGAGCGGGATCTCTAGTTAGCTTTAGAGAAAGAGAGATAACGACACAAGCGAAGTATAGTGGTTCACCTTCCGCCTTACCGGGAGACTACGTCCACTTGAAAGCTTAATTAGTGTGTGTCGAGCCTTGCGGCCTAACAAGATTACAAAGTGTGTTGTAATGGAGTGAATCGTGTTTAAGTGGGAGGAGGCATTCCTTTTATAGGTGAAGGAATGCTTCTCCTTTACATTTTCTTAGATGTGGGACAAGCAAACAACTATTCTAGTATAGAAATGCATATTATGGAGGCAACTTGGCAAGGCCGGAAAGGTGGCTTCCCGGTGACGGATTTGCGACTTCCGGATACCGTAGCGTAGCTTGAACATAGGGCTACAAGATGCAAGTAGTGGTTGGGCCTCACCATGGCTCGTGGATGCCCCAAAGTGGGTGTTACTTATGCTTGGTGATGTAGAGGACTAGCTTGCTAGTGTAGGTATAAACAATTACTACTACGAGCACATCTATTGACAAAATAGGTGCATGTTTTAGAACGAAAAAAAGCAGAAGCCACTTAACTTAGCTTTTACTTTATACTAGCATGAGAACCCGCGCGATGCCGCAAGCAGATTTTCTAATCATAACAGATATGATGAAAGAATAAGTTGTTCCTGCACTTGAAATCACGAAACTCAGACACAGCCGTTGCTTTCTCTGCATCAGTGGCTTGCTCCATGACCTGACAATTGAATTACCAGAAGAAAATTTGAGACAAAAAGATTAAGGGGAATAGTTGTAGACACCAGTTTAACAAAACTGCAACACATTGTTACCTGCAAGTAAGGTGGTTCCTTTGTAATTACTACAACAGACTACATACATAGAATGAACAATCTCTCTATCTACAATTACAGAAAGAAATCAATTAAAGAAAACTTGAAGAGATTACAATTTAACCTCATAGACGGTTTTGCAATTTCCGTGCTTCAAACATGAGCTTTAATCAACAAATTTGATTCAATTATCTCATCACTTACTGAATTTGAGCTTTTATAAGTAGGTATTAACTTACTTATCTTGATGCTTCTCTTATCATCACTACCTCCTTTAGTTTTACAGGAACCAAATCCACCGGTTCTTCCACTGTGCTCAAATAGTAAAGATCAATAACAGTCTGCTGATCTTGAACATGTTCAATGTCTTGAATCATATTTAACCATTCTTCCACCTAACATCTGCCCATTGTTCTTCAAATTCAGTTTCAACCTGCCACAGAAGCACCATAATTTAAATATTTCAAATCCATGTCTATGCTAACCTGATAATCAATATTATATTAAGTCATATTCAATTTGCAATAGAACATCTGAGACTACAGACATCAAGTTGAAAATATAAAACATGTTCATACACTATATTACTCCAATTCCCTTGATATGTTAACAAAATAAAAAATATTGATACTTGATCAAATTCCATAACATCCAAACCAAATCTGTTAATCATTCATTTCAATTCAATCTTATTAGTGTTCACATGCATCCAAATCAAATTAATTAAAAAAAAGAAAGTCAGCTTGAAAACCTGGAAACGAATAATGAAGCCCTCCTCTTTATCAGCTTCTCAAGCTCGTGGAGGCAGAGCATCTTTATCTACTCTCTTGAGTGAACCGAGAAGGCAGAATTGGAGCAGGAAATTGTTAACTCATGTGTTGTTATCCACTTTACTCCAAAAATACCAAACAATTGTTAACTCTAATGCTGTAATTTCCATTTTAAGACACTGTCTCATACTCATAATCATGTAAACCACAAAAACTGTAGATTTAGTGTGCTAATACTTTGTAACAGACGCAAAAAGCATGAAGACATGCATTATATACTAGTGTACAGTTAAATCTCGTACAGTTAAATACACTAGCTAATACAATCAATATTAAAGAACTAAAGCTTACCAGGCAATGAATTCTTTCCCACAAGGCATCATTGAGACCAGAAATAGCAATGTTGTAGAGGCCGGTACCTGAAAACAGTGGGGATGGGGGAAAAAAATTGACATTCAAATTCAAGGTTTATGCTAACAATGAATAACAAATAAGAGGTACATCCGATGCGGAATCTGTACACTGATATTCAATTCAAATATGAATGAGATGAGATAACATCATGTATGTTGTTATGGATCTCTGACCAAAATTCGGGATTACCATTACCTATCAAGACAGTAAAAATACTAGTTACATGTACAAAGGAATAAAACATTTCTCCAAAAAAGGAATTTATTTAGTCAAGAAAGAGTCATCTTCTACAGAACTTATTTAGTCAAGAACTGAGGGATGCATAAAAGAACATCGAAAACGTCTAAACCAGAAATTATAAAGGAGCCTGTAGGAAACATTACTCAACCACAAGAAACACAGATTGATCAAATGACAAAGCTCGAGCTCATAGATACATAAAGTTATCAACATTCCAAAGTCTAACAAGAAATTACCATTCTCTTCAATTAACCTCTGCTGTCTCTTTTCCATCTTTGTAGAATGGAATATGCCGCAAATGGAATCCATGTTCTCCCTGGAAAAGCCAACTTCATTATTGAAAACCAACAGAGTAGCTGGTGCTCCAGTCTCTGTTACGTCTTCCTTGGTCAACACAAATTTCATCTCTGGCACCACACCTTCTTCGTATTCATTCTCTTCAGCGTTCTACACACAAAAACCCAGAAACAGAATTCAAGATTAGAACAATAAGTTGCAGTGTTCTACACACAAAAACCCAGAAACATTACCCTAATCTCCATGACCACCACCACAGAACACAACACAGGAAAAATAGAAAGACTGGTACAATGAAGCTAAACCATCAATTAGCCGAAGACTAAATTTTCAACACGCCTAAAAATTTAACCCCAAAAAAGAAGCCTAAAAACGCACTCGTTGTTTCTCTTTTTCTCTCTCACTGTGATCTCAGCAACCCACCGGAGCTACGGAGGGCTTGACTTTCGGTGGCCTGCCTCTACCTCTAGGGGCACCACTCGCCGGAGCCGAAGCCGGAGTCGAGGTCGGACTTGTCTTGGCCTTCTTCGGAGGGCGGCCACGTGGCCTGCCGGACCCGGTGGATGTCGAGCTCTTGGCAATTGGGAGCGGGAAAAACGGATCCCTAGGCTTGGGAGGTCTGCCACGTGGCCTCGGAGGCGAGGAGACCACGGCGGCTCCTTCCGGCGCCGGGACCTTGGGCTTGGGCGGGCGGCCACGGCCCCGCTTGGGCGGTGCGTTGGGGTCGGGCTTCATGTAGTTGTTCTTGACGAAAACGAGCTCGCCGCTCTGCTTCATCTTGTTGAGGTGGTGCGCCAGAAGCGTGGCGTGAGCCGGCGGCAGATCGCCGTAGGTGGACTCAATTTGCTGCGCGATTGAGGTCTTGTTCGACCCCTCGCTCTCATTAAGCGCCTCAATCGCCGCCATAATCATCTTCGGGTACTCAGGGAGGGACGGAGCCGGATTAGGCGGTGCCGGCGACGGTGGCGGTTGCTCGTTGGACTCCTCGGTGGCCATGAGAGCTGTGTAAGAGACTCAAGAGTCTGAGAGAATGGGTCTGTAAGAGATGGGTTTCTAGGTTTACGGTCGATAGAGAGCAGAGATGGGTTTCTAGCTGAGTGTCGAGCGTCGAGAGCGGAGGGCTATGTTTTTTTTTCCTTCTTCTTTTGGACACGGTATGGCAATTAAAGCAAAGCTAAAATTTCTTATGTCATTCACACAACACAAGTCTCAGCAGTTCGTCGTGTGAGTGCAGCACTAAAAATCAAAATGTGAAATTATGGAGGGAAATATGGCGCCTATAAGATTTTGGCTCAAAATTTTGCCTTTCAGTTCTAAGTTCACACAACAGAAAATCTTAAAATCTGTTGTACAATCACAACAGCTTGCACTAGGCCTATCTAGGCGAAAACATTCAAGCAAGCTTCCTCAACTTTGGTGCTTAGTTTTTCAATCACACAACGGAAATAGTGAAACCCGTTGTACCAAGTAGCCCAAATGTCAATGTTTCAAGAGCCAACCAAGACGCCAATGTGGAGGGAAATCTGCCGCTAAATTTTTAAGGCTCAGACGACGGACCATGCTTAGTTTCCGTTGTGCAATGTAGTTCCTATAAAAAAGTTATCACTTTGTTGGCATTCACACAACAGAATTCAACCAGCACCGTTGTATGATTAAACTGACTTCAACACACAACAGATGATTTGTGTTCCGTTGTGTGATTAGTGTTGTGTGATTAACTTTTTGTAGTAGTGTGCTAAGATTGAAATCATTACTAGGGACTTGAAGAACATTCTTTTGAGAATGTATGATAAGTATAGATGCTGTGAGGCAGGTTTAAGCCAATCAAACCAATCAGATGGTGTTGCAGCAATGGAGGGGCTTGAGCTTGATGATTTAGAAGATGGACAAGCTGAGATACTTGTTGATCTCATGCAAGAAAGACTTGAAAATGAACATGAAATGATATCCAACGAGGTTGACAAGTACCTTGCAGATAGATATGTCAATCCTTTAGTAAAAGGCTTTGATGTTTCACAATGGTGGAGGGTCAATGCAGTTGCGTATCCTACTCTTTCGAAGCTTGCAAAAGATATTTTTGCAATTCCTTGCTCTACTGTGGCAAGTGAGAATGCATTTAGCTTGGGAAAAAGGGTAGTTGATCCCTTTAGGAGTTCACTCACTCCTCAAATGGTTGAGGCACTAGTCTGCACTAGTGATTGGTTAAGAGCTGAGCAGCCTAATTTCTATTCCGAACCAACAACGGATGAGCTGTCCTTGTATAAGGATCTAGAAGAACTGCAGAAAGGTATACAAGTTCAAATTAATCTTGTATTAGCTTACTTGCATTTTTTTTTATATTTGCATCAACTTACAATTGGCTGTTTATATTCGTTTTCTGTGTTTTTACTTTGAAGCAACTGCTGCGCTGCATTTGGGAGGTGCCAACTCTTCTACAACAATTGCTGTGTGAAGATTTGGATGATGCAAACTATTGGAGCTGAAGCCTGAAGAGATAGAGCTACTTGTTTTTGGTCAAGTGATTGAAGTCATCAAATCAGTGAATCAGAAGCAGATTTTTGTTTATTTGTACTTCCTATTATGAAGTTATGTAATTTAAGTAGGTTTAGACTTTGAAATCAGAATTGCACATGATTTCTAAACTTGTATTCTTGATTTCTTGTAATGTGGAACTGGAAAAAGGCTAAAATAGAGAAACATCAAGTCTACAACTCACATCTCTATAAGAAGGTGAGAAATAGACTTGATGAAGATATATTGTTGGTGCTGAGTTGAGTAATTGGTATCCATTGAATAACTGCACAGAAAAAAAGGACCTAACACAGTTTGATTGAGTAACTGGGCTGAAAATTTTCAATGTTAGTTTGGCCCATTTATTCACTTCGGTTGGGCTGTAACCGAGCCATAACCGACTGGATTTCCGGTAGCCGAAATGTGCGGTTACCGATTTTGGCCGGACGGTTGTGGTTTGAATTTTTGAATTACCGTCTCATTCGGTACGGTAGTCGGCATGGAAGAAAAAAGTCGGTTACCATACCAGGGCCAGCCCTAGTTAGAAGCCGTTAAAATTGAGGGTATATTTGTCAAAACACTTAAAAATCATTTTTAACTTAAAAAAACTACATTTATGTCTTTTTTTTTTTTTTTTTTTAAAAGTTAGAAATACATTTTTTTAGTGTTTAAACAAATATACCCTCAATTTATATTTATTAGACTTTTTTCAATTTTTTAAATTTATGAGATTTCTAATAAAAAATGATTTTTTTAACTTAAATATAATTTGAAAAAAAAAATTGTCTTTTTTTAAAAGTTAGAAATGCATTTTTAAGTGTTTAGACAAATATACCCTCAATTTTAGTAGCTTTTAATGGCAGAATTAACGACAGTGAGTTAAGTGAAAGACGGCTGTAAAACTGAGTGAGTTAAGTGATATTGTTGAAAATACAGTGAGTTAAGTATCGAATAAGTCATAACTCAGTGACTGTTGGTGATGTTTTTCCTAGAGTATATATGGCCTCTAGTCAAACTTCATTTGAGATTTTTATGTTGCTTGGTATGATGACGAGAAGATTGAATTACTATAACTTCATCACTTGGAGCTATCAATTTCAAACTCTTTTAGATGGACAGGACCTCTTCGGTTATATGATGGCAACACTCTTTGTCCTACAAAGTATGTGATCACTGATAGTGAGGAAGTAACAGGTAAGATCACAGCAGCCTACAAAATGTGGAAGAAAACAGATAAAGCTTTGCTTAGTCTTCTTATTGCAACTGTGGATGATGAAATAATAGACATTGTGGTCGGAAGCAAGTCTTCAAGGGAGGCATGGCTCTGTCTATAGCATAGATTCTCACCTGTGTTTAGAGCTGACATAATGCAGCTCAAGACTGACCTTCAAACAATCAAGAAAGGAAATGATTCTATTGAGAGGTACTTGATTCGTGTGAAGTGTGCTAGATATCAGTTAGCTTCTGTTGGGGTTACCATCTTAGATGAAGACATAGTTGTTGTGACTCTAAATGGGCTCCCTAGAGAATATGCAATGATTAGAACAGTCATTCGTGCTCAGGATACTCCCAGCACTCTAGAAAATCTCAGGTCTCAATTGTTAGACGCCGAGAGAGACATTGAAGGCATTTTCCAAAATCATCCTCACATGTCAGCAATGGTAACAAGAAACAACTCTCAGAGAACTCATTTTTATGCTTCTGATGAAGGAGATAACATAAGGAAATACAAGAAGAACACATGGTCTAGAAGAGGAAACATAAACTATGGTGATTATAATCATGGCAACAACAATTGGTTTGGAAACAATAGAACCTTCAATGTAAAATGTCAAATATGCAGCAAGAACGGACATACAGCTATGAACTGCTTTTACAGGAATGATATCCCACATGATCATCCAAGCTTGACTGTTGTGGTTTGCCAAATCATTGGTCTGAAAGGACATGTTGCCTTTAACTGCTATCGCAGGTCAAACTATGCCTTTCAAAGAGTCAAATCGCCTTCTACTCTTACTGCAATGATTGCATGTAATACCAATGGTGCTTGTTCTTCCGGTGCTTCTAGTACATCTGCTTCTACAAGTGGTTTTTCATCTATTGTACCATCTGTTGGTACTGATTCTTCCTGTTCTTCTTCTGCTACTTTATACAGCATGATGCTTTTTCTTCCAATCAGATCTGCTTCGAGTAACTCTCTTGACACCCACATTGGAGTCTCGAATGATGTGGCTGATGGGGGAGAACAGAATGTGACAAATAATTATCACACTGATGCACTATTGAAGTTGCCTTGTGAACCTCAAGACCTTAGTAATTGTGCCTGGCATGGAAGCTCTGAATTGGCCATTGCTAATGTTCCTGCAAATTATCCGTTCATACAACACCGGTGTAAGCTGCAAGAGTGGAAAAATGGACAATGTTTACACACCAGGAAGGAACCATCTCTTTGTTCCAGGGGCAGTCAATATCCCGGAAACCGTCATTCGGGCAATGAACAGAAACAATGAGGACTATGGTTCTCCAGCTGTTACAGCAATGACAAAAGTCCTGCTCGAGGATGTCAAGAAGATTTTCAAGACTACTACCGGAACTCCATTTATGATCTCTACCACAGGTACTGGTGCATGGGAGAGTGCACTTACAAATACATTGTCCCCTAGAGATCGGATTGTATCTTTCCTAATTGGCCAATTCAGTTTGCTGTGGATTGATCAACGGCTGCGCGTTAATTTCAATGTCGATGTTGTGGAAAGTGAATGGGGCTAAGGTGCCAACCTTGACATTCTGGCATCAAAAAGTGTCGATGCCACTGCACACACTATAAAGGCAGTATGCATTGTTCACAATGAAACGGCAACTGGAGTTACCAATAACTTGGCTACAGTGAGAAAAATACTTGACCACTACAGGCATCCGGCTTTCTTTCTTGTTGATGGAATGTCTTCCACATGTGCCCTGTATTTCCGTACAGATGAATGGGGAGTAGATGTAGCCTTAACTGGCTCCCAGAAAGCTCTCTCCCTTCCCACTGGCATAGGGATTGTGTGTGCAAGCCCCAAAGCTCTTTCCCGCCCATTTAGTACTTCTTCAACTCCTAATCCTGGATATGTGTTGAATAATGATATTCTTGCTGGAACTTTTTCTGCTCAAGATCAAGCATATAATGGCCAGAGCCCAAAATGAAATTGTCAAGAAGCTTACATTTCAAGATTTTTGTGCTTATGATGGGTCTGCGTACTTCAATGGCTTTACTTGTCAAGAAAAATATGCACAGGATTTGATTCATACAACTGGTATGGATACATCAAGAGTTGGTACACAAAGCTTTTTCATGTTGTTAGAGAGTGAGTGTAATGGTATGCTCTGTTCCTTCATTATGTTCCTTCTTCTGAGCATACTCCAGCTTTTGAGTATACTGCAGATGGTCTTACGACGGGGTTACACTAGCTCAGTTGTCAGTACACATTGCTCCAATCTCAGTTTGGTTAACCCCAACTGAGATTGAGGGGAGGTGTTAACCTTCATACAATTCAACGTGCAAAAGGTCTTGACCAGTATTATGGACTACAGCTGTTCTCCATGTAGTGGTGACTTGTCATGGGATCATGTAGGTGTCATGCTGACATGATTTTATCCTAGATATTTTCTATTTTCAGTTGTAATAATGGTTAGGGTGTTTCCCGGACTATATATAGGGTCTTGATGTAAGAAGTTGGGTGTGTTGCGTTAATTGAAGAAACTCAGAAAACAATTGTTCTAGCTTTTTTCCCTCTTCTCTCTTTCTTCTCCTCCATTGTTGATAGCTTGAGATCTTCAAGTTTTAGTTATGGCTGCCATGTTATCATACAGAGGATTGAAATATTAATTTATATTCGTTGGAAAAGGTGATTAATATTCGATGGGTTTTGCGACGATGTAGAATTTAGGTTTGGCAGCGTTTCTTAGAAATTCGCAGTCTTTATGCCTGTTCCTGCATGCTAGATTCTGGGTTTAATTTGGTAGGATCTGCAATTTAAGAAGACAGTGAGGTATGCTTTATGTGTGCTATTAGTTAAGCTTTCGGAGTGGGTGTTAATGACAAGGCCTGCCATTGAGGAATGTGGTTGTATTGGACAAATCATGGTCATGAGAAAGATGTGGTTTTGGGAAGAAACAGACAGCGAGGAGGGAAGAGAGAGTAAGAGCATCTCCAATGGGTTTGTTATTTGGTCTTGGTCAAATTTGAATTTGACATATGACATGGCAAATTTGATGTAGCAACATTTTGACTATTTTTAGCTCCAATGGAGATGTCAAATTTGAATATTACTTTAATATATAAAATTTTATTTATGTTGTTTTTCCTTCTTTTTTTCTTGTAATCGAAGATCATACAATGAATGGTTTCATTTAAAGAGATGCAATTGAGATTATGAAAAAAGAGATGCAATTGAGATTATGAGAATTTGAGAAAGGGGAATACATAGCCTGAAACAGAAACATTAAACTGCTTGAAAACTAGCAGGAAACAGAATCAGCTAGAATTTGATAGCAGTCAAATACAACATCACTGGAAACCAACAAACTGATACAAACTGAAATGGATTGAAAATAGAAACAGAAACTGCACAGTTCTAGCAG
This sequence comes from Rosa lucieae, assembly GCA_024704745.1. NCBI lineage: Eukaryota > Viridiplantae > Streptophyta > Magnoliopsida > Rosales > Rosaceae > Rosa > Rosa lucieae. Next base: position 14,493,848 of record CM045495.1, on the reverse strand, counting down.
TCAAATAGCAGGAAACATAGTCATTCTTAAAGGGTTTGCAAGCAGTCAAATACATGATCACTGGACAAAACCTCAAACTGATACAAACTAAAATGGAAACCAACAACCTTGTAGGCATTGCAGATAATAAACTGCTGTCTACTCTGCAAGTTTACTGCTGAGCAAAACACTTACAGCCTGCACAACAGAGCTAGAAAAGAATCAATCTGCACCTTTTGTATCTCATCAATTTAAGACATCAGTCTGCACGTTAACTCATCATTATTTCCAGTCACATGTTAGGTAATAGAAACAATTAAAGACCATGTAGTTGACAGTCTAATCTGCCAACCAACAATTAAAGACCATGTAGTTGTATGGACCTATATGTCTACTTACAAAACCAGCAACTCAATCTACCATAGGAACAATGCAAAAACCAGAAACAAGAAAACAATATCTAGTTGACTGCATCCTAACTATGGCAACAATATGAGATTTGTTCATGCCAAGCACTCATTTGTAATTGTGGGGAAAGATGAATAGATTGAAATAGTTAATCTATATCACACTAGTGTAATCATAATAAACACCAAAACATTATAAACAAATGTGAAATGTCAGAACACTTAATTGGTGGTTTCAAATAATGCTTTTGGTACAATGTCAGAACACTATGTCCTAAAAGCTTGAGCTGTGCGAATGGACAGCAAGCAAAAGCTAGAAATAGGCTCAGGTGCAGCCATTCACAAGTTTTAAATTTCACTTGAAATCATAGTCCATTGCTTTGAATAAGCATTAATTTCCCAAAACAACTTATGACAACCATCATCAACAAGAACACAACATTGAAGTTTTAGTTGTGGGAGTGCAAAAGAAAGCATACCAATTACATTAGTATCTATATTACGCACAACACTTACTTGAAAAACTTTGTACATACAAGCTTTAGTACCAGCTGAGAGACCCACAAAAACTATATAACACGGCTTCATCCTTAGCTCCTGGAAAATCCAGGATTACAAGCTCGATGGGGCTTGAACTTCCTAACAGAGGAAGGAAAAAAAATACAGCCACAAATGTTGACACTAACCTGAAATATTGAATTACACACACAAAAGCTGCAAATTCAGCAGTTGATGGTTCAACACAAAAACATGAAAGATAAATGCATTCTTAACAACAATCCCCTCTTAAAGATACTCGGTTAGGACCCTATAGACATCTAAAAGGCATGTTTGAAGTTTAAAGCTACAAAGCCCTTATCTTGGTATCAATAACTTGTCTCAAGAAACCGTTCCCTTGCTTCCATAATTCCATATAATTGAGCTTCACAGAGAAAGCACCAAATTGACTCCTCTGTATCATTTGGATTATGGGCAACATCTATTCGGAAATGCTCTGCCCCTTCTTCAAATTTGTACATAAAGATAAATAATTTAACCCTAGACACATAGCTTCACCAAACCAGTTCTAAAATTTTACACTCAATTTGGGGACCAATAAATTTTAGTTCCATACACGCACAAATTCAGCAAACCCAATCCACCAATAACTGGGATTTATCAGAATTAACAATTTCAAGTTGGAGATGAATCGGGTTTTACTAGAATACCTCTTTCGGTGGAGTGACTGGAGTGAATAACCAGCAATTTTGAACATTGATCAAGGGCTGAGCCGCGAGCTGCCGAAAAACGGAAGAACTGAAGATCAGAATTCGGAAATCAGAAACTTCAAAAAAAGGGTATATCTGATTATAAAGGAGAAGAAGACGGAGAGGGAGAGAGAGATACCTGGAGGCTGGAGCTCGGAGACGGAGATGAGGAGAAGAAGTGAAGGAACAACGCTTGAGAGAGGAAAAGAGTGTTCCCCTTTGCCCGGTGGGGCTTGAGCCCTACCTGGCCCGTGGCTGGATCCGCCCCTGGAGGAGAGGAAGCTTGAAGTGTTGGGTGAGAGCAGAGGAACAAAGACGCGAAAGGGAAAGAGATCGAGAGAGAGAAAGAGCGAGAGCGAGAGAGAGAGACAATAAAAAAATAAAAGACCGAAAGGGAAGAATCTGTCAAATTTGACAAAGGATGCTCTTATGTCAAATACACGTGTAATAGACATATGGGTTGGAACATAATTTGGTTGGTCAAAAATAAACGTTAGCTATCCATCTGGCAAAAGACCCATCTGTTGAAGATGGTCTAAGAGAAAATTGAGAGCAAAAAGGGCATAATGTATATAAAAAGAGAATCCGACATGTTTTGCTTTTTCAATGCTATTCTGATAATAAGAAACTACTAGAGTTCGTCACTTGTCTGAGTGCTAGCACTCCCTGGTTGAATAGACTCTGCTTGAGAGATAAATAAGATGGAACAGGAGGCATTTGCAATTAATTGAAAAACAGATTTATTATTATATTTATTGTGTCAGTTTGATTAAACAATAGATAACTATAGTTAGTTATTTTACCCATGTCAGTAATGGTCATTCCATGCCACCACCAACACTCAGTGGTGAGCAAATTCGATTCTGAAAAAGACTTGGAGCTCCACTATATAAACCCCACACCACTTGGAATATGACCAGGCCATTCTCTCATATCAGAAAGATGAACAGCGTTTTTGTTCCTTGTCGTAGGAAATTAGAGGGCATTTCATGCATTCACAAACTCCCTTGCATCCGCCTATCTTCTTGTAGAGGTCTAATTTGTTCACTGTTTCGCTTCCTACTCTTCCTTTTAAATCCTTTCATTATCGAACTTATTTACGTTTTAATGGTCTCTGTCCTGGGTTATTTGGCTTTGAGGGTCACAAAACCAACTAGAACTTCTTTTAGGCCCAAGGATTTTGATTTGTTCTTCACATCTGTGTCTTCCACAACAGTAGCAAGCATGTCAACTGTAGAAATGGAGGTCTTTTCAAACATCCAACTCATCATTATGACCATTTTGATGCTAGCGGGTGGAGAGGTTTTCACTTCCTTGCTTGGACTTCAAATTGCAAGGTCCAAGATTGCCAAATTTCATGATAACAAAGTTGATGTAGAACTCAGCTCTTCTAATAAGGCCTCCTTCGATCGAATAGAATTTCATGAAAACAAAGTTGATGTAGAACTCAACTCTTCTAATAAGGCCTCCTTCGATCGAATAGAGTTAGGTTTGGTTACCCTTTCACAGTTAGAGAGTCAGCAGAAACCTAACATTCAAAATGGGTTAAAAACCTCTGACAATGATATCAAGTACAAGTCTATTAGGTGTCTGGCCCATGTGGTTTTAGGTTATCTTTTAGTGGTTCATATAGGTGGTTCCAGTTTAGTTTCATTGTACATTATCCTTGTTCCAAGTGCAAGACAAGTACTCAAAAACAAAGGCATTGAAATCCAAACCTTTGCTGTTTTCACCACGGTTTCCACCTTTGCAAACTGTGGTTTTGTCCCCACAAACGAGAATATGATCATTTTCAAGAACAATTCTGGGCTTTTACTTCTTCTAATTCCCCAAATCCTTGTTGGAAACACCTTATATCCCGTGATCCTTCGATTTGTGATTTGGGGTTTGGAGAAAATCACAAGGAGGGTGGAGTTCAGTTACATATTGAAGAATCATAATGAATTGGGTTACAGTCATATGCTATCTGGTCTTCATTCTCTTCTTCTACTTGCCACTGTCTTGGGGTTCATAGCAGTTCAGCTGATACTATTTTGTGCCATGGAGTGGAAATCTGAAGCCATGGATGGTCTCAGTGGCTATCAGAAATTTGTGGCGTCATTGTTTCAAACGGTGAATTCCAGGCATGCTGGTGAATCGGTTGTTGATCTCTCCATCATCTCTCCTGCAATCTTGGTGCTATTTGTCTTGATGATGTGAGTTACTCTTTCGGCTGTTTAAATATACACCAACTTTATTTTCTCCACAATATATATATATAGGAATTTTCTCAGGTGCGGACGTCCATACCGAATTTTCGGTACGGATTTCCTGTTTTCGACCACTTTCCGGCTACATTTTTATATCTTAACCGTATAGTTTTTAGGTCCTAGTGTATAGATCATCTCTACAAAATTTCAGCCAATTTGGTGATCGTTAAGGAATCCATATTTGCATTTTACACGAACGGACCGAATCTGTCGAACCGGAACCGTTCGTATTTATAATGGTAAATTGCAGTTTTAGATGCCTTATTTATCACCAAATTGGCTGAAATTTTGCAGTGGTGATATATACACTAGGACCCAAAAACTAAACGGTTAAGATGTAAAAATGTGGCCGGAAAGTGGTCGAAAACAAGAAATCCGTACCGTTCGCTCGGTACGGACGTCCGCACCTGAGACGGACTGTATATATATATATATATATATATATATATAGAAGCTATACATATATATAGCTTCTATAGAAGCTCGGTACGGACGCACCTGAGACGGACTGTATATATATATATATATATATATATAGAAGCTCTTCTACTAAGAGATTCTTTTCTTCTTTTTTTGTCATTCTAATGCATCATTTTTGAGACTCACTTTTCGATTATATTTCGACATCTCGACTGTTCAGCATTTAGGTTCCAATGTGTAGATCACTTATGCAAATTTTCAACCAAATTAATAATCATTTAGGCATTCAAAATCTTGATATACGTTTCTAGAACGATTCAGATTGGACAGATTCGGTTTGTCGATTGATTTGATCTAATTTGGTACCTTAACGATCATCAATTTGATTGAAAATTTATAGAACTGATATACTCATTCGGACCAAAAACCCAAACGGTCGAGATGCCGATATGCGATAGAAAGTATGAGTCTCACAAAAGATCCCTTAAAATGGCCAAAAAAAAAAAAAAAGGAAAGCCTCACTAGTGTGTGTGTGTGTGTGTGTGTGTGTGTGTGTGTGTGTAGTGTGTGGAGAACTTGGCGAATATTTTGGTCATTTTACTAAGGGCCTTGCACGCGCGCACACACATATAGAGCTTTTCTTAAAGGATTTTGATCCTATGTGAGACCCACCTTTTGATCACATATTATCAGCTCAATTGTTCAGTTTTTAGGTCTATATGAGTAAATCAATTATGCAAGTTTTCATCCAAATTGATAATTGTCAATGCATTCATAAATGTGATTTACAATTATAAACATGAAAGGTTCATGTTTGACATAATTAGTTTGTTCATTAATTTAATCTAGTTTAGTACCTTAACAGTTTTCAATTTGGTTAAAAATTTATAAAAGTGATCTGTTCATGGAGTTCTAAGAACTGAATAGTCGAGATGCCGATATGTGATTGACAAGTAAGTCCCATAACAAATTTCTTAAATTAGCCAAAAAAAAAAAAGATCTCTTAATGAAATGGTCATATATATATATATATATATAGGGCCCTTCTAGTGAGGGATCCATTTTTTTGGTCTTTTATAGGGATAGGCATTATACCAACTTTTCGATCATATTTTCACATCTTAACCGTTCAGTTTTTAGGTCCTAATGTATAGATCACTTGTGTAAATTTTCAGCCAATTTGATGATCGTTAAGGCATCCAAAACTGCAATTTACCATTATAAACACGAACGGTTCCGGTTCCACAGATTCGGTCCGTTCGTGTAAATTGCAGTTTTGGATGCCTTAACGATCACCAATTTGGCTGAAAATTTGCAGAAGTGATCTATACATTAGGACCTAAAAACTGAACGGTTAAGATGTGAAATATGATATAAAAGTTGGTCTAATGCTTATCCCTAAAAAAGACCAAAAAAATGGATCCCTTAGTGGAAGCCCTATATGTGTGTGTGTATTCCGTAAGACGATAAGTTATGATATTATTTCTTAAACGCTAGCTAAATCGGTCACTACCCTGAAGCATTGTGTAGCTCATCTGAGAGAATCGACTGATACTAGATTGATGTACTTAAATTCAGGTATCTTCCACCGTATAATACATTTGATCCAGCAATTGGTGGTTGTCAAGAAGGTGATGCTTCAGGAAAAGAAGAAATTCGAAATCCGAGAAAGACTTTGCTGGAGTCTCTAATATTCTCACAGCTGACTTGTTTAACCATCTTTGTCATACTCGTTTGCATCACAGAGAGACAAAAGATGATGGAAGACCCCCTCAACTTCAATGTGTTGAATGTTGTCGTAGAAGTAATAAGGTACGAACACGCATAATTGCATGCCTCTTAAATTATCCCATTCATCAACTCTATTCTCTTATAAAGTTTTGATTGCATATTAACATTCAATTACCATAGTAAAAATAAGATCGTTTACCTAAGGTTGACCACCTGAAATTAAAAAAAATCTGGAACTTGTGCGTAATTTGCAGTGCATATGGAAATGTTGGGTTTACAACTGGCTACAGTTGTAAACGTCGACTGAAGGCGGAGGGTGATTGTATAGACAAATGGTACGGTTTGGTTGGAAGATTTAGTACTGAAGGAAAGTTCATCCTCATTCTTGTCATGTTCTTTGGAAGGCTGAAGAAATTCAGTATGAAGCACCGTAAAGCAGGGTAAGCTATCTTAGCATTCAAGGTATCTCTTAGCTGTAACTCGCTCTGTTAGTTGTATGTAATGTACAAGTGCTTCAGTCACCTGTCACTAGCACTATCGATTTTCAAAGTCAATGCATGCGCGCGTGTAAGATCTAAACAATAAGAAGTGCGGTGATTTGAGAAAGTGGAGTACCAAACCAAGTCACCAACGTTAACCTAATTTTCATCCTTTACGTATGTGATCAACCATAAGAAGTGCGTGTCCTTAATTCTTTAAAAATAAGGGGGGAAAAGAGTGCGTGTCCATAATTTCTACCAAACTTAATTTGTCTTATACATATCGTCACTGCATGAAGATATGATGTAACACAATGGTGCTTAACTAGTTTGGAGTTTCATTAGGAAATTCTAATATTATTAATTTTTGGGGATTGTCTACGGTACATTAATGTACCTATACATCAAATAGACTAGTTCAACACTGCAACATAGATGGTAATTTCCGACCACGAAAAATAGTAGAAATTAAATGGGGTATTTTCGTCGGAAATACATTTTTCAGACAACAAAGTCTTCGTCGGAAGTCGTCGGAAATGCCTTGGTATGAAATAGTTTTCTTCCGACCAACCGTGGGAAATTCTTGGTCATTTCCGACAGAAATGGCTGTCGGATTTTGGTCTGATTTTGGTCAGAATTAATGTTTATTTCGTCCAAAAAAAATCGACAAATAAAAGTTTTCCGTAAGAAATAATTATATTTCTGACGAATTAGTTTTGACCACATTTTTTGTTGGAATATATATTTCTAACAACATAATTTCCACCACTTGTTTTGTTGGAATAACTCTTTCCCATATATTTTTTCCGACCACAAAAGTCGTCTGAAAACTTTATTTTTCTCAAAGATTTCCATAGACTTCCCTTGTAATTTTCAGCCAAAGGAATGATCAAACTTAGTCCTTTGCATCAGTACATCATAATTCATGCCTTCTTGCTCCATTTAAGCTTATATTGTTCTCGAATTGCTTCATGAAGTACCTAAAAAGATAACAGAGTTAAAATAGACTTTTTAAAGGAAATAGCTAGAAAAACGTAATAGATTACATATTATATTTGTTGCATTTTATGCTCTTATCATCTTTCTAATTACACTTTCTTTCACCGCTTTTCTTCATCTCACTGTTCTTTTATTATATTATCAATGTTACTCAAAATGTGGAACCTAGCACTTTTGCAAGGGCCATAAAAAATCCTCAATGGCAAGAAGCAATGACCTCTGAAATTCAAACTTTGGAGGCTAATAATACTTGGAGTCTTACTCATCTCCCTCTCAGCATGGAACCCATTAGCTGCAAATGGGTGTACAAGATCAAGTACAATTCAGATAGCACCATTGAATGCTAAAAGGTCCACCTCATTGCCAAGGGTTGCACGCAAAGTTGAAGGGGGTGAATTATTGTGAGACGTTCTCACCTACTGCCAAGCTCACCACATTTAAGTGTCTCCTCGCTATTGCTACCTCCCAAAATGGGAGTCTTCATTAAATGGATAATGCTTTCCTTCATGGTGACCTTCACAAAAAGGTTTATATGAATCATCGACTTGGATTCATTCGACATGGGGAGAATCTGATATGTCGGCTAAATAAGTCATTATATGGTCACAAACAAGTTTCTCGAAATTAGGTCTCTAAATTTTTCAATGTTATTCAAAATGCTGGTTGCAGGCAATCCAAAGCTGATTATTTATTGTTTACACATGATAGAATATACTTGTTAGATCCTTAATATCTTAATAGAATAATACCCATCTCCAGAACTCACAGCTGATACCTCTCGTAAACTAAACAAGATCGCACCTCACGATGCTAGCACACTGCGCAGCCACAAAAAGAGAGGTTGAGCCAAACATGCTCCCTTTCTTTCGAGATTGTGGGTGGATGCTAGTCGCCTCAAATCGGCTATTATAGAGGAACTAATATCGCCTAATACTTTATTTAATTTAAAAAATATTAATAATAAGAAACTCTTGTTAGGCATATTAAATCCTTTTTCAACATCCAATGGTACATAATTTGCAACTCTAGAAAGCTTAGGGTAGCTTGGGCTTCCTTCTAGACCTTTGAAAGACATAGCACTGCCTTGGGCTCTTCCATCGCCGCCACCGGCTTCACAATCTCTATAGGTGACGCATTGCCAATCGCTAAATCCCATCCTGGAATTGCATTCGCATCTGCCATTGAGAATAACCTCATCATTGTTGACTCTGGAACCCTAGGTTCCACTGTGGTACTCACTACCGCACTTTGGGTCAAAATCCTAACCTCTTGTGTGGTCAAAATCTTACCCAGTTGCATTGCAACAACTTTTGCACTCCTTGCCACACCTTTTCTAGTTTGGTCCCTAGCACTATCATCGCTGGGATCACTATAGCAGCTGCCAGTTTGTCATCTGGTGAGCTAAAAATTGGTCGCACACATCCGTCCCTTGTGAGAAAACCCACACACCCTACACAAACCTTTCAACTTTTCATAATGGAGGGCAGAGGCAACATTTTTACAGTCACCCATGTTTTAAGTGAATGAAGTGGGACTCTGCCAATGTCGCCAAGCCTATCAGACTGCCCAAGAAACAACATTAATTTTTCCTCTGTAGTTCCAAGGTCTCCCATGAAAACCCCTAATGCAATCCTTTTTCACCTTGAACTTAAACAGAAACCTCTCATCATCTTGGGCCACGATCGTAAGTCGATCTTCCAATCCCCAAATCACCTCCATAATCCCTGAAAGATCCTTCTCATCCCTTTACTTTGGGTTGATCATCTATCCCTACCAGATAAAAGCCTTCCTCTGTAACTACCATCAATCCCAAAGTTCTGAACACAATGACCGCTTCCTTCGTCACTACCTAGGCTGTTGAAAGGCGAGCTGTCATCTCTTCTGCCATGAAAGTAAACTAGAATAATTCATGCGGCAAAAAGTAAAACCCTAGTTTCCCATCGCCACCCTAACACTTGCGGTACTTATCATAGTTAAGTAGACTCAAGAGTTTGTTTCTAGTTTTGTTATAGTCTTTTATAATATGGACTAAATATTGTTTAGTCCTTGAGATTTTGACCATAAAACACTTCAGTCCCTAGCCTTTTAATTTCACATGTTTAGTCCCTGTACTTCAAAATTTCAGACCAATAGGTCATTGCCGTATAAAAGTCGCAGCGAAATGTCTATTATGTCCACAGTTCTTTTTTTAAAAATTAATTAATTAAATTTTTTTTTTTAGAAAGGGAAATTTTTTAATAATAACAACAACAACATAGCAACAAATTAGTTGCTAACAAGAGTGTATTAAAGGTTTTTCTTTTCAATTGTTTAGTTTGCAACTCATAAAGAGTTTTTTTTTTTTTTTTTTTTTTTTAAGGGTTTGGAACCCAGCCGAGCTGGGAGGCTCAGCCCCACGCCCGGTTCAAATTAATAAAGGAAGAAAGCAACGGGGGGGGGGGGGGGGGGACATAACAACCTGTACCCCGAGCTCGTTACATAGGAGATCAAGCATCTGAAAAGGAAAGTACAAGTTGGAACTCCAGAAAGGAGCCCATGAAGGCACTGGCTAAAGAACCAATTAAGATCACAGGAAAAGAGAAAACTGAGATCAAACTGTCGAGAATTAGAGAAACCAAACTAACGCACTGAAGCAGTTAACGAAACCGGTAGTCCGTCTGGCCTGAATAGTCATGACCAAAAGCGCTAATCAGGAAAGGCGGAATTGAATCCCACCAAGTTGGACTGTCATTCGTGGCTCCAAAATTAGCCAACTTGTCGGCCACACGATTCCCTTCTCTATAGATATGGGAGATGTGCATTTGCAAATGGCGAATCGAAGCAACACAGTTTTTCCATCTAGTACGAAGACACCAAGGCACCCTGGATGGATTGTTAAAATAGTGCATAACCAACAATGAATCGGTCTCTAACCATAGAGGAAACCAGTTACGATCACTTGCCACTTTAACAACCTCCATTACTGCTAATAACTCAGTGTCAATTGCCCATGGCACAAATGCTTTACAAGAGAAGACGCCTAAGAAAGCTGCCTCACTGTTTCTAAAAATGCCACCAAAGCCAGCATGATTGGGATCACGAAAAGAGCCATCTGAATTTGCTTTGAACTAATTCTCTGGCGGGGGAGTCCATGTGACTGGAATATAACGCGGTGCCATGGGGCGGAGGGGGGAGATGCCCAATAGGCCGAAAATGGGGGTTACAGAGGATGCCAGGGAGGATGAGGCAAATATTAACCCTACAGATTCCCTTAGTGATAGGGTGAAAAATTGCTTAAATCTTGATAGACAAAAAGCTCCCCCATCAAACTTTCTTTTGTTCCTTTCTTGCCAGATGCACCAAAGGAGGTTGCAGACAGCTATGTACCACAATAACTTGGAGGAATGATCGAGGGGGGAAAGCAAATTATAAAGGAAAAAATCATGGAGCGACGCACCTGGGGGGAGTCGCAATCTGAAGAGGTGATGGAGCCAATGCCATAATGAACTGACGATCTCACAAGTCTGGAAAAGATGCATATGTGATTCAGAATTTGTCCCACAAATGAGGCATCTAGAACACAGGCTTGTACCCCGTTTCTGAAGAAAATCATCTGTATGAATTTTTCCATGCAAGACTTTCCAAGTGGTGACACTCTTTCTAGGTTGTATTGCAGCATGCCAAATGTGCTTGCACCATGAAGGGCCAGGCATAGAAGGATCCAAGGCGTTGTAAGCATCGCTGGATGTCAATGATCCTGACGCCGTTTCAGACCAAATAACCTGATCAGGGGAGGGCTCCTCTGGGAGCTCAATTGAGCGGATGGACTGGGCAAGAGCAGGCAACGTGCGACAAAAGCTTGCTGGTAAGTTCCACCGGCCATTAGCAATGAAGCAAGACACTTTGTCATTCAATAACTTTTGAACCTCTTGAACATAGTTGAGGGAAGTAGCAAGGGTTTCCCCCAACCAATTGTCACACCAGAATCTAATGGATTTTCCATTACCAACAAGCCACTGAACCCCTTCCAGCAACCGTGGCCATAGCTTCTTGAGACCCAGCCAAACCGAGGATTTTTTATAATAGGAGTATGGTTACAGACCAATTTTTACAAACCGATCATGTAAAAAGTTGGCAGAGGTGGACGCTCGAGAGGCAACATCCCAACATCTTTTGAGAAGCAAGGCTCTGTTCAAAGTGAAGATGTTTTTTAGTCCTAATCCCCCCTGCTCTTTTGGGGTACAGACTATGTTCCAGGTGATAAGGGCGGAGCCATCCTTGAGAGGTTCCCCGTTCCAAAAGAAGTTCCTGATCCATCTTTGTACTTTCTTTAGCAGGGTCTTGAGCCATTCATAAACTTGAAAACTGTATATCAAAATGCCATGGATCACTAAGGAGATGAGCTGTACTCTACCTGCTTGTGATAATTGCCTACCTTTCCAAGAGCTTAGCTTACAGCGCACTTTGTCCGCAATTGAAACAAGGTGCTCAGGTTTCGGATGGCCAGTGAAAATTGGGACTCCCAGATATGTGAAGGGAAGTTTGTCCACATGAATCCCCAAAATCCGGCTAGTGCTATGTTGCCACAGCAAAGCATGTTTCCCGAGGAACAGATGAGACTTCGTTTTATTTATAACCTGGCCAGAATTCAAAGCATACTCATCCATAAAAGAAAGCAGGTTCCGCAGGTGAGAGGGTTTACCTTGCACGAACACCATAATGTCATCTGCAAAGAGCACGTGGGAAGGCGGGGAGATGCCTAACGGCGCTGCAAGACTTTTAATCGTATTTGTGGAGATAAGAGAGGAAAGCCCTCGGCTAAGCACCTCCTCAGCAAGGCAGAAGAGAAGAGGTGATAAAGGGTCACCTTGTCTGACTCCTCTGGAGCATGTGAAGTAGCCATGAGCCTGCCCATTGAAATTAACAAATAGATAAGCTGATTTCAGGATGGCATGGATATAACTCACGAAGTTCGCATTGAATCCGAAAGCTTTTAAGACACGTAGCAGGAAGTTCCAATCCAGGGTGTCAAAAGCTTTGCGAACATCAAACTTAATAGCCATATTTCCATATTTGCATTTATGATCCAGCAGGTTAATACATTCAGAGGTAAGAACAATGGGGTCAATGATGGAGCGCCCCTTGATAAATGCGCTCTGGTTGGGGGAGATGATCCGCGAAGCTATGGGACCAAGTCTATCTGCAACAATCCTTGTGATGATTTTAAAAACAAAATTAGCAAGAGCAATAGGGCGGAAGTCAGAGATGCTCTCTGAGACGTCTACCTTTGGGATAAGGATAAGGGTATTCAAATTAAAATGAGGGAGAATGAAGCCATTGTGGAAGAAACTTTGAGTTGCCCTAACAACATCATCTGCGACTACTAGCCAAGAAAAAGTGAAGAAGTCCCCACCGAAGCCATCTGGACCGGGAGCGCTCTTCCCATCCATGCACTTGACAGCTGCAAAGACTTCCTCAGGAGATGGCATAGCAAGAAGTGAAGCGTTTTCCTCATCAGTGACTAAGGAAGGGATGGTTCTCTCAACCAAGCCCGTATTCATAATGCATGGATCACAGGTGAAGGCCTCTTAGAAATGTTGTTCTATATGGGCAGTAATGGCCGGTTGGTTTGTGAGCGTTACATCTTTGACTAAGAGGGAGGATATAGAATTATGAAGGCGGCGAAGCTTTATCATATTATGAAGAAAAGAGGTGTTCCTGTCACCATCCTTTAACCAATGGATTCTAGATTTGTCCCAAAGCAACGTTGCTTGGAGGGACAAGTCCAAAAGGTACTTGGTATGGGCTGCCGTTTCTATCGCAGTCCTCTCAGGATTTTGACCATGAAATGAAATTTCGGATTGAATTGCATCCAGAGCGGCTCGGGAGTTATTCACCTGAACATGCACGTCCCCCACATTATCCTTGCTCCATGATTTTAACATGGATTTCAGAGAGCGCAACTTGGAAGCCAGAATAAACTGTGGACAGCCAAAGAATTGTAGAGAGTCCCAGAAAGTCCGAATAAGCTCTAAAAAATTTGGTTGTTGCAGCCACATAGTCTGGAACTTGAAGGAAGGGCGTAGAACAGAACCCAACTTTGAACAAGATACCAAGATGGGACAATGGTCAGAAGTGGCTTTTGTGAGAGTACAACAGTCCATCAGGTCCATGCAATCATCCACTGGAGGTTGCCAATTGCACGATCTAACCTTACTTCCGTAAACTTATTAGACCAGGTGTAGCGCAGGCCCTGTGTAGGAATATCAATAAGGCCACATGAATTGCACGTCTGACTAAACTCAAGGCAGGAAACTGCATTTGGAGGACTACCCCCGCGTTTTTCATGGGCACCCAAAACACAGTTGAAATCACCAAGGACAACCCATGGGCACTGACCATGCAAAGCGTGAATGTAGTTAAGCTCCTGCCATAACTGACGTCGTCCCCCAACTGAGGTTTTGGCATAAACTGACGTAATGATGCAGGGAACTCCTTCATAGGAACAGGAGACAGTAGTCTGTTGCTCTGAGCTCAAAATAACCTGTGTGCTCAAAACTTCCTGACACAAGAACCACATGTTGGGGGCTTGGCATCCCCGGTTATTAGTAGTTACAAGTTTAAGGCCCAAGGACCTCCAAAAAGAGAAAGGAATAGATTCAAAGTTAACAAAGGGCTCTGAAATACAAACAATGAGGGCTTTCTGTGAGCGTACCATATTAGCAAGGGCACGCTGAGAGTCATCGTTGCCGATGCTGCGTTCATTCCAATAGAGTATTCTCATTCGAAACGCTTGAGACTAGCTCCCTTGCGAAGTAGAGCTCGTCCCGCAGGTTTGTGGGAGATTATTTTCATTTTTTCTTTCTCATTTTGCTTCAGCAATTTCTTCGACTTCTTATGTAGGATGGGTGTGAATTCTCCTTCCTCCAAAAGGTCAGTTGTAACTCCCATCTGACAATCTCTTTGATTACAGTCGGCCATAATAATTGGTGGAGCAACTGAAGAAACCACGGGAGTCGACGTAGAGCTAGCAGGTTGGAGATCAGATTCCATTTCCATCCGAGTAAATCCAGGTGGGATGCTATCAGTAGAATAAGCTTGTTGCATGGGCACAACAGCCATCGCCTGCTCATCCATAATTAGAGTAGCTGTGAAAGCTGGAACTGCAGTGATAGTTGGAGCTGCTGTGGAAATCTCAACATTATTCAAAACAGATAAAGCCATCATATCATCAACGTCGTGCCTTAAGATAGCTGATGTGGTTGCCGTCAGTGGTGCAACATCATCAGGTTGTCTTGCTTTGACTGGTCTCCTTATTGCACCCCCATGCTTTGGGTTGTACTGAGACTTGTGAGATCGATTGTTCCTCCTTCTCTTCAGATCAGAACGCTCTGTTGACCTTCCCCGCTCATTTGGGATATCAGTCACAGTGTGGTCCGGAGCTTTAGAACGGCAAGTACCAGCGACATGGCCAACTATCCCACACCTAGTGCAGATATCAGGTACAGACTCATACTCAACTCCAATCACCACAACCTCACCATTGGCCCTGGTGATTCTGAGCTTGTCGTGAAGAGGCTGTGAGAAGTCAACATCCACTAAAATTCTGGCAAACAAGCCCACGGTGCGGTTCTTGGTGCGAGGGTCAAGTTTAAGGGGCATACCAATACCAGATGCAATTTCAAAAAGAGTTTGTTGATCCCAGTAGGCAAACCCTAAATCCCAAAATCGCACCCATACCTGAGCGAAGGAATTTCTGTATGTAGATGGCGAGAACTCAGGTGACCATTTGATCAAACGGAGCATGCCGGAATTAAGACGTACTGTCCCCGACAACCAGACTAGCTGCATATCAACTAAGTTTTTGAACTGGAGCATGAAAAAACCCCTATCAAGAGGTGCCACAGTCCAGAGATCTAATCCCGACCATAGTTGCTTCAATTGTTGTACAAGGTCTGGGGTCTTGACAGGAGAATTAACACGACCAATCAAGTTGGTTTTGCATTTCTCGAGACCGCGAAGAAATGGTTCTTCGGAGATGCGAATAGAGTTCAAACCATCTTCAAAGAAAGGCGAAGGCAAGTCAGCGATGGCAAAGGAGATTGGAGACACCTCAGTCAGAGCTGCTGCGTAAGAGGGCTTTTGTTTTTTTGGGATGTCTGCCGCCATGAAGGATGGCCGACAAGAGCAGCGTATGGGCCGTCAGAAGAATATTTTGAAATTTCCATTGCACGCCTAAGAATATTAGCTGCCACCTTTCTAAAAACTCTCCTGCCACAAAGCACTTGAAAGGAGTGGGTATAATTAATAAAATTAAAATAAAATAGTATTTAATTGCACGCAGAGGATTCCTGTCTGCAACCACCACCGGTGCCTGAACCGGAGAAAGGGGAAGAACCTGCCGAGAACCACCCTACTGACTACCAATTTGCGGTGGAGAACAGGCAGAGGAATACACTCCACTATGCTGAAGCAGAGAGAGGTTGATGCAGCTAAAAGGATATGCTGAAGCAGAAGAATGTTGAGACGGTTCTGTTTGGCAGCAAGAGGATCGACGAGCAGAGCAGTTTCGAGAAGCTAGACTGGTTCGCCGGAGAACTTGAGCTGGAACATCAGAGGGGGAAGTGCAGAATAGCTCCCATTGTTGCCTTCGAGCAGGTTGCTCCTCGCAGAGATTATCTAGTCGACGCATGTATTTCCATCTCTTTCCACGGCAGCTAGCTATATATCTCTTCCCTTTCTTTGTGAAAGTTGGAATGGCATGGAAGCTTCGCTCTATTGCCAGTTGGTATACTCCTATATGAATCCAGCAGCATTCAGATTGCTCCCAGGCGCCATTCGGGGTTTGAAACTATGAACTTTCAAACAGACCCAGACCCAAAACACAAAGTAAACTTGTTGTCCAGTGTCATTCACAACTTTGTTCGCAAGGTCTTAATGCATATTCTCTCTAAATGCTAGACCAACTAGCTTTTGGTGCATTTAGTGTATGTCACTATTTCTCATGAGCTATTTGGGTGTGCATTAAGACCTTGCTCTCTTCACTCATAAAGAGATTTAAACATCCACCTTTGTGGAGAGCAAGCACGACGGTTGAAACCTCTCCCCTTGAGAAACCTTAAGGCTGATAAGAGTACAAAGTGTAACGTTTTTAATATGTATTTTCCCTTATTTGGCTAAGTTATTCTCTTAAAATTACTAATTATAACATAATTTATGTTTTTAGGTACTTCAATGATGGAAATGGAGAAAAGAGGTGAAAAAGATTAGAAATGAGCATAAATGAAGGATAAATCATTTTAGAAACTTTCCTCTTTCATTTTAGGAAATATTTCCTATTTTGTTTTCTGGAACTTTCGTCTTTTAAACTTTTTAATTTCTCATTTTCTTGTTTTAAAGAGAGTCCATCCCATAAAGAACTCTTGAGTGATGTAATCAAGGAAACATGAAGGATAAGATGAAGCACATAAATCAGGAGGAATTCAAATGGAGTGTTTATAGTCAATATTTATTCCTAATTATCTTATTTACTATTGATTATAACACTAATTAAATTCTGATTTTTCTTGATTGTAGGAGTTCATTATGTACACAATTGGAAGAAGATATAAGTGCAATTCAAAGGAGAGGAATAAGGGATGTATCTGGTCACTATCCAAGGAATATACAATGAGTCATTAAGGGGAAAAAAGATCAGAAAAATCAAGACTTTGTCATGAGAAAATCAAGTAAATTTGGAGGAGAAATCACCTCTAGATGATTGGCCATGATTGCATCACAAGATAGGAGAATTCCACTATAAATAGCAGCCATTCTCTACTCCAAAATCATCACTTCTTCAGACAAAATTCAGTTCATTAGCTTAGCTCTCTTCTCTCCAAAACCCTCTCCAAATATTTAGAAAAAGCCTCTTGTTGTGAAGAGCTTTAAGACTTCTCTAAGGCTGTTCGTGTTCTTGAAGGCCAAGCCTTGTGTGTTCTCTTGACGTTCTCCAAGCTTCCTTGAAGATCAAAAAGTGTAAGCCATGGCCCTTATTTCTATTTTCGTACTCTTTAGTATTGAATTTTAGATTTTGATTATGAGCTTTATCATTGGAATTGGATTTTTGTTGAGAATGAGTTGATGTTTGTAATTTTTAGATTTGTTTCTTTATGTTCATGATTTGTTTATGATATCTTTACAATATGATTTTGTGCCATCCTTTATATCTTTAAGCTAGCATATGATTTTGGTTGAATAATGATGTTAATCTGCAGGTTAATAAAGCCAAATTTGTGTTCTAATTCACCTAATAGTTTTGGAGCATAAATTGAAGTGGTAAAGACTATGTACAATGGTCGAAATTATATGCTACATGTTTGTGCATTTGTAACTTTTTATGGATGCATACATGTTTGAATTCTTTTAATGCTCAAAGTCCGGAGGTAGTCGATCTTTTGTTTAACCCTGGTCTGGTGGGCGGACCGCTACTCTGAAGATTAGATAGCCTCCGCTAGCTGTCACACGAGAGACAGGGCGTCAGAGGGAGACCGCGATGGGCGGCCTTCACTTCTCCGATGCCTAAGTCAGTAAACACATATAGGCAGCATAATAATAAATGAGTAGTAAATGCGTAATTAATGAGGACAGAGGAGAGAACCTTTTATAGGTGAGGAGAAGGTTGATCTTCTTCTTGTTTTCGATGTGGGACTAATATGCTTCGATACCCAGCGTCTGGAGCTTCTAATGTTACCTTGGCGCGGCGCGTCAACTGTGATCTGGGGGCAATCCTGGGCTTGGGCAGTAACCCGCCTGGCTGTGTCTCCGCAGGTCACCCCCATGGTGAGAGTCGGTACCTCTGGCTGTACAATGAGCGTGGCTCATTATAGCTAATTATGCTTGCAAACGTACATATAGGTACAAGTCCCCAAGTCCCCAGTTAAGGAGGGCAATCTTGGTTGGGGAGTTGATTGGCGGTGTGAAGCGTTATCTCCGCTTTAGACTTGACAAAGCATAATTAGCGTTAGTGCGTTGTCAACCATGGATTTACTAAGCGAAAGCTTTATACCCTTTTGGGTGGGCCCCTGCTAGGCCCGCCAGGGAGTCCCCCACTCCCTAGCCAAGATGGACCTCCGGACGGTCGGCAAATTGTTTGTTAAGGGAGAGCTGCACGGAGCAGAGGGTGTTGGGTAGCAAGCCCAATCTTAGTACCCAAGTGACGGGGGTCAACGTACCTGATCAGGGTAGTCGTAGAATGCTGACAAGTCCCCGTGTCCCGCAGGGACGATCTGACCTTAACACCGCTTGGCAGTCGTCGTAAGAGTGAGGCGTAGCCTCGGGATTCGCCCCTGGCAGATATCCCCCCGCTTGTTGTAGCAGGAGCCAGTGTCGCGTAGATAGTGGCTGTCGGTATTTTATTGAGTGGTGACGCGCTCAGCAAAATACGCAGTTTGCAAGATGAAAGGGAGCTCTACTGGTAGTGTCACGTATAGCAGAGGCTGCCTTTCTTGCAAATTGACGAGTGGAAGTTCTGCTAGCGGGGACTTTGACGCTTGGAAGGTGACAAGTAGGAAGTTCCGCTGGCGGGGTTTCGCTCAGCGGGGACTTCCGCTGGCGGAGTTTCGCTCAACGGGGGCTTTGACACTTGGAATGTGACAAGTGGGAAGTTCCGCTGGCGGGGTTTCACTCAGCGGGGACTTCGACACTTGGAAGGTGACAAGTGGGAAGTTCTGCTGGTGGGGTTTCGCTCAACGGATAATACCGACGATTGGCGCCTTCTTCCCAAAAGTGGTGGCTTCCATTAGACGCTTAGTTGATGGTGGTTGACACGTGGCGAACCCCTAGAGGGTTAGCGTGCGGAGACGTGTCTTCTCCGCCTAGCCGTCTCCCTGCCATTAATGCTAGGTAATGATGGATTTTGTAACCGAGGCAACGCCTCGGTTAATCCGCAGAGTAATTGGAATCTTGGGACACGTGTACGGCTGAGATTTGATTTCGTTTTTCAGTAGACGGCCTAGACTTATTTGACTTTGACATAAAAGGGGGGGCGGAAGTTAGCGAGATTTGACACTTTGCTCAAAACCTCGAACTTCATTCATCGTCTACAAGCTTTGTGCGTCTGAGATTGGAGGAGGAGACTGAGGCGATTTCGTTAAGTTATCACACCCGGAAAGACAATGATCTCCGGCCTCGAAGATAAGCGCTCACGGTCGTACCAGAGACTCCATCGTTGAGGTTGGTATTCTGATTTTTATCCCTGTTTCATTGGATGTCTGCCATGGCGGGTTTTTGGG
Organism: Rosa lucieae; assembly: GCA_024704745.1. Classification (NCBI taxonomy): domain Eukaryota; kingdom Viridiplantae; phylum Streptophyta; class Magnoliopsida; order Rosales; family Rosaceae; genus Rosa; species Rosa lucieae. The sequence continues at coordinate 14,474,086 of CM045495.1, read as the reverse complement.
TTTTGGATATTTCTGTGTGATATGCTTTTCCCCGATGTGTTCTGAGGGTGTATAGTGGATTTTGGGGATGGGTTATGGTGTTTGTCAGAGAGTTGAGGCTTAGTGATTTGGTAGATGGCCAAATCTGGGTTAAATGTGTTTGTTCTTGTTTTGGCATTTTCTGGGTAACTATTCTTGATGTTCTTTGGTACTAACTAATATAGAGATAGGTTAGATCTTATGTGAGCTAACTGATTTGGGTTTTAGGGTTTTGGGATGGCCAACGTCATAGAGATTTCAAGCAGTGAGATTCTGGATCTGAAGTGTCTTTCAGCGCGGCGGATAAAATGTTTATTGACTCGTTGCGTCCGTCTGCCCGTGCAGGAACCTCACTGGCAGAACCGCTAGAGGTTGAGCCTCTACAAACCATACCCTGGGACGTAGCTATGGGTCGTGATCCGCTTCCAGAAAGTTCTAGGGCCGGGGAGGCTACCGCTGCCCAACATATTGCCCGATGAGCGGTTAGCAAGCAATAGTGACGCCAGTGGTTCTGCTGACGGGGGAGACGTAGCGGCGGAGGATGCCGAGTCGGAGTGGGTCCTCCAGGATGGCACCCCAGTTGACGAGGGGGGGGGGAGGGAGGATGACTGTTGCTGCAGTCAACCGGCTGATGCGGGTGTTCCGGTTGCCCGGCGTGGTGAAACTGCGTCCGCTGACGGTGGAAGAGAAGGCCTCGATCCTACCTGCTGGTTTTGCTACCGTGCACGAGGCGATATTTCGTGAGGGGTGACATTCCCGCTGGTGCCGAACCTCCAAATTTTGGTGTGCGAGTTTGGCGTTGCCTTTGGGCAAATCTGCCCCAACATGTGGAGGTTGATGCTGGCGCTGAACTTGCTATGGCGGTTGTCGGGTTGCGAAGGACCAACCGTGGTGGAGGTATTACACTTCTATGAACTGGTGTATGTGAAGCGCCAGGGTTGCAGAGGGCAAGTAAACCTCAGTCGTCGCCAAGGAGCGCCCAAGCTGATCCAGAACCTAAGGGATTCAATGTCGTATTAGCGGGGGACCTTCTGTGTTGCCATGACGGGTGGGAATACCAGGCGGGGTCCAACGAGGGGGAGCCGACGTTTAGGATTAAATCGGAGTTTCAGCCTATCCGAGGTCGTTTGTCGTCTCCGCTGAACACGACCAGCGGGGTTTTTTTTTTTTTTTTTTGACACTGCCTTGTACTATGTACTGACAATGACCTTTTTGTGCAGCGGGGTTGCGATATAACTTGACTCGTGAAGAAGAATGTCGCGTGGCACACATCAGAGGTTGTTGGCGGAATCGCAACTTGCTGGACTTTCCTCGCCTTACAGGCTGGGAGTTGTTGGTGGATCAACAACTGACTCGTGCTGTTGGTTAGTACTCTCCACTATATCGCACCCCTGATTAGATTGTCTCATGCTGATCGGTTTGTTGTTTTTTGTAGAAACTCCGCTGGGGAACAAAGCGAGCTGACGCCTTTGCAAAAGCCATGGACCGTGCTGAGATAGACAATTTCTTGGAGACCATGTACGCTTCCAGGCTGGCGGCTCAGAAGAAGGTGGTGAATCCAGAGACGCTAGCGCTGAGCCTGTCCGAGGTTCCCGTGGTGCTATCAATGCCACACCATTCCCATCTTGGCGGAGACGGGCTGCCTGCCGTTCAGGCTGGGAGTGGCAATGTAAGCGGAGCAGTGCCGCAGAAAGAGAGAGCGCCGGCCACCCTGCGCAAGGTACAGAAGAAAATCGTGCGCCCAGCAAAGGGTGTCACTATAGCGGGGTTGAGCCGTGGACGAGGGGTTCGAAGTCTGCCCTCGCTGGAAGCACGCGGGTGCTTCAGCGAAAACGCCGTCAACCTGACTCCGGCGGGGAAGAGGAGGATGCTGTGGAGATTACTGGGGCCCGCGAGCTGATGAAGTCAAGGCAGGCTCTTCCCGAGGCTCCTGCGGACGTGGAGAAAGCGGCGGCCACGAGCGACCTGGACTCATTTGCCGCGTACGCCGAGTTCCTAAATGACAGTGAGCGGGAGTTCCTTTATCACCTCTGCAAGAAGCTGGGGATCGGCGGCTTGGAGGGGATTGTATGGTCGACCGCCGTTAACCAATCGCCCTTTAGCACAGCATTTGGGCACATCTCCGTTGGGCCGCATGAGATGTTCCTGGCGGCGTCCAAATAGCCCCTAGTTGAGCGGGAGCTTAGGGAGGAGGTGGCGGGCCTACAGAGGGACTTGGGGGAGGCCCAGGAAAGGTTGGCTGATGTTGAGCGACGCTTGAGAAATGCCGACTGTGATACGGCAAACGGCCGTGGCAAGTTGGCAGTCACCATTGAGCGGGACCTGGAGCGGAACGAACAGTTCTCCAAGTTGGAGCAAGACATGTCCCTGTTGCGAGATCGGGTGGCCGCCAAGGATAAGAAGGTTGAAATCCATCAGCGGGAGTCTGCCGCCAGACAGGCCGAGGTTAAACGGTTGGAGGGTGAAGTCACTCGCCTGGAGGTTGAGGGGATTCGCACTGCGGTCGCCGCTGTGGAGTCATACAAGCAGTCGGCGGAATATAAGAAGGCACTGATCGAAACGGCGAAGGCCGGTGCCCTGGCCAATGTGGAAATGTTGCAGTAAAAGGCGCCATTGACTGGGCGAAGGTGTCCACGCCGGTCGTGCCGCCAGCCAAGGGTGCTCCGCCGGCAAAGGGTGTTGGCCCCTCTGAGGTTGATGGTGCCCGCTCGGGTAGGGGGAAAGTGGTGCTTGTCCGGTGGATGACTCCCAACAGACCCCTACCCAGTCGGAGGTGTCCCGTACCCGGTTTTGGCGGGCCATACCCGGGCGGATGGTACCATACAGACCCCAAGTCCTACAGCCCGCGGATCTGACAAGACGAGCCGCCAACAACCGCCGCCGGAAGCTGAAGGTGGAAATGCCAAAGGAAGCCAAGCCAACCTCACTAACCCCTGAAGATGGAAGTGTGATAGGAGCATTTTAATGCGGTATTTTAATAGTTAATTCCTCACATTTTGCTTAGTTAATTCCTTAACGAATCGATTTTTAACTCAATTTCTATTTTTTAGGTACATTGGAGTAATGAAATGAGCTGTTTGGCCCCTAAAATGAGCATTTTGGCCTGAGAAAGCGTGTCTTGGAGAAATTGAGCCAATGAGAAAGCGAGCTAGACAAGAAATGAGGAGTGGCAGACTAACCATCCGAACTTCAAATGAGTTGAAACTTTCCAGATTCATTCTAGAAAGCCCAAGGATCATTTCTTATGAAGAGTGCCAGCGCAAAATATGAGTGGAAGGCCTTCAAACAATCAGCCCAATTTTCTACATAAGCAAAACTGGAAAACTGGACCTGTAAGAGGTCCAGCAGCATTTCCGGCCCAACCACATGGTAATACATTCTGAAATTTTACCACAGTAATCTACATTCATGGGGGAATATTGTTATGAAGAAGTCTTGGGCAGAATCTAAACTTTCGGTGGAGATAAAATTGAAGTAAATGAGTAGGAAATCCATCATCATCATCACCCAAAAACATTCCATGTTTTAGGGTGTAATCATCATGTTTTCTCCATCATTTCTCACACTAATCCACCATCATCATCACCCAAAAACATTCCACGTTTTAGGGTGTAATCATCATGTTTTCTCCATCATTACTCACACTAATTTACTCCATCTTTTCCAATTTCACTCTTCTTTCTCTTCCCTATATAAACACCTTCTCCTCTCACTCTAAAATATCTTCCTTCATCCATCCCATCTTCTTTGTCTCTCCATTTCCTTTCCATTTTCCTATATACATTCCTTCATCCATTCCATCTTCTTTGTCTCTCCATTTCCTTTCCATTTTCCCACATCTTCCTTCATCCATCTCATCTTCTTTGTCTCTCCATTTCCTTTCCATTTTTCTCTCCATTCTCTAGTTTTAAGTTTCTGCATTTTTAAGCAAAGAGAAGAAGAGAAGAAGAAGCCATGAAGCCTCCTAGCCGTCATCATCCACCTTGTGCCGTGATAGTGAAGTCTTGCTTTAAAGATTCAAGATCAACGTCTCAAGCTCTTCATCATCCACTCCCTTCATGGTGTAATTCTATCTTTTTCCTTGTAATTTCTTTTGGTTTTCTTTGTTTAGATTTGTAGAACTATGAATTCTAGTTAACAAATAATGTTAAGGGCAAAGTTTAAAGCCCGTTTATATGTTTTGAGATAAAGTTGTGATTTCTATATGTTGATTTTTATGTTGCTTATGTGGGTTTGTTTAATTAAATTTGCATGATAGAAAACTTTTGTATTTTAATCTTATGTGGTTGCAAACACTTAGGGTTTTGATATAATTGGTGCTAGGTTTAAGAACATGAAATCGACTTTTCGTTTTGTGTAAACTTGAATCAAAGTAGTAAAGGTTTTGTGCAAAGACCGAATTTAATTAAAGAGGATTGCAATTAGGTGGACTTTTTCATACTAAGTTGTACACTTGAGTTGATAGCCTTTCTCTATGTCTAATGCGTTGAACATGTCATGATTGACTAGCTTTCTAGGGCTTGATTGCATGTTTGATAGGATTAATCTAGGTGCTTTCACTTAGGTTAATTAGCATTGAAAAGTAAAATATGGGAAATCATTTGCTTTCGAATGTTTCACATGATCAACTCCTCTCTCATGACATTTAAAATCAACTATAGAATTGTAATTGGATTTCTTGCATATGGATGTGGTTTGTAAATAATACTTTATTATTTTAATTCTTTATTTGTTTATACAATTGTATATATTTATATTCTTTATTTTATTTTTGTAAATAATACTTTTCTTTATTTGTTTCACAATTACAAGTGTACCCTCAATCCCCGAATAGAACGATCCCTATTTGCTTATACTACTAACGATATTTCAGGGTTAAATTATGCGCTTGCCAAAAGCGCATCAAAGTGTCTATTCTTGTAGCCGCTAAGGCGTATTTATCTGATGTAATGAACAGCCCTAAAGTTTATGGAATTTCAGAATTTGGTTATTTTGTTTTCGATGTCTTGTACTGCTAGAGTTTTGACAATTTTGGTTTTTCCAACAAATGAAACATTAAAGGAATTAAAATTGGTCCAAGTGCACAATGTATCGGACGTGGTCCGCTGATCGGCGTTGCCAGTTGCCCCTAGTGCTAGACTTGGTAACAATGGTCTGAATAATTCCTCGTTTCATTAATAGCTGACTGATCAACGTTTTACAAAAGCGGGGTCGTACCCGTTGGGTAGCTTCCCTTAGCTAAATATTGAACAAAAATTTAGCTAAGTCAAGATGCTCTTAGGTAGCGGCATGATTATTTGTAGTAATACCGAAGGTGTTCAATATTCCAGGGTGGGTCGTTGTGACGCCATCCTTGTCCATTAAGTAGAAGGTGCTTGGGCTAATGACTTCTACAATTTTGTATGGACCTTCCTAAGTTGGGCGGAGTTTTGTTGGGGGTGGTATGACTTCCTTCATTACCCAGTCCCCCAGTTAAGGTTGCGAGCTTTGACCCTAGAGTTGTAGAAACGCGATACCCGTTGCTTGTTCTGGAGGTTGTGCAGATGGGCTTTATGTCATTTTTCCTCTAGGAGATCCTTGTCAAGCTTGAGGCCGTCACTATTGGTCTCGGGGTGGTAGCCCTCTACCCTAGCGATTGGTTGAGTTACCTCGATAGGCAGGATGGCCTCAGTTCCGAACATCATACAGAAGGGGGTTTCACCATTGGCGGTAGTTGGGGTTGTCTTGATGGCCCATAACACTTCTGGGAGTTTCTCTGCCCACAAACCCTTGGCTTTGTCGAGCTTCTTCTGTAATAGCTTCTTGATTATCTTGTTTGCTGCTTCGACCTGGCCGTTGGTTTGGGGGTGGGCGACGGATGCAAAACGCATCTTGGTACCCAGGTTGGCAGTGAAAGAGATGAGTTTTCTTATTATTGAACTGAGTGCCGTTGTCTATGATGATTGTATGCGGGACACCGTAGCGACAGTAGATGTTCTTCCAGAGGAAGTGAATTACCTTGGCGGTAGTTATTGCGTCAGGGGCTCCGCCTCTATCCACTTGCTGTAGTAGTCGATAGTGACAATGATGTATTTGAATTGACCTTTGGCGGTTTGGAATTTTCCCATCAAGTATAGGCCCCACGTTGAGTGAATCCATGGGCCGATGATAACCGACAGTGGTTCCGCCGGGGCATGTGGAAGGTCAGCATATTGTTGGCATTTGTGACAAGATTTTGATATCTGCCAGGCGTCGTCATCGAGTGTAGGCCAGAAGTAGCCCTGTCGCATTGTACGATTGGCCAAGGATCTGGCGCCAGAGTGATTTCCACATTCTCCGCCATGTATTGTTTCCAGCACGACCTTCCCCTCCTCTGGGGTTAGGCAGCGGAGGTTGGGGTGAGTGAATCCACATACTCCCAGATGTTGTAGCAGGTTGCTCTCCGCTGGAGCTGTCGTGCCTTGGCCTTGTCCTCTGGCAATGTCCCGTGCCGCTTGTACTTAATAATTTCGTCCATCCAACTAGGATTGGCCTCAATGTTGAAGATCTCTGCCAGGGTTTTTGTGATACTTGGCTTGTCAAGACACTCTACCCTTGTGTCCGCTGGACATTGGTGTGGCTGGGCGGTTACTAGTCTTGCCAGTGAATCAGCCTTAGCGTTCTTTTCCCTGGGGATCTGTGTGATGGTGTGAAATTTGAATTTTTTGAGCAGTGTCTTGACATACCCTAAGTATGCTGCTAACTGCTGGTCTTTGGCCTGAAAGTTGTCGTTGACTTGGTTAACGACTAACTGAGATTCGCTGAATATGTTGACACTGTCGGCCCCTGAATTGATGGCCAGGAGCAGGCCGGCAATGAGTGCTTCATACTACGCCATATTGTTGGAAGCTCTGAAGTTGAATTTCAACGCGTACTCGACGCTAAGTCCCCCTGGTCCCGTTAAGATGAACTCCGACGCCGCTGGCCTTAGTGCTAGCAGAGCCATCCACGTGTAGGTTCCAGTCTGATTGTTGGGGAGCTGGCTCCTTGGTAGTCACTATTTCCGTTCTGGGCAGTACATCGATTTTAGATTCGGGCTGACACTCGGTGAGCTCGGCAATGAAGTCTGCCACCGCCTGGCCCTTCATGGCGATTCTTGGTTTGTGATCAATGTCAAATTCGCTGAGCTCAATGGCCCATTTGCTGAGGCGCCCCGAATGTTCAGGGTTCTGCATTACTTGTCTCAACGGTTGATTGGTTAGCACATGGATTGTGTGGGACTGGAAGTACTGGCGGAGCCGTCTGTCTGCAACAATAAGTGCGAGAGCAGTTGCTCCAAGGGGGGATATCGTGCTTCAACTCCGTTCATGCCTCTGCCAGCATAGAACAATGGGAGCTCGTCCTGGTTCTCTAGCAGGATGATGGCGCAGCTTACTGCCGATTGTGATACCGCTAGGTATATGTACATTGTCTCGCCCTGTACTAGAATGGATAGGAGTGGAACTGCCGCCAGGTACTCCTTCAAGCCCTGGAACGCCGCCAGGTACTCCTTCAAGCCCTGGAACGCCGCCTGGCACTCTGGGTTCCAGTCAATGACCTTCTTGTGGGTTGTTTTAAGGACTTTGAAAAATGGGGCGCACCTGTCGGTCAGTCTGGAGATGAATCGAGACAGGACTGTTAGCTTGCCCTGGAGGCTTTGGACGTGCACCTTCCACTCTGGGTCTTTTAAGTCAGGATGGCTTGCACCTTATCAGGGTTAGCCTCAATGTCCCATTCACTGACAATATAACCTAGAAATTTGCTGGTAGTGACGCCAAAGAAGCATTTTTCTGGGTTGAGGAGCATGCCGTAGGCCAAAAGGATGGTTATCATGATTTTGAGGTTTGCCACAAGTCCGCTAGCTTTTATACTCTTGACCAACATGTCGTCTACGTAAACCTCGATTATCTTGCCCAGATGCTCCGCGAACATGGCGTTCATCAATCGCTGATAAGTTGCTCCTGCGTTTTTTAGACCGAAAGGCATAACATTTTAGCAATACAAGCCTTTGTCGGTGGTGAAGGTGGTGCATTCCTGTTCGTCGGGATGCATCCTGATCTGATTATAGCCGGAGAAAGCGTCCATCATGCTGAGGAGTTCATGTCCAGCGGTTGCATCAACTAACTGATCAATGCGGGGTAGTGGGAAACTATCCTTTGGGCATGCCTTGTTGAGATTTTTGAAGTCGACACACATCCGCCACTTGGCGCTAGCCTTTTTGACCATAACCAGGTTGGAAATCCACTGGGGATAGATGACTTGGCGGATGAACCCAATGTTCTGCAGCTTGGCAACCTCTTCTCCTATGGCACGGTATTTTTCTTTGTCAAAGGCTCGGCACTTCTGCTTGATAGGGTAGAAGGATGGCTTGATGCTTAACTTGTGTGTGATGATTTCAGGGGAGATACCCGGCATATCCTCATATGACCAGGCAAAGACTGTAGCGTTGTCGCGTAGGAACTGAGTGAGTTCCGCCGCCAGCTCTGGGTCTAACCGAGCGCCTATGAGAACTGTTCGCTCAGGGTGCTCGTCAGAGATGCTGTCAACTTTTAATGATGTTTCTGGGTTGACCGGCTCCTTCTTTACATACTTCTTTTTGTCATCCCTGGGATCCACAAAGATATTTGGTGGCGGTACCCGGCTCCCTACCGCTAGGATCTCATGGCAGCGGGTTGATCGTGCTATAGTAGTTGAATAACATTCACGTGCCAATTGCTGACTTCCCCTGACACAGCCTGTACCTTGGGTGTGGGGAACTTCATGAGCAGCATGTGCCCGGCGATGATGCACTTGAGTTTGTTGAGTGCTAGCCAACCAATGATGGCGTTATATGAGCTGAAATAATCGACAATTATGAATTCCGTATGTATCTCCGCCATACATGGGCTGGTATCGATAACCAGCCGCATATAGTCAGAACCCAGCGGTTGTGTGACGTCACCGGAGAAGCTGAGTAGTGGTTTGTGATCTTGGAGCAGTTTTTTGTTTCGCTTGAGGTCGTTGTAACAACAGCTGAATATGACGTTGACCGCGGATCCGCTATCTACCAGGATCCTTCCGACTGACATTTTGCCAAGAATGGCGTCGATCAAGAATGGGTCGTCATGGGGCAAATGAACTCCGCGTTCCTCCTCCTCTGAGAAGGTAATGGGCTCCCAACCAGACTTTGGGAGTTTTGCGGATCTCTCGTAGCGAATGTTGCAGACTTCCTTTGGGTGATTACCTCGTGCATAACGCTTTCTTGCCCTGTGAGACATGTTGGTGATTGGAGCACCTCCGTCGATGGTGTTGATGTGGCCTAAGGGCTCGATGTCGGTGATCACAGGTGGCGGTTGACGCACCTTGAATTGCGCCATCTTGCCATCACGGTACAGGGTCTAAATGGCTGTTTTGAGAGCATTGCAGCTATTGGTATTGTGACCGCTGTCCTCATGATATTTGCACCATCTGCTGATGTTTCTTGGCTTTCCGCCTTTGGGTATCTCCCCGAGGTCGGCGGTGGGATCTGATCCTTACATTGGTTGTATATTTCTTATACGAGGCTGTGAGGACAATGAATACTGCGTACTATTGGGAGGACTCCGTCTGTTTGTTGCGATTGTCCCCATAGGATGGGCAGTTTCCCTTGTAGTGTTGGTCCTTCTGCCGCTTGTTTTGGTACTGGCCCTGTTGCCACTCCCTCTTTTTGTCAGTTAGCGGTGTGTTGGGGGTTTTGTTAGCGGTCCCCTGTTGACTGGAGGAGGGTTGTGCTGATTTTGCGAGTGTTGCTGGTGGCGGTGGGGTTTCTCCATATGTGATGAATTTCGCTTGGGCATGAATGACCACCTCACTCATGAGGTGGTCGTACACCACATTTGGATGATTGTAGTTGAGGTGATAGAGGAATGGCCCTTTGAGGAGTCCCTGCCTAAAAGCAGCCGACGCCAATGTTTTATCAAGGTCACGGTACTGAGATGCTGCCGCTCGCCACCTTGTGACGAATGCCTTTAGTGTTTTCTCCGTACCTTGCTTGACGTTAAACAGTTGGCTTGTATTGTGGAGTCCAGCGGACAGTAGGATGAACCGAGAAAGGATAGCGTGCGACAATGCCTGGAATGAGTCAATGGATCATGGCGGGCATTCGAAGAACCAATTCATTGCCTCATTGTCCAGCGTTTCGCTGAACAAGTGGCACAGGGTGGCATCATCTAATCCCTTGTTATTGGTGACCTTCTTGAAAGTGTCCATGTAGACGAAGGGGTCAGTCTTACCGATGTAATGTGACATTTTTGTAATTTTTGCGTACGCCAGTCTGATAGCCTGTAGAATTGCAGCAGTGAATGGTCCTGGCCTGGACGCAAAAAGTGGATTTGAAATTGGCGTTGGGGTGCCCGACTCCGATCGGATTAACCTTTGCTCCAACTACTGCATCCTTTCCAGTATTTGAGCGGTTGCATCGCCAGCGGGGCCGGGCCAGGCATTCCGCTGGACTGATCCTCGTCTGGGAGTGGGTGGGTTTCCCTCGGTTCTTGCCCTTGGTGTCGAGCGGTGGGGTTGCAGTGATGATTCTGCCTCCTGTTCTAACATTAACTGGGGTACGGGGGGCGGCCCCTTTCCCAATAGCTCTAGTGGGTCCAACGGGACCTGCATATGCACGACTGGTGTTGGTATCAATGTGCCGTTACTAGGTCGGCTGTGCCTGGTGCTCTATGACTGTTCGCTTCGTGCCGGGTTGGCTTTTGCCTCCAGCGTTCTTCTCAGTTCATCAAAACGTGACACCAACGTGGCCACCTGTTTTTGGGCCTCCGGTCTTTTATTTGCGCTCTTGTTCACGTTCTCTGTTTGCCGTATGAAGATCCGCCAGTGCCAACTTATAAAGAGAGGTGAGGTCTTGGCCTGGTGGGCGGCTGCTACTTGGGTTTGTCTCACCACCAGGGTTTACTGGGGTGCTGAATAGTGCGCGGTTGACGTTTACTGCCGGGCGAGTAGGTTGGGGGATGGCTGACTGATCTGCCTGCTCTTCAGCCCCTGCTATCGTTAGTCATGGTGATTATGGCGGGATGACCTTTTGTTCAAGAGTTCCCACAGACGACGCCAATGTTAATGCTAAAGTCCGGCGGTAGCTCATCTTTTGTTTAACGCTGGTCCGGTGGGCGGATCGCTACTCTGAAGATTTGATGGCCTCCGCTAGCTGTCACACGAGAGACAGGGCGTCAGAGGGAGACCGCGTTAGGCGGTCTTCACTTCTCCGATGCCTAAGTCAGTCAACACGTATAGGTAGCATAACAATAAATGAGTAGTAAATGCGTAATTAATGAGGAGAAAAGAGAAAATCTTTTATAGGTGAGGAGAAGGTTGATCTTCTTCTTGTTTTCAATGTGGGACTGATGTGCTTCGATACCCAGCGTCTGGAGCTTCTAATGTTACCTTGGCGCGGCGCATGGCGGCGCGTCAGCTGTGATCTGGGGGCAATCCTGGGCTCGTGCGTTAACCAGCCTAGCTGTGTCTCCGCAGGTCACCCCCATGGTGAGAGTCGGTACCTCTGGCGGTACAATGAGTGTGGCTCATTATAGCTAATTATGCTTGCAAACGTACATGTAGGTACAAATTCAGAATTCTAACTGCACTTAATGATTCATATTTAATGTTGACGGATGCTCTTTAGTATTAACGTGATGTTTTATATGAAATATTTTAAGTTATGGACTTTTCCTAACTTAGGAGATTAAAGATGAATTAAAGTGGTACTCGATCTCTTCAGACTTGTACTTCAAATTCATTTATAATATTTAGTGTTGTCACGATCTTAGGTTGTTTAGATTGAAATAATTCATTGCATGTTGATATGGTTTGGAAATTCTGATTTGAGTGTGAAGAAGTCGATCACATGTATATATTTATCTTTTTGTTTTATTTCGTAGGAACTTAGAAACCAAAAATTGAATCCCCCATTTTTATGGTTGTTTCTTGTGTAAATTTGTAGATAAATACTTATTAATACTTGTCTTATTAATTACTAATTTAAATTGACCTTCTTGTTTAGGTGTACCCTACAATCCCTGGACTGAACGATCCCTGCTTATCCTATACCAACAACTACATTTTGCGGGGTTAAATTGTGAGGCAATTTTAGCCGCATCAAAGGCCGGTTTTTCTGAGTGACGATTTGTTCTTGTCTGGTGGCGCCCCTGTCCTCTTGCTACTCTGACGTCTTGGGGGCTGCTACCGGACTGGTTCTCGATGTATATTATTAGAGGGAGCTCCTTGGGTGGTTGTTTGTACTCGGGGTTTTTACTCGGGATATGCCGGATGGCTCAGGCATCATTTTTCTAGGGCATCATCTCTGAGCAGTGGTTGTACTGACCAAGACTGGACGACCTTGTTGATAGTGGCTTGGATCAACGGCGGTGAGGATAGTGAGGCACTGGATCGAGGCGGTGCTGTTTCATGGCAGAATGGAGGGCGAAGATTTGGGTCATGGAGCAGCTCGAGGTTGCACGGGTTGGGAGGAGCGGGTCGAGCGAAGCTGCTGTAGCTGGTACATACGACATGGCGTCTTAGAGATGGATGTGGGCCTGGACAGAGCCAAGCTTGATGGGCTCTGAGTGGGAACTCTTCTCTTAAAGGCTCTTGGGCTCAGCAATTTGGGCTGGGGTTATTACCCTAGGTCTGCTTATGTTTTAGCTTGTCATTTACAATAAATTCCTTTTAGGAAGCTAATGCACTTTGAGTGCACTCTTTGTATCTTAGCGTCTCTAGAGTAGTACCAAATAAGGATTTTTGCTATGTCTACGTACATGAATGTCTAATGAGTGAGTCTATTTCTATGTACCACTGTGGGTACAACCACTATCTTCTTGTCTGTTTGTAGACAGCAGCAGAATGGTATATAACGGCTTATTCTGACTTTAGATGATGAATATATTGGCACCTGGTTGTGGGTTTGATTCAAAAAAACTTTTTTTTTTTTTTTTTTTAGGTTTCTCTATCCAAGTCCTTTTTGTTATATAAAAGGTGTGGTTCGCGCATCTTTTCTTGTTAATTGCGGTCTATTTGCTTTTTTTAATAGTCCATTTTACCTAGGGGTCGTCAACGGGCCGGGCCGGGCCGGGCCTTGCTATATTTTTAAATAATTGCGGGCCGGGCTTTATTAAAAATCAAAGGATCCAAGCCCGTCCATATAAAGCGGGCCTTGCGGGCTTTTTCGGGCGGGGCCGGGCTTAGCCTTGCTGGCTTTTTTGGGCCGGGCCTTGCGGGCTTTATTTATAAATAAATATTTAAAGACACAAGTATTTTTTTTTAATCAAGCTTTGGAAATTCAATGGATAATGATCAAATACAACCAAAGATAACAATCTATATAACTATATTGTACCAAAAAAATCTATAACTATATATAGATACTAATTTGTTGATAAATAAATTTTTAAAGACACTAATTTTTTATAAATCTATATTTATACATCATACACTCCAAAGAGCTACATTTAGCAATTCAAAGAAAATGAGAAACCGACCGTTGGATGAGTTTATTACAATAAATTATGAGTGTGGTAAAAAATTTAGCCAATTTCCCCATATTTTTGAATCCGATCGGATTGGTCAACCGTAGTCACTTGTATGTTTTATTGGTTGACCGATGGCGTGGCAACCGCGAAACATGCTTATTTTTTCACATCACGTTTGTATATATTCCATCGATGGATGTGCGTGGACATAAGATAAAAAATTAATTAATTTTAATTACAAACACATTGGACTATACCAATTTTATTCCTAAAGTTATATGACTTATACATTGCATTTAAATTGTTTAAGTTCATTCTAAAGCAACCATGAAGTCGAAAATGAATTCGGAGAAACCAACTGCTTGATGGAGAGATTGTAATGTTTTATGGTGGTTGTAGAAAATCCAGCCAATTTGGTTCACGTTTTGAATTCGATCAACTAGGTCAAACGTAGTTACTCTTATAAACCAATATTTATATATCATACACTCCAAAGAGCAACCCCTATCAATTCAAAGAAAATGGAAAAACCGACCGTTGGATGAGTTTATTACAATAAATTATGAGTGTGGTAAAAAATTTAGCCAATTTCACCATATTTTCGAATCCGATCGGATTGGTCAACCGTAATCACTTATATGTTTTATTGGTTGACCGATGCCGTGACAACAGCGAAACGTGCTTATTTTTTCACATCACGTTTGTATATATTCCATCAATGGATGTGCGTGGACGTAAGATAAAAAAATTAATTTTAATTACAAACACATTGGTCTATACCAATTTTATTCCTAAAGTTGTATGACTTATACATTGCATTTAAATTGTTTAGGTTAATTCTAAAGCAACATGAAGTAGAAAATGAATGCGGAGAAACCAACGCTCGATGGAGAGATTGTAATGTTTTATGGTGATTGTAGAAAATCTAGCCAATTTGGTTATCGTTTCGAATTCGATCAACTAGATCAAACGTAGTTACTCATATAAATCTATATTTATATATCATACACTCCAAAGAGCAACCCCTATCAATTCAAAGAAAATGGAAAAACCGACCGTTGGATGAGTTTATTACAATAAATTATGAGTGTGGTAAAAAATTTAGCCAATTTCACCATATTTTCGAATCTGATCGGATTGGTCAACCGTAGTCACTTATATGTTTTATTGGTTGACCGATGCCGTGATAAATGCGAAACATGCTTATTTTTTCGCATCACGTTTGTATATATTCCATCAATGGATGTGCGTGGATATAAGATAAAAAAAAATTAATTTTAATTACAAACACATTGGTCTATACCAATTTTATTCCTATAGTTGTATGACTTATACATTGCATTTAAATTGTTTAGGTTCATTCTAAAGCAACCATGAAGTAGAAAATGAATTCGGAGAAACCAACCGCTCGATGGAGAGATTGTAATGTTTTATGGTGGTTGTAGAAAATTCAGCCAATTTGGTTCTCGTTTCGAATTCGATCAACTAGGTCAAACGTAGTTACTCTTATAAACCTATATTTATATATCATACACTCCAAAGAGCAACCCCTATCAATTCAAAGAAAATGGAAAAACCGACCGTTGATGAGTTTATTACATAAATTAGGAGTGTAGTAAAAAATTTAGCCAATTTCACCATATTTTCGAATCCGATCGGATTGGTCAACCGAATGGAGAAAGATATATGCACATATATAGAGAAGATAATACCCACACACACACACACACATACAATATATAGATAGATATATAGAGCTCGCTATACACACACACAGATATAATAGATATATATATATATAGAGATATAAACACGCACACATATTTTATATATATACGTATGTAGGTATATAAACACACACACATATATGATATTGAGAGAGATATCTATATAGAGATATATATATAGCTAGAGCTCGCTCTATATATATAGACGAAAACACACACACACACCACACACAGACATATAGATAGATGATTGAGATAGAGATAATATATATATATCTATATGACGATATATATATATAGCTATAAACACACACACAAAATATAGATCTATATGGTAGATAATATATAGAGATATAAAAACACACACACACACACACATATACACACACATATATAAACACACACATATATCTACATATATAACACACACACACATACATATATATATATATATATATATATAAACACACACACACACACACACACACACATATATATAATATTTTGCGGGCTTTTACGGGCCAGGCCTAGCGGGCTTTTGGTGGCTGGGCCTATGGGCCGGGCCGGGTTTTTGCGGGCTTTTTTGCGGGCCTCCATCGGCCCACCAAGGCGGGCTTTTGCGGGTTTTTTGACGGGCCGGGCCGGTCCAAAAGCCCTGCGGGCCGGCGGGCCTCCATCGGCCCACTTGATCCGCGGACTTTTTTATGAGGCCTAAATTTTACCCTTAGAACCAAATAAGGTAAATAATTTCAAATTCACTAATTAAATCATAATTTTAGCTCTATTTTAAATTTCAAATTCAAATTCCGAAATCTAGAATTCATCATTGAATAATTTTCAAACATCTAAGATTAAATACATTCGTATGAAATCAATATACCTAAGATGTAGGTATCGAATACTTATATACCTATATTATAGGATGAAAAACTTTAGAACAAAAATTTAAACATTATTACTTCAATTGTATCTATATGGTAGGTATTTAGTATCTATATAGTAGGTATTTAAAGTTGTATAGTAGAGATTTGACCTACATAGACATACGAAGCAGGAAAAAGATACATAGAATATATTACCAATCTAATCAAAAGGTACAAATATGTACATAAAAACCTATACCTAATTAAAAGATAAAGGTATGAAAGAGAAAGTGAAAGATAATGAGAGAACCTAGCTTAGATATAGAGATATAGAGAAACTTGGAAATTTTTAAAACTTGTGAAATCTTACCTATAATTAAGGCATGTAAATGTGAAATAAAAATATTTGATCAAATTCTATGGCAAATGTTACCTATAACACCATAATCGATTCTATATCAAACGTAAGAAAGAACTTCTTACCAAGTTTATAATAAAGGTAGCTGCAAATTGAAGAAATCATGTTAGTAAGACCTAAAAACAAATGAAGAAGGGAGAAACCACACAAAAAATACATATATGAGAGAAATGAAATAAACAAAAAAATCAGAAGTATGCGTTGGAAAGAAGAAATGCATGGAAGAAGGAGAAGAAAAAAGAGATGATTCGGTAGACAAGAAGAAGAAGAAGAACAAGAACAAGAACAAGAAGAACAAGAAGAACAAGAAGAAGGAGGAGGAGGAGGAGGAGTAGGAGGAGGTGGAGGAAGGAGGAAGGAGAAGGAGACAATATGTAATAGGCAATAGCAGAAAAAATAATGTCTTAATATATAACAATTTTCTTTTGAATTCAATCAAGGATCTAATAATGTTAATTAAAGTCAACATATTAAATTTGCTAATTTTACATTAGCAAGATTGCAATAATTTAGGATTACAATTTATATATTGTTATAAATATTATATAAATGTGGTTGTCCACTGTAAATACTCATTAGTTATGCCCTTATGATGTAAACACTACTCCTATATAAAGGGGTCTAATGAGAATGAAATACACACTTCTACCTCCTCCTACATTTTGTTTCTCTATTCTATCTCTCTCATATTCTCTAGTTTATAACATGTTATCAGCACGAATTTGCTCTTATTTTTCTTCTTCTTCTTCTTCTTCTTTTAACTCCATGATGATCCGCAAGCCTTATGGTGCAACATAGTTGCTTACGACCAAGGCTAATGATCTATGAGTTTTTCTTCTTTCTCTCCTAGATGAATATGAATTTTCTTTATGCGATCATTTACATATATTTGTATGTATCTTTTATATAATATAATTATTGAAAATTTAAATTTCATATACTACAATGAGAACTACATGTTCCATTGCTCAAGACTCGAGTCCTCTGGCCGAGTAGTCTTAGAACCTATGGTTCTATAGACATCACACGAATGTTTTTCTCGTGTGTTCTATATGGGATCCATTGTTCATATTTATGAACTCTTCGAAACCTTTGTTTCGTATATGATTTTTCTATCATTTTTCATAGAACATATTGTTCTTATAATTATGGATCCTGATATATCTCATCTTTTCTGTTTGTAGAAAGATGATGCATCTAACAAAATTGGACTTAGATCTTCTTAAAATTTCTGGCAAGAACTATTTGATGCAGAAATTCACGTTATGGCTAAAAACCTTGGAAATTAATGCCATCAAAGTTGACAATAAGTCATCTGTGCAAGATCTCTCCAAGCCTATGATTTCTTGCGTTATCATCTTGATAAGATCCTAAAAGATGATTACCTTACTGTGAAAGATCCACTTGAGATTTAACAAGCATTGGCTGATCGATTTGCTCACTAGAAAACCATTGTTCTATCTAGAGCAAAATATGAATTGACGCATTTTGCGCCTTCAGAACTTTAAATCTTTCACTGATTTTCAATTCTGCTAAACATATGATTACCTCCCAACTAAAATTACGTAGAGAATCTGTCAGTGAAGATAACAAGCTCAAAGTCTCTGATTTTTTTTTTTTTTTGTGGACAATGGAAAACATATTAATTACATGATCGGCGGCGGTTTTCTTGACACTGATAAATTTTAAGTCTATGTTTAGGTGTATTTTTTTTTTCTATTTATTTTGTTTAGTCATTTTAAGCCTATGTTCTAGGACCGATTAAACGTAATTACATTTTCTTATCTTTATCTGTTTAATCCCATTTATTATGTTTAAATTACATTTATTACAATTCTTTCATAACCAAATTTGTCATGAGAATTATTATTATTATTATTGTTATTATTGTTATTATTATTGTTATTATTATTATTGTTATTATTGTTATTATTGTTCTTATTATTGTTATTATTGTTATTATTGTTATTATTGTTATTATTGTTATTATTTGTTATTATTGTTTTATTGTTATATTGTTATTGTTGTTTATATTGTTATTATTATTGTTGTTATTATTGTTTAGTTATTATTATTCTTATTATTATTATTTTATTATTCTTATTATTCTTATTATTATTATTATTATTTTTTTTTTTCTTTTATTATTCTTATTATTCTTTTTTTAAAGATGTCATTTTGAAATGTTATATTATAATACAGGTAACACAAATATCCCCATGATAATTAAGGTCACCTCTTAATAACCTGTCACTAAAATTAAGCTTAATTACCAAAGCTGCCACTGCCCTCTTCCCCCTAACATCGTCACTTTTACCTCTTAAAATCTTAGCTCAGGGCTCTGACCTCTCATACCCTAAATCGAAGCTCGTCTGGACAGTCTCGACATTTGCGGTACGGCCTCGTCGTCGGACCTAAGCTTCGATCTCACTTGAACAACACTGATGGGGAGCCGAAGGTGATGCAGAGGCGTTTGAGGAGAGAAGCGTGGAGCCCAAATAGAGTAGAGTCGTCGAGAGAAGCCAATTTCGGGTTTCGACCGATGGAGAATCAGATAATTTTTGGTGGCGGCAATTGCAAACTAGTGGACGCGCCATCGACGGCGGCGGCAGAGAGTGGGTGATTGTCGTCGGAAGTGAGTTCTCCCGGGCGGTGAAGTCAGTACAGATTTGATGGGAGTTTTGGTGGAAGTGAGTATCAGAGGCTTCCTCCTCCCCACAATTGAAAACAGTTGAGCTCTCTCTCTCTCTCAAGTTGACTTCAACGTCGTCTTTGACTATCTCAAATTAAATATTATCACTCTCTGGAATTTAGTATTTGATTAACTGATTCAATTCAAGATATTATTTGAGCTCTGGTAGGTATTAATGGAGTATTCACAGTTCAGCTACTTGAATTAGAGGAGCCAATGCACATATGAAGATCATTCACAATATTGATCATTCTTGTTGCACATATATGATTAACAATTTAAGATAGAAATATATATCAACACAAGAGTCTTCTTGTTGTAAATGTTTGTGTAGAAGTCCAACATAGCTGAGCCCAGAAGAATATGTAATGTATTTTGAGAATTTCCTCTGTTGTTGCACACCTCATGCTTTCAAATTTTCCTACAAGTTGATTATTAGTAATTTTCGTTATGCCAATTCGAAAAGTTGAGCATTCTGTTTCTACCCAAACAATTGCAAGACCTTGATATTCTAATTATGTTTTGAACTTATTGATTATCTAAATGTTATCAAATTCAGTTGTCAGCAGCTTTCTAAATGTTGAAATCCTTCAAATTGACAAATTTCCACATTCATAAAAGAAAAGTGAAAAGATGATGCCTACGTATCACCAGGAAATGCATGTTGGAGGAGATCCGACCTTCATGTTTTGGTCTATCCAATTTTCTGTTCAATTGCATAGGTCCTTCTACCGTGTGGTATAGTTGCCACGTGTTCGAGTAATCTAATGTGACTTCTGTTCATTATATAGTTGGAATGATTTGGAGTGGAGAAAGAGTATAAGCTAGAGTGCTTGAAGAAAACATGACTGCCTACTTTAATATGCTACAAGGTTTTCTTCTTCTTTCACATGGGAGTATGGTTGGTGCAGAGCCTACTCTTTCTTCTTGTGTCCGCGCATTTGTAAAGCAAGTTGTTGACTCCAGTTTTAAGTTGATGAAGGAATCTATCTCATTGTATGGTAATCTCCCTCTCTCTGTCTCAAAGCACAGGCACCCAAAACCCATCTATACTCACACACTCACACAATTAGTCTTTAATAACAGCGCGTGCATTGGCTGAGGATGTGCAATTTGATTTGTGGAATATGTATTTATATGAACAATTTTTCTTGGCATATCTTGTCCTTGAGCACTTCATTTCTAGTTAGTTTCACTTATTGTTTATCTCAATAGTCTGTGGTGTATGATCATGAACCTCATTCTAGAGTCAGGCTATGTGTAGGAGACTGGAAGTCTAGCTAATCCTTATATTAATGGCTAATGAAGGTCAAATTTTTCTTATAAATCTTTACACCATTCTGGTCCTTTGCTTCTATTTGATTGAATTTATTGGAGTTGAACAGTATTGATTGGAATATGCTACAGAAAATGTATCCTTATCTTCACTTTGAAAGCACACTTGCAGGAGCAGTGAATAAAGACTGGAAACTGTCGATTCCACAGTTGGCTGATGCAATATGGGAAGCCTGTTTTTCTCTTAAGAAGACCCCTGCCACAAATGTCATAGCAATTAGCTATTGTAATTGCTCTCTGTTTGTTATGGTGCAGTTTAGTATTTGGTAACTCAACTGGACTCGGTCTTCAGCGGTAATTTCTGAACTTATTTTCTAATTACGATGCCATTTTTGAATCTGATATAGGTTTTGGGTGCTGAATGATTTGAATTATGTAATAATTGCATGTCACTGACAATGTCACTAATTAAGTCATTGATCAAGTCACTAATTAAGTCATTAATCAAGTCACTGGTCATGTCATTAGACAAGTCGGGTCCCTAGTTAGTGAGATCACTGGCCATGTCACTGTTAACCTTAAGTCACTGGTCATGTCACAATCATGAACATGTCATTGATGATCTTCTCATTTTCAAAATTTTGCACAGGATACACAAACAGGACACAAGGGCCAGGGTCAAAGAAAAGAGAGGGAAGAAAGTGAAGAAGCAAGAAGTTCTAGCCAGGAAGAAAAAGAAGAGTAGCAAGGACAAAAGAATGGTATATGTCAGAAATTGTTGGAGCTGAAACCAAGAATGCCTCGTGGAATTTTTTTGTATAAATTGTATGATGAACAAGTTGTTCTTTATCATTCAAGAGTACAACAAGATGTTGAAGCCAAGCCATGTGTCCCAATAGTTTATTAATAGATAAAATGTTGTTTTTCTTTATTGACTATAGAGCTCAATTTTGCATCTGGGTTTTTGTTTACTTTTCTCTACTTATCGTGCTTGCTTTTCATGGCAGATGTATTATCCACAGAGCAATGCTTGCTCGCACAGCTAGTCTTTCTTATTTAATTATTTTATGATAGTTATGCGACTGTCAAAATACATGACTTTGACCTTGGATCATGCTCATTTGATCAGTTTGTAATAGAAATACCAGCTGATGTATTTGTTTTTGATAGTATACCAAACAACTATCATCGCAACTTGGCTAGTGACATGATTAGTGACTTTATTGATGACTTGAGGTTAACAATAACTTGGCCAGTAACATAGCCAGTGACATGGCCATAAACTTGGCCAAGAATTGACAGCGACATGACTAGGAATTAACAATGACATAGTCAGAGACATGTATAACAGTAACCGGTAACTTGGCCAGCTAGTGATCTGGCAATTGAAGTCACAGGCCAAGTCAATGACAACGTTAGTGACATGATTAGTTACATGGTCAGTCACATACATTGTAAGTGACATGATCAGTTACATGGTCAGTTACATACATTGTCAGTTACTTGGCTAGTGACATGGCCAGTTACTTGGTTAGTGACATGGTCAGTTACTTGGTTAGTGACATGGTCAGTTACTTAGTTAGTGACATGTGATTAATAGTAACTTGGCTATTAACTTGTGACTTGGCTACTGACAGTTACTTGGTTAGTGACATGTGATTAACAGTGACTTGGCTACTGACAGTTACTTGGTTAGTGACATGGTCAGTTACTTGGTTAGTGACATGGTCAGTTACTTTACTTGGTTAGTGACATGTGATTAACAGTGACTTAACTATTAACTTGTGACTTGGCTACTGACAATTACTTGGTTAGTGACATGGTCAGTTACTTGGTTAGTGACATGGTCAGTTACTTGGTTAGTGACATGGTTAGTTACTTGATTAGTGACATGTGATTAATACTGACTTGGCTATTAACTTGTGACTTGGCTACTGACAGTTACTTGGTTAGTGACATGGTCAGTTACTTGGTTAGTGACATGTGATTAACAGTGACGTGACTATTATCTTGTGACTTGGCTACTGAAAATTACTTGGTTAGTGACATGGTCAGTTACTTAGTTAGTGACGTGATTAACAGTGACTTGATCGACTATTATCTTGTGACTTGGCTACTGACAATTACTTGGTTAGTGACATGGTCAGTTACTTAGTTAGTGACGTGATTAACAGAGACTTGAGGTTAACAGTGACTTGACCATGAGAAAAGACTCATATAGATTGACAGTATGAGGTACAGAAACATAAGTGGAAGAATAAAGATTTGATAGCTGCCAGGCAAGTATTGACATTCTATGAGAGGTCAACATTACTGAACACTATTCATTATTACATATTGAAAAAGAATGGGTGGATAGGAAGCTCCTGATAACCACACAAATTAAAGTTACTCAAGTAATTCCATGGTGAAGGATGATGCAAATATTGGTGTACTAGGATCCAAAGCTGGGATCACCTGCTTAGAGCAAAAAAAATGTAATTAGTCAGGCCAAGTCCCTTAGTGAAGTCACTGATAACCTCAAGTCACCTAAAAAGTCACTGATTATGTCACTGTGAATCCCTAGCCAATTCACTATTGACATCAAGTCACTGGTTTTATCACTGACCAAGTTACTGGTTTTATCACTGACCAAGTTACTGATCATGTAACTGTCAAAGTCACTGATTGAGTCACTGTCAATCACATGACACAACTTAATAAATGAAGTTGTTTTCGAATTCTAAACACAACTTTAAACAAGAACAACCTTTTTTTAAACTCAAAATGGAACCAAACTTCATTCATTGGATACCTAAACTGTTACAGAGAGATGACAAAGGGAAAGGAAGGTGGCATTCTGCTCTTTCGAACTAATCATTAGAATAATATAATGACTATCTTCTTTTGTTTTTTCTTCCTAAGAAACCATGTTAGCTACACAGGTCCTACAGAAAGTATGCAAATACCACGAGATCCTTGTTGAGAGAATGTCATAAATCATAATCTTCATCGTGACATCCTGCGTAGAACAAAAGACACATCAGAAATCAAGTATAACATAGATCAAATCACCAAATATTTAACGCATGCTTAAGATATCTTGAGATATGGGACCTGAATCAACTTTCCTTTCCTTTTTTCTCTTTTTCTTTTTGCTCGTTATTAAAACTGATTTCCCATAGAATCCATACTTTAAGATGATAACTTACATTATCCATTGGGTATTGTCTTGGTGATTTATACAGAAGAAACCCCATACTTGATTTACAATAGAAGTATACCATTAGGCCTCCAGAAAGCTGGGTGTACTAATAAATTTGTATTCATAAACACTTCAGTCTCAAACAAACAAGCAAGTTCTCAAAAAGAGAGAGTAGATTATCATCCAAAAACCGAGAACAATTCAAACTATTAATACAGACACAGGCATGGAAATCCCCAAGTAAATCACTAGGCTAACAAGTTAATAACCAAGCAACTCAATACCATTGGGAATCAATTCATTATATTTGTATTCCAACCAATTCTAGCCAATGCAAGAAAACAACATCAACGGGAAAACTAAACAAATAATTGGTTCAACTGGGCACATTGATACTGCTAAGTTTAGACAGTCACAAACAATGTACTCCAACATAACCAAGCAAGGAATGATGACATCAATAAGACTCGATACCACTAGGAATCAATTCATTATATTTGTATTCCAACCAATTCTAGCCAGTGCAAGAAAACAATATCAACCGGAAAACTAAACAATTAATCGGTTCAACTGGGCACTACTTTGACAGTAAAGAATCTTTATACAACTAGAGAAATAATGCAACAAGTACAGAACCCCTCGTTCCAGAATCCATATTGATATCTAATTACAAACTTCACGGACAACAAAACCATCATTTCTATTCCCATACCACAAAACTAAGCATTTCAAGCTATTTTGCTAGAACTTAATTCCTCAGGACAAAACCAAAACAACTATCCAGAGGTCACAAAATCCTCACCAAAATATACAAGCAGGATAACTTTAACATTCAAAGGCAGCTATACATACACTTCCATTACAGTCCTAAATAATTCATATTCATTCAATCACTGAAACATATATAAATGAAAGAATAAATGATCAAGAGATCCACACCTTGACACATATATGGAAATAGAAGGCTTACTAATTCCAGAAGCTCTGCCGGTTACCAGAGCTGAGAGACCTGGTTTCAGCTCCATTTCTTCAGAAATTGAATAACGAAGGTGATGCTGACGAAGATGATGATGATTCTCTCCTCCAAGCATATTATGAAGATCCACAACTCTCTTATACCGCATCGGAAGTGAATGATACATTACCTGACACAGAAAACAAAATTTCACAACTCCTAGTCTACAAAATTCTGTTCCCAGTCGTCAATTTCACAGAAAAATGACTTAAAATGAATCGACCAACCTGATTCTTCATCCTTTCTTCAGCCTTCCAAACATCACATGAACTCAACAAATCAAAACTGCAGATCCACAAGAACCGAAAACACTCACAATGTTCGTGAACCTGTCAATCTTTCCAAGGGTCTAACTGATCGAAGGCTCCACCTCTCCAGATCCTGCGACGCTCATCTCGAACTCTTCCCTCTGTGCCATCTCCGAGTCTGAGACATCTCAAAATCAAAATCAAAATGCAAACCAATAACAACATCCAACAATTTCTTAATCCATATACCGACATAATCTTTAGAGGTAGCAGCCTTAATTCAAAATTGGCTGGAATAACAAAAATTTCAAATGCATACCAGAACCACAGAGAGAAAGATCTAGCAAAGAATGGAATAAAATTAAAGAGAAGAAAAATAAGAAAGAAATCGAATGCGATGCGGAGAGATAAGGATAGAGGATGAGCTGAAGAACACAAACCATTGGTGGCGAAGAAGATCGGCGAAGGGAGGAGTTCTTGAGCAAAACGTCTATTGCCCCCCAATAACCGTCTATTACCCTCCAATAGAGGGGTGATAAACCTCTATTGCCCCCCAATAGAACTGCAAGCTTTGATGTTTAATGATCAAAGTTTGCCCCTCAATAGCCTTGTATTGCCCCCCCAATAATTTTTTTTTTCCTTCCTTTCTTCTACCTCCATTTTCCCAAAGAAATAAAAAAAAATAAAAAAAAACAAAAAGAAAAGAGGGACGTCGCTTGTTCCTTTCTTTTTATGATTAGTTCCATTGGGTATGCCCTTCACATGTGAGCCTGTGAGGCATGCATTGATGATATTGGAATTGAATCAATGCTTGCCAAAATTAAAGAAGACAAACAATGGCTTGGTACCAATAGCCCAAAGCATGATTGCTAAAAGTCTAAAACCGTACATTTGATATGCAAAATTTGGAACTACAAACATCGATGTTTAATGAACTTCCTCTCAGTTCAGACCAAACTTCAAAATCAGATTGATCCCGACACTAGCATTAGAGGACGGCACGACACCAGCGACCCAACTGACCTAATGAGACAAACTCTTGAACCTCCATAACTAGTACCAGAATCCTCTGAGAAGCTCCTGCGCTCGACACCAAAGAGGTGGACTTGAAATGAGCACTGGAGGAGGAAGGAAGGCTTCGACGTTGGCAAGCTTGAAGAAGGCTTGTGAAGCGCGACCTCGTCCTCCTCCCCAGGTTGGAGATTTAGCTGGCCACGTCCCCAGGAAACTTTCTCCAGTGAAGGGGGGGTGGGAGAGAGAGAGAGAGAGAGAGAGGGAGAGAGAGGTCGTGCTGGAGAGAGAGTGTGTGTTGTGCTGCAGAGAGAGATGGAGAGTGGCATAAAAACTAATTTATTAATTAGGTTAAGGTTAGAATTATCATTTTACTTCAAATTGAGTTAGTGAGAATAAAAATTTGTTGCTGGGTTAAGTGGGATAATTTTAGCTGATTTTGGTGCTTTAAGTCAAAGACCCTAAAAATAATAATAAATAATGAAATTTTGGAATATGTTTAAGGAAAACTGAATTGGGAGAAAATTGAGTGTTCTTTAATTGATAATAGAGGTCTCTTTATATAGAGCATTACAAGCATAGAGATACAGTTGTACATGGAAACATAATCGTACATTGATTGGAAATCTCCTAAGATTCTCCAAGAATATCTCTAATATAAACCCTATTTCAATTAGAGCAAGTAACCTCGAGTTTGGGCCAGACACATTCTGGATTTACTTGAATACTCCCCCTTGTGTCGCCCAAACATGGTGCTCCTCTCGTTGCCACATTAATAACCTTGCCGAGTAACAAAAACCCAGTGGGACAAAAATAACCTCAGTCGAAGGGGAAAAAGAGCACAACATACCCTTTGCGTTTCGAGACCATACATGTAGACATCTCCCCCTAATGACTACGATCATGGGAGTTCAGATAACTTCCGCAAATGATGCTACCAACATGTTCTTCGAAAGTGAAATTTAGGCAATGATTTAGTGAGCAAGCCTGCCACACTGTCCTCAGATTGAACCTAGTTCACTTTGATCTTGAGGAGAGTTTGTTGTTGCTGAGTGTTGTCGCTTTTGATGTAGCCTTGCTTCATTTGTTCAAAACAAGCAACATTATCTCAAATGCTCGTAGGCTCATCTGTGGTAGACTTCAAACCACAATTTTTCGAACATGCGTAATTAGGTATCCAATCCATATACATTCATGAACCACTTCATGAAGAGCAATGATCTCTGCATTGTTCGAAGATATAGCGATAAAGGTCTATTCTATAGACCTCCAAGATATCACGGTCTTTACCCATGGTGAACACTTAACCAGTTTGGAAATGACCTTTGTATGGGTCAGAGAGATACCCAATATCAGCAAAACATTCCAAAACACATGTTGTTTTTGAATTGGGGATAACGGACGTAGGCCAGTGTTGGCGGCGTTCCTGGTGTGTGATGGGTCTGAATCAATCATCTCTCAATAGGGATAGAACAAGCCCATATCAATCGTACATCTCAAGTATTGAAAGATATCTTTTACACCAATCCAATGCATGGCATCGCGTTGGTGCAGAGCTATATCTTAGCTAACAAGCTCGTGGTGAGATGTCCGGTCTTGTGCATTGAGCTAAGTACAATAATGCGCCTATTGTACTTAACTAGGGCATATTTACCTCTAGCACATCTTCGTCATCATCCTTCGAATGAAGAGGATCCTTTTCAGGATCAAGACTATGGACGATCATAGGGGTGCTTGAAGGCTTAACCTTGTCAAAATGCCTAAGCATCTATCAACACAATGCTCAAGTTCCAAATCAAGACATAATCGTGTTCTCCCATAATCCTTCATCTCAAACTCGAATTTCAAGTGTTCAGCGGTTTCTCTTAACTCTTTAAAGGCTTCTAATGAAGATTATGTCCAACATGAACCGCGATAGAATCCGAAATTTGTTATGGAAACACATGGGCATATCCCTTCCCAATCAAGTAGTCACTTTAGTGAGCATTTCAACCTTATTGTAAACGCGTTCCGTGGTCTAAAGCCACTTGACTTGGGTAAATGAAGTTCACCATGAACCTTCATGTACATTCCATTTCTAGATCCCCATAGAGATACGTAGTGACCACATTTGTAAACTACATGTTTAGTTATTTGAAAACTACCAAACTGACAGTGTAGTGGAGTGCAATGACATCCATTACGAGAGAATATGTCTCATCGTAGTCGATTCCAGGGCGTTTTGTGAGAAGCCTTGCCCCATAAGGCGAGATTTCGATCTCTTTTTCTCATCATGCTTTCTAACGAATACCTATTAGTCAATAGGTTTTATGCTGTGAGGTGTTGGCATCATTGGCTAAAAAAAAACCTTTCTCTTCGTTAGAGAACCCAACTTAACCTGGATAGCATCTTTCCATTTAGGCCAAATCTCTCTACATTGGCATTCATTCATCAACGGAGTGTGGTTCGATATCATCACTCAACAAACTCATGCGCAACTACATCATCAATTATGATGGAGTTTCTATTCCACGTCTCATGTACACTAATGTAAGTTTCATGGAGCTCTATATTCTCAGGAATAGGTTCTGACGTTGAGGTGTCCCCCAATGATAATCATAACCCGGAAGATACTCATGAGACTGATTTTGAGTGTCGATGATCAAAGGATTGGAATGTGCCAAAGTATCATTCGAAATCATGGGCCTCCCACGCATCCTAGCTGGGACCATGGCCTATAATGCCAGATTGCCACTTTCTTTGGCATTGGCGCCATGCCTACCTCCTTGTAGGGTGGCGCTACGTCCTCTGGTAGGGACGTCCTTCCTTGCAGACATGTTTGCAGCATATTTGTGTGATCTCGTCACTTTAGTAGGGATCGGGATGAGACATAGTGGGGATAGACCACAACAATTCCTATCATTCCTGCTGAACATCTATGTTCTTATCTCCCCATTACGATGGGAAGACTGTCTCATCAAAGCGACATCCGTAAATCTAGTGGTAAAGAGATCGCCTAACAAGGGCATGAAGTAGTGGACGATTGTTGGAGTCTCAAATCCAACTGAGTTGCCCATTTGTCTGTAAGGACCCATTATAGAGCGCTGTGGCGGCTCAATTGGCACATAAAGGCACACTCAAATATGCGTAAGTACGATACTTGTACCCAATCACAAGTTGTAAAGCAGAGGTTGGTTGAGTGGCGGTGGGTCGTAGATGAATTAGTATAGCTGCATGCAATATTGCATCACCCCCCAAGCAGATATAACAAAATTATTGGGCATTACCAATGTCCGGACTACATCGTAGTCATTTCCGCGAAACCAATTGGAGTGTTTATGGGAATACAATGTCCAACATTAGTCTCAATGCAATAACCATCGAAAGTCTTCGATGTAAACTCTCTAGCATTGTCAAGTCCAATTGACGGAAGAGGATGATCCAGGGAGTGAGCCTAATATCATATGACATTTGCTAGGAGTGTAGCATAAGCAGCATTTATAAGTGGACAATGGCACAACAAGTAACCAGCGTGTTTGTGTGTCAACCAAAATCATGAGATATTTAAACATCCGCAAGTTGGTTGAACTAGTCAACCAACGTCATGGATAGGGACTACGCTAGCCCTAGGCTAGTGGTTGACGGAGGTGGTGCCCTAGGCAGCTGCGTCAATCACACTTAGTCCAGAAATCAACTTTTGATTCATGCTTCATTTTGTTCGAAAGAAATGATGTCTATGTGAAGTTTTTAGTAGACGGATCATCATATCATGACTAGGATGATCTATTCTATCGTGATAAAGCCAATATGTGTCTAAATCCAAGAGATCTTCTCTCATAACTTTATTGAATTTTATAGCTCGAATAGTGACATAGAGTCCACTAGAGAGACACATAAACTTCTCTAAGATTCGCCTTTGTTTGCAATCATTAGAGGTATTGCAAAGGAACTCGATCATTTTCGTTCTCTATATGCATTTTCACATGAAATTCGTTGGCTACTCATAGGTGTGATTTGCCCTAGGAGCGTAGAGAGTTTTTGCGACAGTAATCAAGGTGCCTTTTGGTAAGGGAAACTTGGGCTATTCCATGTCCTTGAATTAATATTGATGACCCAGCCATCATAGTCACAAAGTCATATGCTCATAATCAAAATGAATTCATAATGAAAAGAACTCGAAATTTTATTCATAAGCCAACGGAGGTACATGATTGTCTCTTTGACCCAAGAAAACTAATCCAAAATGCTAGCTAATGCATAACAATGGTAGACGTTTAACTTCTTTCAGTAATTCAAAAATAAATGTGACCAGGTGAGTAGAGAGATGTCGGTGGAGCAAGGCTCGCTTAAGTACCACTAATTTCAGAACCTTCCTAGACATCACACTTACTTTGGGTGAGCCTACTTTGAAGAAAGACCAAACCATTGACATTTACTACAAAAATATATGGCAATTGCCTATTACATCTCTTGAAAAAAATAAAGACTTAAACAGAATTGGCAATCTATTGATCCCAGCCAGATTTGTAGTCTTTAACCTTTCACTCTAGATCATCTTTTTGTTCTTCTTGTTCCACATAGTAAGCTTCTCTTGCTTCACAATATGCTTTGTAGGCGGTGACAATTTCTTCACGAGCTCTACAAATGTGTGCCCAATGACCATATACTTCACATCAAGAACATACATCTCTTTGCTCAGACTCCATTGATTGAGGCACTTTGACAGCGTCATTTAGATGGCTCTTAGTGTTAGTGGCGCCACCAACATGGCCAGAGGCGTTGCCACCCTCTCTCTTTCCACGTTTACCTCTTCTGTTCCGTGTTTGCCTATTTTGGCGGTTACCTTCCTAAGTAAAGTGATTATATGGACCAAAACGTCCAGAAGTATCCCTAAGATTAGGTTTCGCTCTTGGCGCCCTCTCTCAGAGGCGCGAATATAATTGGATTCCGGAATGTGCTCTGTTTCCATGGATCTCAAATTATAGTTCTTCACAAGGATGTTGTCATGCTTTTCATGTGACATTCATAGCTCCAATAAGCTCATGAAATCTTGTGATCCATCCTGCAGTAACATCAATTCGATAGTTCTTAGCAACCATCAATGCAGAGACGGAGAAGGTAGAGAGAGTCTTCTTAATCAACATCGCATATGTGATCTCTTTACCACAAAATTCCATTAAGGATTTAATGTGAAGTGCTTCCGAGTCAAGAACTGCCTTGAAATTACAGAAGCATAGGCTATACCATCTCACTTCTAGGTCAGGAAGTAAGGAGTCACGGACGTTACCAACTCTTTCTTTGATTTAGACCCATAGCCTTTTGGGATCTTTTTCATTCATACACTCGTACTTGAACGAATCATCCATATGACGAGTCATTAGGATGATGGATTTCTCCTTATTTGCCTTTAAGGATACTCTATTTTCTTCCAAAGCTTGAGCTTGCTCAACATGTAGCGCGTCCTGTCTAGGCTAGAGAATCGTATCCAGGATTCCATCGGCCTTGAGATGCAGGAGGACATCACGAACTCATCTATGATATTTAGAGCCAGTTGTTCCTAATGGAGCAAAGTCCAATTTGTTCAGGTTACTCATCCTGAAAGAGAATAAGAAATTAGGGTTAGTTTCTGTTAACGTTAGAGATTGAGCGGGATCTCTAGTTAGCTATAAATAAAGAAAGAGAGAGAGAGAGAGAGATTGACACAAGATGTATAGTGGTTCGCCTCCGCATGAGCGGGAGACTACGTCCACTTGAAAGCTATACTAGTGTGTCGAGCCTTGCGGCCTAACAAGATTACAAGAGATGTAATGAATGTGTTGGGTTGTGGGAGGAGGCATTCCTTTTAGATGAAGGAATGCTTCTCATTTACTTGTTCTTCGATGTGGGACAAGCAAAGTTACTATTCTAGTCTATTTAAATGTAGAAAGCTATGTTTGTGAGGGCAACTTTGCAAGGCCGGAAAGGTGGCTTCCCGGCGACGGATTTGCGACTTCCGGATACCGTAGCGTAGCTTGAACATAGGGCTACAAGATGCAAGTAGCGGTTGGGCCTCACCATGGCTTGTGGGTGGTTCCAAAGAGGGTGTTAATTATGCTTGGTGAGATAGCAAACTAGTCATGCTAGTAGAGGTATCTACAAGTCCCCGAAGTCCGCAAGTAAGAGGAGCTTCTTGGTTGGGGAGTTATACACATGATGTCACCAAGCATAAGTAACCGGGCGGTACGGAGCCCCTACAAGTCCCCGAGCTCCGTAAGCAAGAAGGGACTCTTTTAACCTACACAATGAAAAAACGCGCATATGTAGAATGCTTGTTGTATTGGTTATCGCTCGTATTAATGGAATGCGAAAAGAATTCGATTTGTAGCGAATACCAAATGGTAGAAAAACTCAATATTCCATTAATGTGTATGAACATGTAAAATATTGGTAGTTGTATATGTGGATCTTATGGCCATATAACACGCACAATAGATAGTGGAAAGTGTAATGGGTGTCCATAAATTTGTGGGAGTAGTCCCGGTGACATCGTATGAAGCGTTTGTGAACTTGGGGCTTAAGTAAAGCATGTTGGACATGATCGAGCAAGTTGGGTTGTTCGAGCAAGTGGGTGTAGTTGAGTGTGTAGGCGTTGTGCGAGCATGCGAGGCGTAGCCCAAGCGCAAGTCGTGGCCAAACTCGATACCCAAGCGAGTCGAAACCCGAACAAGTCGTTTATCCGAGCATGTTTATTTAAGTCGTAAGTCTCACAAGCTTCTAGATGCATGTCACAAGTAATTGAATTTAAGCATGTATGTGTGTAGCATGTACTTGTAGTAAAGTTGCTAATAACATTTTATAGGCATGCTTAAGGGTTATAGAGACATGTATAGTCATGGTATCGGCGGTAGCTCAAATTGTAAGAGCGTAAAGATAAGAGGAAGGCACTTATCTTATGCCGATTTGAGGTTCATTGCTGTGGCGGATAAAGTACTCCGATAATGTCCGTCGACTCGTAGTTGCGGTGAATGCTCCATAGAAATAATTGAATTTCCTTGAAACAAAATAGATGATTAATATGTAGATTTGTAAAATCGACATAAATAATTTGCATATGTACTTTGATAAAATTATAAGCAAAGTGTATAAGCAATATTGACAACACATGACATATTTGCTTGTGTGCCCTTATGTGAATTTCGAATTGCAATGAGATGCGTAAGGAAGCATGTTCAACAAGCTGTTATGTATGTTGTAGACGCCGGGGCCTATACATGTAGGATTATGAAAATGTGATGATTTTGCATAGATGAGCATGCTATATATGCAAAGTAGTTCGTAGTTTGAACTTGGCCAAATATGTCTAGTTGACTTCCACAGGTGACTCATGTGGGCATGTTTTGTTAACCCACTTGGATCGCAAGTATATACATATATATACATATATATATATAGCTACATAGCTCATTATAACACATGCAGTGTGGTGCTATATAGGACAAGCGTAGTCATGAGACTTGGACTTGGTGCACACTAGTTTGTGAACTTGGGAGCATGTGCGAGCAGTTCACATTTGTGTAAGAGATAACTGACAAAGAAGTTAATTTATTTGATAATTAGCGTGTGGGCGTGTGAAGTGTACGTGCATGCATGTGTCTAATAATCTCCCAATTTACGCAAAAAGCATAAGCACGTGGTGCATGCATAGTAAGGAGGACCATAAATTAAAGGGAAACTTAGCTTGTCGGTGTGCAGAGCAAGCGGTTCGATGGTGGTCACCCAGCTCAGATGGCGTTATTCCTTGAATGGTTGGTGCCTGGTTGCCTGAATCGGCGGGGAGTTAGCCTTGCTATCAGAGTTGCTGGATAGCGGAGGCGCTGGAAGGAGCTGCAGCAGGGCGTTGAATGGAGGTGCAGCGGAGCCGCTGAGTGGCAGTTGCCACGGCTGGTGTGCTGGGTTGGGCGGAACTCGAGGTTGATGGCGCTGCCGCTGGTTGTGGAGCGCATAGCGGAAGAGAGTTTCGCTGATGGAGCTCCGTTGAAGAAACGTGGCGGTGTTGGGTTACCGCTGATGAAACTTAGCGGAAGAGAGCCGGCGGTGATGGAGCTTAGCTGAAGAAGCTTCCCGCCGATGGTGCTTTGGTGAAGAAACCTTAGCGGTGCTGGCCGCTGATGGTGACTAGCGGGAGAAAATACCGCTGACGGAACTTAGCGGAGCCCTTGAGGTTTAGCTGGGGAAGCTTTGGCCGGTGAGTTGGGCGAAGCGGAGGTTTTACCGTTGGTGGTCAAGAGTCTGGCGGAGACTCGAGCGTCCGGCGGAGAAGCAAGAGTTCGACGGAGCTTCAAAGTTGGGCGGAGTGAGCTGACGATTGATTCCCAGAGTAATGCAGTGAGTTGGTCGAAGGGATCTGCAGCGGAGCTTTGCGGCGAGTGTGCAGCGGAGACGTGCCGGAAGGGTTCGGCGGAGGCTGCCAGCGAGCCATGCTGTGAGCAGTGCAGCGGAGCGGAGGTTTTGCCGCTGATAGAGTTGGGCGGAAGATGTTGGCAGACTGGCCGGCGCTGTGGGCGGGCTGGCTAGCTGCTGGTGGAGCTGTGCTGAGTTGTGGCGGTGGAGCCCTTCCGGCGGAGACTCGAGATGGCTAGCGGAGGCCATGAATGGAGCTCGGAAGCCGCCTGATGGAAGGTCGGCGGTGCAAGGTCGGCGGAGGGGGCCCTGCTGGCGTGCTTGGCGGATGGGATCCGCTGATGGCGTTGGCCGTAGCGGTGCCGCTGGTGACAGCTAGCGGTGATGCTATGACGATGAGAGTTCAGCGGTGAAGTTCAGCTGTTAGCGGAGCTCGTGGTTGAGTTCAGCGGAGGGAGCTGGCGGCCTGAAGCAACGAAGAAGAAAAAGGGTGGCCAAAGCAGATCTCTGGGTGTCCAGATAGAATTTGCCGCCAAGTTTTTGTGTTTCTTTTTTTTTTTTTTTTTTTTTTTTTTTTTTTTTTTTTTGCAGTCAGCGTTGACTTTTGTGAGTTGGGCGTTGACCGACCCCGCCGGGCGTTGACCAGTCCCGACGGGCGTTGACCGACTCCTAATTGATGTTGAATGAGCGTTGACTCGATATTTTTGGGTCAAAGTTCGTGGTAGGTGACGAAGCCTTTGTGTTGTCGGCTTCCCACAGACGGCGCCAATGTTAACGTTAGAGATTGAGCGGGATCTCTAGTTAGCTATAAATAAAGAAAGAGAGAGAGAGAGAGATTGACACAAGATGTATAGTGGTTCGCCTCCGCATGAGCGGGAGACTACGTCCACTTGAAAGCTATACTAGTGTGTCGAGCCTTGCGGCCTAACAAGATTACAAGAGATGTAATGAATGTGTTGGGTTGTGGGAGGAGGCATTCCTTTTATAGATGAAGGAATGCTTCTCATTTACTTGTTCTTCGATGTGGGACAAGCAAAGTTACTATTCTAGTCTATTTAACATGTAGAAAGCTATGTTTGTGAGGGCAACTTTGCAAGCCGGAAAGGGCTTCTCCGGCGACGGATTTGCGACTTCCGGATACCATAGCGTAGCTTGAACATAGGGCTACAAGATGCAAGTAGCGGTTGGGCCTCACCATGGCTTGTGGGTGTTCCAAAGAGGGTGTTAATTATGCTTGGTGAGATAGCAAACTAGTCATGCTAGTAGAGGTATCTACAGTTTCGGAGCGAAAAAAGCTACTACGAAAACAAATAAAATTTCTGAGCGTAGTCGCTTCCAAGAAATTAGGAATTTTTAAGCGTAGTCGCTTCCAAGAAATTCAATTCCAAGAGGGGTTGGATTAGATCGAAACAATGACGTAAGTGGTCGATCATAAATTCTCTACAAACTCTAAGTTTGGAGATCTCAACAAGCTCCAAGCTTGGAGTGAGCACGAACCCCCACAGTTCGGCTTAATTAGGTCTCGCCTATGATGAAGAAAGGGAGGTAGAAGAAGGGAGTTTGCAAGTCCCCGAAAAAGAAGAGAAATTGAATTTAAAAAAAAAACTCTAAAAAAAATGGGAACGTTTAGTAAAAAATACCTCAAAATATGTCGCCGGAAATTGGCCGGAAAAGTCGCTGGAAAAGTGGTTGACCGGTGTTGACCAGAGGGTTGACCGGCATGACTGGAGGGTTGACCGGCGTTGACCGAATGCTGACGTGGCAGGCTGATGTCTGTTGCTCACATGGCAGTGGGGTCCAGTTTCTGACGTGGATATGGGGTTCGGTTTAAGACATGGCAGTGGGTCCGGATGCTGACTTGGCAGGCTGATGTCAATGGGTTGGGCTTTGACTTCTTCCTTTTGGGCTGGGCTGCTTCTTTCTTCTTCTTTTCTTTTTCTTTTCTTTTCTGCTGGTTTTTCTACAGAAGATAAGGCAGCCGGTTCAGCAAGTTTTAGGTCGGTTTTTGGACGTTTTCTTCCAGTTCCTGAATCTTCAGATCAAGGGGTTTCTGCTAGCAAAATTTGGTGGAAATTAGAGGTCCAGAAGATGGTGAACCGGTGGAATATTTGCTGAGGGTTGTATGGAGCTTCCATGGCCGGTTTGGTAGGTTTTCGGCCGGTTCTGGTGGTGCTTCTGCCAGTTCTGGATTCCTGGGGTCGAGCACTTCAAGTTGTGTGGCTAAGGCAGAAAAGGGTTCAAGGTTTTGTATAAAAATTTAAGGTTTTAGCTTCTTAAATCAAGGTTTGGCTATTTGTTTCAGGGTTAGAGTTTCGTGCTGATAACGTGTTTAAGGAAAATTGAATTGGGAGAGAATTGAGTTATTCTTTCATTGATAATAGGGCCTCTTTATATAGAGGATTACAAGCATAGAGATAGAGTTGTGCATGGAAACATAATCGTACGTTGATTGGATATCTCATAAGATTCTCCGAGGATATCTCTAATATAAACCATATTTCAGCTAGAGCAAGTAATCTTGAGTTTGGGCCAGACACATTCTGGATTTACTTGAACAGAATATTAATTATTAAGGAATAGTCAGATGGGAATGAGTTCAGCCATGTTCTGATCGGATTTTTTTTTTTTTCAAATTTATTCCATTTCCAATCCAACTTATTTCTGAATTTTAATACTTCAAACTTTCGGAATAAGATTAGAAAAAATTCAAAAACATTTTGGCTCAGCAGATGGAATCGAAATTTCTTATCCAAGTGACAGTTCTTTATCCTCTGATCTATGCTTTATGAGTGATCGAATGAAGTTTCCATCTTTTTAAAAAAAAAAAAAAAAAAAAAAAAATTAATTAATCCATCCCCGGTGGATTGGGACATCTAACAACAAATCAAGAATCGTGTTATTGCCAAAACAAAAAAGAAAACATGAAGGTCATCTTGACATGTGGCTCGACAACAAGTCAATTAAGTCGGGCCGACCACGCGTTGGCACGTCCATAACCAGAAATAGAAACTACGCATGGGACATACATTTAACGAGAAATAGAAGCTGTGCTCTGCTGTCAAATTAAATTCTTAGGTAAATAATGGTGGACACGGCTTGTACGCGGGGGGAATATTCTAACCATATGCATTTTGTCACCATGATCATTCACAATTAAAAACTTCCAATCAATCTGAATTATGTGAGCTATCTATATATAAAACAACTGAATTATTTGAGTTTCTGATCCAACCAATCTGAATTATTTGAGTTTCTGATCCAACTGAATTAATAGATAGTTTAACTAGATGAGGCTGATCATCATTTACCTGTCCCAACATGGACTCATGGACCATAAGTTAACCAGCTCACCACCAACTTCTTCATTGATTAATAAGTCTTACATCCACAGGTGTAATGTTTGCGACTGACCGTGAACTTCTTAAAACTTTTACAGTGAAGACTTTGATTTTGTTTTGTTGATATAAATGGATATATAACTGAGCTCACAATTTTTATGTGCAAAAAAAAAAAAAATTCATTTACGAGTAGCTATGCTCCGACTGAGTATAGTTTAATACCAAATGGTATTAAAATCGTTACTTCTAATGTAACAAAACTTTCTTTTTCCAATATTTTTGATTGGAAATGGAACCAGCTTACATCGCAGAGAGTTTTCAATGTGTTTTTATTTTTATTTTTTACATACTACTTATGAAAGAGGAAGAGTAAATTGGGAGCTTATTCCATTTACTGGCTGAGCCACATTAGGATGTTTAATTGAACAGCATCATCTCTCTTTCTCTTTCTCTCTCTCAACAGTACTTTGGGGGACATTTGCACCAATACAAATTTCTCCAATGCTATCTAATAATCTAAATGAGTCTCTACTAGGATTTGCAATAATAAAACTTCCCAGGTTATGCATACTATAAACAAGATTTAATCATGGAGACTAGGTTTTCGAGTTGAAAAGAACTAATGATTGTTATCACGGCCGGTCCTGAGTACCTTACGCGTGGTCCACGCGGATAACAAAAAGAAGATGCAATTGAGGGAGCGCTATATATTCCTTTATCCAAAAATTATGTAGTTTAGAATTGAATGATTGAGCCAATAATACAAGTTCACATGGAGTGATTATCAAACAAATATACATATATATATATATATATATTTCGGTGAGCTGTGAGCTGTTGGTAAGTTATAATTCCAACATTATAAATGTCACAAGTTTAATTCTCACTGACATATGTAATGGTGGGGAGAGCTAAGAGGATTGTATGTATTTGATTAAGTGGTAAAAGAGGATTTCAAAATTTTCAAAAAAGTTTAGAGGTCTAAATAGAAAATTTTGAGATATGACTAAAATCACCCTTTGTACATTACACATATATTATATAATGATTTTATGATTAAAAAAATTTTCAATATTAAAATTTTATTATCAACGTAATTTTAATATTTTATACATAATAAGAACAGAAAATTAAAAAAAAAAAATAATCAAATTAGTAAGATAAGACACTATGGTCACAATATTGTAGATCAATCCTTGATTGATCTAGTGAAATCACCGCTTGATTTAACAATATTACTCTTTAAAAAACATGTGCAGCCGTTTGAATGCAGCCATGCATTGACTCCGGACGCCTTTAGGCTATATATAGCCTAAACTTCTCTAATCCACAAGCCCACACAAATATTTTTTTTTTTCTTCCCCAAAGTCAAGTAAAGATGAACAGCTTTGCTTGTTTTGGCCAGAAATTGCACCACCTTTGCACTTGTTCATTTCTCAAACTAGCATTTCTTAGCCAATCCATGGGATTTCTACTTCTATGCTATTATCGATTTCTCCTTCTTAGAGCTAAGCAATTCTGGGTGGAACTAGTTTATTTTGTCACCCTTTCCTTTTTGGGTTATTGGGTTCTCAAGGTATTGCCAGTTAGAACCACCGACTCTTTTACCCCTAGGAATTTGGATTTGTTCTTCACCTCAGTTTCTGCCACAACCGTTTCGAGCATGTCCACAGTTGAAATGGAGGTCTTCTCCAATGGCCAGCTCATCTTAATGACCATACTAATGTTCATAGGTGGGGAGGTCTTCACCTCCATGGTTGGACTTCATTTCAAGAAGTTCAAGCTCACGATGATGATGAGCACAAAAGAGAAGATTGCTTCAGTTAACAGCGATGTTAGCTCTTCATCAAGTCCCGCAAGGCCGACTAATGAGAATATTGAATTGGGCTTGGCAATCAAGCCCGAATTTCCTCATGGTCAATCCTTGACACTTCAGAATTCTATTAAACTTTTGGGTTACGTTGTTTTAGCTTATCTTCTAGTGGTTCATTTCCTTGGGGTGGCTATGGTTTTGGTTTATCTAGCATTTACTTCAAGTGCAAGAAACGTAGTAAAGAACAAGGGGATAAATGTTCATACATTCTCATTCTTCACCACAGTTTCAACTTTCTCAAGTTGTGGTTTTGTTCCCACCAATGAAAACATGATTGTCTTTAGCAAAAACTCCGGTCTCCTTCTAATACTCATTCCTCAAGTCCTTCTTGGGAACACATTGTATCCATCTTGCTTGAGATTTTCAATTTGGCTTTTGGGAAAAATTTTCAAAAAGCAAAGAGATTCTTGCAAATACCTGTTGAAGAACACAAAGGAGGTTGGATACCTACACTTGCTTCCTAGTCTGCACTCATCACTCTTGGTCGTAACAGTTTTTGGGTTCATCCTGGTACAACTTCTACCTTTTGCCTCCATGGAGTGGAGTTCAGAAAGCTTAAGTGGACTTAATTCTTACCAGAAAATCATTGGATCTTTGTTCCAAACCGTCAATTCAAGACACACCGGTGAAACCATCGTCGACCTCTCCATCATTTCTCCCGCAATCTTGGTATTATTCATCGTGATGATGTGAGTTTTCCTCTCCATCCATTCATTTATCTAGATTATACACTTAACTAGTTATATAAAATTAATTATATATCAAACAATTAATCAACATCATTAACTAATTAGGCAGATTCATGCATTTATGCACGGTTCAATGTTCATTCATTAAAATTTCAGCAACATATATTACATAAAGAAAATCAAAACTTAACAAATGTAAACTTTAACAAACAAAAATCAAAAAATAATGCAACGATTATGAATATGTCAAATTGTAATTTTGTGACAGAATATATACCACACGGTTGTAACCAATACAACATTTGGGATAGTCAACCAAAATAAGTTGTTTTCTTGAAGATGTGGATGCGCATGGGAAAACATTAACAAACAAGGAATCTTCTAATGATAAAACCCAGCTAACATTTCCCCAACTTACCAAAAGAAGAGAAGAAATGAAGAATGCCTAGGTAATGGAGCTCCTCCAGTCGAGGCACGAATTGAGCCCTAGGACTAGGACATAAAAAGG
Organism: Rosa lucieae; assembly: GCA_024704745.1. NCBI lineage: Eukaryota > Viridiplantae > Streptophyta > Magnoliopsida > Rosales > Rosaceae > Rosa > Rosa lucieae. Next base: position 14,433,385 of record CM045495.1, on the reverse strand, counting down.
ACAGGCCACATGGATCTAGAAAGAAGAATCAAACGTTATAATAAAAAGGGCAATGATATAGGGCCTCAATGAGGCCTAAGATTTATGGCCTCAAATCTAGGTGTCATGTCATGTAAGCAAATATAAATTTTATTTTTAATTTCACATAATATATCTTGCCACATCATACTATTACAACATCAACTCTACCCTTTTATACTTCCTTTAAGATGTTAGGGTGTGAATTACTTACAATAATGAATTTAATTAGGTGACGAAAAAAAAAGAAGATAAGCTATTAATTATGTATTAATTTAAGAGATATGTCTACAAATTATTTGACCAATATTTTTCTTAATTTAATTAAATTCTTTCCTATAATTTTTCTTTCCAAATAGGCATCAACTTTTCTTTCCAAACATTGATTAATTTCATCCAAAAAACTAGCATTAATAAATTAATTTTGGAAAATACATATGTCTAAATTAAGAGGTAAGAAAAAATTTCATGTTAGTAGCAGCCATTAATTATCATCTACAACCTAAATATATGGGGGAAAAATTAAAAAAAAAATAATAAACTCAAATATAACATTTAAACCCTAGCTACATAAAGAGAAGAAATGAACAAAAGACTATATATATAATCGTATGAATATGTATTTTTCACACTATATATATTTTCAAAATTTACAAGAATCCAACAAAGGTTGCATTCATATACAGGTGTTAAGCAAATCTATTGTGATCGAATGTATGTGCAAATCCATTGACTGAATTACATGAAAATTTTCTATTCTTGTAGATTTTGGAAGGATAAAATGGTATTTTTCTCAAGAGTTACATAGCATGATTTGACAAATAGTTGATGTGTGTAGGTGACATGGCATGACATCTAAAATTGAGGCCATAAATCTTAGGCCTCATTGAGGCCACAAATCATTTTACTAATAAAAATTAAGTAAATGACTTTGTTTGTTCGTAACCAAAACGAAGTTGAATGCCCTAATTTGGCTTTAGTTTTTGGTCCCGTACGCATGCATCAAGTAGTCTTCATCGTCTTTGCCACCCTCACCACCCTTAACTCACATCATGACATGACACACGCAGAAACTTGGACAACTCGAATTGGATGCTTGACTCTTCCCCACCCTAATGTTTTATATACATGTGGAGTTCAATCTCAATGACATAACCAATAGATACATCCTAACTCAGTTTCATTGGACCTAGATGACTGCTCTTTGGCCCCAATAATTAACAAGGCAATCTAGTTTTCTTTAATATTTATTCCAAAATAATGTCTTTTTAATTCCTTAATAATGCTTCTAAAATAGCATTTCTCTTCAATCATAAGACTTAAATAACTATTACTTTGTACTTGTTTTAATTATTGTTTTATAAGAAACAATACAAAGTTTCTAGGTTCGCTTGTTGATAAAAGAAAGGGTAAAATTTTTATATGGTACCTGATCTATCACGAAATGCACTTTTTGGTACCTACAAATTTTTAGGGAGTCTAATGATACCTGTATTATCCCTCCGTCAGCCATTTTAGTGCTTCCGTCAATTATTCCGTTAAAGTATGGGTAAAATCGTAAAACACCTATTTTTCATATTTCTTTTACAAATTTTTTATTAAACTAAATTGAAATAAATTAGACTAGGTTAAAAGAAAGACCTAGAATTGAATTTAGTAAATATCTAGAATTACCTACCATCTCTATTGATTAATCCTATTAATTGTTAAAGAAAAAAGTTATCTTCAAATTAGTATATATTAACTTTTCATAAAATAAAATAAAAACTAAACAAAAATAAAATACTGAAATTAATTGACCCAAGTATCCCAATAACAGTGAAGAATAAATTGGGTATTATTTATCCTTTTTTTTATGTGTCAAAATATTCTTTAATTATAAATATTCAATATATTAAATTCTATAATTCTAATTATGAATGAAAATACTATTTTACCCTTATTATTTTACTCACATGAGTATCACATGACTGCCACGTAGGCATTTTTAATGGAATAATGAACGAAGGTACTATAAGGGCTAACAGAGGGATAATATATGTATCACTGGACTCCCTGAAAATTTGTAGATACCAAAAAGTGTATTTCGTGATAGTTCAGGTACTATATGAGGATTTTAACCTAAAAGAAAATGCAATAAAAAAAAGAAAGAAAGAAGAACTTCCTAGGTTTGAATTCATCAATCCCATGATGCATATGCTACATGCTATATACATATATTTTAAAGGTCATGTAGGCAACAAATCTCTAAGTAAACCTAGCCAAATTAAAGTTGTTAAATTTACCCTCAACTTATTAATGAATAATATTTGCCTATATATTCCCACTATTCGCTATAGGCAGTCACTGATGGCAACTCACCCTTCTTTCCCCATCTATGATTTTTGCTGATTAATTTTCCGCCCCTGCTTTATCGTCTTGCATCTATGATATAAAATTACTGGGTTTCAGAATATTAGTTTTTATTAATCAATACAAATTAATAGGTAGAATTTAAAATCATTTCACAAGACATAAAGCCGAGTATTGTTAAGTTTGGAGGCGGTGAACTTCATATAAAACTCTTTATAGCTAGAGATTCTTCTTCCACCAGTTATATGAATTCTAATAATTTGCAAATAATGCCCTGTTTATAAAGTTCCCAGTATTATTATCAACTTGAAAAATTATTCTTTGCACAATCTGGCATGCTGTCCCCATGAAGAGAAAATTAGGTCCTTGAACATTGAATCTGGGCAGCATCCAGAGAGAGCAGGTAACATCTGCTGGTAATGGTCACCGGTGAGATGAGGCCGCGAGGGAAGTGTCAATATGTTTTAACGAGTTGTTACTGTGCTATTACTTTGATCATGAGCTACAAAATTGTATTATTTATATATACGCTATATTAATCAATCAAAAAATTGATAGATGATTTGATGTCGTACGTACTATTATTTTGATTATAAGCTACAAGTTTGTTTTATTTTGCTTTCTACTTGAACCAAATGCCATGCATGTACCTGAGTAGTACTGTAAGTTAATGTGATAATTGTTCTTGTTTCACATGCAGGTATCTTCCTCCTTACACTTCGTTTCTCCCCGCTATAGAAAATGATCGATATGATCTACAATCTCATGATCAGATGAAGAAAAAGAGAAGAGGAAAGCTCATGGATAATCTCATATTCTCACAGCTCTCCTATTTGACCATATTTATCATTCTAGTCTGCATAACGGAGAGGAAAAGCTTGAAAGAAGATCCCCTCAATTTCAATGTACTCAATATAGTGCTTGAAGTCATCAGGTAATTAAGAAAGAACAGTGGCCCTAGCACTGCCATTAAAATGATTACAAGCTTAAGATATTAAATTACTCGCAGTTGAGAACATGGCATTAGCGCATATTAGTCCTAAATTTGTTGCTAAATGGAATATCGGAATAATTAGCGTGTGATTCGCCAAATAGCGAATAATGACGATGATGCTTAATGGACAATGTTATTAGCACTAGTTAATTTATTTAGCATTCTGCCGTCTGATTTCATATTACAAACAGAATATCAGTACATAATGTTTCATATTACAAATTAAGCATTCTACCGTCTGATTTCTGTTAATTTTACCTTGTCCTGCAGTGCTTATGGAAATGTAGGGTTTACGACCGGCTATAGTTGTAAACGCCAGCTCAACCCTAACGGAGATTGCCAGGATAAATGGTATGGATTTTCAGGAAGATGGAGTGACGAGGGGAAAATAGTTGTTATAGCTGTCATGTTCTTCGGAAGACTCAAGAAATTCAACATGGATGGAGGTAAAGGATGGAAGCTCCTCTAATTAACTAATCAAGGACCATAACGATCGAAAGGATAAGACAGAGAAAGAAAATTTACAGATGGTTAAAATGTATCCAAGTTTTCTTTTTCTTGCTTTTGGTGGGTAATGTACAGATATGTTCATCCCCCCCCCCCCCCCCCCTCCCCCCAAGAAAATTACAAGCTAGCTAATTTTACTCACAAGCCAAACCATATGCTCGAACAGTTTAGGTATAATTCAGCGTAATACGCATGTGAGACATTAAATTCTTAGGTATTAATTAAGTGGCGTATACCGTATACACGATCACCTCTAATGTGGAGTGGTCATGCAACTAGCACGCGCGATATATATGTTGGAAAACCCTCAAGCCACAATTGCTCATTGCATTCAGTAGATAACAAATTCAGGTTGTGAAGTTATGCTAACAGGGCGCTGAAAAACCCTCACTAGCTAACAAGTACTCAACAAAAAGAAAAAATCTTAATTTTTTTACCATGTTTAGAGAGATTAGATAGCTAATTAAGCTAGCGTCATGGCTAAACATAGATTATTTACCATTGGAAAGAACAAGATTACATTGTTTTAAGGTAGTTTTCCGTTTGAAGCTCTAAAATTAGATAGAGAGAAGCAACTACTTTTAGACAAAAAAACAGAAGCGGTGACAAGGAATATTTAAAGGCATACACGGCAAAACTTCAAAGAGATTTTAAGATAAATCCCGTCATAGGAGGACTTCTTCATTTGAGGCATAGAAGTCCTTCTATGCGACCCAAGCGACTAGATATAACATCCGAGCTATAAAATCGTAATGGCCATTGCAAGAAGATTTGACACGATAATGGCGCTCAGGAAGGGTGTGTATAATGTCATGCTTCTTGGGTTTGCAATGGCTTGGCTCTCTTGCATGGTCGATGGTGCTTCACGTAGGCATGTTTTCGAAGTAGGTAGCCGTGGTCGTCTTCCCGATCATAACACCATCAGAACAGTTTTGGAAGTTGCCACCTCCAAGGGAGAAATTAAGCCTCTCAACGAGACAGAAGCTGCACAGGTAAATCAAACAAATCTTAATTAAAGTTTATATCTCAATCAATGAGAATAATGTTATTTTTCTATCTCATATCCTTTGGTGATTAAATTCTTATGATTCTAGGTGTTATTCTTTGCAAATAACTTTCACGTCTGTGCATAACAGGGATAACATGCATACCAAGAAGTTGTTATGATAATTTGCATGACTGAATATGACATTAACTGGCACCGTGTTTTGGCTTTGCATATGACTAAAAAATTAAAAGCAAAAAGAAGACGGAAAATAAAATTCAAATGCCAAAACGAGCTCCGGTTTTAGGTAAAATCAAACAAAATCTTAAATTTCATATCTCATTGAGTATCTATGTAGTTTTAATTTTGGATCACTTGGCAATTTAGATATTGTTATCTATCTCATCATCATTTGGTGAATGAAACTTAGCTAATTATATTGTTTACTTAGTTGATTTTTGAAGAGAAGTATCAGAATAGTGTCTTAATTTTTTCTTTGCATCCCACCTCATAAAATATATATATATATATATATATATTTTTTGAAAACAACGAATACAATAACAAGAAGAAATTATGTTATGTTATGGTTTGGCCTTGCATATAAAAAGAAAATTAACTTACATTATGTTTTGGCCTTGCATATGAGTAGAAATTAAATAAACTTATATTATGTTTTGGCCTTGCATATAAGTAGAAAAGTAAAAGCCAAAAGTAGAGAAAACTTTATTATAAAAATAAATTTTTTCAAAAAAAATAAAAAAATAAAACCTTTTACTGCCTATAAAAATCAGATTCAAGTTTTAGTTTGGCCCAGATTTGCAGTAAAACTTTAGACAAGAGTGTATCAAAAATGTTTCAAAGGTTCAAGTGGCTTTAAACCTTTTCTAGGTCCAAGGTCTGAATTCGAATTGGTCATTCTTTAGTCGGATCTATTGAACTTTTGACCAACTTGTCAAGTTTTGCATAATCCTAAATGAAAAACATAGTAGTGTTAGGGACCTGAATCAAGACTGAAATTTGCTGTTAAGATAACAGCATCAAAAATTAGCTGTTACACATGTGAAAGGAATTTAAGGAAGGTAAAGGAAAATGCCTAAAGACGCTACAACTTGACATAAACTTGCAGGGTTTGCAGCAAATATTTCGTACATGCACAAGCCAGCTGGTTGTAAATTGGCAACTAGGAACTAGATATCCAAAAACAAAAATAATCCTCTAGGAGAGTTTCATTTACTATACTCGCTATCATTTCTTTTGGCCATCACCAACTAGGCAACTAGTAGGGGAGTGTTCACGAGACATGGTTCCCACAACCACCCACAAATATCTATCAAATAGCAACAATATAAATTATCTGACCTGGACAACAATCAATATAATATCATACCTTTTTTTTCTTTTTTTTTTATTACAAGGAGGGTTCTTGAGTAACTTTTTTTCTAGAAGAAAAGAAAATTCATTAATCCAAAAGATTACAACCAGCGGTTACAGATACCATGAGCCGATAGGGGCTCATCTCTAACCACAATCACCATTTCTTCTGGGCTACAGACAATCAACTATCCCAGGAGTCCCGATACACCCTTATTGGCAACCTCAAGAAGAGACTATCCCTTTCCAACTGCATATACCAAAACCACCAGTATATGAGTAGGGGCATCTCTCCATTACATTGACAACAAGAAAACATCGACATTAAAACAACTAGTCCTTGGATATGACACCATAACAATGGCACAACCATGAAACCAAGACAGACAACCCTCGCTCAAATGAGGAAGGACTTATTAGACCTAACCAAAAACCAAACGTTAAAAACCTAACAAAGAGAAGTAATAGACTGCCGCGAACCGTTTTCCTGTCCCTCATATTCAACTCCAGTATCCTGGAAACAGCCATATGAAGTAGGAAACCTGCAAGGTTGGCTATCTCGAACCCAACTATTTGTATGTCCAACGAGAACACCAAACCACGCTGCTCCAATAATTTTGTTACAGCCAACCACCGAGCAACAAACGACTTTGTGGTCGACTCCAAGTCTGGGAACTCAAGTCAACAATGTCGTCCCCCACCAGCGTTGAGCCACCGCGAATCTGCACCGCAGCCCCTCTCCATCATTGAACCGGTCTGAGAGAAAGAGAACACCAAATACTGCAGCCATAAAACCCGACCACCAACTTTCGCCAACCAAACACCATCTCGTCTGGGCACAACCATCATACACCGACGAGGCTGGAAGCCGACGTTAGTGAGAGGGCGCCGCCAGACAGGCACCGAAAACCCTTTTATTCCCAACCCTAATCTCCCCTGTTTTTGTGGAGCTCCCGAAAACTCTTTTCCTTTTTTTCGGGGTTCGTGAGTAACTATTCATGTTATCTAAACTAAATGGTCACATGCATTGTGTCTGTGTGCGTAAAAGATTGGAAAGAAAAATAATTTTCCTAGATAGTTTTATGTGGGAGAAGTTAGAGAAACTTAAGGGAGAAATTTTTTGCATGATTCATGAGAAAACAACTTTTTTTGTGTTTCTTCATAAAACTTTTTTTTTTTTTCCATGTTGTCTTACAAATAGTCTCCCTTATTTATCAAATAAGAATTAAAAATTTTCTTTGATCTAAACCAGCTGCTATCATAGTAAATGGTTTTAAAGCCTTAATTCAAAGGGGAAAAAAAGGTGGAAGCGGATTTAAAATGGTTTTTTTTTTTTTTAAAGGGGTTTGGAACCAGTCAAGCTGGGAGAGTCATTCCCACGCCTGACTTATTATATTAAAATAAGAGAATTTAAAATGATTTGGTGTAACAAAAAAAAAAATGTTATGATTTGGTGAGAGGCGTGAAGCAACACTACAAAAAATTCATATCACGAGCCGTTACAAGACAAAACGCCAACCTCTTTCTCTTGTTCCTCACCCAAAATCTCTCAGTCTCACTCTTCTTTCTTGTTCCCAGCTAGCGCCGTAGCCTATAGTTTATGCTCCTTCTACACCTCTCACTTTCTCTGCTACTTTTTCTATAAAAAATCAGAGCCCTTTCTTTCTCTTCTTACAATTTGCTTTTTTGATCCAACCATGGTTGATTTTCTTAAGCAGTCACGGAAGTTCGTAATCCTAATTGTCCTCTATTTTAACTCCATTCCTCATGTTCATCCCCTTAACATTGGTGTTCAAGACACAGATACTTCCATCGTTCTGGTTTGCTTCCTCGTTAATTAAATAACTACCATTCTTTTCTTTGTCAAAATCATAACAATAGCAATGTTGAAGTATTTTCTTAATATTGCCATTGCTGCTAACAACTTGCAGAGTAAAGATTGCAGTAGAAAGTGCGAGTCTGAGTTCTGTACAGGTACTGATTTATTTACTCTTGGATTCATTTTTTAATTTCCATGCCATGAAGAAAATAGTTAACCTGTAATGATCCTAATTTGATTTATTTTCTTTTCTCTTTTTTTTTTTTTTTTTTTTTTTGGTGCAAAAACAGTGCCTCCATTGCTAAGATATGGAAAGTATTGTGGGCTTTTGTATAGTGGATGCCCAGGGGAGAAACCCTGTGATGGTCTAGATTCTTGTTGTATGCAGCATGATGCCTGTGTACAATCTAAGAACAGTAAGTTCATTTATTAATCCTTAATTGCTGTCATCTTGAAATTCACTCTTTCTTACATTAATCTTCATTTTTTCAAGTGTTTTTTTTCTTTTCTTTTTTTCTTTTTCAATTCAGTTCTTAATAGATTACGCTTTTGGATCCACTAGTTGTCTAACACTGCATAAGATCGATCTCTTGTTAAGGAGGCATTAGGTGGTATAGACTTATCATAAACTCGTTGTCTAATTGAGCATTTGGAGTCCGTTCCAAACAAAAAGAAAACAACAAAAATAGGGAGAAAAAAAAAGGTTCGCGCAATTCTTTGAGATGGCCTTGTTCTTTATATCTATGAAATGCACTATTGAGGGTGAGAAAAAACAATGGAATCAAAGTGTTCATTCTATTGCTCAAGTAGATCTTGAACGCTGTTGAAGCAAAAGTATATGATTAAAATAGCTATCAAAGAAAACTTGGTGCTCATTACAAAATGCTCGATCAGTCACAAAGAGGGCCCTTTCTGCTAATCTTGTAGCTAGGATGGGTACTTTTATGTCTTTATGCTCTAGAGGGAGCCCCATCTGCTCATCATAAAAATATAGCCATAGAATAGTCATATACGTTAACAATGAGTGAGACACAACTCACAAGATGATCTTAATTTCGTACTGTCGGTAGTGGGACTGGATGCAGCCAAAAGTTCTAATTGAAATTTAGTTGGAGATGTTATTTAATCAGGTTATTGATAATAACAAGTCTTAATTTTTGTCTAGTTGTGCATGATCATACAAGAAAGTTGACCCCTGTTTTTGCTATTTCATAATTTTGATTTGTTGGTTTGCGTGTGAGACAGTGAGATAGATTCGTATGAGCAACTAGAACTAATTGATTAAAATTGCAAATGATGTGGTGCAGATGACTATCTGAGCTCAGAGTGCAGCCAAAATTTCCTAAAATGCATGTCACAATTCAAAAACGCAAAAGGACGGACCTTCAAAGGGAGCAAATGCAAAGTTGAGGATGTTGTGGAAGTTATCACAATTGTGATGGAGGCTGCATTATTTGCTGGAAGATATCTCCACAAACCTTGACAATAGAGCCACCCCCTTTCTACTTGTTTATCAACGTTTTATTTTTCTTTTTAAATTAATTTTCTTCTTTTTTGCATAGTTGGAAAGAACTTCAGATCAGCAACAAATCAGAAAAGGAAAAGGCTTGAAAGAAAAGCATCAATTTCAATGAAAATTTTCATCGGAGAAATGCCACAAACCTAACCCTGAAGGACACCAGCTTGCAATAAATCAAGCCCCAATATTGTATCTCATAAGCAGTAATAAATCAAGCCCCATATCTATTATCTACACCACTTTGTGTAAATATGAGATCAGCTGTTCATCCTCATGTAGATTGACCACAAAAACGAAAAAAATCGACCTGAAGGAAAAAAGAAAACGAAACGGTAGCAGATAGATTGGCTAAAATTACATCAATTGCTCTAGAGGAGCTGTACGTGTTCTTGGATCAGCCTTTCCCTCATACTATTCAGGCTTTACTTGATGACACTGCTGAAGTTGGCAGAGCTAGAGTTGTAGGATCTAATTTTGCTTCCTCTAGTCAGTTTTCTTTACATGCTTAGGCCGGCCCTTTTGGCCTCCTTGTGAATGAAAAATAAAAGAAGGAGAAGAGGTTTGGTTTTCTCACCTCCTCCCAAATCTATCAAGAATCCATCGTGTTCTTCAATATTGTTCTATTTAAAATATCCTAAGAGGATGGCAGCCAAAAATTAATTATTTTCTAAACAAAACTTCATCCATCATCTTCTTCACTACATATTTTTTTTGGGAAATTCTAGTGTAGTGGTGGGTATCTCATACCCACATTTACAAAAGTGAGAACAAATTTTGTTGTCAAAGTTGTAATTTGAGTCATACTTTGTGTAATCTTAGTTCTAACAATGGTAATTACACCTCTTACGACATTTTACAAGTTTTTGAAAAATTCGTTGTCAATGTTGTAATATTAGTTCTAATAATGGTAATTACACCTCTTACGACATTTTTACAAGCTTTTGAACAAATTTGTTGTCAATGTTGTAATTTTTGTTCTCAATGTTGTAATTTTGGTTCAAATACTTGTAAATTTTGGTTCAACTAGTTGTATATGAGGGTATCTCATACCCACCAGTACACTAACTTGTCTCATTTTTTTGTTCATAAAAAAAACGTAAAATTTATTTGGTGGCATACAAATTGATGGAAAGAAGCGATTCTTATTTTGAGGAAAAACAAGAACACTTTATTCATAATAAATTGATAGCAATATAAATAAATTTTCACGAAGTGCTCCAGAGAAAATAAGTTCATCACATATGATACTACACTTACAACAGAAGTAAAAAGAAGCGACTCTTTAATAAAGGGTACAAGAAATATTAAAAAGAAGCGACTCTTTAATAATAAGCAAAATTGTTTTGACTTCAAGTGACGATTGTGTTTGGGATTTTCAAGTTTGAAGTCTTTTTTTTTTTTTTTTGCCCCCTAAAACTTCACTCATGCTTCATTTTAAAATATAGGTCAAGCAACCCTTTGGGGTTAGTCCTAATAGTGAGGGAGCCTCAAGACTAGGCGAGGTTAAGGGTTCTATTTCCCTTGAAGGAAACAACAAAATTATATAGGTGAAGCAAATCTCTAAACATACCGAGCTTTAAAAAATCTTATACTTTAGAAAACTAGCTTGGAATAGAAAATCAGACCAGCATCCCATACTCAATTCCCAAAACTTCACCGTGAATATCAAATACAGCTACCAGAAATATTGTCCTTGATTTTTTCTTCCAAACCTCTTGGGCATATCATTTATTTTTCATACTACTATACCGTAATTAAGAATGGCCCAAGTAATAAGATGGATCCTTAATCTCAATAGGCTTTTCTACATTCCTTGAAAATTTTAGATCCCAGGAGTTTATTTAAAAGTGAATGAATCATCTTGAAGACATATTTGAATCGACGTGAAATTGTATCTCTTTCTTCGATTTTCCCATAGACATATTATCTGACAAGTTACAATCGATTTCAGTTGATTGTATACAAATTTCAAATTTTCAATGGAAATAGACCATCTTCTTCCTTATCTTTGGAAGATGATTGGTTGTACATGGTCCATGTCAAAGTCGTTGGTGAGGAGGGTGGGGCTCTGTATATGATTAGCCTTTTTTTTTTTTTAAGAAATAAAGGTTAGTGGGGTTGTCCTTAAACTTTGATTCAAAATAAAAACCGCTGAATATAAAGGGGGACATGATAATACCAGTAAGCATCACAAAAACTAGCAAAAAATTCTATAAATCTTATGTATTTAAACATGTAATAAACTAGAAAAGAGTTTCATACCAGCTAGTCTATTGGTTTTAGAATAACAGTCATATATCGTGAAGATAACTCTAACGCAAAAAGACAATTAAACTAGCTTTTTCCTGTACCAAAAAGAGTCTACAGATGTTTATATTGTGGGTCAAAAAAGAATTCTCATCAAACCAATGAAAATGGACTGGCTAGGGGAAAATGATAAAACAATTCAGAATGAAATCTCCGAAATTGCCCATTGGATCAATAATATAAACATAAATAAAGTAATGGAAGAGTCTCAACAACGGACATGAGTTCACAGGTTTAAACACAAGTACAGAGGTGTAATTAGTACGACGTTTTAAAAACAATATTCAAGGGAAGGAAACCAATGAGAATACCTAGCGCTCGAAGGTTTGGTAATTGGTAGCTCCGTCTCACTCGGAGTCGACACCGCTTGCACTTTCTCCTTATTAGAGATACCTTTGGGCTTCGGCCTATTATTCCTTGGCTTCACTGGAGGAGAAGATGTTCTATTTTTTTTGTGGATGGCTGTTTGGATCCTGAGTTCCCGTCCAGTGGCATGGCTTTGCTGCACCCCTTCAATGGTAGTGCTTTGTGTGGCCCTTCAGTTTGTTGGACTGGGGAACTAGATCGAGATAAGATCGGGGTCGATGGTCGATGTCTGCTCTGGTGGGCTCGTGTGTGCACCAGTGGCTGTGAAGGTTGGCCGGAGCTTTGTCTGGCGAGCCGTTAGGAGGCGGGGTGCCAAGATTTGCTGATGGGTGGTGTGATGGGCTTCTGGGCTACTAGGATCGATGATGGGTGGCATGAGTCTGATGGTAATGGTCAAGGATTGGCTCGGCTGCTGATGTTTACTTCGCCGGTGTGGCTAAGTTTCGGGGGCAGAAATGTTGAAAAGGTTGTGAGGATGGGTGGCCTTAACAAATTCAGATTGGGCTGGATTTCATTTGGACTTAAGCTTCAAGTCTTACTTTGGATTTGGGCTCTAGGGATGGACCTTGGTCTGCTAGGAAATGTGGTAGAGGATGCAGCTATTGGTGAAACTGCAATGGAGGAAGTTGCTGAAGGGGGTGACATATTCCTTTTGGAAAATGCACCAACTTCTGCTAATGCGGAAATATGACACCAAGGATGTTCTGTTCCTCTATGCCTTTTGATTTTTTATGGACGAATATTGAACTGTTATGTAAGTGCTTCATGGTTGTTTAAAAGGTAGAATTGATCATGTAATGGTTTTTTTGATAGCCCCACTGGGGTAAATTGTTGTGTATGATTTTGCTTATCAATAAAACATTTGTCAGATTTCTTGAAAAAAAAAACAATATTTAAGTTGTAGATATTCTTAAAAGTCCAATAATAAATATGATGGCGTGGAGCAAGTTCAAAAAACATCTCATAGTGGCTAGCTGTTAGCCCCCTAGTGCTGCAAAGATGCCTCGACACGACAGTAGCCTTGTGTCGTGTCAAGGGAAGCAGCAAAGCAACAAGGCAAATGATGGCACGGGCCAACCTATCATGATAGCTGACAAGGGGAGCAGCAAACATGGAGGGAATCAAGGAATTGATGTTGGCACAAGCCAGCCCACCATGGCAGCTGACAGGGTGCAGCAAACATGGAGGGAATTAAGGGATTGATGTTGGGCACTGACCAGCCTCTCTTGGAAAGCTGACATGAGGCAGCATTCAAGGAGGAAATCATGGAGTGATGTTGGGCACGTGCCAGCCTCTGTTGGCAGCTGGCAAGGAGCAGAAATCAAGGAGGGAGTCCAAGGAAATGTAATATAAGCTGACCCATGGGAGTGTCATGGGCAGCAACACATACATTGGCAGAAAGAGAATAGCTAGGCAGATTGAGCGTCGAGATCACTAAGGCTGAAAGCTATGTTGTAATCTTGTAGTCCTTAATAGAGAGAAAAGGTTGGGAATTAAGGATTCTTCCCGTAAACACTGCGTGTCGATTGTGTGTGGGTGTTCGAATACTTGCGGCTGTTGTTTACTTGGTAGTTCCGCTGCATACTCTAGCAAGCAAGTAAGAGGGAGGCTGGTCAAGCAGAGAAGGCTGCTTGGCGCCATCACGAGGGCAAAAAGTTTAGGCTTAAACACAACCCCGTGACAATTTGGTATCAGAGCAAGAGCTCTATACTATCCATGATGGCTGGGCTTTCTACGAAGGAGCGGATCGAGAGACTTGAAGCATTAGTCGGTGACCCAAGAGTAGATGGGGCAGAATCCCTATCATTGGCGGTGCAGTGCACACGAATGGGGACAACCATCAAGGAGATGGACACCGCCTTCAAGCGATTCAAGGAGGAAGTCAATGGCAAGTTAACTTCCATTGTGGAAGAGCTTGCAGGCCTAATGAAAGCGGTGGAGGACAATGGCGAGGAGGCAAAATTTAATGTCAGGGACTTGGAGGGGGAGATCAGCCTTCTCAAGAGGGTTCTGAGTCAGGAGAGCCCGGCCCTTCAAAGGTGAAAGTGCCGGAACCGAAAGCCTTCCTTGGTGTCCGAAATGCAAAGGAGTTAGAGAACTTCCTTTGGGACATGGAGCAGTACTTCATTGCTGCTCATATTCCAGCTAAGGAGCAAGTCTCCATCACCAGCATGTATCTCGCAGGGGACGCCAAACTATGGTGGCGGACTCGAGTGCAAGATGATGTCAAGATGGGGAAACCAAAGATTGAGGAGTGGGAAACTCTAAAGAAGGAGTTGAAAACTCAGTTCCTTCCTTGCAATGCGTCATGTTTTGCAAGGAGCTCGTTGAAGAAGCTTCAACACACAAGCTCAATACGGGAGTTTGTTAAGGAGTTCAGTTCTTTGATGCTGGACATCTCAGATATGTCGGAGGAGGACAAGCTATTCAATTTTATGTCTGGGTTACAACCCAGGGCGTATGCTGAGCTGCGGAGGCAGGGTGTAAAAGATTTACAAGGAGCCATGGCAGCGGCAGACGGCTTGGTGGATTTTAGAAACAATCCTTCTTCATCGAAAAACTCAAAGAAGGTACTCGAGAACAAGAAGTCCAAGGAAACTGCGCCCAAAGGTGGGAAGAAGTTTGAGGGACAGAAGAAAGAGGGTGCCAGTGGCAGCAAAAGGAATTTGGCTCCGTCCCATGACAAAGATAGAAAGTTTGGTGGCTGTTTCTTGTGTGGAGGACCACATCGTGCCAAGGAGTGCCCAAAGCGGGAGAAACTCACTGCCCTAGTTGCTGAGATGAACGAGGAGGGCAGCAGTGAGCCTACTCCGCGCTTATCGCCGATGCGATTGCTCAATGCCATGACGACTGAGAAGGAGAGCCCTCGAGATGGACTCATGTATGCATCAGTGAGAGTGAATGGCATTGAGGCACTTGTGATGCTGGACACAGGAGCCACAAATAACTTTATTGATGAGAGAGAAGCCAAGAGGCTGGGATTGAAGGGAGTTTCAAATTCTAGCAGGCTTAAGGCTGTAAACTCGGAGGCCAAACCAATTCAGGGCGCTGCAACGGTGACCTTGAAAGTTGGCGATTGGGAGGGCGAGTTCAGCTTATTGATAGTCCCTCTGGATGACTATGATTTGGTTCTTGGAGTTGATTTCTTCAAGAAGGCGAAAGCAGCGGTGGCACCTTACTTGAATGGGATGTTCATTCATGATGAGAAGGCCCCATGCTTTGTTAATGCAACGTTTACGGGTCACTTGCTGGATAGGAATCCAAAACAGACGGTGATGTCTGCTAAGCAAGTGAAGGCGGGATTGAAGAAAGGGGAACGAACTTTGGTAGCAGCCTTGATAGAGATCAAGCCAGATCAGTTCATGGATGTTCCCGAGGAAGTAGTGACTGTCTTGGACGAGTTCAAGGATGTGATGCCTAGAGAACTGCCCAAGAAGCTTCCTCCCCGTCGCGCTGTTGATCACAAGATAGAGTTGGAACCTGGTGCAAGAACCCCTGCACAGGCCCCCTACAGGATGGCGCCATCGGAGTTAGCCGAGTTGCGAAAGCAACTGGATGAGCTGCTGGAAGCTGGATATGTGCAGCCATCCAAAGCGCCCTATGGTGCCCCGGTTTTGTTCCAGAAGAAGCAGGATGGAACCATGCGGATGTGTGTGGACTACCGAGCGCTCAACAAGGTGACGATCAAGAACAAGTATCCCATTCCAAATGCGGCAGACTTGTTTGATCGGTTGAGCAAGGCATCCTACTTCACAAAGCTGGACTTGCGAGCAGGATATTGGCAAGTTCGAATTGCAGACGGAGATGAAGCAAAGACAGCGTGTGTGACAAGGTATGGTTCATATGAGTTTCTAGTAATGCCATTTGGTCTCACAAATGCTCCTGCTACATTCTGTAATTTGATGAACGATGTGCTATATGAATTCCTGGATCGTTTTGTAGTGGTCTATTTGGATGATATTGTGATTTACAGTGAGTCTTTGGATGATCATCTTGATCACCTTAGACAAGTGTTCTCTCGGCTTAGAGAACATCAGCTCTTTGTCAAGAAGGAGAAGTGTGAGTTTTGTCGTCAAGAAGTGATGTTCTTGGGACATTGGGTTAGCAAAGGCAAGATTCGAATGGATGAGAGGAAGATCAAGGCCATAGTTGATTGGTCTGCCCCCACCAAGGTGCATGATTTGCGCTCATTTCTTGGGCTAGCAAATTACTATCGGAGATTCATAAGAAGTTACTCCAAGAGGGTGAGTCCCTTGACAGATTTGTTAAGGAAAGAGCACAAGTGGGACTGGACGAGTGAATGTCAGAAGTCCTTTGAAGAACTGAAGGAGGCAGTCACTTCGGCACCGGTATTGGGTCTTCCGGATTTTCAAAAACCCTTTGAAGTCCACACGGATGCCTCAGGCCGAGCCATTGGAGGTGTGTTGGTACAAGAAGGTCATCCCTTAGCCTTTGAAAGCCGAAAGTTGAAGGAAGCTGAACAGCGTTATTCAACTCACGAGAAGGAAATGGTTGCTGTGATTCATTGCCTAGACGTGTGGAGGCATTACTTGCTGGGTACGAAGTTTACGGTATTCACGGACAATGTGGCAAATACCTACTTCAAGACTCAGAAGAAACTCACTCCGAAGCAGGCACGGTGGCAAGAGTTTGTGGCAGAATTTGATTTTGAGTGGGTGCACAAGCCAGGAAGGCAGAATGACGTAGCGGATGCACTTAGCCGAAAGGAAGTGCAAGCTTATGTTGCAGCTCTCACAACGGTTCACTCCGATTTTCTTGAGCGAGTCAAAGAGCAAGCCAAAGTGGACAAGTCCTACACTAAACTGCAGCAAGATGTGAAAGAGGGCTTGGTGCGAAGATATTGGCTAAATGACGGTCTGCTTCATGCAAAAGGTGACAGACTTTACATCCCCAATGGTGGGGGACTTCGAAATGAGTTGTTGAAAGATACTCATGATCCATTGTGGGCAGGACACCCGGGGGTGGAGCGCATGCTTGCATTGTTGTCTAGGTCATACTACTGGCCTAAAATGGATCAAGACGTCGAGCTGTACGTCAAGACTTGCATTGTGTGCCAACAAGACAAGTCTGAAAAGAAGAAGGCTGCGGGGTTGCTGCAACCGTTGCCTGTACCTGAGAAGCCATGGCAGTCGGCTTCCATGGATTTTATTGGTGGATTACCAAAGGTGGATGGGATGAGTTCCATCATGGTCGTGGTAGACCGCTTCTCAAAGTATGCTGTTTTCATACCTGCACCACATGCCTGTCCGGCGGAAGTAGCAGCGGAGTTGTTCTTCAAGAATGTGGTGAAGTACTTTGGGTTACCTGAAGACATAATCAGTGATAGAGACACAAGATTTACTGGCAAGTTTTGGACAACATTGTTCAATTTGATTGGCACTGAGTTGAAGTTTTCAACAGCCAATCATCCTCAAACAGATGGTCAAACGGAGAGGATCAATGCCTTACTTGAGGAGTACTTGCGGCATTATGTGACAGCAAGTCAGAAGAATTGGCTGAGTCTCATGGATGCAGCACAATTCTGCTACAACCTGCATCGGTCGTCAGCAACTGGCATGAGTCCGAGCGAGTTAGCCTTTGGGCAGCAGCCCCTAACTCCAGTTGTTGTAGCAAGGCAGAAGACAGGAGGTCGATGCCCTGCCGCGCACAAGTTTGCTTTAGACAAGCAAGAGCTGATTTTGCAGGCAAGAGATAGCCTGGCAAAAGCTCAAAGGCGCATGAAGAAAAGCGCTGATGCTAAGAGAAGGTCACTTGAGTTCCAAGTGGGGGACATGGTGTTGTTGAAATTAACACCGCAGATTTGGAAGAAAATCAATTCCAAAACAGTGCACCGAGGTTTGGTTGCAAAGTATGATGGTCCTTTCGAGGTGGTCAAAAGGATTGGAAATGTAGCTTACAAGTTAAAGCTACCAGAGCGGTTGAAGATTCATCCGACATTCCATGTTAGTTATCTAAAGCCTTTTCACAAAGACTTGGTTGATGGCGGACGTCAACAAGGGAAAAGGGCTGCTCCTGTCATTCGGAAACAGTTTGACAAACAGGTGGAGAAGATACTCGACCACAGAACCTTGGGGCAAAGCAAGAAGAATCGGCGAACCGACTTCTTGGTACAATGGAAAGGAGACAGCGCAGGGGATGCCAGTTGGGAAAGGGATATAACCCTTTGGCAGTTTGAAAAACAAATCAATGAGTACCTCGAAGCACTACCGACGACGAGGGCGTCGTCGAGCTCTAGTGGGGGTGGTTTGTTAGCCCCTAGTGCTGCAAAGATGCCTCGACACGGCAGTAGCCTTGTGTCATGTCAAGGGAAGCAGCAAGGCAAATGATGGCACGGGTCAACCTATCATGATAGCTGACAAGGGGAGCAGCAAACATGGAGGGAATCAAGGAATTGATGTTGGCACAAGCTAGCCCACCATGGCAGCTGACAGGGTGCAGCAAACATGGAGGGAATTAAGGGATTGATGTTGGGCACTGACCAGCCTCTCTTGGAAAGCTGACATGAGGCAGCATTCAAGGAGGGAATCGTGGAGTGATGTTGGGCATGTGCCAGCCTCTCTTGGTAGCTGTCAGGGAGCAGCAATTAATGAGGGAATCTGAGGGAATGTAATATAAGCTGACCCATGGGAGTGTCATGGGCAGCAACACATACATTGTGAGAAAGAGAGTAGCTAGGCAGATTGAGTGTGGAGAGAACACTAAGGCTGAAAGCTATGTTGTAATCTTGCAGTCCTTAATAGAGAGAAAAGGTTGGGAAGGATTCTTCCCGTAAGCAAGGTGTGTCGATTGTGTGTGGGTGTTCGATTGCTTGTGGCTATTGTTTACTTGATAGTTCCGCTGCATACTCTAGCAAGCAAGTAAGAGGTAGGCTGGTCAAGCAGGGAGAGGGCTGCTTGGCGCCATCACGAGGGCAAAAAGTTTAGGCTTAAACACAACCCCGTGACACTAGCCTTGTCATTCATTATTGCTTCTAGGGTTTTAGCCCAACACCCGTTGATGACTTGTAATGGTGTCGTGGTTCTACTTGGTTTTCTCGGTTTCTAGCTTCTCTGGTAGATTTGAATAATTCTGTTCTCAGCTTGTAAAGGTTTTAATGGATCCAAAAGACTGCAAAGGGTATAGTCCAATCTATTTTACAGAACCGGAGATGACTTCTGGGTTATGGCTACCCGATCTATGTTTGGCGAGCTCTAAATTTGGTTTGATGGAAATTCTATAGCTGCAAGTGTTGTCACGCTTGTTAGTTAACCGAGTCCTATGTTGGGATTTAAGAGTGTAGCAAAGAGTCTCGTTGGTTGGATAT
The DNA here is from genome assembly GCA_024704745.1 of Rosa lucieae. NCBI lineage: Eukaryota > Viridiplantae > Streptophyta > Magnoliopsida > Rosales > Rosaceae > Rosa > Rosa lucieae. Next base: position 14,413,820 of record CM045495.1, on the reverse strand, counting down.
TACAATCCAAATCCACAATAAAACCCAAATTGCCCACTTTTATTTGACCAAAAAGAAAAAGGGAAAAAAAACCACCATAGGCCTGGGCACGGTCTCAACCCGAGCCTGAAGTTTTTGGATAGGGTTTCTCAGATTTTTGAGCCTTTTGCACCATCTCAAAATTTAGAATATTTAATGAAGAACTATTACCAATCTGACTAGAAACAGATCTACTAATGAAGAAATTTGAGGAGGTCGAGAAACTTGACGAAGAAATCTGGCCAGAAACATATTCGTCGGGGTTTAGGTAGAGGAATTTGAGGAGGTCAAGGTCTTCATCTTATTGGCTGGAGAAAATGCGATAGTTAACGAAGACACCTCGTTGAAAGAGTCTGACCTGAGGAAGCGAGAAGGAGAAGAAGACGACGACGGAGAGGTTTCTGATTTTTGGAGGAGGAGCAAAGTTGGGGTTGACTGGCTAAGGAGAAAGAAGAGAGAAGAAGAGAAGAAATCATGTTGCTAAGGATGAAGAATATTTTTATTGGGGTGAACAATTACATGTGGTAAGATGTACACAATTCTTGTTCAGAGAGCCAATAACTAAACAACAGGTGGAATATATATATATATATATATATATATATATAATACTTCTGGTTTTTTGGGTTTCCTGATTGGTGGAATCCAAGTCCGGGACCAGCCCATTTTTTTCATAAACGGTCTGGGCCTCTCTCTCTCTCTGTTTTTTTTTTAAAGCCCAGCTCGAACGCGACGGGCCAGATTTGTTTGGTGTGGGTTTTCAGGTTTCCGGATTAAAATGCCCAAAACTACCATAAATTTAACAAGGAAGAAGCAAAATCGATAAGGGCTTGAGCATGAGTTACACATAGAAGTTGTCACTAAAACTGACAAAGCTTTCAGAAATTGGAACGATAATTGCATCATTTGCATGTGATGGATAGGCATAGAAGAAATTCATCATAGGAGATCAACCAAATTCATCATACAAAGGCTGGGCACAGGCCGGGCCATGTATCAAATATGAAGGGCTCGAACTCGGACCCAAATTTTCTGGCCGAGCCCAAATGGTGTGATTAAATTTCAGGGACCGTATTAGGCCCAGACAATTTTTTTCCAGGCCGGATTTCTGGGCTTCCGGGCCCATTTTGCCTTGTGATCCGACTTCAAATCTCATTGATGCGATCTATGCAAAATCCAGATAAGATAGCAAGAAGATGAAGATACCTAGATGACCGATTTACATAGTAATCAAGAAAACTATTAGGCACCCAGATGATCAAATTCCAATATACATGAGAATAATTGAATTCAGAGATGGACAAAAAATAAAGTTGCTGCAAATTGAATCGGTGGTGGTGTGCCAAAGCTTCATGCAATCATGAATTAACGCTTCATGCAATCATGCTTTGTAGATATTGGGCGTGTCCTCATAAGCATCCTTGGGGAGAGCCCTACCCATGACCTGGTATGCGACACAAAAACGACGCCATTGGAAGCAGCTTAGGGGTTTAGCTTCACCGTAAGGCTTGGCGACTAGAAATTGAGAGAGAGAGAGAGAAATCAGAGAGCGAGTTGTGCAGGCTTACCTTGAGAGCAACCATGTCTGCGAATTATAGAAGATGGCTCCGATCTCTCAGGCCTATGCGTGTAGAGAAGCTTCTTTCGATGGAATACGCGTTGAGAGAAGTTGGAGAAAGAGAAATGCGTGGAAGAATCAAAAGTCAAGAGTCAAGACAGAACCCAATAAATGAAGAGGAGTCAGACAAAAAAAAAAAATGCATGTAAGGTCACTTGTTAGGGCCTAGCAGGCCTAACATCAAATGAATTTCAAGGCCCAGGACCAGCCCGAAAGTTATAGACATCGACCCTGTTGAGAGAAAATCTGCACACAGTGAGCGTAAATGTCACCCAACATAATTTCACTCGTATTCATTTAGTGAATAGAGTTTTTATTATTTTGGGTTCGACCCATTCAAGACAGAATGTGTCTCTTAATTACAATCCCTTGTTACAGGGAAACACCCTTTGATTCCATTTATGAAGAAACCAATTGATGGGATGTGTGTTTGTTTGTTTTTGCGGCTGCACCCGGATATTTGAATGGGTTGCCTACGTACCCTTGGAGAGGGATCAAGCCACTCGTAGTTCAAGAGTTCCAATGAGGGATGACTCATTAGAGGCTTTTGATTTTGGAATGAGAGTAGTGTTTGAGATGAATTTGGTGTAAGTGAACCAGGGATTCGATTTTGTGTTTAGGACGCGGTTGCATCTAGATAAATTTGGTTCTAGATTGCCTACATACCCTTTGCAGGATCAAACCACATGTAGTTCCGGCTTTTGAAATTTAAATGAGTAGATGACCCATTTATTTTGGATTTGTGTTTGAGAGATTTGAAAGGTTTAGAGCCTTTGAATGATTTGATTTTCTGGTACTGGGAGAATTTGACTGGAGTCAGTGATTCATTTGGGACTGGCTGAATTTGACTGGTGGAGTCAGGGATTCTGTTTGGAGTTGCGGTTGCATCTAGTGGGTCGCTAGACTGCCTACATACCCTGTGAAGGGATCAAGCCACTGTAGTTCATCGGGAATTGGTATTTCGGTTTTGTACCGCCTTTTTATCCGACGTATGTGTGTATGTTTTTTTGAACCCGTCAAATGTATTTCTTTGGGACACCCAATTTGGTAGAGTCTGTTGATTTGACCCAGACCCGATGTACTGAGATTTGCAGTGGGCCTTGTGATTTGGAATGGGCTTTAGGCTGCAAATTAATCGGGCTCGAGCTTTAAAGTGCTCTGAACACCCATATTTATCCTCAGGCTTTAGTTTCATCAACGCCAGGTGGAAAAGTGATCTGGGCATCATAATGGGCCTTGGACTTTGCAATGGGCTTTGTGTCGCCTTCTTCACTTATCGGCGAATCATATTACGGAACCATAGTGATCTACTTCAAGTGAGTGATTTGCTTCAAGTGATTTGGGCATGCATCTTGAGTTCTTGACTAGCTTTGAAATGGGCTTGCTTCCGGATTTTTTCATAGGAGGCCCGGCTAGTTTGAGAGAGAATTTGTCTTGAGGCTCTGAGCATATCACCGCTTCACCGTTTTATAGACAAAGTGTGAGAAAGCCAAAGCTTAATTGTTCATGGTTTTGATTCTTCCAAACACCTGGACGTGGCCATGTTCCTTGTCACTTTGCCATTTAATTCCCATTTCAGAAGAAAGCTACAACAGCACCATGGTTTGACAATTATGTTTAATTGCATATGGAATTTTTGTCTTGATGTGTACCGAATGGTTTCCACTGCTAATCCCTTTTAAAAGAAGGCATGATCATGGCCCTTATTTGGTTTCTTTAATCATTGTTCCACCACCTTATGATGATATGATCACCGTGAGAGAGAGAAGTGACAAAGCTTAATTAAAGCTTGTTGCTCTTTATGGTCTGACCCATATTCAAAGAAAGTTTGCAGCATTTGTCTTTAGGTGTAGGTGGGTCTTGCATGTTCCTCCACCTCTTAGCTTAAAATAACTTCCTGAGCAATGATTTTTTGGCTTTAATTAAATGTGATTGCTGCATACAGCTGCTTCCATTATGTATCTTCTGTAGCTTCTGTTCTGCTGCAAATTCAGTTGACAAGGTAGGTTCGGAGAATTGAAAAGCTTCAGCTTCGTCAGCTTGGTCTTCAAGTTTTTGATCTCCTTCCCTCCTTGCTTGCATATTGGTCTGTCTTTTGTGCGGCTTGTTTGCAAGTGGTGCAAGGCCATTTGTTGTGTTGCGGTGGAAAGGAAGGCAGGAGGTGGACGGCTTCTTGACATTCCACCGATTGGTCATACACTCGTGGATACACATGTATCATATACGAGATTGCGACCGTTCGGGGATCTCCATAGCTCTATGGTGACACAGGTACAAGAGACGCTGCATTTATTTGCTAGGAGAGCGCCATCATTTGTTGAAGCAGCAGTCCTTCACTAGGAGAGCACCTTCACCAGGGGAGCACCTCATGGGAATGGTGTTATGGTTTTGATGCATGCCAGAGAGACTATTGTGGACAGCAACTTGACTCCTCCATTGTTGCTGATGTGGTAATTGCCTTGGTCACCAGCAGGAGATTTGAGATGAGATTTTGGTCATGCTTCATGGATCGGTTGTCTTAGTGAGGACGTTCATGGTAAGCACTTGAGAACGTCTGCACCATGAAAGGAAAAGTTCAGTAATTTCAGGTGATAATTATAATTATACCTGTGACTTGTGGAGCTTATTCTACAGGGACGTGGTTCTCCTTCACTGGCTTCTCTTGAAAAGCTTTTAAGGATGGAATGTTGTAGGACTCCGGTCTTATGTGAACTCTCTTTTCTGCTTTCCTCTTTCTTGTGTGCCTCTGTGCTGCTGGCTTTTGCTCTTTAATGTTGCAGAGCTTTCTGCTCTCTAATCTTTCTCTCCTCTCTTTGGGTGTGCCCCCCTTTGTTGCTTCTGCCCCCCGTGCCTTTTTATAGGCAATAATGGATTAGAGGATCAGCTGAAGATAACGATGGCTTTCAATTCAAGTTTGAAATTTGAATAACCATAACAGCAATTAACTCCTATCTTTCCACGTTGAAAGCTTGCAGTTTCTTTGTTCATTGGATAAAATTTTCAAATCTAAACCACCTTGACTTGGCGTCCAACCAATGAGAGATGAAGCTTATCCAAGACCTTGATTTTAAAACTTGAAAGCTTAGTAGAAAGGAGCACAACTCTACATCCACCCGTGAATATCTTGGGAGCTCTTCCTTTTTTTGTTTTTATACTTTATCTGTTGGACTAAGGGACCTGTATGTTTTTTTTTTTTTTTCTTCTCAAAATCTTGTGCTTTTACTTGTCAAAGCACTCAGCATAATTAGAGGAATAAAGACCCCATTTGAATGTGAACCTGTAAATTTTAGTCTCAACAGTTGCCCCCTCAAGCGTCGTGCGTGGAATAGCCTTGCGCGTACGAGGCTTGACACTTCTCTTTGAAATGTGCATTTTGACAATGTTGCATTTTAGATTTCACTACAACTGATCTTGTGATTTGTAGTTTATACTCGTGCAAGGAGTTCTTCAAAGGTGTAAGGCTTTGTGCCATTTGATTACAACCTTCGTAGCTTTCATGCTATTTGCGGGTATTGAACTATGTGCTTTTGACGAGATTTTTCCTTTCTACCCGGATCAGCCTAGAAGGGATTGTACCTCACCAGGATTTTTCTCGAGGAGGTTTCCTCTCAATCGAATCTTTCTCGAAGAGCTTTCTCCTTACTTAACATCAAGCTCGAGGAGATTTCTACTCACTCGGATCTTTATCGAGAAGATTCCACCTCATTTAAATCGACCTTGAGAAGATTTCTCCTCACTCAGATTTGTTTCGAGGAGATTTCTCTTCACTTGGATCATCTTGGAGAAGATTTCTCCTCACTCGGATCTCCCTCGAGAAGATTTCTCCTCAAAGAGTTTCACTGACTTGTATTCCTTTCAAGGACTTTGATGACAAGCTGCATCCTTTTGTCATAGGCACGTGTTCATGCTTGGCCAACAATACCCACTGCTTCATTTATCTGATTTTCTCTTTCTTCCTGATTGATTCAGGAATGGAGATATATTTTTGATTGGGTGGCTGCATCTAGTTTTTGAGGCTAGATTGCCTACGTACCCCTTTTGAGGGATCAAGCCGTCGTAGTTCTGGGACTTTGTGCTCTAACTTTTGCCTGGACCGCCCTTTCGGGTTTTCAATCCAGTGAGCTTTTTTAGCCTTAACTTTTGCTTGAACTACCCTTTGTGGGGGGTTTTTGTTCAACAGGCCTTTATAATAAATTTTTTTTTTGTAGCACCTTTTGAGAGACAAATAAGATTGCAGACAAACTTCAATTTTACTCTGCTGACGATGTCTCCACCTCAATTTCCTTGTTGTTGACCATTTCTTGGATTATGTTCTTCAGAACGAAACAGTCCTTTGTTGGATGACTTACAATTCGATGGTACTGGCAATATCTGGGGTCGTCGGTCTTGTTGACTTCACTCTGTCGTTTTGGTTTAGGGAGCTTAATAGATTGTGCTTCGTTGAGCTCACTGAAAACCAGTTCGACGTCGTCATCATCGAAAGAGTATTTGACTTCTTTTCTTTCTTTGAGAGTGAGCTTTCTAGACCCTTCTTTTCCTTTGCATTTGTTCGACTTGGTGTCAGTTTCGACAAAGGTTGCCAGTGACTCATCTGTATTGTCAACTCTATGGTCTTTAAAGGATGCCCTCTGTGTCATAATCTTCTTACGGGCGACTTGTCTTTCGACATTGCTAGCTTTTGAGACTAGTGCTTCGAATGTTTGAGGTTCTGCGGTGCTGACAAAAGTTGCTATATGTGGTAAGAGATTGTTTGAGCACATTTGTACTGCTGATAGCTCTGTTAATTTTTCCGAGCATTGGAGGTTTAAGCCCCTCCATCTGGAAATGAATTCATTGGTGCTTTCATCAGACTCTTGTTTAGTGTCAGCCAAGTCGATGATCGAGACTTTCTTTTTGGAGCTGACAAATTGTGCCAGAAATGCTCTTTGCATATCGTCCCATGTGAGGATAAAACCTGGTTGCAATTGACTGTACCAAGTAAAAGCTGCTCCTTTTAGGGACTGAACAAATTGCCTTACCAACAATGCATCTGACTGTGATGTTTCCCCGCAGGCTGAGAAGAAATGAGCCAAATGTTCATGTGGAGAGCCATCTACTCCATCAAACTTGTCAAAAGTTGGCCTCTGGTAGCCTTTAGGGAATGGTAGTGCATCGTAATGAGCAGGGTAGGGTTTCAAGTACCCAGAGAACTGTGAATTTGAGGAGGTGTATACTTCACGGATTCCTTCTGCAATTAATGTCTTTATGTCTTCCAGACTTGCAATTGTGGAACCATGTCCTCCGATGTTCTTTTCACGATCACTCTTTTCATCATTTTTATGATCGCTTATGTTGGCCATAGCAGCCAATTGAGAAGTCAGTGCTGCTATTTGAGCATCTTTTTCAGCTAGCATTCTCTTCATTTCTTCTAGCTGCTCTTCTATCGTTGATGCGTTTGTGACCATAACTGACATAATCTCAGGCTTTGTGCCGTCATTTGTCTCAAACAATGCTTGAGTATGTTGACTAACAGCAGGGACCATAGATGGTCTTGATTCTGCTGAAGAGTCTGGGAAGGCCCCCTGTGGTACGTTAGCTGGAAATGCCCCCTGTGATTTATGTGCTTGGAATGCCCCCACTGGTATACATGTTTTCTTGGACTTTCCAGTTGTAGAGGCTGTTTTGTTGAACACTGATAGATTTTGTCGGTGGTGTGCCTTAACAACTTTGTTCTGTGTGACAGATGGGCTGTCAGAGGTTGAGTTGAACTTGACTATCTGAGACTCGGAAGCTATAGTAGCTGTTGTTGATTGCAGATGTACTTGTTGTGGGGACTTGAGGCACGAGGCTTTGGGCCTATGTGGTGTAACAACCAAACTGATTGGAATAGACCCGATCATTATCTGAGTACTGACAGGGGCATGGTTAGCATTGAGCGTAGCGGTCTTGATGACTTTGACATCATGGTTGAGCTTCTGAACATTGCTTGTCAGTGGAGCTTGATCAACGGTGAAAGAAACATGATGTTCAGCTCGTGTTGCTTGTCCATCCTTCGACCCAATAGCTTTAAGCTCTTGGAAATACACTGTAACTTGTGGTGCCATCTTGTATCCTGAGGCAAACAAGTAACACATATGATTAGTCATATCACAAATAGAGATGAAAAGGAGAATGGGTCCCACTGGGCGTGCCAAAAACTATGTTGAGAGAAAATCTGCACACAGTGAGCGTAAATGTCACCCAACATAATTTCACTCGTATTCATTTAGTGAATAGAGTTTTTATTATTTTGGGTTCGACCCATTCAAGACAGAATGTGTCTCTTAATTACAATCCCTTGTTACAGGGAAACACCCTTTGATTCCATTTATGAAGAAACCAATTGATGGGATGTGTGTTTGTTTGTTTTTGCGGCTGCACCCGGATATTTGAATGGGTTGCCTACGTACCCTTGGAGAGGGATCAAGCCACTCGTAGTTCAAGAGTTCCAATGAGTGGATGACTCATTAGAGGCTTTTGATTTTGGAATGAGAGTAGTGTTTGAGATGAATTTGGTGTAAGTGAACCAGGGATTCGATTTTGTGTTTAGGACGCGGTTGCATCTAGATAAATTTGGTTCTAGATTGCCTACATACCCTTTGCAGGATCAAACCACATGTAGTTCCGGCTTTTGAAATTTAAATGAGTAGATGACCCATTTATTTTGGATTTGTGTTTGAGAGATTTGAAAGGTTTAGAGCCTTTGAATGATTTGATTTTCTGGTACTGGGAGAATTTGACTGGAGTCAGTGATTCATTTGGGACTGGCTGAATTTGACTGGTGGAGTCAGGGATTCTGTTTGGAGTTGCGGTTGCATCTAGTGGGTCGCTAGACTGCCTACATACCCTGTGAAGGGATCAAGCCACTGTAGTTCATCGGGAATTGGTATTTCGGTTTTGTACCGCCTTTTTATCCGACGTATGTGTGTATGTTTTTTTGAACCCGTCAAATGTATTTCTTTGGGACACCCAATTTGGTAGAGTGTCTGTTGATTTGACCCAGACCCGATGTACTGAGATTTGCAGTGGGCCTTGTGATTTGGAATGGGCTTTAGGCTGCAAATTAATCGGGCTCGAGCTTTAAAGTGCTCTGAACACCCATATTTATCCTCAGGCTTTAGTTTCATCAACGCCAGGTGGAAAAGTGATCTGGGCATCATAATGGGCCTTGGACTTTGCAATGGGCTTTGTGTCGCCTTCTTCACTTATCGGCGAATCATATTACGGAACCATAGTGATCTACTTCAAGTGAGTGATTTGCTTCAAGTGATTTGGGCATGCATCTTGAGTTCTTGACTAGCTTTGAAATGGGCTTGCTTCCGGATTTTTTCATAGGAGGCCCGGCTAGTTTGAGAGAGAATTTGTCTTGAGGCTCTGAGCATATCACCGCTTCACCGTTTTATAGACAAAGTGTGAGAAAGCCAAAGCTTAATTGTTCATGGTTTTGATTCTTCCAAACACCTGGACGTGGCCATGTTCCTTGTCACTTTGCCATTTAATTCCCATTTCAGAAGAAAGCTACAACAGCACCATGGTTTGACAATTATGTTTAATTGCATATGGAATTTTTGTCTTGATGTGTACCGAATGGTTTCCACTGCTAATCCCTTTTAAAAGAAGGCATGATCATGGCCCTTATTTGGTTTCTTTAATCATTGTTCCACCACCTTATGATGATATGATCACCGTGAGAGAGAGAAGTGACAAAGCTTAATTAAAGCTTGTTGCTCTTTATGGTCTGACCCATATTCAAAGAAAGTTTGCAGCATTTGTCTTTAGGTGTAGGTGGGTCTTGCATGTTCCTCCACCTCTTAGCTTAAAATAACTTCCTGAGCAATGATTTTTTGGCTTTAATTAAATGTGATTGCTGCATACAGCTGCTTCCATTATGTATCTTCTGTAGCTTCTGTTCTGCTGCAAATTCAGTTGACAAGGTAGGTTCGGAGAATTGAAAAGCTTCAGCTTCGTCAGCTTGGTCTTCAAGTTTTTGATCTCCTTCCCTCCTTGCTTGCATATTGGTCTGTTCTTTTGTGCGGCTTGTTTGCAAGTGGTGCAAGGCCATTTGTTGTGTTGCGGTGGAAAGGAAGGCAGGAGGTGGACGGCTTCTTGACATTCCACCGATTGGTCATACACTCGTGGATACACATGTATCATATACGAGATTGCGACCGTTCGGGGATCTCCATAGCTCTATGGTGACACAGGTACAAGAGACGCTGCATTTATTTGCTAGGAGAGCGCCATCATTTGTTGAAGCAGCAGTCCTTCACTAGGAGAGCACCTTCACCAAGGGAGCACCTCATGGGAATGGTGTTGTGGTTTTGATGCATGCCAAAGAGACTCTTGTGGACAGCAACTTGACTCCTCCATTGTTGCTAATGTGGTAATTGCCTTGGTCACCAGCAGGAGATTTGAGATGAGATTTTGGTCATGCTTCATGGATCGGTTGTCTTAGTGAGGACGTTCATGTTAAGCACTTGACAACGTCTGCACCATGAAAGGAAAAGTTCAGTAATTTCAGGTGATAATTATAATTATACCTGTGACTTGTGGAGCTTATTCTACAGAGACGTGGTTCTCCTTCACTGGCTTCTCTTGAAAAGCTTTTAAGGATGGAATGTTGTAGGACTCCGGTCTTATGTGAACTCTCTTTTCTGCTTTCCTCTTTCTTGTGTGCCTCCGTGCTGCTGGCTTTTGCTCTTTAATGTTGCAGAGCTTTCTGCTCTCTAATCTTTCTCTCCTCTCTTTGGGTGTGCCCCCTTTGTTGCTTCTGCCCCCGTGCCTTTTTATAGGCAATAATTGATTAGAGGATCAGCTGAAGATAACGATGGCTTTCAATTCAAGTTTGAAATTTGAATAACCATAACAGCAATTAACTCCTATCTTTCCACGTTGAAAGCTTGCAGTTTCTTTGTTCATTGGATAAAATTTTCAAATCTAAACCACCTTGACTTGGCCTCCAACCAATGAGAGATGAAGCTTATCCAAGACCTTGATTTTAAAACTTGAAAGCTTAGTAGAAAGGAGCACAACTCTACATCCACCCGTGAATATCTTGGGAGCTCTTCCTTTTTTTGTTTTTATACTTTATCTGTTGGACTAAGGGACCTGTATGTTTTTTTTTTTTTTTCTTCTCAAAATCTTGTGCTTTTACTTGTCAAAGCACTCAGCATAATTAGAGGAATAAAGACCCCATTTGAATGTGAACCTGTAAATTTTAGTCTCAACAGACCCGGGCCAGTAAAAATTATTAATTTTAATTTTAAAACCCGAACCCAGTTTAGCCTGAATTGATCGGTCTGGGCCGATTTTTCAGGCCTTTTCGCCCACCCCTAAAAAATTGAGTTTCAAAAGAAAAACAGTATTATTCAACCCATTAGACCCAACCATCAGGACGAAATCGTATTGGAAAACCCAATTTCCAGCCTCAGAAAATTTGTCAAGATCCTTTACAATACAAACGTTGTGGCTCATGAAGAGGATGCCAACGGGGAGTCAGAAGCCCTTTACATGTACAATGACAATTAGCACACAAAATCCGTACCAGCAGTCAACTCAACTATGTCCTCAGAAGCCCAACCCAATCACTTGCAAGCTCAGCATGAACATCCAAATCTAGCATCCAGTGCCCAAACACTACAGAAAGTACCGGCATCTCTTACCGCAATCTATCCAGATTTGTGTTATTCAATTATTGGGGTGTTGTACAAACATAACTAATAAAACTATAAATCCATAACATGTGCTTTATACATATTTCATTTCCATATATTATATAAGTGTACTTCTCTCGGTTACTTATACATGCATATACATATGTTGAGAGATTTAGAACCCTAATATATAGTTACATAACCTCCACATGACATGATATTATAACATTGACATAATCTTATATGTTTCATTTGAGACCATAACTAGATCTTCTCTACTGCAGCCGAAATTTCACAACATTCAGCTTCTTAATCCAAGCTAAAATCTGAAATGGAAGGGAAAAGGGTGAGCTACCCCAGCAATGCAAAGCAACTACTTATCATGTTATTCACAGAGAAAACATACAAACCTGAAACCATTGTGTATAAACAATAAGAAGTTGCTCAAAGGAACAATATTAGTACAATAACCAACAATTTGCCAATTCTAAGACTAATCTGAAGCAAGAGGGGCATGAGAAATAAATGAAAACAAGTTGTACTTCGTCGACAAGGAGAATATATGAACAGTGACTAACATATCTTGTCTCTTAATAATCAAAGGCATCTACGATTTTCTTTAGAAGTCTAAAATCTGTAGAGAGACAAGCATGTGGCATACAAATGACAGGTGTTTCCTATATATCTACGATTTTCTTTAGAAGTCTAAAATCTGTAGAGAGACAAGCATGTGACATACAAATGACAGGTGTTTAAGTGCTAATGCATGACCAACTTGCTGGAGCTCAAATCTTTTAAATACAAATTGGCCTCTCACATTTGGCAAATTGCCAAATTTATATCATGGCCATTATTTATAAAACTCCAAAAGCTTTCACAAAATATCAATCCTCTACACTTATAAAAACTTTTCTTTTAATTTATTTACTAGGGGTGAAGAATCCCATGACTGCTTTCACTACTTTCCCCTTTATAAGAGTGCAGGCTTTGTAGAGAAGAAGCCAATAAATACATTGGGTCCATGAGCCTTGTATAAATGGCACAGCAAACATGTCTAATCTCTTTAGATATTATCTGCCTAGAAGCAGCAGCTAAGCCTCAGAAATAGGATTTCAACAGCTAACCTCTCAGTAATAGCACTAAGCACCACATCTGGATTTCTGTCTCCAAAAGAAACTTTTACAATTCTGAGAGCATCAAGTACAACATAAAACATTGTTATACCAATTCTTGTAGGCCTGGGATGGGGTCCTTTCTTTAGTACTGAGTAAGCAGTCCACTGAACTGCAATCCAGATGACAGTGGCAGACCTAAGGAGCAGTTTGGTCTACTTAACATAAAAATGAATGACCTCACTAAGCTGAGAGCTGAGCTTCTTGGTTTCCAATTTAAACAATTTAAGCTTAAAACAAAACCTAGAATTGACAAGAGCCCCGAACCAGGGACTACCACACACTAGTCTCCATAAGCACGAAATCAGCCAAGTTGAGGACCTCATATACCCTGTCCAATTTGTTCATGATAAAACATATGAGATCTTCAAGCTCAAAATATGACTGCACTATAGCACTATTTCTATTCTAACCAGCAGCCACCTCATTAGAACAATACAACCTATAATTATGCTGAAACCTGATATCACCAAGTACAAGCCAAGGCATACCAAACACGGCCATTAGATAAATGACTAGAATAATAAGCTGCAAAGAACTCATATCCGGCAGCCACCTAGTTAGAACAATACAACCCATAGTTATGCTGAAACCTGGCACCACCAAGTACAACCCAAAATATACCAAACATGGCCACTAGACAAATGACTAGCATTATTAGCTGCAAAGAACTCATCTCCAGCAGCCACCTCGTTAGAGAATACAACCTATAATTATGCTGACACCTGATATCACCAAGTACAGCCCAAGGAATACCAAACACGGCCACCAGACAAATGACTATCATTATTAGCTGCAAAGAACTCATCTCCAGATCCAAAATATGCAGATTTGTTCAGACTCCTAAACTTCACTAACACTTGGGAGGAGGAAAAAGGATTCCAACACAATTTTGCAATACATTTCGAGTCAAAATACATATCACTGACCCAGGTATCAACACAGCCCTAAACCCTAAACCCAACTTAAGTTCCTACTATCAGTCTTCTTAGGGGCAACGTAAGTGATCCCCAAAACTCTAACACGCCCTATTAAGTTCTTATGAGAATAGATGTGATACATTCAGATTTGCCCATGACAAAAGCTTTGTTATTCTATTTCTTCATTTTCCAAAAGTCTATCCTGTAATTATGCCTCTCCATTTTCTTCCCTAACAAGAGAAAACACTAACATGCCTAGTGAGTTGGTAAATTTTATGCTTTGCAATATGTCAACAGTCTACAACAAACATTCATAGAGTAAAAGTAGTAAAATCAAAACAATGAAGTAAACAATCAGCATGGGATAGAAATACCTTCACACGCAAGCCAAACTACCCATATGATTATAAGCCTCCAGCCAGTCAACTTGTAAAGATCTCTGGGTCTCAGCGGTGCCTTCCGGAGCTAAGTCACATAGTTTCTTGAACGTCTTATCCCTAAGATTGTAAGAGATGACCTTTGGACGAAAATACAGCAACAAACACAGATCCCCTCCATTCTCTTCTCGAGTAAGAGATAGAACAACAAATTGATAAAATCGATCGAAATAGTACCCAACCACCTCCTGAAAGGAATAGCTTCTGGAATACAAATCAGCTTCGCACTTGACAAACCAACCAGAGTAGTCCTTGGGCATCAGCATCTCATTAATACAAGACCTATTAGTTTCAATTATCGGACCAAGATCAACATGGTATTTGACAACCCAGCCAGAGTAATCCGGCTCCAATTCCCTTACATCAAACTGATTAACGCAAGGCTTGAAAATATCAATTAGGTGCAAATGGCCACAAGACTCCCCAAAATACCTATACTCCCTATCAAACATTAAACCAAGTGGACTAGACAAAACTCCACCCCTCACCGGCTTTTCATCCGAGCCATCACCAATGTGACAGTAGAGCAACTCATCCTTGTGGTTTAGCCAATGAATTGCTCCATTGCAGTACACCCCGCGGCCAAAGTCCACTTCAAATTGGCACTGCACGAAGTGGACTTGACTCAAGCTCCAACTCCGAGTCTCTGATGCATATATCCCAATCCCTATAGTATTTCGACTAGTCATCCAAACAGAAACCACTTTGTAATGAACATTTCCAGTTCTATAAGGATCAAAAGCCAAAGCAATACCCAAACTATCATCGAATTGACAAGCATATGGAGGAGAGGGAAGTCTCGAGAACTGACTGGCTGTGGGATTGACCACATAGTATGCCCTTCGGGTCGTCTCTTCTCCGCCGGAACAGCACAGCAGCAAGCCATTGCAGGACTGCAGAATCTTGATTCCTCGCAGCTCCGGGACCGAATCGAGCGGATTGGAGTGGAATCCGCATCGAGTTTCGTCGTCGGAGAGGGAGATGAAGCTGAGGGGTTGGTTGGTGGAGAGGAAGAAGAAGGCGGAGACGGTAGGGTTAGGGTTTCGGAGGGTGTGGCGTTCACGGAATTTGGGGCTGGAAATGAGAGAGAGCCAGTGCTTGGAGACGGATTTGTAGCGGATGAGGGACTTGGCTTCTAAGCGGACGAGGATCTGCGAGAGGAGATCGTCGTGGTTGGCTATGGTTTCAGCTGGTAAGGAATGTTTGGGTGATTCTGGACAGGCAGTCTCCATTTTCTTTCTTTCTTTCTTTCTCTCTCTCTCAAGGGGTTTTGCAGCTTCAAATCAAATGGGTGAGAAGAGGAGTGTCACTACTCGCTATGACACTATATGGTCGTGGACTCGGACATATTGGGCCTTGACCAAAACTAAGGGCAATTTTTAGATCAAGGTGGTGAGCTTTCATGTTCCCCTTCTAATGATCCTTGCACTTTTTGAAACAAGGGGTGTCAATATTGACAAGGTAGAAAGACGCAAACAATATACAATAACTCATCTGCAATGGGATCGTCAAAATGGAGTTACTACCGAAAGAATCTAGAAAACTAGAAATTCTAAGTAAAAATGCATTGGAAAACTATGTAATTCAAGTAACCAAATAACTTGACACTAATAGGGAATGAACCGGGCCAGGTCAAGTTCAAACTTTAATCTCTTCATAAAGCTTCAAGGATCACCCTACATAGAGAGGGCTCCCCCAGAAACACCTAACAATTGATTAGGCAACAAAAGACCCTCAATAGCAGTCCAGAGCCAATTGCAAAATCTAAAGCCCATAACCATCTGCAGCAACCCTAGCAAGAGTACGCAAAACTTTGGCCCAAATCCACCTCGGTGGAAAGTTTGTGCTAGCCAAGTCGAGCCCAAAAGAATCTAGCACTCTTTATCAGACCATCATCGTCGACGACCCATTCCCTCAATGTACCGCATCCACCCTCACTAGTGATACAGAAGAGGCCACAAACTATTACAGCATGATTCATCCTAGATTCTATATGAACCACCTGCACAATAAAAGAAACCAATCGAATTCCTTAAGTGGTTAGGGCATCGAAATGGTACAAGCTAAAGGGGATTCGACGGTCAAGTCAGTGTTTACTCAACTAAACAGTAGGCAGCCTGATCTACGGGTGGCTTGATCCCTTCTGGGGTACGTAGGCAGCCTGATAAACACTTTAGGTGCAGCCGCAAAATCAAACAAACACACTCCTCTCCATGAAATTTTGTCTTCGTATTTGGAATCAAAGAGTCTTCCCTTGAAGCAAGGGATTGTAATTAAGGGATGTTATCTCGAATGGGTCCGAACTTAACATAATAAAACTCTATTTCCATTAATGAAATAGAGTGAGATTGTGTTGAGTATATTTATTTACTATTTTTGCTCAACAAAATCCAAGAGATCTTCTCTCATAACTTTTATTGAATTTAATAGCTCGAATAGTGACATAGAGTCCACTAGAGAGACACATAAACTTCTCTAAGATGCACCTTTGTTCGCAATCATTAGAGGTATTGCAAATGAACTCATTTCCGCTCTCTACATGCGTTCCCGCATGGAATCCATTGGTTCGAATAGCTCAACAGGGTTTGATTATCCCTAGGAGCGTAGAGAGTTTCTGTGACAATAATCAAGGTGTCATTTGGCAAATGGAATTTGAGCTATTCCGCGTCCTTGAACTAATCGTGATGGCCCAGCCATTGTAGTCACAAAGTAATATGCTCATAAAAATGGAGTCATAATGGAAAGAATTCAAAATTTTATTCATAAGCCAACGGAGTTACATTATTGTCTCTTTAACCAAAGAAATTCTAATCTAAAATGCTAGCTAATGCAAAACAATGGTAGCCGTCTAATTTTTTTCGGTAATTTCAAAATAAATATGATAAGGTGAGTAGAGAGACGTCGGTGGAGAAAAACTTGCTTAAGTACCACTTATCTCAAAACCTTCCTAGACATCATACTCATTTTGGATGAACCTATGTGAAGAAAAACTAAACTAATGACATTTTAGTACAAAGTATATGACAATTGCCTATTACATCTCCGACACCAAAATCAACAAGTCTATTAGAGCATCTTTAGCAATGCTAGCTATTTTTGAGTTAAATTTTAGCTAAAGTAGCTAAAAAGTCATTTTAGCTAGCCATTTCAGAAATACTTCTGCATCAGTGCTCTCTATTCTAGCTAGTTTTGAATTTATATTATTTTTAAATGAAGATTAAATAGTTTAAATATATTTATATGTTATATAAAATAACTTAATATGAATGTTTTAAATTATAGAGAGCCTCATCTCGCTCTCTATATTTAGGAGCGAGATAGCTAAAAATTATAATAGAGAGTCACTTAGGAGTCTGGTGCAGCAGCTAAAATATATAAAAAGTTTTTTTTTTTTTTTTTGATTTGTCAATCACACGGTGTCTTCAAATACTTCCTAGGCCCAAAGACTAATCCGTGCTCAGGGGATCTTGTCAGAACGCTTCCTCTCCTGATGTAGGACGAGAATGTGCCCAGTTTAGCCAAAAAACCATAAAAGCAAAGAAACGGCGTAGAATCAAGAAGAGTGATTGGAAAATAGGTAACTCACGCATAATGAGATTATCAGCCGCTGGAATATTCAAGAAGATTTAGTTTTGGACCTTTCGAGTTACTCGTACAAAAAGTCAGGTTTTGATTTTGAATCAGATTTGACTAACTTTTGGCCAGAATATCCGTTTGAGACGCATGATAGCTTTCCAGAATGAGAATGATGAGATCTTCAAGACTCACTTTCGTGAGGCCTATCAGATTTAGGCCAAAAATGTATCGTCTTAATTATCCGATTCGAGATTTCATATTTTTAGGCTAGTTTTACATTCTTTTTATTTTAGGTTTTCTAGTTTATTTTGGATTTGTTTTGTTTTAATCCGTGGGCTTTAGGGTTTCATTGTTAGTCGCCCTAGGGTTTCTTTCCCATATATAAGCAACCTTGAAGTTGTTGTTAATACTTCAAAGTCTGAGTCTGAAGAAGAAATTTTGCAATATGAACAACAAGGACAAGCTGACCAGGATTACAAAGTCAAGGCTGAGATTCCTTTCTTTTCAGACAACTTGGGCGTAGAAGATTTTCTGGATTGGCAGGTTGAAGTGGATAACTTCTTTGAGATCATGGAGGTTCCAAAACACAAGCAGGCTAAGATGGTTTCTCGGAAGCTAAAAAAAGATGCTGCTTATTGGTGGGATCAATTGTAGAGTTCTCGTCAGAGGCAAGGAAAAGAGCGTGTTCAAACATGGAGGAAGATGAAAGGTCTTCTTAACGAAAAAATTTTGCCTAGAGATTTTTCGATCAAGAATTACCCTCCTAAGGTTTTTGAGAAAAAGTTAAAGTCCAAAGAGTTTTCTTTGCCCGTGGACATTAATAGTTTATCTGAAGAAAAGTCAGAACAATTTCTAATGGAAGATGCTCCACAAGAAATCATCCATCATGACCAAGAAGAGGTTAAAGATGAAATTGTTCATGTAGACATGGTTATTAATAATGAAGAAGTCTTGGAGCCTGAAATAAATCACTCAGAACCATATATCATTCAAGAATGTAACCTTGAGAGCCGAGACGAATCTACGAAGGTTGCGTATGAGAGCCAAAATGCATATGACAGACTCATCTTTGGCGTTGGGTTCATAATTGTGCCATCAAAATTTGCAGAGGATCAGGCTAATAATCCACAGGTTCAATTGTCTACTTTTTTTTTTAGGTCTTTTGTCTACCTATTCTTGTCCTTTATTCAAGATGAACTCGAGGGCGAGTTCTTTCATAGTGGAGGAGAATGATGTAGGACAAGAATGTGCCCAGTTTAGCCAGAAAACCATAAAAGCAAAGAAACGGCGTAGAATCAAGAAGAGTGATTGGAAAATAGGTATGACAGGACCCGCCCCGGATTTCACCCTGAAATCCGAAGTGGACCTGCGGGGCCCACCTTAGAAGAAATTTTGCCAAAAATTTGGCAGAACTTCCCCTAAAGTGGACAACCCAAAACCTGTAGAAAGAAAAATTACACTTCTAAATCACGCATCCTTATTCTCCTGGAGCCACCCTGCTCCTCCAAACAACATCAACCAAAATCATATGACACAAAACACAACTTAAATAACATTAATTTCCTCAGGTAATCAGAGCAAATCTAGTAGCAAGGGTGATCAAGGAAAACTTAAATCAAATAAAAACGCGGAAGCCACGCTGTTGTCTATGCCTCAACTCCAATGTACGCCCGACCTCAACTAATTTCGCCTGCAAACTGGGCATTTGAAACCGAAGGGCCCAGGGGAAAGTAATTGAAAAACACGTTAGTGTGAGTGGACAAAAATAAACAATTTTAAACAAAAGAGATTTTATACTTTCCCACATTTATTTATTTAAAAATCCCCGATGCACGCAATGATTAACGAAAATAAAATAAGAGGAGTTCCGCTCATGCAGGCCGACTAGCCCCGCTAGTCACAAACGAATAAAAGAAAAGGTTGGAACTCTGATACTCAAGGAAAATAAGACCAGCCCCGCTGGTTAAGCGAAAATCGAGCTAGCCCCGCTAGCTTAAGTAGTAAAGTGAGTAGGGGAAGGCGATAGCCATACAAGTGAGCCTCCCAGGCTCGGGTGATAGCCTCCCAGGCTAAAGTACTCCCATTACTCCCGTAATATACCCTTACGCCACTATGTGTAGCGATAGGATACTGGGCTTCAGAATTACTGTCACAGAGACAGTAACCAGCGCCACAAAGGCGGAGGGCTTCGGTGATCCCATCACCTCGCCACAAAGGCGGAAGATCAATGCTAGCAATGATAATAGTCACCCAAAGTATGGCAACAGAAAATCCGAAAACCAAGTAAATCCATAAATACATAAGGCTTCCCCATCTCTCGTGAAAGAATTTCCAATGACGTGTCCCACACGCCAAGATAATCTCGAGTTTAAAATAAATAGGAAGAAATAATAATAAACAAGCTTTCCGTAAACTGAAACAAAATCAATTTCAAAATCATCATCAAGGCATTCCCAATGCCAAAACCGAAGTCGATAAATAAATAAGCATTAACTTCATCAAATCTCATAGAAATCTCAAATCGCCGAATATAAGCATAATATAAATAGTATAAATCCGGAAATCATATCGGAAAGAAAAAATAAGAGAAGATAAGCGTAATCCAATGACGTGACCCCGCACGCCATAAAATCTTCAAGTAAATCAATTAACCAAAACCGTTTCCGAAATGACCATATGCTCAAGAAAGTAAATTGATAAATAACTTATACTCTCGGAACTTATTAAATAAATGCATGCATCATTCTTTGAAAAATAAAAGTCCACTCACAGTACTATTCCAACGATCACGCGTACGACTTCCTTCGTCGAGCAATAGTTCGGTACGACGCCCTGTACACAAATATATTCCATCAATGACTATTCTAATTAAATACCATTCTCAAAATCGAATCCTCATAAATCATCTCTCCACTTCTCTTCCACATCCAACCAAATTTCACCAACACTGCCCACTCGTCGATTTCACACTATATAACAACTATGGAGGAAATCCGACAATCGAATTCACGATTAACATTAACCGAAATCCAAATCTTTAGAAATTTATAACCAATTCAAAACTCCACCAATCCTCACCAAACTTCATATATAAGTTCTATGATAATTATAACATTTAACTAGCCCGAAATTAAAATTAAAAAGCTACCCTAGCCGCCGCTACCGCCGCCCACAGTGGCGGCGCCGCCGCTACTGCCACCAACTCCAATGGCCACCAAAATTTGGCAGTAGCACCTTCTCAACACACCCATTAATTCTTTCAACTGTGACCAAGTTAGAAAATGAGCGGAAGTACCTCAACAATTAAGGGGAAGGTTGAACCCGAATCGTGAATAGTAACCTCCAACTTCAAACCGTCGATTCTTCCTCCACGCTTCAAATCTCGGCAAAATCTTCGGGGAGCATCATCTACGTCCCAAGGCGCTTCCAAGAACCTAACTTGGTCGTCTGGGGTGGCCGGAATCGGAAGATATCAGCCGGTGCAGGGAGGCGATTTCCAGCTCGAGCTACGCGGCTTCTCGGCCTTGCAGCTCCCTCCACAGTTCGTTTTTCACCCCGATGTCTTCAGAGAAATTATAGGCGACGTCAAGGTGAGAAAAATTGATTTTGGAATCAAGTCGATTGGAGGCCTGTGGAGGAAGATATGGTCGGACAAAGAAGACCCCAGAAAGCTCGGTAAGTTTCTGGAAAAATGTCGAAACTTACCACAGTACTTTCTCTATATATAGAAAGTTACCATGAACAGTAATTTTAGTATTTTGGCCATAACTTTTGCATACGAACTCCGATTTTTACGTACCACATATGCACGCGTTCGGTTTAACGTCCTCTACGACTTTCATGAAGAGCATTTTCTCAAATTTTGACCCGAACAAAAAGTCAACTTTTTGGGCCACTAAAAGTATCGAAACAAAGTTAAAAGTAAAAGTAATTGTCGTTTACCGTCCAAATGACTAGTAAACAGGTAAATTGAGGTACGGGACGTAACATTCTCCCCTCCTTATAAAAATTTCGCCCTCGAAATTTCATGCCGATTAGAAAAGAAAAGGCACACCAATTGATTCAAAATACCACAATCTCAAAACTTGTCAACTCTTCCTTAGATTAAGCTTTCCTTTTCGCAACCTCAAATCAACAACCAACAGAAACTCTTATGATCCCCACTACAAAAGCAATGAAAACATGCTTATAATCCAAAATTATCAACGTCCAAAGTTGAATCACTTGTCTTGTTGAACCATGTAGCACCATAGACTCGCACGTACATGAACTCCGGTGTAAAAGAAAATTCATTTCAATGGTTGGCTCAGATAACACATGGTATAGACGTCACAAACCACCATGTTAAAATTATAGCCGTCATAACTTTTCATAAAAGTTGCTTAGTGAAGATCCAACTCATTCACCATCACTATTGTGATAACCACAAGATGGTCATTGCTAATTGACAATTTCAAAACAAATAACTTCCTTAGCTACCATAAGACAGCACCTCTTTCCTTGTTTGTATGTGCATAAATTCCTAATCGAATTTCGTTCACATAAAGGTCCCATAGTTGTCAAACATACAAAGGTCAATCTCGAACAAACCTATAAATTCTTAATCAAGCAGGTTATGGGGCCACTACACTTCCGCTGCGTTTCTCTGATATTTGACTAAAATCATTGGTCCAGCCTTGAGATGACGTTTCGAGTCGACTAGGAAAACTCATTTGATAGCTGCCTTGCTAGCCACACATATACACCTCCCTCAAAAACTTTTATAAGTACGATAATGTGGAAAACTTTTCTAAATCAAATGTGTCACAAGAAAGTTACTATTTACCAATGCCTCCGATCAAAGCTGCTAATATTTCTCACAAGTTAGTACTCACTTAACTACCATGTCATGCACCACGTCCTCAGAAATCCAGTGTAAGTAATAATTATAACTACTAACTCTACTCCAGCTCAACGACTCAAGTTTGAAAGAAAATGCATCACACTCAAGTTGTTCTTAGCTGAGGCTACAATTCTTTAATGGTCATAGATCTGAAATCTAGCTGAATCCATGTTGTTCTCGTTGATCTCTATTGCCCCAAATGATATTCTTAATTCATATACCCAGGTAATTCTCACTACCGAGAGCACCACAATCTGAATTACTAGATGCTAGACTCGAATTTTGATCAATCCAAAATAAAATAGCTTTCTTAATCAGTTAGGAAAACTCTCTCTTATAACTACTCCACCGGCTAAGTAGAAACATCTCCAACCAACCATCTGACAAAACCTTCTGACAATTTCATTACAGATACGACATTGCGGAAATTTTCCAAACCCTGTATGTACCAAATACTTTAATGGACTACGATGTCTCCAACAACACCAGTAGATGCTCCAAATCTGATCCAAGAGTTGACCAACTAGATTAGAAACTCAATACTTGAAATGAACGATTCTCAAACTGAAATCATGCCAGTCATAATAATTTGATCGATTCCATAGCAACCCCGCCAAACTCAAACATCCCAAAAGAAAAGTTCACCTCCATTCGCGACTGAAAACCTTATGTTCGAAGCAACTTGTAAATGGTTCGATAAGTAAGCAAAAGCGCATCGTGTTACGTGAACGTAAAGCACCCCAAAAACTGCAGGGAAGAAAATCAACTCGTGCATTAAGAAAAACAGATATTGAAGCAAGGACGTAATCCACAAGAAGGAAAGAAATTCTTCCATAGTCCCCGAAAGACTTATAGAGAAATCCATCATTGAAAGCTACCAGAATCCCGAAACTTGTTGACTAACGTCGCCCCGCAAGGAAACTACTACCAAACCTTCGCCATAACTCAAAGATTTTAAACTAAGATCATACCCACATCACTTAACTAGCACTTTCACTTGAATTACTATGGACACCCCGTGGCGTCACTACGACTATTTCTTGATCCCCAAGTTCAACAATTTCACCCAAATGGATATCCAATGACACTCAATAGTACCTTCATGCGCGATAAAAGTGATCGCAACCGTTGTAAAATGATCCAAATGTCCTTGATTTCCGAAACCTTTCAATACCTCAATACTCCCTTTTCGTGCTTTTAATCGGTTCCAACTTCCCAATTTCGCTACACGGTTCATCCTCCCCTGACAACAACACCAATTTTATGATGAAGGACACCCGTTTAACATCTCGTATCACCTCCAGCGATACCAAGATATGAAAGTGGTCCCACCACCTAACAATCAAATTCCAAGTTCAACCCATAAGGGGTTTGACTCAAAATATAACTTAGAACTCTGGTCAAACTATGACCTGAAATACTTCCTGAATCAGTTGGGAAAATCCACGTCCTTACTACTCTTACAAAATCTCAATCATTCAATCTATCAATTGTTCCATCAAGCACTTACTACATTTCAATTCCTATGACTCCATGAATCAGAACTCAAATCAAACTCCATATCACATAGTAATTCACTTGAACCACTATGGATACCCAACAATGTCACTACAATCAATCCCCGAAATTGCGTTAAACCATTTCACCTAAAATCAAACCAAAGACATACACTCACGTACAATATCATTTACAAAGAGTTGGTTCTAATGCCCTCCATTATTTACCGACCAAGATCAAAATCCATTGCAAAACTTTAAGTGTCCCGTCTACTTAAACTTAAAACACAAAACAGCTTCAAAACTCACTTCAGTCCATCTCCATACTCACTACGATCCAAAACTTAAGAAGACATATTCATAACTCAAGGAGCCAAAAATCAATTTCCTTCACTTGAACAAAAACTATGTCCACAAGTCAAGGTCAAGTCAATAGACCCATGTGTCCAAATGGAGGAATTTCAATCTGGTTTCCTTTGTGAATTTACAAAGTATCGTTCCAAAATGATGTTCGCAACATCCACCACGTCTACGTGACACATTCCCCGAAACTCAGTTCAAAGTCAGAACCACTATTACTCTTAGTCCCACTTCAAACAACGATTCTGATTCTAAGTATTCGGAGATAGCCCAAAGCTATAATCGCTCGTCTCAGTCACTCAAACACGAAATCGAACTCCGTTCTCGCAACTTAAACCCTGCCCAACAAACTTACTGTCACGAGGAAGAAATAACCACAACATTTCCTCGAATCAGACTTCGTAGCACAACTCGAAATTGTAGAGTAGTCTTACTCTACCATCAGCAGGGAAATGTGCAAAACATGCGAACAATCCGTTACTCAACGAAAACCCTAGGAGGTCGGCGTACAAGAGGCATAGCACCTAAAGGAACACCATCTAGACATGTACC
Source organism: Rosa lucieae (assembly GCA_024704745.1). NCBI lineage: Eukaryota > Viridiplantae > Streptophyta > Magnoliopsida > Rosales > Rosaceae > Rosa > Rosa lucieae. The sequence goes on along the minus strand of CM045495.1, from coordinate 14,389,118 downwards.
TTACACACTTAATGAGTACATCAGCACCGAAGAGTAAACGATGGGGAACCGCTGCAGTCGGGCCATCACTCGGGAGGTACTGTGTAACATCAAGCGTATAAGGTAACAAGATAGAAACGAGTCTACAGAATCTGACAACCTAATGCTCTGATACCAACTGACAGGACCCGCCCCGGATTTCACCCTGAAATCCGAAGTGGACCTGCGGGGCCCACCTTAGAAGAAATTTTGCCAAAAATTTGGCAGAACTTCCCCTAAAGTGGACAACCCAAAACCTGTAGAAAGAAAAATTACACTTCTAAATCACGCATCCTTATTCTCCTGGAGCCACCCTGCTCCTCCAAACAACATCAACCAAAATCATATGACACAAAACACAACTTAAATAACATTAATTTCCTCAGGTAATCAGAGCAAATCTAGTAGCAAGGGTGATCAAGGAAAACTTAAATCAAATAAAAACGCGGAAGCCACGCTGTTGTCTATGCCTCAACTCCAATGTACGCCCGACCTCAACTAATTTCGCCTGCAAACTGGGCATTTGAAACCGAAGGGCCCAGGGGAAAGTAATTGAAAAACACGTTAGTGTGAGTGGACAAAAATAAACAATTTTAAACAAAAGAGATTTTATACTTTCCCACATTTATTTATTTAAAAATCCCCGATGCACGCAATGATTAACGAAAATAAAATAAGAGGAGTTCCGCTCATGCAGGCCGACTAGCCCCGCTAGTCACAAACGAATAAAAGAAAAGGTTGGAACTCTGATACTCAAGGAAAATAAGACCAGCCCCGCTGGTTAAGCGAAAATCGAGCTAGCCCCGCTAGCTTAAGTAGTAAAGTGAGTAGGGGAAGGCGATAGCCATACAAGTGAGCCTCCCAGGCTCGGGTGATAGCCTCCCAGGCTAAAGTACTCCCATTACTCCCGTAATATACCCTTACGCCACTATGTGTAGCGATAGGATACTGGGCTTCAGAATTACTGTCACAGAGACAGTAACCAGCGCCACAAAGGCGGAGGGCTTCGGTGATCCCATCACCTCGCCACAAAGGCGGAAGATCAATGCTAGCAATGATAATAGTCACCCAAAGTATGGCAACAGAAAATCCGAAAACCAAGTAAATCCATAAATACATAAGGCTTCCCCATCTCTCGTGAAAGAATTTCCAATGACGTGTCCCACACGCCAAGATAATCTCGAGTTTAAAATAAATAGGAAGAAATAATAATAAACAAGCTTTCCGTAAACTGAAACAAAATCAATTTCAAAATCATCATCAAGGCATTCCCAATGCCAAAACCGAAGTCGATAAATAAATAAGCATTAACTTCATCAAATCTCATAGAAATCTCAAATCGCCGAATATAAGCATAATATAAATAGTATAAATCCGGAAATCATATCGGAAAGAAATAAATAAGAGAAGATAAGCGTAATCCAATGACGTGACCCCGCACGCCATAAAATCTTCAAGTAAATCAATTAACCAAAACCGTTTCCGAAATGACCATATGCTCAAGAAAGTAAATTGATAAATAACTTATACTCTCGGAACTTATTAAATAAATGCATGCATCATTCTTTGAAAAATAAAAGTCCACTCACAGTACTATTCCAACGATCACGCGTACGACTTCCTTCGTCGAGCAATAGTTCGGTACGACGCCCTGTACACAAATATATTCCATCAATGACTATTCTAATTAAATACCATTCTCAAAATCGAATCCTCATAAATCATCTCTCCACTTCTCTTCCACATCCAACCAAATTTCACCAACACTGCCCACTCGTCGATTTCACACTATATAACAACTATGGAGGAAATCCGACAATCGAATTCACGATTAACATTAACCGAAATCCAAATCTTTAGAAATTTATAACCAATTCAAAACTCCACCAATCCTCACCAAACTTCATATATAAGTTCTATGATAATTATAACATTTAACTAGCCCGAAATTAAAATTAAAAAGCTACCCTAGCCGCCGCTACCGCCGCCCACAGTGGCGGGCGCCGCCGCTACTGCCACCAACTCCAATGGCCACCAAAATTTGGCAGTAGCACCTTCTCAACACACCCATTAATTCTTTCAACTGTGACCAAGTTAGAAAATGAGCGGAAGTACCTCAACAATTAAGGGGAAGGTTGAACCCGAATCGTGAATAGTAACCTCCAACTTCAAACCGTCGATTCTTCCTCCACGCTTCAAATCTCGGCAAAATCTTCGGGGAGCATCATCTACGTCCCAAGGCGCTTCCAAGAACCTAACTTGGTCGTCTGGGGTGGCCGGAATCGGAAGATATCAGCCGGTGCAGGGAGGCGATTTCCAGCTCGAGCTACGCGGCTTCTCGGCCTTGCAGCTCCCTCCACAGTTCGTTTTTCACCCCGATGTCTTCAGAGAAATTATAGGCGACGTCAAGGTGAGAAAAATTGATTTTGGAATCAAGTCGATTGGAGGCCTGTGGAGGAAGATATGGTCGGACAAAGAAGACCCCAGAAAGCTCGGTAAGTTTCTGGAAAAATGTCGAAACTTACCACAGTACTTTCTCTATATATAGAAAGTTACCATGAACAGTAATTTTAGTATTTTGGCCATAACTTTTGCATACGAACTCCGATTTTTACGTACCACATATGCACGCGTTCGGTTTAACGTCCTCTACGACTTTCATGAAGAGCATTTTCTCAAATTTTGACCCGAAAAAAAAGTCAACTTTTTGGGCCACTAAAAGTATCGAAACAAAGTTAAAAGTAAAAGTAATTGTCGTTTACCGTCCAAATGACTAGTAAACAGGTAAATTGAGGTACGGGACGTAACAAGGTAACTCATGCATAATGAGATTATTAGCCGCTGGAATATTCAAGAAGATTTGGTTTTGGACCTTTCGAGTTACTCGTACAAAAAGTCAGGTTTTGATTTTGAATCAGATTTGACTAACTTTTGGCTAGAATATCCGTTTGAGACGCATGATAGCTTTCCAGAATGGGAATGATGAGATCTTCAAGACTCACTTTAGTGAGGCCTATCAGATTTAGGCCAAAAATGTATCGTCTTAATTATCCGATTCGAGATTTCATATTTTTAGGCTAGTTTTACATTCTTTTTATTTTAGGTTTTCTAGTTTATTTTGGATTTGTTTTGTTATAATCCGTGGGCTTTAGGGTTTCATTGTTAGTCGCCCTAGGGTTTCTTTCTCATATATAAGCAACCTTAAACGGCTGCAGAACTATCTTTTATCATATTATCAATCAAAATTGAGAATTTTCTCTTTTATCTCTGGTGAACTCCAGAATCTTTATTTATGTTTATCGCTTGTAAACCTAGGTTACTATTCCGACTGAGTCAGGGATGCGGGAAGCGTGAACACGATAGTAAGAGGCTCTGTCAAGCGTCGAAAGCCATATGAGATGAGCTAGAATCTACTAGCAATTACGGGCACAGCCGTAAGAAAAATAGATAAACTTCTCTAAGATTTGGTTTTTTATTGATAACTTGAATGAATATTACAATATAAGAGGTGCCTATATAGGGCACATAGTATAAACCTAATACAACTAAAAAACAAAAAGAATAATTTATTATAGACTAAAACTAGAAAACTTAATTAAACCTCATTAAATAAAAATCAGAAATAAAATCCTAGATACTAAATAATATTACGCTTGGAATCCCAATCAAGATTTGCTCGAGAATCTCGATATATCCAAAAGAGTAATTTATGATTAACTCCATCATTAAGAAGCCTATTTGAATACCAATTTCCAATATTCAAATTATTTTTCTTAATGTGAAGACGCTTCTTTCTTTTCGAGATTTTTGGTTGAAATTGGCTAAAATCTTGTCCTACATCATCTCCCCTGGCCACCAAGAATATATTGGAATTTAACTCCAATAAGCGTCGGCGGGATTTGAACCCGGTGTGGGGGTTCCACACCTAGAAGTTCTTACCATCTCGACCACCTATAGTGGTTAAATATATAAAAAACTAAATATGTTCTTTAAAATAGTTAATAAGCAAAAATAAAGAGTGCGCTAAAATGTTATTTTAGACACTCATATTTGGGAGCTCCAAAGCTACAATAAAAGAAGACTACAATTAAATCTACGTACGTTTCGAATTCCAATCATATACCACCAAAAAAAAAAAACAATATAATTGCTAATTTGATGTGAGGCACTGAGGCCGCATTTTAATCGGTGCGCCAGGCACATGCTCGAAGTTAGTGGAATATTAATCGAAGAAAAATTGAATTCCTCTATTGATAAACAGACATAGGTGTCCTGGTCCATATAATGGAGATAAAGCCAAAGTCTTAAAAGGAGAGAAAGCTTGTTCTTCACATTTATCCTCACTCCCATTACTCCTTCCAAGTTCTAATCGAGCACCACTATCCACGCACAGAGATCTGAAACCACCTAAATGCTCCCCCAAGATCTCATAACCGAGATCCTCCTACGCCTCCCCGTCAAGTCCCTCCTCCGCTTCAAATGCGTCTCCAAGCAGTGGCTCTCTCTCATCTCCAGCCCCCAGTTCCGCCACCACCGCCGCAGCCTCACCTCCTCCGGCGTCATCTTGTGTCGTACAACCGACCTCATCCACCACATATCACTACTTGGAAGCAACAACTCCGACCAGCCCTTCACTTCCCTCAGCTTCGTTCCTGACTCGGCGGGTATCAAAATCCTTCAGTCCAGCCATGGCTTGCTCTTGTGCCGCAGCCTTTACAAACTGGGTAAAACCTGCAGCTATTACATCTGCAATCCTTCAACAAAGAAATTCTCAGTTCTTCCTCATTATAGTGCTGAACCGGATTATGTATCCGGGTCGGAATCCAGAACTATTTCTGGTGTTTATTTAGTTTTCAATCCCACTAAGTCACCTCACTACCAAGTTGCCTGCATTCGAATGTGTTCTTCCTCATTCAATAGCTACCAAGTTGAGATATACTCATCTGCCACTCGGGCTTGGAGGCTTTCCGGGTCTCCTTTCGCTGCCCCTTTCGACATGGTGTTTGACAATGGGGTGCTTTGGCATGCTGCAATACACTGGATCAGTCCAACTGGGGCGTCGTTATGCTTTGATATTGATCAAGAACGCCTTGGAACAATGCCCGGTCTTCCGTCAAATGAGAAATGGAGCAGGAGAAGGTTGAGGTGTTTCGGCGAGTCTGGTGGGCATTTGCACCTAACTGAAATCTATGGCTGCACCTCTCAATTTCAAGTCTTTGAATGGAGAGGGATTACTCTAGCTGGGTTCCCAAGTACAATGTCGATCTTGCTCCAGTTGTAGATGCATTTCCGGAGATGGTTCGGAACTGCATTTTCCGTAATGATTCTGTTTCTTATGCATTTAGTCTACTCTGTTTGCAAGAGGATGAAGATGACTCATGGCTGTTGCTGCACATTCCTGGTAAGTTTGTATCATATAGTCTTAGGAATAGGACGTTCAAGTTACTTGGTTCAATATCCAAGGAATCAAATACTGCATTGCAGGTTGGATGTTTCCATGCTTATCAGTTTATGGAGTCTTTGGCTGGTGTCTGATCAGTACTTAAAAACTTAGGGTGATGCATGTTTTCCCCATATTTCCCCATATTTTTTTCTAGTCTGAGCTTGTGCATTGTAAGGCAATGGATGTCCTGGACTTTAATATATAATGAAAACCCTGTTCAATTTTAAAGGATGAAGTACCATATGAAATATTGTTAGACAATTTTTATAGGCCTGGATGAGGTAGAGAAATTATTGCCAATGGTGGAAGATGGCAAGTGATGAATGGAAAATCAATAAAGATATGGGCTGATGTTTGGTTGAGCAGTTATCCAGCAGGGCACCCTACTCCAAACCTCCCGATCCCAGTTGATGCCCCTATGTATGCTGCAGATTTTATAGACGAGGATGTGCTTGGATGGGATATTAACTCTATAAAATCAATAGCCTATCTCCTGTCTCAAGAAGAAATACAAGAGATTAAGAGGATGCCGATTGGAGATCCTAATTCAGATGATAGGTTTGTTTGGCCAAGTGAGAAGTCAGGAGGTTTTCAGTTTAGTCTGGGTACCATTGGTATCATGAACAAGTCCCTAAACCAGTTTATCAGAAAGCCAACCCATCTCACACTATTGAGCCATTAGCATGGAGAATGCTTGCTATGGAATACCAAAACCCTCCCAAAAATAAAAAATTTCTTGTGGAAAGCAGTTTCTAACTATCTTCCAACAACGTTGGCCCTTTTCAAAAGAAAAATCACAAACACCCCCCTCTGCCCCTTTGCCAATTGGCCCCAGAATCTACCGAACATATGCTCTTATGTAAATGGGTAGAGAGAGTATGGTTTGCAAGCACCATCAATTACAAGCCAAACATTCAGACTTTAACAAGTTTTGATGGATGGATTACCAGTTTGAAGTACAGCAATGCTTCCACAACTGAGCAACTGAATTGGATTCTTACGCAGATGGCCTTTTTATGTTGGCATATATGGAAAGCTTGATGCAGAGCACTCTACGAACATAAGGGTGAGGCCTTGCCTGATCCGGGTCTTGTTGCTTCTTCTACTTCTGCTGCTGCTTTGGAGTTCCTGCATGTCAATAAAAAAGGCAATCAGAATCATGATGAGACCTATATGACGGCACGAATCCGCGATCAAAAGTGGGTACCTCCACAATCGGACTTCATCAAATTGAATGCTGACGGCTCATGGATCAAGAGCAGTGGTAAAGGTGGTGTGGGCGTTGTAGCAAGGAATGCTTCAGGCCAATTGGTAGGTGGTGTGGCGAAGCAAACCCAAGCAAACTCGGCCCTCCAAGTTGAACTTCAGGCAATTTCAGAAACGCTTTCTTTGGCATCTGGGCAAGGGTGGGACAAAGTGGAAATTGAATCAGACTCGAGAGACTCTAAATGCAATCAAGGGAAAAAAGTACTCAAGCTGGGAAGTTTACCCAATTCTCAGACAAATCAGACAGAAGGAAGCTCTACTTTCCCAGATCAGGTGGTGTTGGGTACACTGTGAAGTGAACCAAGCAGCAGATTGCTTGGCATCACTTGCCAGGCGGAGGTTGTGCGCTGAGGCGTGGGTCAATAGACCCCCAAGCTCCCTTGTTTTCATTCTCTCGAAGGACGGTCTCCCCTGCCCTCCAAATGTTGAAATTGATATGCCGATGACGGAGTAGCTCCGCTTTGGTTCCCTCCAGCTTTTCTTTTCTAGTTTTGCTGCTTTGTTTTTGTTGTCTAGTATCTTAGTTTTTCTTTTCTTTAGCTTTGTATCAGGCATCATCTGCGAGTTGGGCTAGATAGCCAGCTCTGTTTGTTCCCTTCTCTGAGACACCTGGTTGACTCTAGGGCCCAGGCCTTGTCTCTACCTGCGGGCGTTTTATGAAAGAATTCCTTCAGACCAAAAAAAAAACAGAGCAAACAGTCCATATAAGTTCACTATAATTTTTGCAGGACTGTTTGATAAAGCGTTTATATGACAAGCGTCATATATGAGCAAACAGTCCTACTTTGTCATATAAGAGCAAACAGTCCTTTATACCCCCACTCTTTTTAATTTTTCCTCTTTCTCCTATTTTTCTATAGCTCTGCTCATCAGCATATATAGTTTGTTAATTTTGATAAAGCATAGTGGGCCCATCTTGAATTTATTTGTTTAAATATAAATGCAATTGCTAGAGTTCATCCTCTATTTCAAAGGTAAACAATATGTCTACTATTCATAATTTCTATCGTTGACAAACTTGAGTTAAATGCTATTTGTAAAAATACTAGCAGAGAATTGAAAAAGGAAAGAGAGAAGTTGAAAAAATTGAAAGACTATAGAGATAGTCTTAACAGAGAAACTCCCAACTACTGGGATCTAATTTATAGACTCCAAACCAGGATCTATAAAATAGAAGAAGAAATTGACAATCTCTTGTATGTACTTGAAGAGGAATAAAACCCTTGATTACTTGAGCATTGGTTAGATCCGTAAATCACTGGTATCAGAGCTTGTAAAATAGCTCAAATGGGAATCCCCAATGGGGACAATGTCTGATTTAATAATAGAGAGACTGAATTCTCTATTAAAATCCTCTGATGAAAAATATCAGAACCTGCAGAAAGAAATATCTAGATATCAAGAACATCTAGAAAAAATACCTACTATAATCCACCAATTAGAAAAATTGGAAAACAAACTGGATTATATTAAGGAACTTCCAAAAACGGAAGAGGAAAAACTAACAAGTGTTAGCAGAAAAATCAATGAACATCAAAAAACGCCGGATTCTATGAAAAATATACTGAAGGACAAGAAAGTGCCTACAGTAAAAACAAAGAAAGCTAATGGATTTAAACCATTAGAAAAACCTGAGAAGAATCCTGTTTCAAATATGATTTTTCTTGGACCATCTACTAGTCAAACTAGTATTCGATATGAAGACCCGAAAGAAAAAAGAGATGTCAAAATGATGAACATCTTCGGGAAAAAAAAAAAAAGAGTACAACTGCTCAATGCTAAGAATTCGAATTCAACGAAATCGAACAAGAGGTAAAAAACGCCTCAATTCCAAAGTTAGATTTTAAATAAATCTACAAAAGGGGAAAGTTTGATGTGTTGGACAGCCACCACTTCAAATTATTGGAATTCACAACCCCCTCAACAACAGGAGAGACAGATCTTCTGATGATCACTTCTAAACAAGTTGCCCGAGCAAGAACAAAAAATTATCAATTTATGCATATTGGAGCATAAAACTATTGGCTCGAGAAGGCATAAACTGTTCAGTCCTATGTGTCCTCCAAGACAATAAACTAACAGATTTTCAAGCTAGTCTATTGGGAACCCTTGAAGCATCTTTATGCAATCAAGTGGCTTATTTCAACTGCTTCCCAAATTTCTCTACCAGCTTGAAAGATGCATCTCACTGTCTAAGACTGAGAGTCAAGACAGATGGCATATTCATGAAAAAAGATATGCAAGAATTGGTATAGTATGCAGAATATACTATAAACTAATGATACTACAGTAGAGCCAAAGACAAGGATACCAAACATCCCTGGTCTTACTACTGGATTCCTCACCAGCCAGAAGAACCATTCACAACAGATTCACAAGGTTACTTGGAATAAAGTAACTTTTCCTATTGAATGGAAATTGTCTGGTCCGAAAAAACCAGCAGAAAATGCCAAAGTGGCAATATATGAAAGCAAAAAGACTGGAGATATCAGTCTAAAATTTGACGATCACAGAAAAAGTGACGTTTGTCCTGAAAATATCAGAATAAACAACAATCTTCTTAGAAGAAGTTATAGCACTAGAGAGGCTAGTGGTACCAAATACTCTGAAGAACCATCAGAGTCCATCACTGAAGAAGATTTAGAAGCTGATCTGAACAGACCAGTAAATATGCTTAGAGCACAAAAGCTCTATGATCTCTATAATGAAGCAAAATCTTGCGAAAATCCTGAACGATTAGAAAAACTAATCGAAGAAATGAAAATTTTCAAACCCGAAAAGGAAAGAAAACTCCTTCCCTATCAAGATATTGAAATGGAAGAAGGAGAAAGCTCCAAAACTTTCATCACCAGAGAAAAAGAAAAAGTGAAACTTCCTTTTCAGAAAGCCCCTACGGGCAAAAATGGAGAAAGAAATTCTCAAAGATTTGTCCCAGAAGACAATATACCCAGAGTACCAATTTCTTCTCATGGTATCTGGCTAAATCTAGACAAAGCTCTAGACAAGAGAAAAACTCTTGACCAATGGGTTGATAGCCTAATGATGGCTTCTGCACTAACCCTTGGAAAATTCGAAGCACCAGATCTTCAGGCGTACTATGAAACTACTCTTATTGGAGTAGCAAAAAAGTATTATTTCTCTTTCAAAGAGACTGCCAGAGGGAAAGACTGGCTTGAAAAGATAAGAAATTCAAAATCTCCTTATGATTTTGCAGTACCCATGTACGATCAGTTATGTGGAGATCTCTCAAATTTGAGTGAAAAAGCCAAAGAAACGGCAAAATCAAATATCTATGCTCTCAAAATCTGTGACATGAGATATTTTGAAGAATACTTGAATGAATTTCAAGAATATTACTGTACAATTGGCGAACTAGAAAACACTGATCTAGTCAACCTGTTGCACAAAAACTCCCTGAACCATGGAGAACAGCTGTGAGAGAAAGCATAGCTGAAAAACCAATTGAAAGATTTTCAGTTGAAGGAATTGCCGACAGAATCCGGCAATTACTAAAAGAGCAATGCAAAGCCAATCTTAGAGCTAAGATGGCCAAGAAACAACTTAAAGAAGTTGAAAACTTCTGTTACGGAATACTGGATATGCCAACCAACTGGGGATGTCATGAATCCAAGTTCCACAGATAGAAGAAAGAAAAATATTACTCTAAAAAATTCAGAAAGAGTAATAAGAAAATGGATTGGAAATTCAAGAAAAGTTCCAATTACAAGAAACAACAAGAGGAAGATCAAAAAAGAAATTCTTCAAGAAAAAGAAGAATACTCATCAGCATAAACAATAAGCAAGAAAGCTTGTAGATGTTGGTTATGCAAAGCTGAAGGGCACTATGCCAATGAATGTCCGAAAAGGGTAAAAGATCTACGAAATCTCTCTTTGAAGAATATGAGCTAATAGTAGAAACAGCAAACATGAAAGGTTACGAAATAGCCTATTCTGATGATGAAGACGACAGGTCAGTTTATTCTGCCTGGTCTGAAAATGAAGATTCATCTGACTCTGAAACAAATTCTGAATACTTAGAATGTAGACAGATGAATGTTCTAAAAATCAAAAACTGGGAAGAAAGCAAGACAGAATGTTTACTGTCTTCTTATCAGTGAACCCTGGTACATTCGTTTGTGACTACTGCCCATGTCACAAAAGAATGGTCTCCCTATGTTCTGTGAAGAGTCAAAAAAGACTTATCACAAAGAATGCTTCATAGCTGAAGCGAGAAGAAAAACCAAGAATGGCTTTGTCAGCCAATTGGTAGAACAAGAATATGAAGAATATTTCTCTGAACAAAAGGAGAAAAAGGTAGAAACTTTGTTCCAAGAAATCATGGAACCTTCTTCCTCAAAAAAGGAAGAAATCATCGATGAAGAAAAAATCGATGAAAATTTTGAACTGGTTGAAACACCAGAAATTGTTCCAAAAGAACAAGCTCAAGAAAATGAGCTTCAACAATCAAAAGTCGTCTCTACGAGTAGATACAGCAACTACATAGAGATTGGACTAAAATTCTCTGATCACAGAAAATATCATCTACATGCCTTTGTAGATAATGGATCAAGATTTACTGTTGCAAAGAGATTTGCAATTCCAGAAGAACTCTGGAAGGAAGATAAGAATAAGAAAAGAACAGCTACTGGTGTCACTTTTGATGGAAGTCACCTCACCATGAATAAAGTAGCAAAAATGTTCATATCACCATTGGTGGAGGAACATTTATCATCCACAATGTCTGGCAATCTGAAGGCCAAGGCTCAGATTTCTTGTGGGGAAATGATTTTATTCTCCAACAGAGATTTATTCAGGATGAAGAAGCAATAGGCTTCAGAAAAGGAGAACGGGTGTTCTGGGCAGATCGGCTTACCCAAGCCAAAAGTGTGGTAGGACCAAACTTTACCACCCAATATCAGAGATCGCAACGAAATAGTGGTGATCTTACCCCCTACAAACCCAAATTTGAACCCATACTCCAAATCAAACAACAAGAAGAATTACTTGTTGAAGAATCTTCTGAAGAAGAAGAAGAAGAAACTATTGAAGAAGAAGAAGCCTGTTTCATTCATGAGCATAACCTCAAGCACTTTCAGAATAAGCTTGAGTCTCAGAAAATTCCTACTCTTGAAAAAATCAAGAAACTACTCAAATAGAATATCGATGTAGACCCTCAGAAGTTTTGGGAAAAAGACCCAGTGGTCTGTGAATTGAGATTACATGATTTGAATGCTATCTGTCATGTTAAAGCCATTCCTCAATACAAAGTGAAAGATAAAAAGGAATTCAGAAAAGACATTGAAGATCTCCTGAACAAGAGATTAATTCAACCTTCCACTAGCCCTCATCATGCTCCAGCATTCTACGTGAGAAATCATGCAAAAAACCTCAGAGGAAAAGCTAGAATGGTGATTGACTACAGAGATGTCAACAAAAGACTGTCAAAGACGGTTATCAAATTGCTCAAGTAAGAGTACTAATCAACCAGCTCAGAGGAGCTAAAGTCTTTTCAAAATTCGATACAAAGTCGGGTTTTTGGCAAGTCAAAATGCATCCTTTGAGTGTCCCTCTCACTGCATTCGAAACACCACAAGGCCATTACGAATGGTTAGTAATGCCTTTTGGTCTAAAGCAAGCTCCCTCAGTCTTCCAAAGAAAGATGGACAACATCTTCAAACATGTTGCGGAGTTCTGCGTCGTCTACATTGATGACATCCTCGTCTTCTCCAAAAACATAGAAGAACACATGAAACACCTCCATGAGGTTGTAAACTGATAGTTCAGTATGGAATCATCATAGGTGAAAAGAAATTCTTCTTTATCCTCGATGAAGTTGATTTCCTAGAAATAAACATCAAGAATGGAGTGATAAAACTCCAACCCAACATCCTTGAGAAAATATGGAAATTCCCAGATAGAATTCTTGATGCCAAGAGTCTAGAGAGATTCTTAGGAGTCATAAATTATGGGAGAGATTTCATTCCCAAAATCTCAGGACTAACAGCAACATTATCTCCTAAAACAAGTTCCAAAAGAAAATGGAACTTCACCACAGATGATGAAAAAATTGTGAAGCAGATTAAAAATCTCTGCAAAAACCTCCGTCCTCTACAACAACCAGAGGAAAATGATGAAATTATCCTCCAAACAGATGCGAGTGATAATTATTGGTCTGGTGTTGTTCTAGCAAAAACGCCTGGAACCAATATTGAAGATCTGTAAATTTTGTAGTGGTAAGTTCAGCCCTGCAGAACTGAAATATCCCACAGGGGAAAAAGAAATTTTGGCTGTGAAGAAAACAATTTTAAATTCTCCAGCTTTTCTTGGAAAACACTTTACTGTCCGCACCGATTGTGCTAGAGTAAAGAATTTCAAAAATTTTAAACTTGATAAAGCTGCTGATAGAGGAAGATTAGTAAACTGGCAATTATTTCTTAACCAATATGATTATAATGTGGAATTAATTGCAGGAAATAAGAATTATCTTCCAGACGCTTTAACCAGAGAACTAGCAATGTTCAGCCGAAAAGATGAAGACGAAGGTCGTAATCCCAGAAGTAGAAGACCTGGGAAAGAACATGAACTGGCTGAGGATTCTAAAGAAAAAATCCTCAAAAGATTCCTGCTAAGTCCAAAAGGCTTAGCCTGAACTGATCAATCCCAGGGTAAAGGATTGGCTAGCCCGTCTCAAACGGCAGACGGTAAAGGCTCATCAAGACCGTTGATAGCTGCTGCTTTGCCAAAAAGCAGACCTACTCCAATTAGAGTTATAAATGTTTTTAATTACGAATTAAGAACCTTTGATGCTCCTGTGTTCAGAACTGGCAGGAGACTAACCTACCACCAGAAAGCAATTCTGGATAATCTCCTATTTGCTTTTCAAGAAAGAAGCAGTGGTCTGATGTTCCCAGCTCTCTTTGCACTAGCTGAAGAACTCTATGAAAATGCTAGGCCATAGTTTGAAGAACTTCATACACAGCAGAGTGCTGTTAGAAAAGAAAAAATTCACTTCCTCGAAGATCCAAAAAGTGCTAGAATCCCTATCATGGCACTCAATGAATCAGACTGGCATGAATTCCATAGTGTGATAGCAAGTCATAATTCTGAAGACTGTATTCCTCCAACTCTCTTCATAATTGCAGGACCTTATGTTGGAAGATACTTAGTCAATGTTCAGAGTGAACATCCTCAAGAACACAAGCTTTGGCTTGTTGAAAATGGTTTTGTCCATAATCTTTGGACTAAAACAAATGATGATCTCAAAGGCGTGCCCCCTATCATTGTCAACACAGTCAAAAATATTAGAAAAAATGACTGCATGCTTCGTCTGAAGTTCAGATCCACTCCTCCAGAATGGATCCAGAAGGCAAACGGTGAGGTTGAGTACATTTCTCCATATCACTATGTGAGAATTATTCAAAAAAAATATCTTCAGCCTGCCTGTGTTGGTTACAATGGCCAGCCAAACTCAAGCATCCCATAGATGAAAGCCATGGCTCTAGAATACATCAAAAAGATCATCTCTGAAGATATTAACAATACCTTCCTGGTAGCAGGAGAAAAAACTATTATCACTGCTTACGATCATCCTGACATAGTCAGCAGTGACCTGTTCCTATCTCTTACCAAAAAAGAGATAGATTTGACACTGGCATGCTTACAGTGGGTGGAAAGACTTGAAACAGACAACCACTACAAAATGTATGTTGATATAGATGTCGAAGATAATGCAACAACTGCTCGTATGGCCCAGGAAGATAACGACTCGTTTGTCCTCGGTCACAATTCAGAAACAGACGAGAACATGTGAAGCAGCAGGTGTAGAAAGCACCGAAAGTGCTTTTGGATCTTTCCCAAAAGGTACTTTTGCTTTTCAGAAAAGAAATGTGAAAAACATTTCACCTAAAAGAATCTGCTTTTCCCCGTCCGACCTCCACTAGCAGGAGCACTCAGGAAAGCAAGAGATCACGAAGTCGTCCTGTACATTTTGTTGTTTTCAATTGTAATTTGAGTTCCGCTCCCTATATAAGGAGCTTTAGCTTCTCTTAGAAGGCATTCGAAAAACTCCAGCTCAGTCTAAGATTCAAAAATTAGCTTAGCTAGAATCAAAAATTGAGAAGAATCAGATTCTCTCAAGAATGTCATAGTAGCAGTGTGCACTTTCCTTCCTGTCTAGTGTGCAGTAGTACAGCTTTCGTTACAAGTAAGTATCTGTAATCATTCTTATGGATAGCTAAACAATTTTTGCTGTTTACCTGAGAATGAGGCTCTGAATAACTAGCATGTATTTATTTTTGAATAAATAAGATCAGATGCCCCTCTGTTTTATCGAAATTTTAATGTCTAATCTTTACCTCATTTTAAACCTATCTGTTCTACTCCTACATCATGTTTACATTAATCCTGTAGAAACTTGAAGGCTTAGATTTTGCTTCTTAACCAAAGGAATTAGTTTTAGGTTTTTGTTTAAAACAAGCAGCAGTGATTCCTCCTGTTAAAGTAACCGTGAGGCAAAGGCCGTTAGGTGAAAAACATAGGCATGTTGAAGGTTAGTCTTGTGTTACTCAGAAGCTTGAAACAAAGTTTTTTCTTATAAAAAAAGGTTAGATCCCAGCCTTAAAAGTCAACATAGGATAAATGTCCCTTTTCGTCCTTTTTGAATTTGCATGACCGCAAGGGAACTACTCCCATGGAAAGTGAGTTATATAGGTAATTAACCCTATTAATTAATTGATAGAAGCTTCCTCAAAGTAAGAAAAAAATATTCTTCAAAACAGAGAAAAATATTCTTCAAAACAGTGATCTACATAATGCATTTCATTCTAATTTTAAGCTCTGAAGTCTGAACACATGCCATCTACCATATTTGATTTACTTATGAGTCCTGTGAGATAGCTTCTGATAAACATGCTAAACCTACCCTTCTTCCTCTTCAAAATTCAAGATACTATGTGATTAAAACTAGACCACGCTCAACCTCAACAACATAGCTCAAAGCTCCCGCGGCGATGAGACCCAGCAGAGTATTTGCACTGTTGTCTACTGCGGGATAGACCAAAAACGAAGTTTGAAGCCAGGTTCAAAAGAAGCATAAGGTTCTGCATCAGGCGCAGGAGCTTGTGTAAGAATGGACTTGACATTAGTTTCCTCAACTATCATAGAGTAGCAGAATGCATAATATGAGAATACATGGTTAACGTAACAGTAGTTTCTATCAATCAACGTAATTAGCAGAGTAATATTTTAGCAGCAAACAAGGACCATGTATTCATAAATAGTTGTTGTATGATCAACCAAAAAACAAAAAGAAAAAAACATTACCAAGGTAAGAGTAATGCTAGCCTGCTAGGTGAACCACGTTTTTGGGTATCTCATGCATCCCACCTTATGTTGCAGCTGATGTAGCAGAAAAACTAACCTATCAGAATATTTCACTAAATAACATGACAATATCGCATCATTTGCTACATAGAGTGGAATGGAATACAAGTGAGATTCAAAAATGTTGTTCACCATTATTCTTAACGTAATCCCAACAATGACAACCTTTGAAGGGGAAAAAATAATAACAAAGACCACCCGGCCAGCAAAAAGCAGTGTTTTTGACACTAACAATGCTTGCGATGCACATGTATAACATGGTGAAAATAATGATAATTTTTCTTTTGGTCAATTGGTGGCGCAAATGATTCATGTGTAAAACTGACTTCCTCTTCTGTAAATCCCTTCCATATAATGACGACAAAGCCAAACTCTTGAAGGCAGAGAAAGCATGTTCCACCATTTTATCCTTATGCCCATTACTGTTTCATGGGTGTATGAACCAACACCATCCACAGAGATATGAACATGTTCCCCCAAGATGTCCTCACAGACACCTTCCCGTCAAGTCTTTCCGCTTCAAATGTGTTTCCAAGCAGTGGTTCTTTCTTATGTGTCGAGCCCCCAGTTCCGCCACCACTGCAGCCATCTCGCCTCCTCCAGCATCATCTTGTACCAAACAACCAATCCCATCCACCGCACATTGTTACATTACTCAACAGAAACAACTGATCAAAATCGAAGTTAAGACCAAGTTCCAAAGAAGCATTAGGTTATGCATCTAGGCCTCATCAAAAAGCCCGCGGATCAAGTGGGCCGATGGAGGCCCGCCGGCCCTGAGGGCTTTTAGCCCGGCCCGGCCCATCAAAAAACCCGCAAAAGCCCGCCTCGGTGGGCCGAGGGCCGGCCCGCCTAAAGCCCGCCAAAGGCCCGCTAGGCACGGCCCTTAAAAGCCCGCTAGGCACGGCCCTTAAAAGCCCGCTAGGCCCGGCCCGTAAAAGCCCGTAAAATATTTTATATATATATATATATGTGTGTGTGTGTGTAGATATGTGTGTGTGTGTGTTTATAAATATATATATACACACACTCACACATAGATATATATCTGTGTGTGTGTTTATATATAGGGCTAAATACAGATTACTACCTTATAGTTTGGGTCCAAAATCAATTCATTCCCCAAACTTCTAATTTCATCAAAAACACCCCTGCACTTTCAATTTTGATCTAATAGGTCTAATTTGTTAGTTTTCCGACAATTGAGTTATTTAACTTGTTAATGTGGCTCATAGATGGCCTATGTTTTATGATGTGGTGTCTGCAGGCCACCTCTAATCAATTTAAGAGTGAGTTGTACTATTAAAAATAAATAAGTTTTCAACAAATAATCCAACTATAACTTGAACTCATAACAAAATATTAACGAATTGTACCTATTAGATCAAAATTGAAAGTGCATGGGTGTTCTTGATGAAATTAATTAGAAGTTCAGGGACTGAATTGATTTTGAACCTAAACCATAGGGTGGTAACCAGTATTTAGCCCTTATATATATATGTGTGTGTGTGTGTGTGTGTGTGTGTGTGTGTGTGTGTGTTATATATATATAGAAAAGATATATATGCATTACCGCATAATAAATATATATATATAGATATATATTTATTTGTGTGTGTGTTTATATATATGTATATATATATTTATATATGTGTGTGTGTGTTATATATTATATATTAATATATTAAGATATATATATATATATATGTGTGTTATATATATATAATACAGGCCGGTTCTGAAGCGGACGTCCGCACTTTGCTAAAGTGCGGACGGCGACGCAGCAACGGCGTTCCAGGCGGCGACGGCGGCTTGGGGCTTGGCGGACGGAGGCCGGAGGCTTGGCGGACTGGTCTGGGCAACGTTCGAGGTCGGAGGAGGTCCGAGTTGCAGGTTCTGGGCAGCAACCCGACCTGCAACTGCAGGTTTTCTGGGCAGCGCTGCAACGATGTCGCCGGCGACTCCACCGACTGCAGACCTCTCCGCCTGACCCCTGGCGTCCTTCCGGCAACCTCCGCTGCTCCGTTGCGCCCCGAGCCGAGCTGCAGCAGCGCCGTCCGCACTTTAACGAAAGTGAGGACGTCCTCTTTGGAACGCCTCCGTATATATATATATATATATATAGAGATATATATATATATATATGTGTGTGTGTGTGTGTTTATATATATATATATGTGTGTGTGTGTGTGTGTGTGTGTGTGTGTGTGTGTGTGTGTGTGTGGAAGTTCTTATAATTCTATTATTCTATATAGAATATGTGCATATATATATATATATATATATATATATATATTCTACATATCGGTTGACCAATTCGATCGGATTCAAAAATATGGTGAAATTGGCTAAATTTTGTACCACACTTATAATTTATTGTAATAAACTCATCCAACGGTCGGTTTTTTCCATTTTCTTTGAATTGAATGGGTTGCTCTTTGGAGTATATGATATATAAATATAGGTTTATAAGAGTAACTAAGTTTGACCTAGTTGATCGAATTCAAAACAATAACCAAATTGGCTGGATTTTCTACAACCACCATAAAACATTACAATCTCTCAATCGAGCGGTTGGTTTCTCTGAATTCATTTTCCACTTCATGATTTCTTTAGAATGAACCTAAACAATTTAAATACAATGAATATGTCATACAACTTTAGGAGGAAAATTGGTATAGACCAATGTGTTTGTAATTAAAATTAATTTTTTTTATCTTATGTCCACGCACATCCATTGATGGAATATATACAAATGTGATGTGAAAAAATAAGCACGTTTCAAGGTTGTCACGGCATCGGTCAACCAATAAAACATATAAGTGTCTACGGTTGACTAATCCGATCGGATTTGAAAATATGGTGAAATTGGCTAAATTTTTTACCACACTCATAATTTATTGTAATAAACTCATCCAACGGTCGGTTTTTCCATTTTCTTTGAATTGATATGGGTTGCTCTTTGGAGTTATGATATTTAAATATAGGTTTATAAGAGTAACTAAGTTTGACCTAGCTGATCGAATTCGAAACGATAACCAAATTGGCTGGATTTTCTACAACCACCATAAAACATTACAATCTCTCAATCGAGCGGTTGGTTTCTCTGAATTCATTTTCCACTTCATGATTGCTTTAGAATGAACCTAAACAATTTAAATACAATGAATATGTCATACAACTTTAGGAGGAAAATTGGTATAGACCAATGTGTTTGTAATTAAAATTAATTTTTTTTATCTTATGTCCACGCACATCCATTGATGGAATATATACAAATGTGATGTGAAAAAATAAGCACGTTTCGAGGTTGTCACGGCATCGGTCAACCAATAAAACATATAAGTGTCTACGGTTGACTAATCCGATCGGATTCGAAAATATGGTGAAATTGGCTAAATTTTTACCACACTCATAATTTATTGTAATAAACTCATCCAACGGTCGGTTTTTTTCATTTTCTTTGAATTGATATGGGTTGCTCTTTGGAGTGTATGATATATAAATATAGATTTATAAAAAATTAGTCTTTAAAAATTTATTTATCAATAAATTAGTATCTATATATAAATATAGATTTTTTTGGGTACAATATAGTTATATAGATATGTTCTTTGGTTGTATTTGATCTTATCCATTGAATTTCCAAAGCTTGATTAAAAAAAAAAAACTTGTGTCTTTAAATATTTATTTATAAAAGGCCCGAAAAAGCCCGCAAGGCCCGCTTTATATGGACGGGCTTGGATCCTGTTTTTTAATAAAGCCCGGCCCGGCCCGGCCCGCAATTATTTAAAAATATAGCAAGGCGCGGCCCGGCCCGGCCCAAGCTCGCTATGAATGGGCCGGGCCGGGCCGGTTGACTACCCCTATGCATCAACGCAGGAGCTTGTGTAAGAATTGATTTGACATTAGTTTCCTAAAGTAGAACAACTATCATGCATTAGCAGAATAAATAATATGAGATTACATCGTTAACGTAATAATGCAAATTTTTCGGTTTACCTCCCTGACCATTTTTACTTTCATTATGGGTACTCATGTACTTATTATTTCAGTAATTCTTCTATACCCTTAAATATTTTGATAAATATATCGTGATTTATTTTGAAATTTTCATCACTTACAATATAATTTTACATACTACGTTAGTGAATCATCATCATACTAGGGAACACATTAGAGCCATGTTTGCAATTTACAAAAGGGAAAATTTTGCAAACACTACACCAACTAAAGGCCACTAATAATTTTTATACATAAAGTTCCAAACCAAACATTTCGGTACACGAAATCTGAAACTCGACCCACTATCAGTACACGACGTCAATTTTTGACACCAAAATGTCCATTATGCCCTCAGTTCTTTTTTTTTTAATAATTTTGTTTTTCTGTTATTTTTTTTCCTTTGTTTTTTTGTTATTTTTTTCCTTCGTTTTTATCTCTTTCTTCTTCATTCTTCCGGGCTCACTCCCTCGCTTCCAACACCGCCCTTGCCCTCCAATTGGTGAGATTTATGGTCCTACAGCTTATATTTGTAACTCAGCCAATATTTAGTCATGTGAAAAGAAAGAAAGAGATAAAATAATAAAAAAAAAAAACAGAAAAAATGAAGGAAAAAAAAAACAGAAAAAAAAAATTTATTAAAAAAAAAACTGAGGGCATAATGGACATTTTGGTGTCAAAAATTGACGTCGTGTACTGATAGTGGGTCGAGTTTCAGATTTGGTGTACCGAAATATTTGGTTTGAAACTTTATGTATAAGAATTATTAGTGGCATTTACTTGGTGTACTGTTTGCGAAATTTTTCCTTTACAAAATCCTAGTCGAAAAAGCTAATAATTGAACAAGATTGATTAAATTTGAGAGCAAAAGTGTAAGGTCACAACTGATTTAAGGTGTAAAAGACAAGAACGTAAAATGAAATTAGCACTAATAGTTTATGTCAATTAACATAATTCGCCTAATAATATATTAGCTGCAAACAAGGATCGTGTATTCATAAATAGTTGTATGGACGTAAGAGTAATACTATGTGAATATCTTGCACCCTACCTTATGTAGCAGATTGTCAGCTGATATAGCACAAACTCCAACATACCTGAATATTTAATTAAATTATGTGGTAATATTACATCAGCCATCACATAAAATTTATTTCAAAAAGTATTATTCTAATTAATTATTCTATAAACATAGAATACAACGTGGTCTATAAACTAATTCCAACCAGGACAAACCTTTGAAGTAAAGAAAATGAAAAACAAGGACACCGTCCAGCAAAAATCCGTGATTTTGACCCCAACAAGCTTTCAATGCACATGGCTAACATGTACAATTTGGTGGATTATCAATTATCAAACTTTTTTCTTAATATTATTTTCTAAATCCCTTTCATATAATGACGACAAAGCTTAACTGTTGAAGGCAGGGAAAACGTGTTCCTCCATTTGATCATCGTACCGATAATCGGCAGCCGATTAATGTTTCATTGGTTTAAGAAGTAGAGAACCGACACTCCCCACAAATATCTGAAAAATGTTCCACCAAGATGTCCTCACCCACATCCTTCTACACCTCCCCGTCAAGTCTCTCCTCCGTTTCAAATGCGTCTCTAAGCAGTGGCTCTCTGTTATCTCCAGCCCCCAGTTCCACCACCGCCGCCGCCGTCTCGCCTCCTCCGGCATCATCTTGTGTCAAACAACCGATCTCATTCACCACATATCCCTCGCCAGAAGCAACTCCGACCCACCCTTCACATCCCTGAGCTTCATCGACGACTCAGCAGGTGTCAAGATCCTCCAGTCCAGCAATGGCCTGCTCTTGTGCTGCAGCAGCCTTCACAAAGTTGGTATACGCCGCAGCTATTACATCTGCAATCCTTCCACAAAGCAAGTCTCGACTCTTCCTGAAGCAGATTGCGAGTCCAAAACTATTTCTGGAGTTTACTTAGCTTTTGATACGTCCAAGTCGCCTCACTACCAAGTTGTGTCTGTTCGAAGTTGTTCTTCCCCATCATCATCCAATAGCTACCGCATCGTTACTTACTCTTCCGAGACTCGGGCTTGGAGGCTTTCCGGGTCTCCATTCGCTGCCCCAGACATGGCGTTTGACAATGGAGTGCTTTGGAATGATGCAATACACTGGATTAGTCCAACTGGGGATTCATTATGTTTTGACGTCGATCAAGAACACCTCCGAACACTGCCTAGTCTTCCATCAACTGAGAAATGGAGCAACAGGAGGTTGAGGTATTTCGGCGAGTCCGGTGGCCATTTACACCTAATTGAAGTCTATGGAAGCCCCACTCAATTCCATGTCTTTGAGATGGAGAGAGACTACTCTAGCTGGCTTCCAAAGTACCAAGTTGACATAGCAGCGATTGTTGATGCATTTCCACTGATGGTTTGGAACTACCCTAACGCTAATGATTCTGTTTTTTATGCATTTAGTCTGCTATTTGTCAAAGAAGATGAAGAGGACTCAATTCTGTTGTTGCAAGTACCTGGTGAGTTTCTATCATATAATCTTGGGAATGGGACCTTCAAGAAGCTTGGTTCAATATCCACCACAACAAATATTGCATTTCAGAATGGATGTTTCCATGCATATCAGTTTACAGAAACTTTGGCTAGTGTTTGATCTGTCACATCCACTTTGTCGTTACATATTCTGTACTTACTAGGTAGGGGTTAAGAAGACAAACCTTACAGGTGTCTGCGCTAGCTTTAGCTAAGGACAGCCATGGAACCCTAGTCGATGGTTCTACGCGAGTTTGTTTGTTTGGCTTCTTCCTGGAGGTTGAAGCTAGAGCTGCTTTGGAAGCGGTAGAACTGACGAAGCGCGTTCCTCATGTCCCAACTCCCAATCCTCCTTGAGTCTGAGTCAAGGTCTTTAGTGGACTCCCATCATCAATCAATCAAGCACTTGCCATTGGAAAAATTGCTCCAGTTACCTCAAAAGTCAATAATGATTTTACCTTGCATCAACAGTCTTCTTGGTTTTGGATCCCCAGAGAAGCGAATTCTGCTGCCACTTGGTGGCCTCGCTAGTTGTGAGGAAGAAGTGCTCGGAGGTCTGGATTCATCGTCCACCTTCTTCCCTTGTTTTTGTTCTCTCTCGAGATGGTTTACTATGCTCCCAGCCTTCTAGCTTGGATTTTGGGTGCCCATGACTCAGCCGAAGTCCTGATTGCCATAATTTTCACCGGCGACTCCATTTCGAGGAGCTCTGTTTCTGAGTTTGGCTGAGTTCATGCTTCTGTCGCTGGATTTCTTCATCTCCAGACTCCAGTTTTCTGTTTTTTTTTTCTTTTTTTCTTTTTTGGTTCCCTTGTCTTCCGTTTGGGCTTGACTTGGTAACTTTGCTGGTTGGGCTTTGCTTATGGCTTGGCCTATTGTTTATATTTCTAGCCTTGGACTTCTTATGAATTATCATTTGATCCAAAAAAAAAAAAAACAAAAAAGATAATGATTTCTTCATTTGACAATTATTCTATTATTAAGAATTCTATTCAAAAATGAACCACGTGGTGTGGTGTGTTGGTCAAGCTGCCTAGTCTGGAACCCCCAAGTCTAGAGTTCGAATCCCAGCTCCATCCTGTGGCCAGCAGATTTGAGGGACCTGGGTTAGTTAAAACACCCAATGGTTCGTGCGTCTGCGGTGCAGTGATAAGTCTGGCTATGCTGGGATACACTGCATGGGTGTGTGTGTTGGTTCTATTGACGTCTTCCACTCAAAAAAAAAAAAAGAATTCTATTCAATTCTAAAAGGATCAAGTAATGGAAAAACTGTTAATCTTTTCAAGCCAACTCCATCACAATTCTAACTTCATGAAGCCCATAGGGCGCACAAAACAAGAAAAAAAAAAGAAGGAAAAATGTGCTTATTAGTTTAGGGAGAATTCCACAAATGGTCACTCAACTTTCAAATACATCACTTTGGTCACTCAACTATTACTATGTCAATCACTTTAGTCATCCAAGGGGCATTTTATCTCACTTTAATCACTTCTCCCAATCATTCTAATATAGATTTCTCTATTTTTCACAATTTGTTGGACGAAAATATCATTAATATTGTGGCAAATAATTTTTTTTAATAAAAAAAATTAACGAAGTGACTAAAGTGATTGACAGAGTAATAGTTGAGTGACTAAAGTGATATATTTAAAAGGTGAGTGAGCAAAGTGTCGAATAGGTAAAAGTTGAGTGACCATTTGTGATATTCTCCCTATTAGTTATTAGTGCGGTAGCAAGACTTGTAGACCCAAGTTGCTGCTCTCTCGCATTATTAAACTCAACCATTTGTGCTAGGGAGAGTTGTACAAATTGTGGTACAATGATAATTTACATGTCTATTAGCACGTGTCATAACGCTAGTATTTATAATATGACTAATTTCAATTTACTCTCATGAAGTTTGGGTCAAACATTATATTAGTCCTTATAATTTCAGTTTAATCAGTAATATCTCTAAACCTTTTTAATTTCATTAGTCGTGTCTGTTAACGTTAGTGATCCGTGGGATCTCTAGTTAGCTTTAGAGAGAGAGAGAGAGAGAGAGTGTGACACGAGATGTATAGTGGTTCGTCTCCCGCCTTAGCGGGAAACTACGTCCACTTGAATGTTACACTAGTGTGTTGAGCCTTGCGGCCTAACAAGATTACAAGAGATGTAATGGGATGGTGTTTAAGTGGGAGGAGGCATTCCTTTTATAGGTGAAGGAATGCTTCTCCTTTACATTATTTTCGATGTGGGACAAGTAACAACTATTCTAGTATAGAAATGCCTAGTTATGAGGGCATGTTGGCAAGGGCGGGAACGTGGCTTCCCGGCGACGGATTTGCCATTTCCGGATACCGTGGCGTAGCTTGAACATAGGGCTACACGATGCATGTCTCGGTTGGGCCTCACCATGGCTTGTGGGTGTCCCAAAGAGGGCGTTACTTATGCTTGGTGAGATAGCAAACTAGCCTTGCTAGTAGAGGTATCTACAAGTCCCCGAAGTCCCCAAGTAAGAGGAGCTTCTTGGTTGGGGAGTTATACACAAGATGTCACCAAGCATAAGTAACCGGGCGGTACGGAGCCCCTACAAGTCCCCGAACTCCGTGAGCAAGAAGGGACTCGTTTAATCCTACACAATGAGAAAAAAAAACGCGCATATGTAGAATGCTTGTTGTATTGGTTACTGCTCGTATTAATGGAATGCGAAAAGAATTCGATTTGTAGCGAATAACAAATGGTAGAAGAATTCAATATTCCATTAATGTGTATGAACATGTAAAATATTGGTAGTTGTATATGTGGATCTTATGGCCATATAACACGCACAATAGATAGTGGCAAGTGTAATGGGTGTCCATATAAAATTGTGGGAGTAGTCCCGGTGACATCGTATGAAGCGTTTGTGAACTTGGGGCTTAAGTAAAACATGTTGGACATGATCGAGCAAGTTGGGTTGTTCGAGCAAGTTGGGTGTAGTTGAGTGTGTAGGCGCTGTGCGAGCATGCGAGGTGTGGCCCAAGCGCAAGTCGTGGCCATACTCGATACCCAAGCGAGTCGTAACCCGAGCAAGTCGTTTATCCGAGCATATTTTAGTAAGTCGTAAGTGTCACAAGCTTCTAGATGAGTGTCACATATTTATTTAATTGAGTTGAAATTAAGTAGTAGCATGGCATATGTGTATAGCATGTACTTGTAGGAAAGTTGCTAATAACATTTTGTAGGCATGGTTAAGGGTCATAGAGACATGTATAGTCATGGCAAAGGCTCTAATTGATAGAGCGTAAGAGATAAGATATGGCTACTTATCTTATGCTGATTTGGAGCGAGTTGGAGTTGAAATTGGCATAGGTACCCAAATCATGTTGAAGTTTGTCCAAGCATGACACTCCATGTGATCGGCGAATGATCGCAAATAGTTTGTTTTGGCCTTGTTTACATATGAATGTTTTTCATCAATTTCCTCCGAAGTCAAAACAAAAATAGGTGATTAGCTATTTATCCATATGATTTAGTTGACTAAATAAAAAGAATTTGTTTTTGTGCAAATTCCAAATAAGAAGAAGATTTAAGTGAAGGAAGTATATTAATGATGTGTTCTCAACTTGTCACAGGAACATAGGCTTTTTAGTGAGCTAGCATGCTTTGACAAGTGAGAGGCTTGTGCTATATTTTGTGATTATATATGCAAGCAGCCGATAGAAGTTTGTGGTCATGTATGAATCTTCTTATGTGTAGCTAGCAAATCAACCATGAAAGAGCATGGACAGGGCATCGACACATATGTGTAGCATGTGCACAGAGAAAGTATTAAAGTGTTTCATGCTACTTAAGATGAATTTGTCATGGCATAGATGCATGAGATAAAGATAATTACAAGTATTGCAAGGCAACAAGTAATTAATTTAAATGTTCATGCATATGTCTGTCTTGAATTTCCAATTGACAATGACATTTCGTAGTGTACCTTGTACTTTGCAACAAGATGGTATGCTGACAAATGATAAGCTCCAGCCCAAGAGGTACATATTTTCAAAAACATGGCATGCACACAGAAGCTAAACACACTTTGGATTCACGACAATTAATAGTGGCCACATGTCTTAGCTGTGTCATGTATAGAGAATATGTTTAAAGTATTTAAATAGTGTGTTGTAGGTCATGCATATAGAACACATCAACTACATGTCTGTTGTAGGTGCTTAGAAGTAGTCATACTTTATGTGTCATTAATCTAGAGCATAGCAGATTACGTGTATGTGTGGCTTCACATAGTCAGCACACACGTTGGCATATATTGTTTGATTGACTTTTATTATGATTCTATCAGTCAACAATAGAGAAACCACGAGTAGCCATGATTGGTTTTAAGAAAAAAACTTAGCTCACTGGTCAGCAGCGTTCTCAGGTCCGAGCTGAGGATCTTGGATCCTGATTCGAATTCTTCGGTGAATTGCAGTGGGTGAGAGCGGGATGCTCGGATAAGGACATCAGAGTGAGCGGAGGCGTCCATGTGGTAGGAAGATGGCAGTTAGCACATGATCTTGTGGCCAGAAAGAGAGTTGGGTGTATTGAGTAAATTGTTCGACTGCGTCTGCAAAGCCGACTGTTCGCAATTGGTTGGCGGAGTTGGTCCAAAGCTAGCCATGGCGGTGGTGCCTAGCGGATGATTGCTGGTGGAATGACTTTCTAGCGAAGGGTGGCGGAAGGCTCGCTGGCGAAAGGACTCGCTGACGGAAGGACTCGCTGGCGGAAGACTTGCTGGTGGAAGGACTCGCTCGCGGACTGCCTCGCTGGCGGAAGACTCGCCGGCGGAAGGCTCGCTGGAGGATGGACTCGCTCGCGGACTGCCTCGCTGGCGGAAGGCTCGCTGGCGGATGGACTCACTGGCGGATGGACTCGCTGGCGGATGGACTCACTGGCGGACTGCCTCGCTGGCGGAAGACTCGCCGGCGGAAGGCTCGCTGGCGGATGGACTCACTCGCGGACTGCCTCGCTGGCGGAAGACTCGCCGGCGGAAGGCTCGCTGGAGGATGGACTCACTCGCGGACTGCCTCGCTGGCGGAAGACTCACCGGCGGAAGGCTCGCTGGCGGATGGACTCGTTGGCGGAAGACTTGCTGGTGGAAGGACTCGGGTCAGCGGAGCCTTGGCAGCGATGGGTTTGGTGGAGAATTGTTGGTGTTGGCTCTTTGGCAGAGCTAGAGTTCAGCGGGGGCCTTAATCTCAGCGGATACTTGGAGTTTAGCGGAGCTTTGGGCTCAGCGGAAGCTTAGAGTTCGGCGGAGAGGATGGCCAGCGGAGACCCAGAGCTCGGCCATGACTTTGGGCGCGGCGGAGGCCTTGTTTGCTTAGAGCTCCTAGTGGGTCAGCGGAGCTTTGTCCATGGCCTGCGGAAGTTGCCAGCGGGGATTGGCCTTGCTTGGGTGAGCCTGCAAATTGTTGCTGTGCGTATACTGGCGGTGATGTGCCGGCGTTGGGCCGGCTGCCGCTGGGTGGCTAGCGGTGCCGCTGATGAATGGCTAGCGGAAGATACTAGCGAAGGTGCTTACCGCTGGCGGTGCCTAGCGGAGGCCGCCCAGCAGAGTGCGGTGGCTGTTGCTGGTCGGTGGTGTCCAGCGGTGGAGGGTGAAGCTCGGTCAGCGGAGGTGGAGCGCTGCCTAGCAGTTGGCGCTAGTGGTGTTTAGCGAATGGTGTTTGGCGGAGCAGAGTTTGCTGATCGCTGGGCTAACCGCTGGGCTGATGATGATTGAAGAATGGTCCTGGGTGCCCAGAGAGGTTATCTGGGTGTCCAGAGTGAATAAATTTTTTTTTTTTTTAGTTGGCGTTGACTGGACCCGATGGGCGTTGACCAAGCGTTGAACGGCCTCGATAGGCGTTGACCAAGAGTTGACCGGACCCGATGGGTCAAAGTTCGTGATAGGTGACGAAGCCTTTGTGTTGGCTTCCCACAGACGGCGCCAATGTTAACGTTAGTGATCCGTGGGATCTCTAGTTAGCTTTAGAGAGAGAGAGAGAGTGTGACACGAGATGTATAGTGGTTCGTCTCCCGCCTTAGCGGGAAACTACGTCCACTTGAATGTTACACTAGTGTGTTGAGCCTTGCGGCCTAACAAGATTACAAGAGATGTAATGGGATGGTGTTTAAGTGGGAGGAGGCATTCCTTTTATAGGTGAAGGAATGCTTCTCCTTTACATTATTTTCGATGTGGGACAAGTAACAACTATTCTAGTATAGAAATGCCTAGTTATGAGGGCATGTTGGCAAGGGCGGGAACGTGGCTTCCCGGCGACGGATTTGCCATTTCCGGATACCGTGGCGTAGCTTGAACATAGGGCTACACGATGCATGTCTCGGTTGGGCCTCACCATGGCTTGTGGGTGTCCCAAAGAGGGCGTTACTTATGCTTGGTGAGATAGCAAACTAGCCTTGCTAGTAGAGGTATCTACAGTGTCCAATTTCACTCATTTTGTCTAAATTGAAAGATTAATTCCAATGATGGGGCCCAATTTAGAGGCTAAAATGGTCATTTCAAAATAAAAAACTTCATCTTCTTCTTCTTCCTCCAATCCTCCTCCTATTTCCCTTTACCACTCATCGTCCCCCTCCACTACACTCCCCTGCTCTCTAAACCCCGACGACCCACCCCCGCCTCCATGCTCCTACTCCGACCAACCCGATTTCGAGGCAGCCCAATAGCTCGAGATCTCTTACCTGACCCAGCACCTCTAACATGACTCGCTCCGAATTTTACTCTGAATCTGAAGTGACCCTGAGGGATCCACCGTACGTACTTCTCCTAAACCTCTGAAAAATGGAGTACCCAAGACCTTCAATTTCATACCCAACACTTCTAATATCACAATCCAACGTCAATCTTCTGGAGCCTACCTGCTTCTCATAATAACAACCTACTTCCAACTAGACACTTAATGGATCACAGCCCTTAGATCTTAATCATATTATGATACAAACTCAATATATGAAACTAATTATACCAACGTGTAGAAGATGAAGAGTAGATTAACTTTCATACGCCATGCATTTCAAATCGCCACCAGAGCTACCGGAAAACACGTCGAATTGGCCCGGAAAAAAAAAAAAAAAAAAAAAAATCCAAAACTTGTCACTTCGATTCTCTCTCTATACCTAATTATTAGATGATTCAGGACCACATGCAGAATTACAGCAAAGAGATGAAGTGAATAAGACCAGTGCACCGCCGTCTAGTGGCTAGACGGCGAAGTTCCAACAGGGTTGCGATTGCGGATTAACGGGTCGAGTTCTAGTTACATACACACATATGAATTCTACAAAAAATTAGTTGAATCAGAAAACGGGTAAGCATTTGATTAGCACAATGTACGTTTTTGTTTTATCTAACAAACTAAATTTATTTACACAATTTTGAATGACCAAATAATTATGGATTTTGTTGATGTTTTGTAGACACAATTCTTGCACATGAATATAAAATATTAATGATTGAAATCATTGAATTAGGTCATATACTAATATAAAATAGTAAAAATTCTCAAATGTAATGCGTTATCCATGGATTCATGATAGGGTAGGGACATATGATCAGAGGCTGGTTTTGTTCATATTGTACTTGAAACTGATCCAAACTGTTACTTAAAAAGCTTCAAGCAACATTATTCTAAGGACTAGTTGTGGCACATCATCTTTTTCCTTTGTTGGGGTTATCGGGTTTACACTAACAAATTGATCCGCGTAATGCTGAGGGTTTTTTTTTTTCAAGTTTCATATGTAATATATGAATACTCGCAATCTAAAAAACATTAGTGTTTTTAGAATATGATTTGTTTTGTTGTTGATAATAGATTAACAATAAATGAGATACAATAAAAAATAAACTTTTTTCATGATTTGTAGAAATTTACAAATACAAAACAGAATTGTTCTCCCTTAAAAAAAAAAGAAAGGATATGGCAGAATTGTAAAAATAAAAAAAATAAATGATATGGCAAGATTGTAATTTCTTCAAAAGTCTGGGGCAAAACAGTATTTTCAATGAACAGTGCTAGGAACAATGCTGAGAGTTTTTTTTTTTTTTTTTCAAGTTTCATATGTAATATATGAATACTCGCAATCTAAAAAACATTAGTGTTTTTAGAATATGATTTGTTTTGTTGTTGATAAATTAACAATAAATAAGATACAATAAAAAATATAAAAAATTTCATGATTTGTAAAAATTTACAAATACAAAACAAAATTGTTCTCCCTTTAAAAAAAATGAAAGGATATGGCAGAATAATAAAAAATAAATAAAATAAATAAATGATATGGCAAGATTGTAATTTCTTCAAAAGTCTGAGGCAAAACCGTATTTTCAATGAACAGTGCTAGGAACAAGCTTTAGTATATGTATAATTTCCTCCTTTTAGATTAAACTTTTTTTCTTTTTAAGAGGAAGTCACATGATTTCATTTATAGAAGTGAAAGTTTACTTGAAAAGAATTGATGTATAATCACAAGTTCTTATTGTGTGATCTAGAAATATCATATGTACATGGTCCCAACTATTACCAGGCTAACATTTGCATACAAGGGGAAAAAATAAATAAATAAAAATTGACCAATCACTAGTAAAGTAAGACTACATGGACAAATTAGGTTATCTCATCAATCATCACGAACATGTGATAATCCTGAACGATTGAATAATATCTCGTACAATTACATATCAACAAGTGATTGTTTTTTCTTAATATTTTTTTATTATTTGGAGTGAGGTAGCAAAAAGCCACCTCGGTTACGTTAGCGAGATATAATACACTCACCCAATCAATATTCGGACCGAGGTCTACAAGAGAATTCACAACTATTACCAAGCTAACATTTACATACTGCAGGGGAAAAAAAAAAAAAAAAACTAGTGGGACTCAAACTCTAGACATGGGGGTTCCATACTGGGCAGCTCGACCAACTTTAAATTGTTAATAAGTGATTGTTGTTAAAGATTATACTAATTAGAAAATGATGTAATAATACGAAAAAACCAAGGGAAAACTATTTATTACTGTACTATTAAGGCAATGATCCACAAAAAGTACCGAAGATGATGCATAAACAACTAATTTCAAAAACCACCCAAATCCCACATCCATATCCAAAGCCTAACCCAAGCAGACAAGCTCCCTATCCAACATAGCTCTAGATCACCGACCTATCTCCAGAAGCCACCAACCAAATCGCCGGCGACACGGCCGTCGTCATCCAAATACTAAGCTGTGGTGCCACTGCTGGTGACGAACATGACAGCAAGTTGCATATATAAAATGAGTGGAGCTAAGAAATGACTCCATGGACCATACCCTTTGCCAGCGAGCCAAAATTTTGTAATTTCGCCTCGGAGTTGTTTGGTTGCGGTTTCGGTTCTCTTTCTTCATAATTCTGTTTCCCCATCTCCAATTCATCGACATGATCCTTGTGTTTGAACAATCAACATAAATCATCAATAAAAGACAATCAACACAGATAACGTGGGGGAACACATTTCCCAATTCGTGATATGATATAAATGAGGTGTTGCTCTCTTCACATGTCTCTCGTGGACATTATAATGCCTATTCTTTAATCCTCTCCGCCATATCCGTATCTGTTTTCCGTAAACAAGCGTCAATACCCATAAACAAACACTTGATAGTTAATCGCCTGCACACACGATTGAGGATCAGGCTGGTGGAGTATAAGATATTAGGCGAAATAATGGAATTGTCACATTTTCTTTCCCATACTAGTAAATTTATCCTCTAATTTTTCTTTTTCTTTTTTAAAGGATGGTCTGTGCTATGTTCAGACATTTACATATAACAACTAATCTAGCTTTTACACTATGCTAACATTAAGAAGTATCCAGAAGTAGTGTAACGACGTTTTATTTTGTTCTATAATTAAGAGGCTACATCTATTTGATAAAGAAAATAAACTTACTACTTCGTCAAGTTCACCTGTTAGGTCACTGAATCATACTATTCATTACTTTTTACCTTTAATTTCTTCAATTTAGGTCACTGGGTCAAATATTGTTCACAAAAAGTCATTCTGGTTCAATCTTGTGACCTGCAAACTAACATTCGGTGACCTTTTGTGAACAGTATCTGACTCAATTACCTAGATGGTGAAAATGAAAGGCAAAAAACAGTAAATAATATTAGACCAAGTGACCTCAATGTCTGAACTTGCTCTTAAAACAGATAAATTGTGCAAAATGCACACATAAACATAAAGCCCAACTCGTCGTACCATACAAAACAAACATATGGACTTTTCTTAAGCATAAAGCAAGAAAGTATTCAAAAGTTAAAATTGAAAGCAACAGAAACAACAGCCCATCAACATTTAAATATTTCTGTTCATTCACACTTAGCTATTAATTTTGAATGATTTCATCAAATTGTATGTTAAACTGACCTCATATGATATGAGGGTCTTTTTGTATTGATTGTCAAAATTATAATCCAACACGATGGAAAATAGAAAAGGAAAAACATATCATAATAACTATAGTTTGAGATTAAGTGACAGAAAAAATTGAAAATACTTTCACATGCCTAGCGCAGTTGAGATGAGCTTAACGAACATTTCTTATGTGAGTACTAATAATTGCACGTACCTTAGCCAAAAGATCGAGAAAAATATATATGGAAGTACTTGATATAAGGGGTAGATGGCACAATAAAAATTAGGATATGCCAGTAATTAAAAGTTAAAAATTAGGGGCTAAATCAATAGTAACAGACAAAGATAGGGGTCGATTCCTCTAAATCTCTATTTCTCTTTTTGTATGATGATGATGTTGGGGGTTAAATCAATTATACATCCGTAATTGAGCTCGTAGGCGGTAAAGATTCCTACTAGAAAAGCAATTAGGAGATATCGTAGGAGGACGACAGAGTATGATGCAAGTTATCAAACAGATGTAATTAAGTAAAGTCATGATTAATTTTCTGGGGACACTGATTTAAGAAAACTTGGATGTGAAGCCAATTCTTACACAGGTGAATACAAAATCCTAATCCAAATATTTTTGCCTTGACACTGTTCCATCAATGATTGTGAGTACACCTCCTCCTGATCAGGAGAGATCTTGAAGCAGAAACATGCTGCTGCTTCTCTGGGATCCACTGCCTCCAGCAGAAGCAGTTTCTGGCAACCAAGATCTCATCACAGACATCCTTCTACGCCTCCCTGTCAAGTCTCTTCTCCGGTTCAAATGCGTCTCCAAGCAGTGGCTCTCTCTTATCTCCGACCCCCGATTCAGTCGTAATTATCGCAGTCTTGCATCTGCCAGCATCCTGTTGTGCGGAACAACCGAGCTCATTGATCATGTATCTTGCGGCAGAAGAAACTCCGAGCCGCCCTTTACTTCTCTCGGTTTCATTAGTGACTCTGCAGGTACCAAAATCTTGCAGTCATGCAATGGCTTGATGTTGTGTTGCAGCTTTTTCAAAATGGGAAAGAGTTGCAACTATTACATCTGTAATCCTTCAACAAGGCAATTCTTGATGCTTCCTCCACCTAATGCCAAAGGGTGCGATGAATCCACAACCATTCTTGGTGTTTATTTAGCTTTTGATCCTTCTAAATCACCTCACTACCAAGTTCTCTGTGTTCGAAATTGTTCTTCCTTGTCAGCAGCAGCAGCAAATGATCATTACCAGATTGAGATATACTCGTCTGAGACTCTCAGTTGGAGGCTTTCCGGGTCTCCTTTCAGTGCTCCATTCGACATGGTTTTTGACAACGGAGTTGTTTGGAATGGTACAATACATTGGATTAGTCCAACAGGGGCTTCACTCTGTTTTGATATTGTCCACGAGCAACTTGGAGAAATGCCTAGCCTTCCATCAAATGAGAAATGGAGCAAGAGGAGGTCAAGGTATTTCGGCGAGTCTAGTGGTCATTTGCACCTAATTGAAATCTATGGCTCTGGCACCACTCAATTCCAAGTCTTCGAGATGAAGAAAGACTACTCTAGCTGGATTCCCAAGTACCAAGTTGACCTCGCCGCGATTGTCAAGGCATTTCCAGAGATGGTTCGGAGCTACCCTGACGCCCATGATTCTCGATTTTGTCTATTTAGTATCCTCTTTGTGCAAGAGAATGAAGAGGACTCATTATTGTTGCTGCAAATCCCTGGTAAGTTCATATCTTACAATCTTAGACATAAGACCTTCAAGGAGATTTGTGATTTTGGAGCAAACTCCACCAAGGCAAATACTTCATTACCGATTGGTTGCTTCCAAGCTTATCAGTTCATAGAGACTCTGGCTTGTGTTTGATCATTTCAATATATTTCCATTCCCTTATTATTTGTTCCGTTAATATCCAAAAGTGTGCTAAATTTGTAACTATATCTATATGTTTCTCAACTTGATCCTGAAAGTGTAGAATTTCTTATCTCACATTTTCATTTGTATATTCTTCACTGAGTTTGTACGATTCCGAAGATGATATTTTACGACTCGGGCATATAATATAATGTGAATATGGCATAAAATTTTAGGTGATTATAGCGCAACTGCTTAAGCATAAAATATTAGAATAGAGTATTCAAGACGTTTTGCGATTTTGGATTACAGATCATTTGACTTCCATATCAGTGAATTAGATTAGACATTAGAGAGCTCTGGATATATTTACAATGCCTTTTTATTGGTTAAGATCTCTAGAGCATAAACTCTAATGTTGGCCAGGGTAAAGTGGAAGAAAGATGTTAGTTCATTAGTCAAGGGCGGCGATAACCAAATCAGGAGCACTTGCTTTTTTAAAGTCAGCGACTAATTCAATCCACTAAGTTTTTAAACTAGAAGTTGTATCTTGACTGTCCTTTGATGTCTACCATGGTTAAACAAAACACCTTGTGAGTTTATAGGAAGAGTCAATCGATATTTTTTTGATCAAATTGAGACATACCAATAGTATGCTCCGTTCATAGATTAAGAAATAGTACAAAGACTACTCCAATAAGACACTTATGCTCTGAGTAGCCTATACCAAATACAAACACCTCGCCTTGCAGGCAATCTATTCTACCTAGTCACACACGCCGAGCACGCAATTGTGGTACGCTAACAACTAAGTACTTCCACAAGACTCATAGAGGTATCCCTACTAGCATAGACAATAGGAACTAGGATCAACCTATCAAACAACTATTGGCTCCTTACCCTTTGATGGGTCGGAACCATGAACTGCTTCCACCACGGTGAATTCCGGTAAACCATTCACCAATTTCTCCTCTTTCCTAGGAGTCTTGACCTTTTTTGCCGGTGACTTTTTCATAGGGGAAGCATGCACGACCTTAGGCTCCCTTGCCTTATTCTTTGCCCCCTTTGGCCTTCCCGGCCTTTTTTTGTATACTTCCTTCATAGGTTTCACAGGACACAATCCCATTGTCATAGCATCCAAATTGGTCCGACCTACTGCTAGACTTAGGCGTAGCTTTTTGGGAGAGCTACCCTCTTCATCCACACTTTTCCGACGCATACCACAACTCGGAGCGACCTCCAGCATCTCCTTCTCCACAGAACTACCACTGCCAATCGGCTCCTGCCGTGGACCATCCGAAGCTGGGTCACTACCAGTCTCCACCAGCTCAGGCATAGGTGCCTTTTTGACTCCAGAACTGCCCGCACCACCATCGGTAACAATCTTGCGCTTGATTTCCTTCCTCCCTTTTGGTTTAGCTATTGACCGAAATCTCTCGAGTCCAACCGGTGGACTCAGCTGTGCTCCGAACACCATTGGTCCCACATGAGGAGACACATCCACACGGCTCAACACCCTGTCAAGATTTCGCCGTACCGGCGACTGTTCACTCCTGACCTCCGCCGGCAAGGGCGGCCCAGCACATGGTAAACCCACATGAGTAATCAAACCACAATCTTGACATCTTCCATAGAGATTTTCGAAGAAGAAATCGAGATCTACATCAATCCCATCATCCACCGTGAAGCAACGACGGAAAATCACAGGCTGCAGAAGATCCATCTCAACCCGGATCCGAATCCTTCCCTCTCCAAACTGTGTTATATCTTTCTGCAGAAACCGCCCCAAAGCACTGCCAATTCTCCTCAAGCACCGATCGGTATGAAAGTCCGGTGGCAGCCCACGTACCTTGATCCAGAAGGCTATGGTGGAGAGCGGGACATCCCTAATCGCTCCCACTCCATCATAAGGTGCCAGGACAACCGGAGCTCTATCAAAACCCCAAGGACCACCGCGAAGAATCCGGTTGCGGTCAGTTGGATCCGTCAAGGTGAACAGAAATCGGTCTCCATGTTCCTGAGCAGTGTACCGTCCATTCAATCTCCATGCACGACGGAACATGCCCATGAACGATCTTTTGTTAAAAGCCCTAGCCGTCAGCAGCTTCCCCACCAGATACGTCTGCGAACGCCGCAAACCTTCGCCACGAGCCGGCCTCAGATCCACCGGCCTACGCACATCTGCCAGTCCAAGAGAGGCAGCCAGTCGGACAGCCATCTCATCCACCTCCTCCATACCGTCAAAACTGTGAAGTTTTCTAACTAGGGTTTTTTCCTCTCTCTCTCGCGTCTAGCGGCTAGGGTTTTTTTGGTTCGGAAGAGTCAATCGATATTGCAATCACTTTTTCTTTTTCGATACAATCGGTATTGCAATCACTTTTTCTTTTTCGATGCAATCGGTATTGCAATCCTTTTGATCCTCCATGTGTCTTTTTTTTTTTTGAAAGGAATCCTCCATGTGTCTTTTAATGACAGTAAGAATGCCTTTTGTTTCCACAGATAATGGTCTAATCGAAACCATACTAATATTAGGTCTTCATTCAATAAACATTTCAACCGAATGTTATTTAGTTATTTGATTGTATTAGGGTGGTGCTATTTACACACTATTTTTTTCTATTCACACACCTCATATGTTTTTCTATTACTTTAATTCAATTTTCTTTTAAAAATTACCCTAACTACCATTCCTTATAATTATGTTTCTTTTTCTTTTTTCTATTTAGTAAGTCAATCATCCTCAGATCTTGAACCCTTATTTTCCTACAGACTCAGAGGGCTTCAAAACTCTTTTTAATTCCCTTTTTTCTTTTTCATTAAAACTTCTATAGCATAGTCATTCTATCTTTCTAATATGATACTTTGGAGTTTAATCATGGTAGAACAAGAAACTTTAGACCCATCTTTTGAGAAGATTTTACATTTGATTTGCAATGGAGACATAGAAAAAAAAAATATATATATATATATATATATATGTTCAGTGAACATTCGAGCCCGTTTGATTCAATTATTCCTGGTAAGATTCTAACTAAAATTATTTGGTGTATTTGAATCTATTGAGCAACTATAGAACTTTACAACAGCCTAATAATGATGGCCTTATGATTATAAACATGATTTGTTCTACTATATTATGCTAGTAGAACATAATTTTGTCCCCATACGAAGATTGCAACTCATTGCATTCAATATTATGTAGAGCATCTCCAAATTTTGTGTATATCATCAAGTGTGGAAGCTTGTGGCTGAAGTGGATAAAACACTAATTCCATCTTTTTATTTTTTTTATTTTTTTATTTATTTGAGAATGATGCACCTGAATTAAGAGTCATAAAAAAAACAAGTATTGAGTTTGGTACTTTGCAAAGTATGAGGACAAACTTTACAATTTGGATTTAGTTGGGTGAAGGTGATTACCTGGGAAGCATATTATAATACAAGTCATTACACTTAATAAACATATTATTTTTCCATCATTTATAGGTAAAAAAAATTAATTTATTGTATAATGATGTTTGATTCATAATTGAATTGCCAAATAGAAAAAAGAAAAAGAAACAGATTTACAAAGGAGGGTAGTTAGGATAATTTATAAAAAAGATTGAATTAAACTAATAGAAAATTAAAAGGAGTGTGTGAATAGCACCACCCTTATATTATCATTAATGAAAAGAAAGAGGCAATTAGACTAAACAGAGACATCTTCATCTTTATATTTTAGATTTGCCAATTTGTCAACGAAAACAGACTTCGTTATGGTTTTTTTTTTTTAGGAAAATGGTCCGTACGGTACCTGAACTTTTCCTCCTTATAACTTTTAGTACCTGAACTTAAAAAAATATCAATTCGGTACCTGAGGTTCTTTGCCCGATCGACGATTGGTACATATTGCCGTTACCTCCGTTACAAAACTTGCCAGCTAGCAAATTTACAAGGGTAGTTTCGTCCTTTCACATATCAATTAATTTTTTTTTCTCTAAGCATTTTTCCTTTCTCATTATCCTTCGTCTCTCTCTCTCTCTCTCTCTCTCTCTACACCCATGGAGCTAGCTTTAGTCAGTGGAGAGAGACCCAGAGCCTAGAAGAAGAAGAAGAACAAGAATTGGCTCAACCTCAAGCAGCCACTCACGCTTGGTCGATCTATCGCCGCCACGTTAAGCATAAAATATTAGGATAGGGTATTCAAGACGTTTTGTGATTTTGGACAAAACTCCAACAAGGCAAGGCAATACTACATTACAGATCATTTGGCTTCCATATCGGTGAATTAGATTAGACATTAGAGAGCTCTGGATAGGGTTTGTTCATTTCATATATATTTCCAATGCCTTATTATTGGTTCAGATATCTAAAGCATAGACTCTAATGTTGGCCAGAGTAAAGTGGAAGAAACATATTAGTACGTTCATTAGTAAAGGGCAGCAATAACCAAATCAGGGCCACTTGCTTTTTTAAAGTTAGCTACTAATTTAATCCATTAAGTTTTTAAACTAGTAGTTGAATCTTGACTGCCCTTGATGTCCACTATGATTAAACAAAACCCACAGTGAGTTGACAGGAAGAGTCAATCGATATTGCAGTCACTTTGTTTTTTTCGATCCAATCGATATTGCAATCATTCAAAAGGAATCCTCATGTTTGAATTGATAAATAAATAATGAAGTTGTGTATAACATCTTATGTTTCAAAGAAAAGTAAGAATGCCTTGTTTCCACACATAATGGTATACTCGAAACAAGATTCATTCAATGATCATTTCAACCAAATGTTATTTAAAATTACGTCTATTTGGTTATTTGAATATATTATCCTTAATAAAAAGAAAGAGGCAATTAGACTAAACAGATACATCTTTATCTTTATATTCTAGATTTGCCAATTTGTCAACGAAAACAGACTTCCTAGTCCCTACCTTCTTGGTCCTTGTGTTATGGTTGGATGGCAACTTGGGTTCATTTTGTTGTTAAATTTTACATGTTTTGGTCATTTAGAAATTGAAAGATATTGAAAGATGTATGCGCTTCTTATGTCCAGATCGATTTTCTATGTCCCACCTTATGATTGAAACTAAATTAGCTTGGCGCAAGAAACATGCTCGTATTTCAACATCAAATTGAGAAAGGATGTAAAATGCAAAGATTCTTAGACACAAAGATAAATTTAAGAAACGGAACCAAACCTATAACTGACAAAGCAACTATATGACTCATGGAAAGCAGATAAAGTTGACAGGACCCGCTCCGAGTTTTACTCTGAAATCCGAAGTGAGTATGCATAGCCCACCTCAAGAGAAGTTTGACAAAAAATTTGGTAGAGTTTCCTCTAAAAGTGGACTACCCACACCTGTAAAACAAACTCAACACTCCTATTACTCAAATTCAATCTTCAACTCCCGGAGTCTACCTGCTTCCATAATAACAATCGACTCCAACCAAAATACATATGGGTCCCTGCGCTTAAATTTCAGTCATCAAATTTTGATACGAAATAAGTACTGATTAAAGTAATCTATTTTAAACCAGAAATCGATAATACGAAATAAATATCTAGCGCTTCACCGATAACTCTCACTAAGTGGTTACTAGCTGAGTTACCTCACTTGCAACACTCACTAGATGGCTGCAAGGATCATATCACTAGTAGCACCCATCAGACTACCATTAGGACCATGTCACCAGTAGCACTCATCAAACGGTCACTACGATCATGTCGCCAGCAGCACTCATTAGACGGTCACTAGAATCATATCACCAATAACACTCACTAGGCGGCTACTAAGATCAGTTCGTCAATAGTAATAACTAGCCGGCCACTAAACAGAAGATGCTGGAAGAACGGATTACACTATACATTTAGCTAAAATATCTATATTGTATTGCCTACTAACACATAATGTCGGCCACTAAACGGAAGATGCTGGAAGAACATATTACACTATACATTTAGCTAAAATATCTATATTTTATTGCCTACCAACTCATAAGAAATAGGGTATGACTAGAGGGTATTGCCAACTAGTCGTCTCATGCCATCTAGAGGGTATTGCAGATCAATGACCCATCAGAGGGTACTGTCGACCGACATACTCTTCTCACTCTAGCTGAAATATCTGAATACTACTGCTCACCAACACATACAAATGGGTGATGACTAGAGAGTACTGCCTAATAATCATCTCATGTCATCTGGAGGATACTGCCAGCCAGATGGTGCATTGGAAGATATTGCCAATTGGAATACTAGGAGGCGATGGCTAGAGGGTATTGCTGACTAACCATCTCACATCATATGGAGGGTATTGCTGACCAGATGATGCGTTGGAGGGTACTGCCGACCGAAATACTAGGAGGTAATGGGCAGAGAGTACTGCCGACTAACCATATCATGTCATCTAGAGGATACTGCCAACTAGATATATTATGGACTATTACCTAGAAGGACTACCGACCACGTAAGGTATGCATGCAATTAATAATATGATTAACCTCCTTAATAATAATCACCCACAAGCCTGAATTATCGACTCCCCACAGTTAACCTCTTACGTCTCAAGGGAGGTTATGATCATAATTTTACCTCACATATTTAGAATTTCCCGAACCTTACTCAAATTCAATCAATAAGGCTTATCGAAAATTGTAAATCATAATAGAAATCAATTCCACAGCTTATGTCAGTATTCAATTAAATACGTACCAAAATCATACTAATGTCTCAAATCATAAAATAGTACTCAATTCCAACATTCCTGTCGGAAATAAATTGTAAACCATAAATTTGAATTCAAGACGAAACTCTGAAATCTCATTAAATAAATTTGTCATAAATCCCAAAAATCTGATCTCACATTGGAGTTGGCTCGAACTTCAATAGTTTCGTTAACACAATATTTCGAACAACCTAAGAAAAAATCACGACAATCCAATCACCATAAATCAAAATCCCAAAATTTCTCAAATTCGATCGCTCACCAAACATGCACTCAAGGCAATAAAGATCGTATCGATACGTTCATAACGTAGAGCTCTACCTAACGAACTACCATAGGAGGCTAGAGGAGGCCCTACGCGCAGCCAAAAGTGGCTGCGCACGGGCCCCACGAGCAGTTGTTCCAACCCTAGATCGGTTGCAAAACCTATGCCAATCAAATCATCACAACAAGCCTAACCATTCACTTAACTACGACAAAGTCTGATTTCAAGTAAAAATTAAG
Organism: Rosa lucieae; assembly: GCA_024704745.1. Lineage (NCBI taxonomy): Eukaryota > Viridiplantae > Streptophyta > Magnoliopsida > Rosales > Rosaceae > Rosa > Rosa lucieae. Next base: position 14,346,994 of record CM045495.1, on the reverse strand, counting down.
GTAAGAAATTACCTAAAAAGCTTCGGATTCCTAAAATCTTCAAATCTTCGAATCAGCCTCCTCAAATTGAATCGAGTGAAATAGTGAATACCAGCATGATCCTCAAGGCAAGAGCTACAAAACCTAGATAATTTGATGACCAACTATGGTCGGAGGAGGGAGTTCCGGCCGGGTAAAGCCTTTGGATCTACCACTGCACAAATCGCTTCGAATCTCCTTTTGTGGCTTGATTCAATGTAAACTACCTTCACAAGCTTCAAGGCGAGGATGAGACCCTTTTCAGACCTGTGGAAAAGTCGGGGTGGCCGAAGGAGGAAGCTCTGTTAGGGTCAATGTTCAGGTCACACAATGGGTCGAGTCGCCACGCCGGTCAATGGTTCAATGTTAGTTTGACCTGAGAGAGAATGAGGGGCGGTCCGTAAAATGCTAGAGTTCCCATCAATTTTTACTTAGAGGCTGAAATGTCGGTTTTGCCCCCGAATATCTTCGTAAATTTCTAATGTAAATCTAACTTTCATAGACTATAACTTACTCACACAAACTCTGATTTTAGAGTGCTACGTGTCTACGTACTCAATTTAATGTCCTCTACAAGTTCCTTGAAGAAAGTTTCTTCAAGATGTGAACCTATAAAAAGTCAACTACAAAATCCCCTAAATGATTTTACAAAAGTGAAAAGAGAAGAATCTTTTCTTTTACCGTCCGATTGACTACTAATGTAACGCCCCAATTTGCACCTCTCCAAATTGGTTACGTTACAGTGCCGCGAACCTTTAGAAGCACAAGCTAAGCAAGCTTAACTCATGTCCTAAAGAGACGCAAGGCAATTTAACTAAAAAAAAAAATGAAATGGCCAGAGTTGGCGGAAAACGTAGAGTTTAAAGCGAGGTGAAATCGTAAACTTTATTCTTGTTTGTTAAAAGAACATTATAACTAAACGATATCAAGAGAGACATTAACCTCAATTGAAACAAAACTGAAAGGACAACATTGAAAATAAATTCTAGTTTGGTTCAAACCATCTGAATAGGAAGTTAAGAAACTTAGCAAAGATTCACAAATACAAGTTAACATTCACCTCAATCAAACAATGACAATTTAGTAGAGGTGAATAAAATGTGAAGGTAAATATACCGAAGAGTCAAGTAAAAAATGAAACACCCAGCTCAGTCCCGAAATCCTCCTCAATCCTCGTGCACAATACCTGCAAGACCAACTATAGTAGGGGTGAGCTTTCGTCCTCGCTGCTCAAACATCAACCCTAGCTAGGTTTTAAAACCAAATAGTATTTGGCGCCAGTTGAGTAAAATATAATAAAAATTAAATAAAGAACTCCCAATGTGAAACCATATGAAAACAAATGAGTACTCGAGTAAAATCAAACCTAATGACCGGTCTAATACTAGCCAACTACATCCTCACCGAAAATTTAAATCTTCAACAACAGGTGAAAAGTAGCAAGAGTGTCCATTTACACCCCGTCCGTACAGCCCCTCCAGAGGTTTAGGGGATCGAAACCCAAGGAAATCGCTATGCCCCGCTCATTCTCAAGTCATCTCATGAACTCAAATGTTAAATCTTAAAAACCACTTCAAACCATAAAAAGAAAACAAATGAGCACTAACTAGGGTGAAGCCTCCCTACCTGGAATCGAATATGAAGTAGCTTGATAGCTTAGCATGGAAAACATATCGGCGAACTAGCCACCACCTCTATCATTGTTCCTTTGGTGATCGAAGTCCACTGCATGTCCCCATTCCTAATAATAAAGGTCGCAAACTATCATTCCCATGATCCATTTTCTATAAATCCATAACTCGGTGTCTAAATTCTTTATTTGCTTCTAATATGTAACACTACCTATATCTAGAATTTAAAGGTTCTCATATGGAAAGCCAGATAGTCCTGAACCATTGGAAATCGATTCAACAGAATCAAATACTATCAAGGTAGGACACAGGACAAAGAGATATAAGGGTTGGAACAGCTCAAGTTGAGAAAATTAGTAAAAATTCATTTTAAGAGCAATGAACTTGAAACTTTCCAGATCCTAAGTTGACATGTTAAGGTACAACATACTAAAATTTCAAGAAAATTGGAGTTCAGGAAGTAGGGGAAAAGATGGATGAAAACGGACTGAATTGTTCAGTTTTTCTTAAAAATTCCAGCTGCATTCTATCAACTTAGAAAATTTGTCAAAAATTCATTTTGACCCTGATTGACATCAAACCAGTTGGTGATGGATTCTTGACTTGTCTAGGTTTATGAATTAAAATCTCAGTATGAACACAATCAAGAGCCATATGGATTTGATAAGTAAAGGTCCAGAAGGTCAGGTTCTGATATGAATGAACTTTGAGTATGAATAAACCTTAACAAGGTTTTGATATCAGATTATGGGAAGGACCGAGTCATAACAGGTGCAAATGGTAAGTTTAAGCATCGCAAAACTTAATGAATATGAGATTCTATATGAAAATAGAACTAGAAAAGATGAAATTCAACAGATTGAGGAAAAACTTACAAATTGTAAAATCAATTGTGTGAACTCAAGATGGAGATGTAAACTTCATGAAATTAACTCAATGTCGATGGAGAAACATGACCCAATCTGAGTAGAAACTGAATTTGAAAGAGGATTGGACATGCAAACACGAATTAGAATCAAATATCAGTGGTATCTCAGAACAGGATTTTCACTGAACTGTAAGCGGTCTCACCTTGATTGAGAACAAATTAACCGTTGGATTATCATGATTTTCAAGCACAGTAGAGAAGACGCAATTCCGAACAACTTTCATGAAAAAGTCATGGTGATGTGAACTGCAGAAGTGGCAGTTTTCAGCTGTCGAAGTTGGCTGACAAGGCGTGTCCAGAAGAGACTTTCACCTTGTAACTTTCTCTCAATTCAAGAATTAACGAACCAGAAGATTTGGCTCTCTTCTGAGTCGCTTTTGCTACAGAAATGGAGTTTCACCAGGGATGAAAAGGTTTAACCAGAGTAGAAAACAAAGGAGAAGGTTCTAAAGAAAGATGGGGGTTATCACGGGTGAAGGACGCGTGTCTGAACTGATGATCATGTTTACTCCCTTTTGATTCAGTTTGACCAACCTAATGGTCCAGAGATATGTCATGTGTTACTTAATGATTTCAATCTCTAAAAAAAAGAAAAGAAAAAACTTTAACACTGAAAACCTCTACCAACTGATGGAGACTTCAAACTTTACTTTCTCCGGAAGTCATTTGCTTTAGTACAATGCCATTCCCAAATTGATTTCTGCAAATTTCCCAAGTATCAAATAGAATTCTTTAGTTTTTCAGGGTCTCACAGTCTCAACCCCTTAAGAAAATTTCGTCCTCGAAATTTAGAATAAAGAGAGCATGTCAGACTACTCAAGCTCATTTCAACCTCAAAAATTGTCTTGCTGTGATTCAACAAAATCACAATCCAGTAACCTTTCAATAAGACATACAAGTCCTCAGTTTTGGGACTATTGCATCAACAATGACTAGCATACTCATAAGAGGTTGGTATTGAACTAGCAAATACAACAAACATAGCACAAGAATATCTGCGGTAAGTTTCCTCTAATTCATACTGTTAAAAGGTATACAGACAGTCAAATACTTGATAGAACATTTTATAAGGAAAAACACATTAGGGCAAGGCCAAATAGCTGCAAAGATCAATTGAAGGTCAAAAAGTGTTATGGTTATGGTATAAAACTTTCGACAAAGTATGCCCAGACTTGGAATAAAATAGGAAGAAAGATAAGAAATTTCATTTCTTAAAATAAATCTGGGTTCAACACTGAGGAGGTGAAAATAATCGAATGATTATTATATAGTTAAGAAGAAATCAGTAGCCTCTTGAAAGAAAATTCATATTTCAAACTTGTAAATGCATAAAGAAAAAGCTTTGTAGATGGAGAATAGTTTTTCTTTTTGCAGTACAGAGTGAGTAAACAAACTAGAGCATCTGTTCTGAAAAGAAACGTGCTTAAACATAATAAACCTTCATATCAAATTTGAGTTCTCAAAGTTTACAGAATTACTAAAATCAGAAGTAGAAAAACCAGGAAATACAAAGCACAGTTGCATATACGAAAAACTGAACAGATGATCATGATAAAAGATGAACAAATGAAAAATAAGAAAATAGTTAGAGCCAAATAATTGCAATAGAAAGGAAAACAAAACCAGGAGAGGTAGTTAAGAACTGGACAACATGGTATGAGAGCTCAGTAGATCATAATTGTAACTAACCTTGAGCTCAAAATTTATCCAGGAAGTGGTGACAAACCAGACTTGAGAGATAAAGGATTCAAAGGTAGTTTGACCTACTTAGAGTTGTAATGGATAGTAATATCTTACCAATACCAATGCTATTTGCAGTAAAATGCATTTTCGACGAGCACATACAATTCCATGTTATTTCTTTTACTTCTACAATTCCATGTGAATGGGAAAATCACCATCCGAGTAAACTCGGACCACATTCCCCATTCTAGTCGAGTAGTTACTTTGAAACCTACAGGAACGTAGAACTGTTGTGATAAATCACAAGTTTAGACACAAAAGAAGTAAATACTTGGGTCAGTAGGACAGGAAGCTAATGTCAATTGACCTCAGTCCATTACTCACTATTAGCAGGTCCTATATTACCGCTGAAGGTAATGATGGGGTACAGAACTACACAATGCTTAGATGTAGCCAACACGACCAAATGACTCCAGAGTGTTTACAAAATCTGCTCTCATAAAAAAACGGTCTTATGGTGGTTCTACAAGTCTTCCCTACATGTCCATCACTAATATGCAAATAGATATCATCCTTATGCGTTGATCATGCCTCCTTCACAGAGTATACGATGGGGATCCGCCGGCTGGTCGGGCCATCACTTGGGGCAAAGGAGAGGATACCGGAAAAAGGATATGACATCATTTGTCCAATATACTTAAATAGGGAAGCTATTACATACCAACTAACCACAAATCAGAGTGACCGTATGAAATTCGGTAGCCATGAATATCAAAACTGCAGGTTACTTCGGCAGTAAGGTTATATCAAAGTTCTGAAGTAATTTTCTTCACATGCCAAACTTTAATGACATCATCAGACGTCAACACATAACAAATAGGACCTCAGTCCCTTCCACATTCTCTGATATTTAAGAGCATATCAACATGTCATAAAGCATGAACGTACCAACAACGTCAACCGAAATCAAGGTTGTCTCAAATATCACAAGTATATGCTAATCCATACTTAATAGACCAGAGGTACTCATTACATACTTCAGACATTTCAGTCACATATATCTTAACCATAAAAGTCACATACCTGCTCAACTTAGCAGATTTTACTCAACCACGGTCGCCTTCTCTTGTCTGAAATTCCAACTAGTTTTCTTTGGTTGATCTGTGCACGAGCGGGACGAGCTATGGGTGTATGCTATCACAAGAATGTAAGAGATTGCAAATAATAGATGTTTAACACAGGAGCTTGACAATATTTATGCAATTATACAACAATGATGTGGAAAAGTCAAGCCATCACAACAATGGGAGTTAAACTGATGGTAGACAAAGAATTCGGAATACAAAGAAATCTATATCAAGTTGATCATGATCTTGATCTTGAATTATGCGGGCTTACCACTAAACTTGATAGGAACATAAGGAAGGAATTGAATCTAGGGTCCAACCAAAATTTAAAGCTTAGGAAAGATCTCTGGTCGTGTGAGATTAAACAACCAGATATTTTCAAATTCCCAACTTGGAAAGAAGAGGTTTGAACCCAAAATGAAAGCAAGAACCAAAAGCCAGATGCAAATAATATCTTTAAGACAAAACTAGAGTCTGAATACTTTAAATAGAAGTTTCTAAGAATTTAGCTGAAGATTAGATTGCCAAAACCGGGCATCAGTATGAAAATAATAGAGTTGAGAAGCCCCTTTAAATATAATTCAGGGGTAAATGTTGTATACTCAAGGGGTAAATGTTGTATACTCAAGCTCCAAGTACAACTCTTATCTTCTATTTCAAGAATATGAAGTAGATAATTTCAAATTCTAGACTTTGACAGTTCAAATTTGAAACTAGCACGAAACACATTTCCAGAACTATGAGTAAATACATGACCCTATTCAAAAATCTCAGTTCATAACAATGGAAAATCAAATATAAAGTAATTGTACACAAACAAATCATTGGGGATTGCATTTTTAGAACTCAATTTGCCCTTGGGCATTATTTGATAAGAAATTTGAAAGATTGGTAGCTAAAGACAGAAAATTGAACTCAACTGAAAGTACTTAAATTCAAGTTGAAGAACTGATACTCAAGTTGACACCTAACAGTGGAAATTAGTACTTGGCACACAGGTAAGTCATGCCAATAGGATCAACAAAGCATCAGCAGAGAATTGTAGCAAGTAACGGACTTTAATCAAGAAATTACAATGCTGCTATAGGTATACAAAAATCAGTAGATGACTTCTGAAATGCAGAGTTATGGTGAAGTTCCAAGGCTAGATATGGCCACAAATAAGAAACTAACTGTGAATTTCAAAAGCACCAATAAACTCAACAATTCAAAACAAAGGAAAATGTATTTCTAATTAAAAACCAAATCAGCACCAAGGTCCAATCATAATAAAACCAAAATCCAAAAATGAAAGCTCAGATTCCCAATCAACAGGGAAATGCAAGGTTTCCGAAATCCAAAGATTCGTTCAAAAGAGGACTTTCAACAGCAAACATTTCAAACCAAATATTTCACGATCGGAAAATGGGCTTTTACATATAAAAGAAAACGTAAGAAATACAAGCTATCAAAACACAAATGAAACATTGTATAATGTAATAAGCAGTAGCCAACACAAAAAAAATAAAAAATTAATTAAAAATTAAAAAAAAACTTTGTCAAGCAAATTTGCTCTCCAAAAATGCAAAACTTCAAGAACTTTGAAATCAAGAGAAGTTACCAAAATAAATTTAAAACTACTGCTCTGATACCACTTTCTGTAACGTAACCAATTTGGAGAGGTGCAAATTGGGGCGTTACAACTAAATGGATAATTTTGAGTACAGAGTGTAACAGAAGTACTGAATATATATATATATATATATATATATATATATATAAAGCAAACTGTATCTTTAACAAAGTATCTCATTACATTTTATGACTACTTCCAATCTATCTGCAAAAGATTCAAGTTCCTTCTAACAAAATATAGGATAAGAAATTTTATTTTCGGTTCCTTGATCATATATAGAAGGCTTACAATGAGAATAAACGAACCTAGTCAATATTAGCTCAAAAGCAACAAGGCACACTCCTCCATCTAAAGTTCTTAACCAAAGGTTTTATTGTATGACTGATATATTGTCACAAGTATGAGATAGAAACAGTAAAACATCATGCTGAAAGGTAATGATATATAGAAGGAGCCAGGAGATACCACAAAACAACTGGTATTATTATATTGAAGCAACGGTCTCAATATATTGATGAGCATTAAATGTCATTTGCTGCATTTTACGTTCACTCAAAGATAGATTGCACAGCTTCTCAAAGGTCTTATCCTGGACATTATACCCAATCACACCTTCGGGAATTGTTAACACAATAATCAACTCCTCTTCTTTTTCACCTCTTAATAGGTTCACCAGAGAAAACACATAAGGCCTATTTGGTTTATTAGTAACCATCTTCGGAAATGCAGCAGCTAAAGCACCAAAATCACCATTATACTTCACAAACCACCCAGACCTATCTTCCTTCATTTCGAAGACAGTGAACAATGTAGTCCAAGGTCTACAAGCTCCAACAAGATGCAAATGCCCACCCGACTCGCCAAAATAGTAATAAGTCATGGTTCCAGCAGAAACTTGCGGCTTTGGCAAACTCTCCACGCTGTCGTCATCGAAATCGAAATACGCCAAAGACTGATTCTTCTGATTGTACCAGTAAATTGCATCCTTCCAGTAAACGGCAATGTGAAACCCTATGTCGTATTGCAAAATGTAAACCCCCTTCTTGGAGGGTCTCCAAGACTCGGTCTCGGATAAGTAAATATCAATTTTGATCAAATGGTACTCATCTAACGAAGACAATTCACTAACAAAAAAGAGCCTGTAATGAGGTGATTTCAAAGGATCAAAGGCCAAATTAAAAGCCTTTACACGTTCAATGCATGGACTTGTAAGAACCCGAAGCCATTTTGACTGCCCAGAAGAATGATTACAAACATAATAAGAAGTGATTTCAGGAGCATGCACATGAGGCTTAGAACAGCATAACAACCCATTACAGACATGATGGATTTCAAGTTTTGGGATTTCAAGGAAATTTGGGTGTTTGCCATATTGATAGCCACCCAAAGAAAGGAAGAGAGTAGGTGGGTATGGTTGGAAATTAAGCCGAGTATGCAACAAAAACCCCAAGCGAGGGTTTGGGTTTCTTTTGGCGTAAGTGACTGTGAATTTTTGGGTAGAGATTATGGAGTACCATTGTTTTGAAACTAATTTGAACCTGAGAATTGGTATGGCTGGGAGGCGAACTAGAATCTCGCTCAAGAGGTCTTCGGAATTGCCCACTTCAGCTGCACTGGAAGAAGCTCTGATGTTGGACCCTTTTCTTCCTCCTCTACTTGCCATTTCTCGTTTGCAATGTGCTGGTTGAAAATTTCGGGGTTTGCACCTCCTAAAAAGCTAATTAATTTCCTTTTTTTAATTTTTTTGTTTTAAAGAATTGAATTAATCTTTCCATTTGAGGTGGATTTGTTACTAACAAGGACATTTTACTAGATTTTTTTCTTCCGGCTAGAGATTCATCTTCTTTTTTTTCAACCGCTCAAATGGTGCAGTTTTTTAATTCACTAAACATAGGTATTCTCGTAGATAGTAATTGAGGTGGATTTGTTACTTTCTTTTTTTTTGGTCAATGACGTGGGCTTTGTTACTAACAAGGACATTTTACTAGATTATTAGATACCCTAGGGCAGTGCTATGTGTGCCGCCGCCAAACCAAACGACCAAAGCGACCTCCGTTGCTATTCTGTTGATCCCAAACCCAGCAACATGTCCAACATTGATGCTGTAACCTCGTCCTTTGCTGCATCACTTGCGCTGGCTAGCCGAGATGTGGTAGATGTCTCAAGAGCCTCGAATGGAATCCAGCGACGCGCCAAGCAATCCTTTCTGTTGGCACGTCCTCTAGTGAAGAAACCGGCTGCTTTGAATGATCTGAAACGTTTTTTCCGGCGAGTATGGGTCCTTGACAAAGGCTTCAAGATTCAGGAGCGGGCTCCCAACTGTTTTGTCCTGGAATTTGAGTTGCGCAAGGATCGTAGCAAGGTTTTAAAGGGTGGACCATGGCGTTTTAACCAAGCTCCGGTTGTACTTCAGGAGTATGATGGCATCAAGGCTATTGACGAGATTGAGCTGACTGTCCTCTTCTTTTGGTTCGACTTAGTAATATTCTGCCATTGTTTGAGGAGCCTGACATGATCAAAAGTATCGCTTCAGTGGCGGGTAAGTATCTTGAATTGGATGATAAACTCCTTGCAAATACGGGTAAGATTAGGGTTCATGTGGCACATGATATTTCGAAACCTTTTTTCCTCAAGAAAACCCTAAAACTGGCACCTGGAGTTGAGGTTGAAATTTCATATTTTTTTTGAAAACCTGGTGGGCAAGTGTGATCATTGCAATTTGATATATCATAAGGGAAACTATTGCCCTTTGCTTGGTAGCCATGCCGCAACAGGTATAGGACGGAATACTGAAGAACAGAGGAAGGATTTGGTTGGTCCGTCTCTAGGGTTTGCGGTTAACACTTTTGTAGATGGTACCTTTCGTTTTCAGGGTGTGCAGACACCTATTTTGCCATCTATCTACAGGTCCTTATTCCAGCCAAAGGAAGCTTCTCACGCACGCAAACCTATCATACTACGTAATAGAGCCATAAGTGCCACAGAAATGGAGAAGGAGGTGCACCAACCTTTAGCATTGGCAGTACTTGCAGCTCCGGACCTGGAGATCTCATCTTCTGAACCTATCGCTCCAAGTGAAAGCATGGATTTTGATAAGAAGGTAGGGTCTGCAAGAAAGAGCCTGAAGGCCTCTAAGGATGAAAAACCAGTTGTACCGGTTGAAGCAGAGAACAAGGAGAGTAGGGGTGACAAGCGTCACCTCCCCCCCTCTCCTTCCAAGTCTCCCCAAAAACTAAAGATTCTGCTACCAGAATTATTCAAACCGTTGCTGCCAGATATCCAGGCAAAGAAGCAAAAAATGCCTATGTTTACCAGTAAGTTCTCTGCCAGATCTTTGGGTATGGTTGAAGCTCCTGGGAATGTTTTAGTGCCTAAAGATGTGATGCCAACAAGCTTTGGTACAAAGAAGAAAAGAGGAAGACCCCTGGGAGCAAAGAATAAAAATCCTCCAAAGTCCAAGAAGGTTGCGGATGCGCAAGAGACTTGTTTTGCTTATCTCTCCAAACCTCCTAGCCCAACTGTTAAGGGCAAAGAAAAATTTTAAATTTTTGTTTTTTATTTCTAAACTTTGCCTAATTGCTATGTCTTGTTTTTCATAGTTATTAGGCTCGCTTTTGAATAAGTAAGCACTGGTTGTCTAATGGGTGGTGCTAGCATACCACGTCCTAAACTTGTCTAGAGATGGCAAGGGAAGGTATGTATCCGTGCCATTCTGGCTTGAGTTAAATGAATTGATTGATTTGGTTCAAAAAAAAAAAAACTAGATTATTTTCTTTAGAAAATTACAAAGAACGGTCACTTTGACACTTATATGACTCGTAAACACAGAAGGCCACTTTAGGGCCCAAAACCATTAACTCATTTTTATGTTATACCTATTTTACCCTCACCTATCTATTATTTAAATTTCTGTTTCAGATTAAGTTACTCTCAGTCTCTCTCTCTCTAGCTCGCTCAGGAACTCTTTCTCTCTCTAGCAAACCGTGAAGCTCTCTCTCTCTCTAGCTCGCTCAGGAAGACGAAGCTCTCTCTCTCTAGCTCTCAAACGAAGATGAAGCTCTCCCTCTAGTTCGCAACAGTCTCTAATCGATCATTGAGGTTTAATTCCATATCTTTGCACTCTGTTTAGCTTGATTTTTACTTCAATTTTCATCACTGTAATTTCATTTTTGTTTTGATTTGGTCTCAACCTTCTCTCTCTGCGATTTGTTTAGCTTGATTTGCATTTCAAATTTCATCAATGTGATTTCATTTTTGTTTTGCTAAACCTAAATCATGCGTAGCTTATAGTTAAATTAGCTGTTAAATCATGCGTAGCTGTTGTGATTTCATCACTGTATCAATCATGTGTTTTTGTTGAAAGTTGATTGTACAATGAAACTGTTGTGCAAGTTGATTGTTCATAGCTATCTCTGTTAACTAATGCAGGTTTTAGCTGATTTGTACAGTCAAAGTTACTAATGCAGTTTGTAAATGCTACTGATACAGTTCAGAAAAGCAACTAACAGAATGAAAGAATTCTACATTTGCTGTTTTGTTATATATTCTTTATTTTTTCCTCTTGCGTTTTAATTCATATCAAAACTAGAAGCTGATTGATAGATTGATAAGTTTGCGGTGCAACGGCACGCTACTGTCTTGCTACTGTCTTCATTTTTCATTATAATATCAATCTTTGTCATGTCTTCGTTTTTCCTTTTTGATTACATATAGTAGCTATGTATAACTGTTAAAGTGTCTTTATCTTACTGTGGTAGTAGCTTTCTTTTTCTCTGCTAATATTCTTTCAATCTGATTCCAGTAGCTTTTCTGTTTGATATTGCGAATAGAAGCTAATTATTCTTCCTCTAATGTGTAATTGCAGTAACTTAGCCATGGATGCAGAACCTTATGCGAGGTGCACGTATATGTTTGAGACGATCATGTTCGTTCTTGATATGAAGCATACGTTTAATGATATTGTGAGGGAGGTCTCTGTCGGTTTTAATCATTATCTTGGTTCATTCGACTTGAGGTACTCTTTCCCTGGATATAAAAGCTGTGTGTTATCAAGTGATATGGATGTAAAAATGATGTTTAGGTGTATGTTTGATTTTAAATTGAATTATGTTGATATTTTGGTGAGGGATTCTAATGGGAGCACCATTTTGGTGCCTTATTGTGGTGGGAATAATAGTTCTACTTCTGCAACAACATCTTTGGATGATGTTTCATGTGCTTCTTCATGTTTGTCAGTGGGTTCAAGTGATATTATTGATGCGAGTGAATACTTGGGGTGTTATAGGCCAGAGGCCCCAAAGAGTTATCTCACTCATGAGTGGCAGGGCTTTATAAGGCATGAGGATCAAAAGTTCGAAGGGGGGTCTTAGAATTTAGGGAAAAGTTGACCAAGTATACTATTGAAACTGGTTTTCTTTTCAAGTACACACAGAATACCTCAAGTCGTGTTATTGCAGAGTGTGCTAAGAGATATTCTGATGGTTGTCAATGGTCTATTCGCGCTTTGAAGAACAAGGTGAATGGCTTTTTCTACATAAAGAAGTTGAATAATGTTCACACTTGCAAAAGAGTTCTTAGGCAGCAAAAGAGTAAGCTTTTGGGGTCTCATTTTGTGAAATCAGAGATTGCTAATGAGTTGAAGTCCAATCCTCAACTCAAGCCTAAAGAGATTGTGTCTCATTTCAAGCATTCTTTTGGTTTAGATGTGTCTTATAGGATTGCTTGGTATGGGAAGGAGTTGGCTAGAAAAGTTGTCCATGGTCATGATGGTGACTCATATTCTCAGCTGCTTTGGTATCGTGATGCTATTTTATCTAGTAATCCGGGCTCTTATTGCATATTGGAAACTGATCTTTTAAGTAATAGTTTCGAACGTTTCTTCATTTGTTTTTCTGGTTGCATTGAGGGCTTTAAGTCATGCATTCCGCTTCTGTTCGTGGATGCTGCTCATTTGAAGAGTAAGTATAAGGGATACATGCTCTGTGCTACTAGAAAGAATGGAAATCAAGGTATGTTTTATTTTGTGCTCTCTACTCTGTGCTCAGTATCTTGGACGGTAGCTTTATATACCTATGATAGTATATATCTATTCATGTCATAGTATCTTTGTGTACCTATATCAGAAGCTTTTAAAAGGTCAGTCGCTTCTGTTTCAGTTTCTATTTTCAAATACTAATTATTTGTTTTATCTTTTTTTGCAGAGTTCTTCCCCTTTGCATTTGCAGTTGTAGATTCTGAAAATCATGCGAATTGGGACTGGTTTTTTTTATCATCTATATATATAACATCTTGTCTCCACAAGGTAGAAATGTGACTTTTGTTACTGATCGACACAGCGGACTGTTGAATGTTGTAGCCAGGGTAGTTCCAGATTCTCCTCATTCATACTGCTACTATCACCTTAAGGAGAATGTTAGAGGTGTGTACCAAAAGCAATCTGGAAATTATTTTGTTGACAAGATTGTGGAGGAATTTATGAAAGTTGCTTATTCACCTACATTAGCAAGCTATAACTTCAAGTTGCACAACTTGAAGAAAGAAGGTGGTCTGCCTATTGAAGAGTTTCTGCGATATTTACAGTTGGAAAAGTAGTGCAATGCATTTTTCAAAAGAAACAGGTATGGTGAAATGGCAAATAGTATTGCCGAGTCATTTAACAATTGGACTAGAGATTTGCGTGAGCTTCCTATATTTGAGATGTTTGAAGGCTTAAGGGTTAAGGTTATGGAGAATATGTCTGAGAGGAAGGTTGCATGCAAGAGGTGGACCACTATTTTGTGTCCTCCAATGGAGGCTTTGTGAAGAAATCAATAGATATTGGGCGGCACTGGGCTGTTATTATGTCTAGTGAGACTATTTTTGAAGTTCATTCAGATAAATCAGTGGCAGTTGATCTTGGGAACAGCACTTGCTCTTGCCGTCAATGGCAAATTAATTAATTCTCATGTTCACATGCTCTTACTGTAATCCAAAAGGTTGGAGTGGAACCTGTGTATAGTTACATTGAGCCGTTCTACACCTGTCAAAGCTACATGGATTCCTACGCGCATGGTATTCATCCTATACCAAATATGGAGAAGTTTTATGAAGATGCAGCTAGTTCAACTTCTGTTGTTAAGCCTCCATTGGTTAGGAGGCCATCCGGCTGGCCAAAATCTGTTCAAATGAAGTCTGCAGCAGAAGGAGGCACGAGGAGGCATATCAAATGTGGCCAATGTGGTGAGTTGGGGCGCCACAACAAGATAACGTGTACTGCACCAATCTGAAAGCTGGCAGTAGTACATGAACATATGAAGTATCTTTTTACAAAATTAACAGTAGTTTTCTATAACAATTTGAGTATCTTTTTATACCATTTGGAGTAGCTGTTACTATACTGTCATTCTTTTACAAAGCATAGCTTTTACTTGTGTTGGCAACTGTAAATGAACAGAGTATCTTTATACAACATTAACAGTATCTTTTGATCACCTTTGCAGTATTTGTTTATATGATTGAGAGTATCTTTTGATCAACTTTGTCTAATGATTTCGACATAAATTTCAAAACAAACCTGGAAATGGACATTAAAGAAGAAAACTAAAGGTGAAAGTAACAAAATAGACATCAATTTCCATCCAATATTAAAGCTGAAAATTAAACATAAAGCTACTGTTAACAGTTCGTAAGGCCACTGTCAGTACTTCAAAATACTACTGTTAGCCCAACGTCATTTTCCATTAAATATCAAAGCTAGAAATTAAACAACATCAAGGTACTGTGACACATGAAAAATCTACTTTCATAGCCTCAAAAACCTATTGTCAGCACTACATAAAGCTACTATTTCCGATTATCATCTAATGCCTCTTGCCGCTCCTTGTTCTTTTAGTGGTATACGTGAACTCCTTATCTTCAGTAGCCTTCCTTTTTTTGTTCTTGATTCGATCCACCATTGAATTTCTCTTTACAGCTTTCTTCTTCCCTTTCTTCATCTTTTTAATGGGTTCTTCTTCAGGTTCTTCTTCTTCATCAACAGCTTCTTCTTCAAGTTCTTCTTTAGCAGCAACTTTTTTCACCCTTTCCCTTCTCCTTGATTGTTTCTTTGCTTCCTGTTTCTGAGAAGACCTGCCTATTTTATCTTTTCTTGCTGTTGTGTGCTTCTTTCTGGTTGTTCTCACCTCAGGTTCTTCTTCTTTGTCTTTATCATTGTCTCTACCATCTTTACCATCAGCTCCTTCTCCACCCTCTTCCTCACCATCTTCACCATTAGGTCCTTCTCCATTCCCCACCATCTTCACCATCCTCACCATCACTTTTACTGTTTTCTATATCATCTTTCCGTAAATCCTCTTGAGAATCCAACATATCCTTCTCCAGTAGCTTCCTTTCCATTTCCAGCAATTCATTTTCCAGATTGTGTATCGTTTCTCTCTACTGCTCAATGACGTCCTCCAAGTTCTTTTTTTTCCTTCTCAATGGTTGTAAAAACTTTCCACTTCTTCAACAATTTGTTTTGCAAGATCTGTATCTTCCTTGTTGCTATATTGTCTTCCTCAAAGGCTTTGTCCAACATCTCCCAATATCTATCATTCTACCGTGCTAGCTTTTCATTCTCTTCGGTCAACTTCTTCAACAAGTCTTGAGTTTTCTGGTTTTCTTCTTGTAAGAGACTTGTCTGAGTTGTTGCTTCTTCCAATGAGTCTATTATGTCTCTGACTTTCTGCTTCTTCTTTTCATCTCTCTTGGGTGGTTTTCTTGTGCTGTATCAAAAAAAAAATCACATTAAAAAGCTACTGAGGTGGTTATTAAAACATACTAACATAGCTATACAAAGCTACAAACTTGTTCAGAATTAATTACATGAAACTGAAAGTTTCTTAGCTACTGATTTGACTACAAAAAACTACTCAAATGATTAAAGAAAGGGATAAATATGTTTAGTACCCTGTGGTATAGGTCCAACATCGATTCAGTCTCTCGACTTTCAATTTCATCAAAAACACCCCGGAGTATCATATTCTCATCCAATAGATCCCTCCGACTCAATTCCGTCAATTTCAGACGTTAAGTGCTGACATGGCATTTCCAACTCAACAAAAGTGGGGCCCACACGGAAGTGAAATTTCCAAAATAACCCTAACCCTATTCTAACTCAAAATTTAACCCCTAATTCCTCACAATTTTTTATTAATTCAAATTATTAAATTAAAGTCCTCGTTGTATGTCCCAACCTCTTGTCTCTTCCTCCTTTCTTCTTCTTCTGCTTCACTCTCACTCCTCCACACTTTGAGCTCAGAGTTTGAGACAAGCAACCAACAACCATGGGTTGTGTTTCTTCCGATCTCTTCAACCACGACGACGACTTCTCCCAGCTCTGCAGCTCCGCCTTGAGCCACCACATCGTCTCCCACACCTCCTCCACCTACGGCCTCCTCACCCTCGACCCCCCACCCCCACCCACCACCCCACCTTCTCGATTCACATTGGGTTCCATCTTTCCCACCTCCCTCTCAGAGCCCAGATCACTCTGGTCCGACCTGAAGTCATCAACTCTTGGGAGCTCATGGCCGGCCTCGACGCCAACAACTTCCGGTTCTCGCCGCTCCCGCCGCCGAAGCCCTTCTCGATTCGAACCCCGAAAACCACATACCACATGTCCAGAATCATCTGCCAGAGCACAAACCCACCCGACTCTGCACATCTAGATGCATTTCTGCAGATCTAAACTAGAATATAGTATATCTTGAAAACAGAAAAGTATAAAGAATCTAACCCATTTCTATAACATAAATCCAAACCCTCATTCTTGTAATGTGTTTGCCTCAAAATCGTCTTGGCCGAAATGAGGGCCGAGGGACCTATGGCTAAATTGTCCTTCTGAAATTGAGCGGGCGTGCCAACTTGCGGCCGAATGTCCAAGCGAGGTTTATGATTTGAATGGTGCGTGATCTGACTTCTTTCAAATGATTATAGGCCGAGGAAGGAACCCTCTCAGCCGTTAGGTTCTGATGCCTCTGTTGCAAGGACTTTGGTTAGGCGTCAAACTTGACTGGGATCTTCTATCACGTTCACTTCTTGGGTAAACTCAAAGGTTCGGGTGACAAGCGAGAGATCCATTGGGTGAAGGTACTCGCAAATCACGGTGAAGACGAAGGTGAAGTGGACTCGGTTGTCAAAACGTTGTGAGATGATATGTGTGTGAACGGCGAATCGCATCAATCCAATCCGGACTGGCCGAAAGAGATCAATGGATGATAATTCTATATTACGAACTACTCCTAAGTGCAAAAAGTAAAATACATATAAAATAAAGAACAAGAAAGTAAAGTGCTTGAATGTAACAACTGAAATAAAAGTAAGAAACTAAAAATGAAAACAAGTTATGAAAGTTGAATAGAAGGCAAAGTACCTATGAAAGAGTAAGAGAAAGGTTTGAGTAAAAGTTGTATATTGATTTTTTTGTGTGGTGCAGGACTTTTTACAATGATTTACAATGTGCTATATATACAAGTCAAAAACTCTAGCTAACTTGTCCTCCAAGACGTGGAATTGAAGTAGGATTCTCCTTCCTTTTAGGATTGATTCGTCTCGTAAAACTCTGGCTTTGCTGATATCTGAGATCTTCAAAATTAATATCATAGATTGACTCGAACTCCTTCCTTGCGAGGATTCCTCAGTCGACACTGTTGTCTAAACTTGGCCGAACATTAATTTTCATTTCGGCCCACATGAGTAACCACCCTTTTGAACCTGGATTAAAACGAACATATGGCCGATGGTCCAACTTTGTTGATTTTTGGGTCGTTCGTTGCTAAAACCTCAAACCAAGCTGGGTGATCGACCGACACTTTTTCCTCGGTTGTATGACTTCACCAACTATTTGTCTTGAATGGGTGTCAATTCATCCTCATTTCTTCTCAACATGGTCGTACACGTGAGTGGCTAAATTCATATCCAAACATAATGTTGCCACAGTTCAAATTTGGTCCACAGTAGCAGTGAAAAAAACCCAATACAGAAACAGAATGCATAAAACCAAATTGTTCAACCCAAATCAAACCCAACCCCTATTCTAACTCATATCACACCCCCAAAATTTTTCAGAGATTGGCATGACTTCAAGAACACTGAAACCTCCAAGAACACCCACACCAGCCCTCCCCTCACCTCCTCATCCATTTCTAGAAGTGGAAAACAAAAGTGGGGTCTGATTACCAATCTGAGTCGAAGTCATTTGGGAAATTGGGAGGGCGAAGTCGGCGTCGAAGTCCGTGTCAGCGTCGGCATTTAGGGATTTGAGGATCGGAGGCAGAGCAGACGAGGATGAATTGGGTGGCTTTGCAGACGAGGTCGTGCTGCTGATTGTCGATGGGGAGTGGCGTAGGTGGGCTGAGCAGCCATCTCCGAGCTTGAGCAGAAATGAAGAAGAAGAAGAGAAGAAAAGAAGGGAGAGAAGATCGTGAGGGAGTGAGAATAAGATACTAAAGAGCCAGGGTTTTTTTTTGGGAATTTCACTTTCATGTGGGCCTACTTTTGCTGAGTTGGAAATGCCATGTCAGCACTTAACGTTTGAAATTGACCGAATCGAGTCGGAGGGACCTATTAAACGAGAAGATGATACTGCGGGGGTGTTTTTGATGAAATTGAAAGTCAAGGGACTGAATCGATGTTGGACCTATACCACAGGGTACTAAACAGTATTTAGCCCTTAAAGAAAGCTACTAACATAACTCGTCCATGAAACTGAAAGCATCTGAAATTTAAAAAAAAACTACTTATGAGCTTAAAAGAAGCTACTCAAACAGTTACAGAAAACTACTAAAATTTTCAAAGAAAATTACTTGGTTATAGATCACATAGGCAGAGAAAGCTACTAACCTAGGCAGAGAAAGCTACTGAAAATCAACAAAGAAAGATACTTACCCAATCTCCAAAAGTTGGAGTTACAAAGTCTTCCTCCCTCAGCTCTTCATTTGATTCTTCTGATGCTACTCCTCTGTTTCTTCCTCTGATGTCATGCATTGCCACTTCCAAGTCTTCCTCTGTCAGCTTTCGGTTAAACATTTCCTATTTTTCTTCAAACAAAGTACACACAATGTTAAAGACTAGAACAATATATTTCTAAACTAATTTCTTATTGCAAATTTATTCTTTGTATTTCTTTCTTTACCTCTATCTGCTCATTGGTTAGTGTTAATGTTTAAAGTTCAGCGGTAGCTACACCTTTACTAACACTGGTCCGATGTGCGGACCACTATCTATGATACTCTTTAGAGCTCCCGCTATCTGTCAAGTGAAATACAGAGGCCGTCAAAGGGAGACCAGGTTGGGCGATCTTCTCTTCTCTGATGCCTAAGTTAGTCAATGTATTTATGTTGACAAAGTAACAATAGGTAAGTATTAAATGTGTAATTAATGAGGAGAGAACCTTTTATAGGTGAGGAGAAAACTGATCTTCTCCATGTTTTCGATATGGGGCTGATATGCTTCAGTCCCCAACTTCTGGAGCTTCTAATGCTATCTTAGCGCGGTGCGTGGCTGTGCGTCAGCGGTGATCTGGGGGCAAGCCGGGGCTCAGGCGGTAGCTTGCTTGACTGTGTTCCAGTAGGTCACTCCTTTGGCGGGAGTTGGTACCGCTAGTGGTAACATGAGCGTGGCTCATTATAGCTAATTATGCTAGCAAATGCATATGTAAGTACAGTTAGTTTCTCCATTTCTTTGTGCAGCTCGATGAGTGACCATCTTATGAAATTTGGCGACCCTAATTCATTTCTCTTGATTGCTCCTCCCATCTTTGTCTTCTCAGCTAACCAATACTATTACACAACAATGAGAAAAACATTAATTTTGAGGGCTAAATCTATTGATATGTTAATGAGACTAACAGTAATGGTTACTTACCATGATTAGCGGCAAACAACCTGACAAATTGACATCTTTGTCTTCTTGCTTCTTACTTAGACCATTGTGATGATGGTCTAATACCAAGGTTGCCCATGAATATCGTCGCCAAGAATTCCATTCAGTGACCATTTCTACCAACTTCCAGGACAATGTACAACCTGAGGTGCAAAACAAGAAGGATACGAACAGATTCATGACGATTAGCGATGTCACCTCACTTGAGACTTGATTCTTTGGGTCTTTCAAAGATTTGGCAAGTGCACTATCGATCATCTCTTTTGTCACTTTCTTTGCATCTCCAAAATACTTGTCGATCATCCGATTCTTTGCTGGCTTCTGGTGGTGCTTGTTTAGCTCTAATGTGACTCCTTCCAATCGCATTCCAAGGCAGATAGCTACATCTACATCTTCACGAGTTATTTTGTGTATCCTTTCCCCAAGTAGAAACCCTTTCTGATTGACGTCGTATGTCTTGACCATTCTATGAATGTCCTCATCTACTTTTCTGCATTCATTGTCTTGTAAAAGTCCATGATGGAAGACATAAATGATATTCTAGAATGGTGTCCTATTCAACCTCAACATTACATCTGGACTGATCATCCCTTTGTAGGTCTTCATCTTCTCATTGAATGACTGTAGACTTGCTCTATACTGTGGTGTTCAGTCTCTATGTTCAACCATTTTTCCCTCTGCAAGTAGATACAAACAAAGCTACTGATGAGGCTACAAAAGATTCTCACAAAAACAACAAAAAAGCTATGAAATGTTACTGCGAAAGACTATTGTTAGGTCCATAATTACCTACTAATTATTCCCCTAATCTTTCACTTTTGCTTAATCTTTGTGTTTATTTATATATATTTATTATGTTTTCCTTATCATGCTAGGAAATGATGGAGAAGCTTGGAAATGCACTAAAAAGTCAACTTTAGCACATTTTCCTACTCCGGCTAGGAGAAACTGAGCTAGGCAAGGAAGGAGCAGCGAAAGGCTGACCAAATGAACTTCAAATAAGTTGAAACTTTCCAGATCCATTTTAGACATCCTAACGATCATTTATTATGAAGAGTGAAAGAGCTAGTTCGGAGTGGAAGGGCTTCAAAAGATAGGCACAAATTTCTTACTAAAAGATGAAAACTGTAAAACAGGACCTGTACTTATTTCGGCAGCATTTCCTGCCAAATCATGGTGAACTAAGTTCTGAAATTTTATCTCGATGATCTAAACTTATGGAGGAACATTTAGTATGAAGAAGTCAAAGGTCATTTAGGAAACTTCAGTGGAGATTCAATTGAAGGAAGAAAGGAGAAGAAAATGCACAAACGGACAAAGAAATAGGTCAACGGTGGTCAACGTTGGCCAGCCAAGAACATGGGTGGAGGATAGGAAAGATCTGATTAGGGTTAGAAACTTTAGGTCTAGGTTATTTTGAAATTCAAAAGTTGAAAGATGACAAGTGATCCAATTCTTACACCTTACACATTTGTCTCTTATTTATTACCTTGTTCCCCTACACTATGACCCTTCTACCCTTATTTTTTCTCCTCCACCAAAATATCTATGGGCTTTCTAGGTCATTTCTATGTAGAGTAAAACAATTGATCCACATTTTGTGCTTACACATTTGTCAATCACATCTAGCCCTTCATTCCTTTTGATCTTCACCCTTGATTTGAATTACCTTGGCCTTTAAATAGCCCATTCTCTCTCCCCAAAACTGTTCACCCTTCTAGTCTTTCATTTTGCAACACCAAAATCTCTCTTTTCTCTAGTTCTAGCATAGTTTCTCTCTAGTTTTGAGTTTTAGTTCATAGTTTCCTAGCTTTGTGTAGAGATAGGTGTATAGCTTCTTGAGTTCTTGGTTTTTCCTTACCAAAACCGAAGTATCTATACACTTTTGATCAATCACAATTCTAGTTTCTTATATTCAAGCCTTGTTCATCCTAGTTTTAAGAGATTTTGTGGAATTGTATGGTGTTTTTGGTTCATTTCTCTTATTAGAAACCAAAGATACCATACTAGGAAGCATTTCTCACTTTGTTTTGCATCTTGGAGGATAGAAAGTGTTCTTAGAGGTACGGTTTGGTTCTTTTTGGAATCAAACATGTGGGTATTCCTTCCTTTCTCTACTCTTCTCTCTCTTTACTTGATGCTTTACAAGTTTATGGCTTTAGTTTGTGTAGTTATGGGTTGTGAGTAGAATAAATTTGGGGCTAGGACTTAGCCCTAGCCAAACTCATGTATAAAACAATGTGATACCATGTTTTTGATGAATATACATGTTTTGAATCCTTTAGCTACTTTACTTTAATGCTTTCTTACATATGTTTTTGGATTTTTCACCTAGAAGCATATTATAGGAATTAATGAAATTGGAAACTTAAGCTTGACTATCTTTTGTAACCGAGAAGCATGTGTAGCTAATAGGGTGGTGGTCTAGATTATTCTTACTGGAAGAACTAGATTGCTTGGGTTTCTTACCTTAAAATTAATGCTTGGTGCCGTGAGTTTAAGAGTCGAGAGGCCTTAGGCTTTACGACATCGAAGTCCTTTTATGTTTTAGCGAATGTAAATGGGACTAAGGTTGTGTGATCTAACTTTGCTCTAGCGACATGGTTAGGTTGCATGATTAGTTGGTATCTCGGTTTCTCTAGCGAAAACCGAGGGGGAATTTATCAAAGCATGTTGTTATTAGAAAATGGATTTACATTATATGCATGAGGGAGGCTAGGTGCAAATTCCTATGCTCCTATTTATCTCATTGATCAAAGTCTCTATTTTTATTAGCTTTGTTTATTTTTGTGCAACTTATTTTACCTCATAAAAAAAAAAACTAAAACCAACCAAGCCGTTCACTACCGTAATTGTTAAAAGCATCCTCATGATTTTTAGCTTCCAAAGGACTAAGGTTGTGACTTTGTAAAAAGATAGATTGCAAAAAAAAATTTCTAGGCTTTCTTGCGGTAATCTAGCTAGGGCGGAGTTTCCCCCAATCCCTTGGGTACGATACTCTACACTTTCCCTTACTAAAACTTGACCTCCTATACTTGGGAGCAGGAGACATCACACAAATTTGCACATATTTTTCTACTCAATGGTGTCCACAACAAGTTTTTGGCGCCGTTGCCGGGGATTGAGGTAAAACTCAATCCCTAGCTAATTGGTTGTCGTGGGACTAGAGAATCCGTGTAGTTTATCTTTACTTTATTTTGTTAGGTTTTGTGGTAGTTTTCTTATTTTCGAATTTGTGTAGGTACTTTGGGTAAGTAGATGGTAAATTGTGGTAAGAAAGACTAAATTGAGCATGTCAAATTGAAAAAAAAAAAAATATATATATATATATATATATATAGTCTTGCTTATTTACTATTTACTTATTACTTATTACAAGTTCACCTTTTAATATGTTTAAGTTGGTTGTTGAAAGTAAAAAGTTGTAATTGCGGTAAAATTGGACTAATTGGAGCATATTGTACTTGTGAAAGTTAGCCTTAATTACTCATTATTTTTACTTAAAACTTGTACCAATTTCGCTTTTAGCTTGTAAGTTTAAAATTTCTTTGCATTTGTCAAGGTATTTTAATTTCAGTTCTTTAAGGTTTGAATTTAATTAGAACTTATGGAGTAGGATTTTATCTTTGTACCGTCGAGTTTATTCACTCTTCACAAGTAGGCGCATCCGATTGAATTATTTCATGAGGAGTTACCAAAAAGTTGAGTGTTAGACAACACCCAAAGATGGATTCCTATTCCCCTTTTAAGTAAATTGGATCGGGATTTCACCATAGTAATGGATTGGTTCATCACTTTTCACCACTCGGCGCTCACCTTAAGAAGGCTATGTCTAGGTAAGAGGCTAGGGATTTATCCCCGGTGTTGTGCCATGTACTAAGTGAGCCTCGCTCTACCAAAGCCGCACCTACTCTTACCTGGTCGTACTTCGATAAGTGTTACCGAAGGTTGAAGTGTCAAACTTTGTGCTTAAGTTTGGAACTACGCCTAGCGTTGCACTTAGCTTGGAACTACGCCAAGCTTGTTACACCTAATTTGGAACTGCGCCAAATTTGAAATCCTTCTTCCATTTGCTTTTATACTTACAAGTTCTTGCTAAATTCTTATCCTCTTAGAAGTGCTATTAAAGTTCTATTGATAAAGGAAGGGAGGTTGAAAATAAACAAGTCTTTGAGCAAATTGCACATATTTGGGTAAAAAGCGTAAATAGTTAAGCAAGCTCTAACAATTGCAATTTGCAAAAGTTAGAAAGATTTGTGCGATTACTCTTTTTAAGTGTGTTAATTTGTATAGTTTCTTGTATTCTTATTTACTAATGCTTTTGACTTGTGTGATTCATAGGTGTATATGACTTTGTCCCCTCAATTTGGAAGTGGTTTACACACCGTTCTAGAGCCTAACGATAAAGAGACACCGCAAGGGAAATCACTTAAGCTCACGGCCCCTTCTTCATCTACTATCTATTCTAATATGTTGGTTTAATCATCCGAGGAAGTTTCAAGTAGTTCAAGTGATAATTTGGAGAAAGGAAGTCTGGTTCTAGTTGTAAATAATCTAGCCACCAATTGGATAGATTATTCAAGCTAGACTAAGAAGCAAGGGTTGGAAATCCAAGTCTTGGACCGAGAAAGTACCATATTGTGATGGCCGGCGAAGAGGAAAGAGAGGAAAGGGGAGAGCAAAGGCCAATAAGGGATTGTGTCTTACCATCATTGTCTACACATTCAAGATGCATTGTCTTACCACCGTGTGCCTCTTCATTTGAGATAAAGCCAAGTTTCTTGCAAATACTTCCAACCTTTTATGGATTGCCAAACAATGATCCATATCACCATCTACTAGAGTTTGAGGAGGCTTGTGCAAACATTAAGCTCAACAGAATGACGGAGGATGCTTTGAAGCTTCGGTTGTTTTCATGTTCCTTGAAGGAGAAAGTAAAGATGTGGCTCAACAAGTTGCCTTCTAATAGTATCCACTCTTGGGAAGAAATGCAAAGGAAGTTTATCACTAAGTACTTTCCACCCGGAAAAGCAAATGAGAGGAGGACCGCTTTGATGACTTTTAGGGAAGATCAAGATGAGTTATTTCACTAAGCATGGGAGAGGTTCAAGGACCTTGAGTTTGGGTGCCCTAACCATGGTCAAAGTCAAGACATGTTGATGAGACTTTTCTATCATGGATTATCTTCAGAAACTAGAAGAAAGTTTGATAATGCAAGTGGCGGTGACTTCATGGATATGACCTCAAGAGAAGCACATCAAGTGTTACAGAAACTAGCCGAGAGATCTCAATTGTGGGATAATAAACCACAAGGTCGCAAGCCTTCTAACTCACATGTGTCTCTAAGGGAAGCGACTCAACCAAAAACCGGTGGCATGTATGAAATCAAAGCATCAAACTTGGTTGTACATCATGAGTTCAAGAGGTTGGAAGATAGTCTTAACAAGAAGTTTGATATGCTTTTGAAGCAAGGCAAGCAAGGGGTCCGTGAGCAAGTCAATGAGGTTCAAGGGCTACAAGTATGCTTGATTTGTGAGGGGGTGAACCATGATACTCTCTCTTGTCCACATGGAGATTGTTTCCCGGAGATTATCGAAGAGTGCAAATAAATGGGGTACCAAACGCCTAAGAATGATCTATACTCCAACATATATAATGTCGGGTAGAGAAACCACCCTAACTTTTCATGGGGTGGAAATCAAGGTGGCAATCAGGGAGGCACACAAGGAGTAGGTTATGGTGGCGGTAATTATGGAGGGGCTAGTGGAAGCCAAGGGTTTCAAGGAAATAAGGGTGTACTTGGTGGTGGTGCTTATCCTAAGCCACCTTATCAAGCGAGGCCTCCCTTCCAAGCTCCTATTCCTTAAGTACAAGCACCTATTTTTCCACCTCAAGGGGAAGCACCAAAGTCTAGCCTAGAGGAGATGCTTGCCAAAGTGCTAGCAAATCAAAATGAGATCATTCAAAGTGTTCGAAATGAGGTGGCATCCACTACCCAAGGTTTGCATAAGCTTGAAGCACAAGTTGGGCAATTGGCTAGTGAGATGAGAGAAAGGAAGCAAGGAGAGTTGCCTTCCATGACTGAGAAGAACCCACGAGTCAACCAAGTTAAGGCAATCACAACTTTGAGAAGTGGGAAGGCATACGATAACAAGGTTACTCTTAATGATGATGATGTGGAGATGGATTCCCCAAGGGAACCTTTGTCCCCAAAGTGCCAAGAGTACCTCCAGGATTTGATAAGAAGTCCAAAGGTGTGAAGGATAATTTGGGGGATGATGGAGTGATTTTGGGGTATAATGATGAATATTTGAAGAGCAAAGACAAGACCAAGACCGTGAATAATGATGTGGGAGCAAGTGGGTCTAAGCCAAGTGTTGAGGATGTGCAAGAAGAAGTGTCACTTCTTTTTCCACAAGCGGTGTATGAAGAGAAGGCTTTGAGTAAGAAAGAGAAGAAACCCATGGAGTGTTTTGATGTATTCAAGAAGGTGGAGGTCAATATATATTCCTCTTCTTGATGCAATCAAGACCATTCCTACATATGCTAAGTTTCTCAAGGACTTATGCACTCATAAGCGTTATAAAAATAAATTGAAGAAGGATGACAAAGTATGCTTGAACGAGAGAATTAGTGTCGTACTTCAAAGGAAGCTACATCCCAAGCTCAAGGATCCGGGATCCTTTACTATTCCATGCAAGATTGGTGAGAAGCCATTTGAGAAGGCACTTATGGATTTGGGAGCGAGTATTAATCTCATGCCTTATGGAGTTTACAAGGAGCTTGGGTTAAATGACATTAAGCCTATCCAAATTTCTCTCTAACTAGCCGATAGAAGTGTGGTGTATCCAAGAGGAGTCGTGGAGGATGTGCTAGTACAAGTGGATGAATTGGTCATACCGGCCAATTTCGTTATTCTTGACATGGAAGAAGTCTACCAAGATGATCTCCCTATCATCTTTGGTAGAGCTTTTATGGCCACAGCAGGGACAAAAATTGATGTCAAATTGGGCTTACTCACCATGACCGTGTATGACACCACTATTGGTTCAAGATCTTTGATGAATTAAGGAAGCCCATGAAGTTGCAAAAAGTCTATTCTATTGAAGTGGGGGACAACATTGATGACTTGGTAGAAGACACTTTTCGTGAGACTTCACCGAGTGATGCCTTGGAAGCGGCATTAGAACATTTCGGGATGGATTTTTTTGAAGAGGGTACTATGGAAGCTGTTGAGCACCTTGATTCTTATCTTTCTATGGGTAGACCAACAAGGCATGAGGCTAATGAGGTGCATAGCTCTAACACTTATCTTTCCATTGAGTCCACTCCTCCGATTGTAAGTTCGACTTCTATTGAGTTGAAGCTCCTTCCCTCACACTTGAAGTATGTATATATTGATGATGCATGCACTTTGCCTCTCATAATCTCTTCGAGTTTGTCACAAGTGCAAGAGTCCATGCTTCTTGACGTTCTTCAGAGGCATAAGGGTGCTTTTGGGTGGTCTATTAGTGATATCAACGGTTTGAGCCCTACTATTTGCATGCACCATATCTACATGGAGGATGAAGCACGGCCGAGGAGGGAACCTCAAAGAACATTAAACCCTAATATGCAAGAAGTAGTGAAGAAGGAGGTCATTAAGCTTCTTTATAATGGAGTGATTTATTCCATTTCGGATTCCAAATGGGTATCACCAATTTAAGTGGTGCCCAAGAAGGGTGGAATGACGGTGGTAGAAAATGAAATGGGAGAGATGGTTCCTCAAAGGGTTGCCGACACATGGAGAGTGTGTATAGATTACCAGAAGCTCAATACTGCCACTGTAAAGGATCACTTCCCACTCCCTTTCATAGACCAAATGCTTGAGAGACTTGCGGGGTACTCATATTATTACTTCTTGGATGGGTATAGCGGCTACAACCAAATTCTGATTGCTCCACAAGACCAAGAGAAGACTACCTTCACATGTCCTTATAACACTTTTGCCTATCGGCGGATGCCATTCGGGCTATGCAATGCACCGGCCACTTTTCAAAGATGTATGATGGTAATATTCAGAGACATGGTGGAGAAGTTTCTAGAAGTGTTCATGGATGACTTCTCGGTTTTTGGTGATAGTTTTGAGAAGTGCCTTGATCATCTTTCTCGTGTCTTGAAGAGGTGTGAAGAGATTAATCTTGTGCTTAATTGGGAGAAGTGTCATCTAATGGTGCAAGAGGGGATTGTTCTCAGCCACTTGATTTCTTCAAAAGGGATAGAGGTGGATAAAGCCAAAATTGAAGTAATTGAAAAATTGCCTCCTCCTACTAATGTCAAGTGTATAAGAAGCTTCCTAGGCTATGCCGGTTTCTATAGGAGGTTTATCAAAGACTTCTCCAAAATATGCAAGTCTCTTTGTGATCTACTTGCTAAGGATGCTCCATTTGTATTTAATAAAGCTTGCATGGTTTCTTTCGAGAAGATTAAGGAGTTGCTTATCCAAGCCCCCATCATTTGTGTGCCGGATTAGTCTCTTTCTTTCGAGTTCATGTGTGATGCGAGTGATTTTGCTATGGGAGCCATGTAGGCCAAAGAAGAAAGAAGCTACTCCATGCCATATATTATGCAAGCCGAACTTTGAATGATGCTCAAATCAATTACACCACAACGGAGAAGGAATTGCTTGTGGTGGTATTTGCACTCGAGAAGTTTAGAAGTTACCTTTTGGGGTCCAAAGTAATTGTTCATACTGATCATTCTGCTCTCAAGTATCTTTTATCTAAGAGTGACGCCAAACCAAGACTCCTAAAGTGGATTCTCCTTCTACAAGAATTTGACTTGGAAACAGTGGACAAGCCAGGGAGAGCAAACTTAGTTGTGGATCACCTCTCACGCCTCACTTGCGGCAATGGTGAGCAGTTGCTTTTGCATGACTCATTCCCCAATGAGCGGGTACTCTCTATACTTGCAAAGAAACTTCCATGGTTTGCACACAAAGTCAACTACTTGGCAAGTGGAGGAAAATGTTTTCCTAAGACTTTTGACTTCCATGCAAGGAAGAGACTTATGCATGAAGCACGACACTACTTTTGGGAAGATCCGTATCTATTCAAGCAATGTAAAGATCAATTAGTGATGAGATGCATTCCGGAGGAAGAGGTGCAAAGGGTCTTGTCTTTTTGCCATAATCATGCATGTGGTGGTCACCATGAAGGAAAAAGGACGGCCCAAAAGGTACTCAATTGTGGATATTGGTGGCCTTCATTGTTTAAGGATGCCCATGCTTTCGTGAGTTCTTGTGACCGGTGTCAAAAAATAGGCAACATATCTTCAAGAGACCAAATGCCTGTGAACTACATGCTTGAAGTAGAGATATTTGATGTATGGGGCATTGATTTCATAGGGCCTTTCCTAAGTTCACATGGCTATCTCTATATCCTTGTGGAGGTTGATTACATAAGTAAATGGGTGGAGGCCATAGCCACCAAGGCAAATGACCACAAGGTTGTACTCAAGTTCCTCAAAGATCACATCTTCACAAGATTTGGCACACCTAGAGTGATAATTAGTGATGGAGGCTCACACTTCATCAACAATTTGCGGCCTTACTAAAGAAATATGGGGTTAAACACAAAGTATCCACCCCATACCATCCTCAAACAAGTGGCCAAGTTGAGATCTCCAATCGAGAGATAAAAAGCATCTTGGAGAAAGTAGTGTCTACCACAGGAAAAGATTGGGCAATGAAGCTTGATGATGCTTTATAGGCTTATAGGACCGCCTTCAAGACATCCATTGGTATGTCTCCTTACCTCCTTGTCTATGGAAAAGCATGCCATCTACCAGTTGAGTTGGAGCGTAGGGCTTATTGGGCTATGAAGACTCTTAATTTTGACATGGAGAAATGTGGGGAAAAGAGGAAGTTAGAGCTTTGTGAATTAGAAGAGCTTCGGATGGATGCTTATGAAAATGCTAAAATCTACAAAGAGAAAACTAAAGCCTTCCATGACCAAAGTCTCAAGACAAAGCACTTAGAAGTGGGGCAACTTGTGCTACTCTTCAACTCCAACTTGAAATGGTTTCCGGGCAAGTTAAGGTCAAGATGGAGTGGACCATTTGAGCTTGTGGAGGTATTTACTCATGGGGCCGTAACTTTGAAAAACTTGGCGGATGAAACTACCTTTAAGGTGAATGGTCATAGAGTCAAGTCTTACCTACAGAGTGCACCTAAGGACACATATGAGGAAGTCAAGTGCTTTAAAGATCCTCCATCCATTTGAGGAAGCACTATGGACCTTGTTAATGTCCTTAAACTTAAACCGGATTGGCGGACTCCAAAATGAAGACAAAATAAACCAAGATGAAGCTTGAGAGTTTGGAAGGGTGAAATGGTCGAGAGCATGGTTGATGTGTTCGAGCTTAAGTGTGAGGTTCTTGATGCATAGAGCTTAATAGATAGCAAGTGCCCAACAGGGCCTTGTGAGGTTATCACCATCGAAAGCATGCATTATGGAGCTAAACGGAGGGTCTTCAAAGAGTTTACGGGTTCTAAATCTCTCTTTTCTTTCCTAAGCATGATTTTTTGTTTATCTATGTTTATGTATTGTTGTGCTTGTGGCAAGTTGAGTTTTGGATAATCATTTTACACTTGATCAATGGATAAAACACAAAAGATTTAGCTTTTATTGAAAGTTTTGTCCAAAGTTTAAGTGTGAGGTGACTACATTTTCTCTCTTGCCTTGTAGTTAGTTTTTATTTATTTATTTATTTATTGATTTATTTATTTATTTTTATTTTTATGTTAGTCTTGGCCTTTAATGATGCATGCTCCCCAAAACATTGATAGGATCTTAATAGCTTCATTATACATTAAGGACTATATGATGTTTTAAGTGTGAGGTGCTTGTTTGGCCATTGTTAATAGTTAATAATTTGTGCCTAAACTAGCATTAGGAAATTTTTATTAGGTCCTAAGCTTTGCACATGTTTCACAATTGTTCATAACGGCACATTGAGGACAATGTGTGATTCAAGTGTGAGGTGGTAAGGCTAAGTGATTACATTCCTTATCCTTTCATTTATTTTCTTATTAAAAGAAACATCCATAAAAATTGGAAAATTTTGAAAAAAAATTTGAGCATGAGCATGTTTAGCGATTGAAGATCGATGCTTATTTAATAAATGGATTTGGCGTTTTTTGCTCACATGCATTTAAACTCATATTGCCTATGTCATTTTAGATGCATTCATGTGGGAAAGATAATGACTAAATTTGTTGAAACTATCTATGCCTAATTATGTGAGATTTTGAGCCAAAAAGTGTGCATACATAGTCAAAAATGCACTTGTTCTTTCATTGTGTGATCAACTCATTGTGCATGTAATCTAGAACTTGCTCCAAATCTTTCAAGACTTTATATCAAGCATGACTTGTTATTGGGGAAGACTAAGGCATTAGGAATCTACAATGGCCAAATAGCTTTTGTCCTTAATGTTAAAAATTCATTAGTTAGCCAATTTGAGCCTCAGTAAATTGTGTTAGCCTTTACATTTCTTCACCACCACAAATGTCTTCCAAATATCAAGTGATGAGATAAGTCAGGCGCATATAACATATTATAGAGTTGTAAGGTTAGGGTAATACAGATTGACCCGGTCCCTAACATAGAAAACGCCTCACCATTGGCATTCATAACATAAGACACTGGTGGGGAGGACAATTTAGTAAAATAAGATTTATCATAAGTCATATGATCAGATACACTAGAATCAATAATCCAAGTATCCGAACCAACAAAGTTAGAAACCTTTAAAGCCATACCAATCTTACCACGACCAACTATAGAGGCTGTAGGAGTAGCGCCACCTATTGTATGATAATCCTGTCTAACACTCTATAGAAATCTGGTTCTTGGACCAATTGAACAGCAGCTGCTTTTGCCTTAGGAAATAACCTTGCTTTTTAGGTTTAAGGTGCGGGTTCAGTTTCCAACAAGTCTCTCAAACATGTCAAATATCATTGCAATAAGAACATTGAGGACGAGAGAGATTGGCATGGCCTGGTGGGGGTCCTTCCTGATGCAGTAGAACTGAACTCTGCTGTTGGAGGAAAGGTGCTAGTGATTTTGCTTGAATGGCTAGGCTAGATACTTCAACTTGTTTGAGACTTTCCTGTTGAGACTCATATTTACGAATGTATCTTAAAACCGTGGTCAAGCTATGAGGGTCTGGCATTCTGAGCAATTCTCCTTTGGCACTGTTATGTTGTACATCAAGTCCTCTCAAGAATGCATGAACTCACTCAAGCTCCTTCTCTTTTTGGTACCATGCAATATCCTCCTGATTCTTGATCTTGCAAGGACGCTTCTGATCAATTTCAACCTATACATTCTTCAGTTTGGTAAAAAATGCTGACATTAGTTGCCCATTCTGTTGCATTCCTGCAGCTTTGCACATCAATTCATGAACATGTACAAAATCAAACTCATTTGTATAGAGATCTCCAACGTCTTCCATATTGCCTTAGCAGTTTCACACTCCTCCACCATCTGTAACACAAGTCATGGCTCTAAATAGAATTGACATTACAAATCCATCATCATCTTTCCACTTAGCATAGGCCTCCACGTCATCTTCACTAGGAGCCTTGATTGTTTCAGTCACCTGCCCCATCTTGTGCATCCCACTGTGATAAACGGACATAACCCTCTTCCATGTTCGAAAATTGGTACCATTGAGTTTGCTACCCCTAAAAGAACCACCTTCTGAGCTTTTGACAAAGACCTCAAACTTCGGGTTTTCATTGGTCTTGGAACCCTGGCTTTCTTTTTCATCAACCATTAATAACACGTAGGGGAATTAAGGACAAAGTAATTCAATGAGTGAAATACCATGTCTGGGTAATTAAATACCGATGTGGACCTTGGGTCGACTTGTGCCCAAATGATTGATGCACCGAACTGATCTAGACAAGAGATGGAAGAAAGGTCGACGATGGTGATGCTATTAGCGGCCAAATCTGATCTGGGATGAAAGAGGATGAAGGAGAAGGCGACGTGGACTGAGAATTGAACTTGTCGGACTAGTCTGGTCTAGTCGGGAAAGGCCAAACAATTGCAGGGAGGACTGAGAAATGATGTCAGCGACGCCTGGGACTGGTGCGGTTTGGTCGGACGATGCCAATTTGAGTCTGGACTGAAGCACGCAGGCAATCTGAAATAAGAAGAAAGCTATCTGGATTGAGAAGGCCGCTAGTCTTGGCTAATGAATGATTGCAGGCAGAGGAATTGGGATTTGACGCAGTGGGTCTGGTCTAAATCGGTATGTGAAGAGACGAAGATCGATCGGTCTTGAATGTATGATGAAAACGACAAAAGATGACGAGATAACGAACCCTAACAAAGGGCGTTCTGATCTGTATCAATTCCTCGAAAAAAGAAAAAGAGAATTAAGAAGACAAAGTCCTTTCGGATATGTGATACCAAGTCAAATAGAACAATAAAATATTGAGAGAATGGATCTTTTGACACTATATTCATCTCATAGTGGAGGTATATAAAGAAGATTACAAGAATACAACTGACTTGCGTCTCTATTCTCTACCACACATAGAACATGTAATTACTAACTACGGTATAACTATAACACATTACATTTCTAATGTTATGCCATAACTCACGCTAACAATTTCCATGAGCAATACTGTATCCATAGTACACAGCAAAACCGTGACTAAGACTAAGAAGACTATCCCTACTGAAAACCATCTAGACTACAAAATTGAAACTCCCTACGATAACATTTGAACTAACCAATAAATAAAAAATTAATTAGCTATGCCACCATAACTCGCATCTCACTTTAAGAATTCGATGTCAATCTATCCACAAGTTGGTGGAAGACTGAATTGTTGACTCAAGTTTGCATTTATTCCCAATAATAATATTCAAGCTTGCCTTCTTTTTCTTCTTCTTTTCTTTCACCGAATTTATGTTATATATAAATTAAAAATTGTTGTAGAGAAACTGAAATTGAGAGAAATTTGCTGTGTATTCTCATTGATAATAGGGGCCTCTTTATATAGATGATTATAATGCATAGAATCTCAATCATACAAGGAAAGTAATCGTACATTGAATAAGAATCTAGATCCTTCTAATTTAATCCTATTACCACTAGAGCAAGTAACCTAGAGTTTGGGCCAAACACAAATTAGGGTTTACTTGAACAATCCTCTTTATGTTGCCCAAACGCGGTGATTCTCTCGTTACCTTGTTAAAAACCTTGTCGAGTAACAAAAACTCAGTGGGACAAAAATAACCTCGGTCGAAGGGGAAAAAGAGCACAACATACCCTTCACGATTCGAGACGAACATGTAGACATCTCCCCCTGACGTCTGCGCCTCCCTTTGATGACTACGATCATGGGAGTTCAGATAATTTCCGCAAGCCAATTCTTACCACATCTTTGTCGAACGTGGATTTGGGCAATGACTTAGTAAACAAGTCTGCCACATTGTCCTCAGATCGAACTTGGTTCACTTTGATCTTGAGGAGCTTCTATTGTTGCTTATTGTAGAAGAATTTAGGCGATATGTGCTTGGTGTTGTCGCATTTAATGTAGCCTTGCTTCATTTGTTCAATGCAAGTAGCATTATCCTCATAAATGCTTGTTGGCTCATCTGTGGTAGACTTCAGACCATAATTGCTTTGAACATGCATAACTATGGACCTAAGTTATATACATTCACGAACTGCTTCGTGAAGAGCAATAATCTCTGCATGATTCGAAGAGGTAGCGACTAAG
This sequence comes from Rosa lucieae, assembly GCA_024704745.1. Taxonomy (NCBI): domain Eukaryota; kingdom Viridiplantae; phylum Streptophyta; class Magnoliopsida; order Rosales; family Rosaceae; genus Rosa; species Rosa lucieae. Next base: position 14,312,304 of record CM045495.1, on the reverse strand, counting down.
GTCTGCTTTGTAGAACTCCAAGATATCGCGGTCTTTCCCATGGTGAAAACATAACCAGTTTAGGAGCAACCTTTGTGTGGGTCAGAGAGGTACCCAGCATCAGCAAAACCTTCCAAAATACTTATATCGTTTTGGGATGGGGAGAGGGAACGCAGTCCACCATATGTGGCGTTCCTGAAACTAGATGGGTTCGAATCTATCTTCTCTCTGTAGGGATAGAACAAGCTCATATCGATCATACCACTTAGGTATCGAAAGATAACTTTAACACCAGTCCAATGGTGCCATGTTAGCGCAGAGCTATATCTAGCTAGCAAGTTCACAGCGAATGAGATATCTAGTCTTGTGCATTGTGCTAAGTACAATAATGCGCCTATTTCACTTAGATAGGGCACTTCTGCCTCTAGCACTTCTTCGTGATCATCTTTTGGACGAAATGGATCCTTCTTTGGATCAAGACTATAGACGACCATTGGGGTGCTTGAAGGCTTAATCTTGTCAGTGTTGAAATGCCTAAGCATCTTTTAGGTAGAAGCTGATTGATGAATCAGGATACCATCTCTACGATGCTCAAGTTCTAAACTGAGGCAAAACCGTGTTTTCCCAAGATCTTTCATCTCAAACTCGGATTTCAAATGTTCAGCGGTTTCCCTTAACTCTTTAAGGGTGCCAATTATGTTCATGTCATCAACATAAACAGCTACTATTGCAAATCCGGAACTTGTCCTTTTTATGAACACACATGGGCATAGTTCATTGTTGACATATCCCTTTCCAATCAAGTAGTCACTTAGACGGTTATACCACATCCGTCCGGATTGTTTCAAACCATATAGTGAGCGTTTCAATCTAATTGCAAACGCGCTCCATGGTTTGGAGCCACTTGATTTGGGTAGTTGAATTCCATCTAGAACTTGCATGTATATTTTGTATCTAAATCCTCATATAGATATGCTGTAACCACATCCATAAGCTGCATGTTCAGTTTTTCAGAAACCACCAAACTGACAAGGTAGCAGAATGTTATGACATCCATTACGGGAGAATAGGTCTCCTCGTAGTCCATTCCAGGGTGTTGTGAAAAGCCTTGGGCCACAAGGAGAGCTTTGTACCTTACAATCTCGTTTTTCTCATTACGCTTTCTAACGAATACCCATTTATGACCAACTGGTTTGGTGTTGGGCGGTATTGGTACAACATTGCCAAATACCTTTCTTTTCGCTAGAGAATCAAGTTCTGCTTGGATTGCATCTTTCCATTTTGGCCTGTTAGCTCTACGTTGGCATTCATCAACGGAGCGTGGTTCGATGTCATCGGTCTCAATAATCTCACTTAACACTGAATACGTGAATACATCATCAATGATGATGGAGTTTCTTTCCCACGTCCCATGTACACTAGTGTAATTAACAGAGATATCTACGTTCTCAGGGATAGGTTTTGACATTGAGGCACCCCCAATGATGTCTCTTGGACATAACCATAATCCAGAACATTTTCATGGGACAGATTTTGAGTATCGATGATCAAATGATTTGTTTGTGCCTCATTCGCTCTCTTTCTAGGGTGAGTATCCTTCGAACCAATCGGTCTACTGCGCTTCCTTCCGGGACCTGCGGCCATAGACGCCACATCATTGCCATTCTGGGTAATGGCGCCATCTCCTGGTATCACAGGAGTGGCGTTATGTCCATTATTTGGGACATCAATCCTTGCAGGCACGTTTGCAGCATGTATGTGTGATCTCGTCACTTTGGCAACATCAGAAAACGCATCAGTCAGAGTGTCTGCTACGTTCTGGAGCACGATTATTCTTTGTACTTCAAGTTCGGATTGTGCGGTACGGGGATCGAGATGAGACATAGTGGGGATAGATCACGACAATTCCTGTCGTTCCTGTTGAACATATGCGTTCTTATCTCCCCCTAACGATGGGAAGACTGTGTCATCAAAGTGACAATCTGCAAATCTAGAGGTAAAGAGATCGCCTGTCAATGGTTCAAGGTAGCAGACGATGGTTAGAGATTCATATCCAACGTATATGCCCATTTGTCATTGTGGACCCATCTTAGTACACTGTGGCGGCGTAATAGGCACATAAATGGCACACCCAAAAATGCATAAATGCTAGATATCAGGCTCGTATCCAGTCACTAGCTATAATGCAGAGTAAGATTAGGTTGCAGTGGGTCATAGACGAATTAATGTCGCTGCATGCAATATTGCATATCCCCAAGCAGAAACAGGGTAGATTGGTGCGCATAACCAACGTTCGTGCTATCATCTGTAGTCGTTTGATAACAACTTATGCGAGACCATTTTGAGTATGAACAAGGGGAACTGAATGCTCTACATCAATCCCTAGTGACATACGTTTTCGACGTAAACTCCCCAGCATTATCAAGTCAAATCGACTTAATAGGCTGATCTGGGTAGTGAGCCCGTAGACGGATAATCTGGGCAAGGAGTTTAGCATAAGCAGTATTTCGAGTGGACAATAGCGCGACATGTGACCAGCTTATCGACGAATCAACCAATACTATAAAGTATTTAAAAAGTCTGCATGATGGTTGAATTGGTCCACAGATATCCCCTTGGATTCTCTGTAAGAACAGAATCATGAGTATTTTGGGATCCTTTGCGTAGGATGGTCTCGGTCCTAATTTCCAAAATGAACAGGTTTTGTAAAATGAGCGAGGGGCCTTAGAAGAAACCAATAAGGATTTTGGTTGGGCCTGAGCGTCTGTAGCGCTATTGGAAGCAAAATGTGTGACTACATCTCCCATCATGGCATTAGAGCCATGGAAATTGGTATGTGTGGCATCATGGCCACTAGGAGAGGCAACCGTGGCGTCATGCTCATGGTTGGCGCCATTGATGGAGTCTTCACATGGGACTTGGGCAGCCCTATGGTGCCCCAAGACGGCTGCAGCGCCAGAAGCTGCAATTGTTGCGGTCTTGCTAAGTCCAGGAATCAATTTTCGATTCTTGCTGCTTCTCACTCTGAAGAATGGATGTCCGTGTGAAGTCTTTAGTATACGGAGCATCATGTCACGGCCAGGATGCCCTAGTCGGTCATGCCAAAGCCAATATGTGTCTGAATCCAAGAGATCTTCTCTTATGACATTATTGGATTCAATTGGTCGAATTGTAGTGACATAAAGTCCACCAGATTGACACATAAGCTTCTCTAAGATGCGCTTTCGTCCGCAATCATTAGAGGTAATGCAAAGAAACTCTTTTCCGTTCTCATTATGTGTTTCCGCATGGAATCCATTAACTCTTATATCTTTAAAGATCAATAAGGTTCGATTTGCCTTAGGAGCGTAGAGAGCTTCAATAACTTTAATCAAGGTGCCGTTTGGCAATAGGAATTGGGCATTTCCATGTCCTTGAACTAAACCTGATGGCCCAGCCATCGTAGTCACAGAGGAATATGTAGGCAATATCTCTAAGAATAATTGCCTATGTCGTAGAATGGTGTGCGTAGTCGCACTAGCCGCAAGACATTGTAGTTCATCCATTCGTAAAAGAAAAGCTCATAATTAAAAATGAGTCATAAAAAAAGCACTCAACTTTTATTAATAAGCCAAACGGAATTACATCATCGTTTCTTTAAAAAGAATCTAATCCAATAAACTTGCTAATGCAAAACAATGGTAATCGTCTAACTCTTTTTGGTAATTTCAATGCAAATGTGACCAGGTGAGTAGTGAGATGTCGATGGAGCAAAGCTCACTTAAGTACCACTTATCTCAAAACCTTCCTAGACATCACACTTACATTGAGTACGCCTCTTTGAAGAAAGACTAGTACCATTGACATTTTCTATAATAATATGGCAATTGCCTACATCTCTTGGAAAATAAAAAGACTTCATCAAAATCGCCAGTTTCTGGGTCTTGATTCTTGTAGTCTTCCACTCTTAGATCGAGATCGCCATCTTAATCTTCTTGTTATATGTAATTTATCTCCCTTGCATCACGATACATCTTGTATGCGTTTGCAACGTTCTGGGATGCTTTACACGCCCTTGCCCAATGTCCAGGTAGTCCACATCTGAGACAAGCATCATTATGGTCAGGTTCCCTTGATCGAGGAGCTTTGGGAGCGCTATGAAGACGATTATTGCCTTTAGTGGCCTCACCACCATAACCGGAGGTTTTGGCCTCTCTCTCTCTTCACACGTTTACCTCCACGGTTCCGTGCACGCATATCTTGGCGATTTCCTTCCTCTTTAGGGCGAGAATATGGACCAGAACGTCCAGGATTATCCCTACTCTTAGGGTTTCGCTCCTTGCGTCCTCCCTTAGAGGCGCGACTATAATTAGACTCCAAATTTGACTTGGTTCCCACGAGTCTAGAGTTATAGTTCTTCACAAGTATGTTGTCGTGCTTTTCAGCTACGTTCATGGCACCAATTAGCTCATGAAATCTTGTGATGCATCTAGCATTGACATCAATCTGATAGTTCTTGGCTATCATCAATGCAGAGACGGGGAAGGTGGAGAGAGTCTTCTCGATCAACATCGTATCAGTGATTTTCTGTCCACAGAATTCCATCATAGACTTGATACGAAGTGCTTCAGAATTGTAGTCAAGTACAGACTTGAAATCACAGAAGCGGAGGCTATGCCATTTCACTTCTAAGTCTGGAAGCAGGGAATCACGGACGTTGCCAAAACGCTGCTCGAGTTCTACCGATAGTTTTCTTGGGTCTTCCTCATTGAGGTACTCATTTTGGAGCCCGTCATTCATGTGCCTTGTCATAAGAATGATGACTTTACCTTCATTCGCCTCTCTCTTAGCTCTATGTGCTTCAAAAGCAGCAGCTTGTTGAGGAGTAAGCACGTCCTGACTTGGCTCTTGGATCGTACTCAGGATCCCATCAACCTTAAGATGCTAGCGCACATCACGAACCCACTTGTGGTATCCTGCGCCTGTTGTCTCTAGTGGAGCGAAGCTCAACTTGTTCAGGTTACTCATCCTGAAAAACAACAAGAAAATAGGGTTAATTTCGGAGCAAAAAGAGCTACCACGAAAAACTATAAAATTTCTGAGCGTATTCGCTTCCAATAAATTAGGGATTTTCTGAGCGTAGTCGCTTCCAAGAAAATCCGATTCCAAGAGGAGTTTTGGATTAGATCAAAACAACGATGTATGTGATCGATCGTTTTCTTATCAACAAACTCTAAGTTTGGAGGACTCTATAAGCTCCAAGCTTGAAATGAGCACGAACCCCCACAGTTCGGCTTTTTGGACTCCCCTATGAAGAAGAAAGGGGGGTAGAAGAAGGGATGTTGGAAGTCCCCGATAAAAAGAAGAGAAAAGTAATAAAAACTTCAAAAACGGGAGCTTTTAGAAAAGTTTACCTTGAAAAATTGCCGGAAATCTTGACAGGAAAAGTCGCCGGAAAGTGGCTGGAAAAGTCGCTGGAAAAGGTTGACCTGCGTTGACCGCAGGTGCTGACGTGGCGCTCTGATGCTGACTGGATGCTGATGTGGCAGGCTAACGTCAGTGGGCCGCGTTGCTGGGCTTCTGGGCTGCACTTTGCTTCTGGGCTTCGCTGGGCTTCTGGTTTGGGCTTACAGAGACAGGACAAGGAGAGGATTTGCAGGCTAAAGGTGAGGCAGCGGTTCAGGGCAGGCGGACTTCTGGTGAGCGGTTCAGGGACTTTTTGGCCGGTTCCACTGGTTAAATTTCCAGTTCCGGGTGCCTGGAGTGGGGACGCTGCAGGTGGTGGAGTATGGCTGCAGGTGGTGGTGAGGACGTCTTCACCCGGGCAGAGAGGCTTTCGGTATTTCTGACTGCCGGTTCGGGTATTTTCCGACCGGTTCTGAAGGTGGCACCGCCGGTTCTGGCTTCCTGAAATTTGGATCTTCAAGGTGGGCAGCGGTGGTATCTGGAATTTGAAGGCTACGAATTTAGGTTTTCAGGGTTAGGGTTTCGTGCTGATAACATGTTGTAGAGAAACTGAAATTGAGAGGAATTTGCTATGTATTCTCATTAATAATAGGGGCCTCTTTATATAGAGGATTACAATGCATAGAATCTCAATCATACAAGGAAAGTAATCGTACATTGAATAGGAATCTAGATCCTTCTAATTTAATCATATTACCACTAGAGCAAGTAACCTAGAATTTAGGCCAAACACAAATTAGGGTTTACTTGAACAAAAATAAATTAAGGGGGGTGTATTGTATTTAGATTTTTAAGGTGTTTTAAAGACTTTTTTGGATTTGAAAAATCTGTGGGTATTCAATTATGATTTAATAAGACTTTTAAAGAGTTTCTATAAGTATTAGGGTATTCGATTTGGATTTGTAAAGGGAGATTTTAATTCCATAAAAATCTGAAGGTATTCAAAAAACCTACGAATTCTATAGAATTTATAAAATAATGGACTCTTGATTGTAGAGCCCCAAGTATAAATACCAAAGCTCCAAGAAAATCCAACGTCTCCACCAAAGATTTCTGCAATATTCTTTTTTCAAAGCAGCTCAACGTCTAGGTACGTGAAACCTCTTTCCTAGGGTTTCTCTTCTCTCTCGTTTTTTCTTGAAATTTGGATCTCCTCTCTCTCGTTTCAATCCTTTTCTTTGCTCTTGAACGTACAAATTGCTATTTTATGTATCCATATTTTGATCATCTATGAATTCTACCATAAGCCCTAGTTTGACTTGAGTAGCATTCTTGTTGGTGTGAAAATAACTAGTTCTTGTTGCTGTGAAAGGATCAACTCTTACTACTGTGAAATTATCTATCAATGGTTTGAAATTTTGTTGTGATAATAATCAATTTTTGTTGCTATGAAAACATGTTTTACGTTCTTGTTGGCTGTTGCTGTGAAACTTCTCCTAACAACGACAATATATATATTGAGCATATATAACACCCAAAATGTACCTTGGGTACTCAGCATCTATTTTTGATACCATGTCGAAACATAAGTGTTGATATTTCCTTTTGGAATTTCTTTGAATCAGTGTAATGGTATTTCGTCTTTGTTCATTGAGCATTAGTAGTTCAAATTATTTTCTCAAAAAGTAACAAAAATATCACCCAGATTTGTCATGTAATGGAAAGAAAAGAAACCTTTGTCTGCAATCTTTGGGGACCGATAGGAAAGATCCATCAATGCCGCAGGCCCCCATTATAGCACCACCCTTAATTTTGCAAGGTAGAGATGAAATCTGGAACAATATTCTTTCCAAGAATAAAAAATAGCACACAAAATCTCAGCAACCACTAGGCCATTGCACATGGTAAACCAGAAGGGCATTCACCATGACATCATAATGCGGCTGATGAAACAAATATATCACATTTGAGTTCATATAAATGGGAGTGAGAGATGGTTATGTCAATTAAAAACTCTGTACTTGGTAGTCCCTAGTCATGATAAATACTAATCACATGTATGGACTTACCAAACCAGGGAAAGGATCCATACCTATTCCCACCTATTCCCAAGTTTGTGGATCACTCTGTACTTGTACTTGTACTTGTATTCCCACCTATTCATAGATTTTCTTATTTCAATTGTGATTCACAAGAGTATGATTAGTGTAGAACGCTTATGATGCAACAGCTCCTCTTTGAAACTAGATAGAAAAGTCAGACTTCCAGGAAAAGTAAAACTGTTGGTTGAACTAATAAATTTGAAAACAAGAAAGTTGTTATACTAGGTTTGCTGCTGCTTAAATTATTTTACTGTTGGGTGAGGGTCTATGCGTGGTGGTAGTTTGATCTATTTATATGCATTGCTTTAAGCTCCTAGTGTTCCCCATTGTATGAAATTGGAAGTTGGTTATGATTTACAGCTGCTCTTAGCTCCCTTTTTGTAAACATCAGTCCTTGAAGGCTCTCAAATGCATTGAGGATTTTTTTTTTTTTTTTGATAATGAACACCAATGAAATCTGAAAAGCACATCTTAGTGTTTCCAGATTTCAGGTTTTAATTACTTTGTTTTGCTGGGTTTTCTAGTGTGTGGAGTACTGGAGTTTGAGATTGAATATTGTGGCCATTTGCATTTTTGATTCAAGTATTTTCACTCACATGTTTATTGAATGTGGGCATTTGATAAAACATTAAATTGTGTGAGAGGACCTTTGTCCTTTTTTGTCCAAGTATCACGTGCTGTTACTATATATGCTGGATTTTGCAGTGTTCAGTCATCATTCACAGAACAGGGTATTGTGTTGGAGAAAACTCCTTCAAACCTTGAAAACCAGTTTCTGAGCTTAGTTCATGGCATCTGGTCTCTGGTATTCATTTAGCTCGAGTTGTAAGCTTACATCTGATTTTTGATAGCATTATCAATGGGACCTCCGCAACAAGGAAAGGACAAAGGAGCAAAAGAAGAGGGAAAGGATGTGGGAAATTATGACAAATGGAGTAATGAAGAGAGCAATGAGTTACTGCAAGTCTTGGTTGACGCTGCCAAACGTGGTTGACGCAATCCTCAAAGTGGTTTGATAGACAAAAAAACAGTTGAGAGCAAAATACTTCCATCTTTTAATAAAAAAACTAGGGTGTGAAAAGACTTATAAACATTACACCCACCGGGTGAAATGGTTTAAGAAACAATACTCTATGTATTCTGAGCTTATGCGTCATAGCTCCGGCTTTGGGTGGGACCCCATCATGAAGAGAATCACTGCTAGTGATGAAGTATGGGAAGATTACTTCAAGGTGAGAAATTATACTTTAATTTTTGTATATATTATTTGCAATACTATGTGTATTTTACTGATTAATTATGTACTTATGCTAGGCACACCCAAAACATAGAAGCCTTCGCAACCAGACTTTCATAGACTATGAGGATTTGAAAATTGCAGTGGGAAATGGAATTGCAACAGGAAAGTTTTCAATTAGCCTGGGCGATGATACTGATGCAACCACATACATGGTTGAGGAAAGTGAAAGTGGTCCTTTGAATGACTTGGTCTATAACAAAAATGCTGATGCATTCATACCAGCAGGGGATGAATCATCATTCCAAGGTTATTCACCACCGCCATCATCCTTACCTTTTGAGGGCACGAATGTGGGAGCTCCTAATAATGATGTGGAAAAGAATACTGGAAGTAGTGCAACTGGAAAACGCAACAGGAATGAGTTTGAGAGAAATAATAGCTTGACTGATGATATTTCTGAAGCTGATGTTAGGAAAAGCATTGGTTCCATTGCCACCAATTTCAACAAAATGTATAGCCTAATGGAGAAAAGAGAATCAAGGGATACGGAATGTTGGAATGCTATTAAGGACACTCCAGGCTTGAATGATGAAGCACGTTACTTGGCTCTTGAGTTGCTCAATACTAAAGCATTGAAGGATGTTTTTCTGGAAATGACCCCGGAGGAGCGATTTAAGTGGATTGGATTCAAGACAATGCAATAAATCTTGTTACTTGGATCATATTGTTGCTTTTGCTTTATGTTTGGTTTCTAGAATTATGGATGACCTGAATGTGGTCTAATGGAAAACTAATTGCATAATAAGATGACTTGTTTGAATTATTTTCCATAATTGATATTTGTTTTGTTATCTTTCTTATGGAATGAAAATTGATTTGAATAATGTATATGATTTGTTTTGTTAATATGATATGTTACAAAAGAGATGAGAAATTGGTTACAAATGCATAATCATATCTTTCTGCTTGTAGGCTGTCAATGCAGATTAAGGAGTCAACTTGGACATCAGTTAGCTACTAAAAGCCACAATCTAACTATAAGGTATGTAAATGAACTTCTTGGATTTGTATTTTGAACGCTGAAAACTATAAGCCACAAGTAAATATAGCCAAATATGATATGCTATTGTGAGTTATATCTATTAATATTCTGCAGTTTATTTTTAGATACTTCTAGGTATTTGCATAATGACAGATACAAATGAAGATATGGATGTCATGAATGAAGATGATATGGATGATGAAGAATTTTTTGAAGCTATAAAGGGTATCTTGATGGCAATACAAGCAATTATCCATCTGGTACATGAGTTTATGTCCATCCAAAATCATAGACGTATTGAACGTCCACTAACTCGAAGACCAGTTACTACAGATGGATACATATATATAAACAAGATTTTAGATGAAGACCCTAGAGTGTTTAGACGTGTGTACAGAATGTTTCCTGATGTGTTTCGAAAACTATGCAGTATTATCAGACAGAAAACACTTCTTCGAGACACAAGACATATTTGCATCGAAGAAATGCTTGCAATTTTTCTACTCACTATCGGGCAAAATAATCGATATTCGCAGGCTATCTTGACATTTCGTCGCTCTCATTACACTTGTAGCAGAAGCTTCAATAAAGTTCTTAAAGCATTGAATACGTTAGCTCCAGAGCTAATGGTCAAACCTGTGTCTGTGCAAGCTAAAATAAGAGAAAGTACAAGGTTTTATCCTTACTTTAAGGTAAATAGTGCAAGTTTTATTAATTTTAGTATAGAATAATTTGTGTAAGCTAATTACTTTTTTTTTTTTTTTGAATTTTAGGACTGTATAGGAGCAATTGATGGGACACATATTCCAGCAATGGTGAAGGGACCTGAGATAAGCGCATACCGAAACCGATATGGAAAAACATCACAAAATGTATTGGCTGCTACTAACTTTGACTTGGAATTCATTTATGTGCTCAGTGGGTGGGAAGGTTCAGCTCATGATTCAAGAGTACTAAATGATGCATTGACAAGGAGAAATGGGCTTAAGTTACCTCCAGGTACTATACCCTATCCCTAAATTTTATTAGCTCATAAGTTTTTTTTTTTTTAATTCGACGTAGTCTCCTAATTCTAACCTCATGTCTAACTAGGTAAATTTTTATTGGTGGATGCTGGATTTGCAAATAGACATGGTTTCTTAGCACCTATTAGAGGCATCCGCTATCATCTCAAAGAGATCAGTGGTCAGGGTCGCCACCCTGAAAATGCGCGTGAGTTATTCAATGTTCGTCATGCTTCCTTGAGAAACGTAGTTGAGAGAATATTTGGAGTACTTAAATCTCGTTTCACAATATTCAAGACTGCACCTCCATTCCCATTTAAGACACAAGCGGAGCTAGTGTTGGCTTGTGCAGGACTTCACAACTTTCTTCGTAAGGAATGTCGTTCTGATTTATTTCCTGTTGAACCGGAGGATGAAGAAGATTATGAATATGAAGAAGATCCGGAAGATGAATTCCAAACCCAAGACCAACAAAGAGAGGAAGCTAATGATTGGAGAATGGAGATAGCTAATCATATGTGGAGAGATGCAAGACCTGCACCTGATCCTGAACCCAATCCTCCACCCGTTGTTGAAGGCAACAATGCAGCAGAACAATCATGATTGTTTGAAGATGCAGGATTTCCAAGTTTTGTTTTGTTTTTTGTTTTTTTGTTTTTTTTTTCTAGTGTATACGCCTGTTTTACAATGGTATTAGTACAATTTTTTTTTTCTTTTATGTTTTGGTATTTTTCAACATAATGCAGGCATAATATAAACCATTCTTGTTCTTTGAATTTGTTCATATTGACTAGCAGAAAAAATATAGGGAATACATGATGGTCTACTCAAAAGAAGGAAGAAAAAAAAAGCTTTTGAAACCATCAGAAAATTTGATAAACCACCCACTCTCTGCTTTCACTCTCCATCTCGTCTCGATTTCCTTCCTTTTTGTTTTTTTTTTTTCTCACTCTTTTGGTCTTGGGCCAACAAAAACAACCATCAATCCATAAATTCCAGCAAAAAATTATACAAATCAGAAAAAGTCTATACGAATCTATTTATAAAAATCCTGAAAAATTTTACAAATCTATTGAAAAATCTTTACAAATCAATAAACTCATAAAATCTATTGAAATCTATCACTTAAAAAAAATCTATTAAAATCCAACTACAATACACCCCCCCTAAAAACAACATTGATCGGGTGTCTTCGATTAAAAAGAAAACTTGATTCGGTGTCAAATTTTGGCTTATGTCAAGTTCTTGTTTTCTTCTCCGCATTTCGTTCTTTCTTCCAGCTTTGCTTTCCCCTTTCTCATTTTCAGACCCAATTCATGGACTCTTGGCAGTCTTCATCTCATGTTCTGCTACTTGCTTCAAGGGTAAATTTCTTTCACTGCTCTGCTGCACAACTACTTACCTATACTTGTTTACGATGATGACTGATCGTTGCAGATTGTGTTTTCATCTGATTGACATTTTCAACTTCAATATCTCTATACTCTGCAAAACATTGTAGGAATCTGGGTCTGTCAATGCTTATAAGCTTTTGGGTCTGTGTCTGTTTGTGGATTTGATGTTTGAATTATGAAGGGTATTGTATCTGAACGGCAAAAATCAGCTAAATAAAACTGAAGTTACTGCTACCCACCATATGCAGTTTACCCAATTCTTTTTACTATAATCTCGTTATCTTTGCCTAATCTCAGTATTTCTAGAAGAGCCCAATTAGGGATCTGCTATGTTGGAGATTGAAATTGAAGAGTTTTGTTTCATACCACTGGTATTCGTGGTCTGAGAAATCTTTTAGTTGTGTGAAAAATAATGTATTTCTGATCGTGCATATTTGTTAGATTGAGATTTAGGCTGTAAAAATGCATTCTCAGCTTGTAGTTTTCATCTTTCGAATGGAGAGTGAAGTGAATTTTTTAGTTTGGATTTATTGCTAAGAGAGGTTGTGTATAGAGCATAATGCTGAAACTTGACTCCAATGATGGCTCTATCTAATCTTGAGCAGTGGATTAAGAGCGGCTGTGTTCAGAACCGTAAATTTGCTCAATAACGTATCCCATTTATGTGTTTTATGTACACAAATGAAAGAGCAGTCACCATTGCCAACCATGTTGACAGCTCAGCGGGAGTGGATGACTCCTATTCCTCCCATTCTCTCAGTCTCAGCTTTGATTGATATCTGATTTGTGGATTCTCAAATTCAGAAATCAGAAGAAGTTTCTGTTTGGATGAAACTCAGAATGAATGTATTGATTGTTGATTTCACGGAATTTTCTTTCTTTGCAGCATTTACAATAGGAGTTAGACAGCAGATAATACAACTTCCAGAGTTCTGTACAGAACACGATAGACCGTTGATAAACCACACACCATTAAAACTGGACTGGGAGGATGACAATGAAGACCTGCCAGAATGTGTAATATTACTGTATACTGATTCTTTTCCCTTTGCTGCAGTAGAATTGTTCTGTATAAATGGTTGTTTGCTCCCTTTACTCACTTTCCACCAACTTCTTCTAATTGTTATTTTGTTTATTTTCTTTTGTTTTACAGAAAGTCGTAACTCTTTTAGTTTGAGTGATGTCAGTCTCATCATCAGCCACGGACATTGCCAACAACGAAGATCTTCTATCCCAAATCCTTGTTCGATTACCCCCAAAATCCCTCCTTTGCTTTAAATGTGTGTCCAAACAGTGGCTTTCTCTCATTTCCAGCCCCGAATTCATTGTCACCCACATCCGCTGGAGAGGCATCACTTCCCCTTCTGGCCTACTCTTAAACAATGATTACTTGCACACTCCGGAGTTCCACTATGTTCCTCTGACACACAATAATCCCTCTGAACTCACTGCCCCTCCATATCTGAGCTACCTTGGTGCCCCTCGGATCAAGATCCTACAGTCTTGTAATGGTTTGCTCTTGTGTTCTTCGGCCTACCTAAAAATGATCCAAATTATGAACTCAAATACTCTGATGACTTCACACAGACAGAGGATGATGTTCTCTTGCCAGATATATGGCATGTTATCCCAACAATCTCAAACGCCTGCAGTCAAACAAGAATCCATTATTCTGGTTTCAGATTCTACGTCTGCAATCCCACCACCAGGCAATTCAAGACCCTTTCTTTTCCTTTCTTTCAGTACCGCATACTTGCTCTAAATCTGGCTTTTGATCCTTTGCATTCACCGTACTTCAAAATGTGTGTGTACTTCGGAAGAATCTGGATACTTATATACTTCACCTATATAATTCTGAGACCAAAACTTGGAACCCATCTTCAATATCATCTTTTAATGCACCCAGGACAATATACTTCCGTGAACCTGTGTTCTGCAGGCGAGCTATTCACTGGTATAGTTCCCAGCAGACTTCTCTTTACTTTGATGTGGACAAAGAGTGCTTGAACCCAATGCCTATGCCCCAGTCTTCGATATATGGAACTGTCAATTATTTTGGGGAGTCTCGAGGCCATCTGCATCTGGTAATGTCAACAACCTTTATTCTAGAACTCGATGTGTTTGAGTTGGAGAAAGATTACTCTGTATGGTCAGTGAGGTACCATATCAATCTTGACACCATAAGAGCTACACTCCGTGGTATGTGTGGCTTTTCCAGCGACCTGTCCCTTGCTTCAGTACTGAGAGTTACTCGTGGAGAAAAGGAAGGGGAATCAGAGGCGGTGGTATTTATGATTGGTATGGAATGTATAGTTGTATCCTGCAATTTAAGTGATGGGACGCTTAAAAGACATACGGGTTTTGTTCCGTCCCGGGAAGCTGTTCACGATTTAAAGCTCCGCCATTCCTATACAGACGCTTTTCCATTCATAGAGACTCTGTCTCCCATATAAAGGGCATAAACTCTCTGCAGCTCTTTTGCTTGTGTATGTAATTGTTTCATCTTGTTAAAGTTGAGAGTTGGATTTTGCCAAACAGTATCATTGTTGTTTATGTTAAGCAATTAGCATGATTCATACCTACAACTTCAATGATTTGAAGTACATGGAAGAGTGCTTTTGCACTAATGAAATTCATTCTTTGTGATGAAAGAGCTCTTGTTCATGATTTTAATACTCTTAAAATGTGGTTTCAATCACCTCCATCAAACCACTAAAACAACAGACTACCACTTCATTATAATTCTGATTTTGGTACATAAAATGAAATGATATGATGTCAGCTTGTGTCGTGCATAGGGTATCAAAAATTTCAATTAAACTTGGAATCAAACCAAAATCAGAGGATAGATAGTGGGAATGTGTTTCTGTGTAGGTCAGTGACTGTGAGAGGTCATAACTCTGAAATAAGGATCAACAAACTGAAACCGGACAAAATACTAGTAAAAGCAGAAGTTTACCATTGATTGTGCAGTATTCAGAAAAATACAACCCAAAATAAAAGGCAAATTCGCATAACATTATGTTTAATGAACGTTGACATTAACAAAGGAAATGCTTTCCCATACAAGGATGGTAAAATCTGTGGGTCCAGTAGAGAACCTTCTATGACTAGTCCCACAGTTATTGTGAAGCACCGTCTCAGTACTCACAGAAACTTCCTGTATGGTCTGCCTGCATCCTCATCTTGCATATGCTGTCACCATAGAAATGAAAAATGTTAGCAAGCAAAATGGTTCACTGACTGAAACAGCCGGTGTAGACGACGAGTAACAGCAACTAAGAGTGTTACAAAAGACCGAAATCTATAAGGCAGCCATGCGAACTTAGGGATAATAAAACAAATTGGTACCCAAGCCGAGATTGATTAAAAAGAAAAACAAAGAGGTAAAAACATCTATTGTTTATGATTAATCACATCCACAAAACAGAATAAAAAAACTTCAGTACCTCAAACTTTTACATTTAGCAAAGAAGGCTTTTCATCTATCCATTCTTCTTTGTATTATGTATAATTGGATAGGATATTGTAAACTACGAAAACCAGAAAGCTCCAATGAAGAAAAAAAATGTGTGTGTCAGAGACTACTTCAAACTTTTACATTTAGCAAAAGAACCTTTACATCTATACTTCTTTGTATTATGTAAAATTGGATAGGATATTGTAAACTAAGAAAATCAGAAAGCTCCAATGAAGAAAATAAAATGTATGACAGAGAGAGAGAAGAAGGGAGAGACTGCGTCTTAAAGAAATATTATTGGAGAAAAAGAAGTTTTTCGAGAGAAATCATATTTACTGTAATGGACTTCATGAACGAAGTGCCTAATATGAGATTGAGAGGAAAGTGTGCAACAGGATAACTACTAGTATATTGGCAGGAAAAATTGAAGTTGGAGAAAGTGACAACTTTACAACAGATATCAGGAAATGTTATATAGGAAAGATAATAGGTAATCTGGCAACTTATTACTAATCAAAAGGTACAATTGAAATAATGAACAAGAATACATTTCCTGGCATCAATGATTCCATTTTCAAAGAAAAGGGAAAACTGCTTCACAAGCGCCCATACCATAACAAAGCAAGCAACTAAGAGCAAAGTAATTAAGAAAGGCCAAATAATGAAAACAAGAAATAAAGCCATGGAACTAACAATTATATTAGCTAAAAGCTATCTAATTCACCCTAGACCCTCAAACCCCTGAATCTGCAGAAAAGTTTATTCTCTCACAGAAACCTCATTGACTATCTACATTGATCTCTTACAGAGGCTCCAGACGAAGAGAAATTTAATTGACATTCCTCCAGCAGAAATGTACGACTGTACAAGAGAATTAAAAACCCGAGGAAACTAGAACATATCGGCTCTTTAATATGACTGAGTGACCATGGGTTCTGCATCATTGTCTCCACTAGAGCATCTTCTTAATGAGTTTGAATGTGAAACTCCATTATGAAATTGAAGGTTTAGGTGGTAGTTAAAATCCCAAATTCGCAAGTACCTGAGTAGGCAATTGAAAAATGGGGCTTGCAAAATTCAAAGGATTTTGAATTTTGGTGTTAAAGGGTCATCTTCTCTTCAAGTGTTTATCTTTCATATTAGCACATTATATAGTATCTGTCTAAGTGTTTATTCATTGTTACTAAACCTATATCCTAATATGACATTAGAAACCTGAAAATTAAGTATCCCATTACCAGAAAAATAACTGTATAAGTCCTAACACAATTCATCCCATCACTTTCCCAATCCCATCTTTTGCAATCCCATGACACGTCCAGGTCCCTCATCCAACACACAAAAAGCTTCTAGATTTAGGCTGTACTGTGAGAATGGTTAAACAAAGACATGGACGAAAACCTCCCACGAGGTCTAAAACTAGTTCTAAAGGTCTCAACAACATAAGTTTCGGCAGGAGTCTCAAATAGCAAGATTAAGCATTAACTGGCAGAATACCTTTCATGATGAAAACAGTCCATTTCCTTAACTATGTAGACCCTAAATTATAGGACAGTACAGAATCCGATAGCCTTTAAAGAGTGCCAAACGATTTTAATCACAACCCTAAACCCTTCAGAAATGTAGAATCTACACTACTTGTAAAACCAATATGGGATAAATCCATATCAAGCAATCCAATCCATACTTGTTATTCCTCAAAAAAGAACATAATTTGCCCCAAGACCAATTCTTTCACCAGAAAGTCAAACAACCCAAAAAAAAAATTGAACAAAATTTCGAAACCCAGGAGTGGTAAAGATAGAGAGATCTGAAAGCATAGTAGAATACGTTGAATACCAATTGAGGAAAAGGAGAAAGAGAGAGTAATTACGAATTCTCGGACGATGCCCTTGTAGACTAGGACGGGGATAGCAATGCCGAAGATTCCGATGATGGCGAAGTTGCGGCGAGTCCACCGGAAGTTGTGCTCGAGATTTTCTCTGGCCGCGCCCCACTCCTCCACGAACCTGTTCTTGTTTGCCTCCATTCCTCCTCCCATTTTCTTCTTCTATTTCACAGCTTGCTGGCCTTTCTCTCTGTGCTCTCTTAGAGTTTGTAGCCTTTGTAATTTGCGATGTTCACCTAAAAGCCCTCTATCTACTGTTTGGCTGCGAAATAATGCTACTGGTTATTTTTTCTATTTTTGTATTTGTTTTTACGGGCCAATGGCGTAGTTGCATTTTTAACTCCGGTTGTAAAAAGAGAGGTCATGACTCGAGTTCGACATTTTTAATTGTTTATTATAGAAAAAGAAAAATATTTTAAAAAAATTCAGGTATTTGAAAGGTAAATTCCTCCTATGGTACCTGAGGTATTGCTACTTGGACGTTTGATACCCGATATATTAAAGGGGACAGTTTGGTACCTGAAGTTAGACTCGTTGACACTTTGGTACTTCTGTTAATTTTTCTGTTAAATGTAAGGATAAAATGACATTTATATATGTATAAAAACATAATAAAAAAACATGAGTTTGTGGGTTGATTGCCGTTCTTCATAATTTTATAGGTATGAATTAATGTTTATGAATTATGTTGAAGGTCAAATATTCGAATTTTATGTTAAAGAAATATAATAATCAGATTTTTTTTTTGGGTAAATTCCTCCTATGGTACCTAAGGTATTTCTACTTGGACAGTTTGATACCTGATGTGTTAAAATGGACAGTTTGGTACTTGAAGTTAGACTCCATTGTATCAAAGTTCTGTTAATTTTTTTGTTAAATATAAGGATAAAATTGACATTTAAAATATATGTATAAAAACATAATAAAAAAACATGAGTTTGTGGGTTGATTTTCTTCATAATTTTATAGGTATGAATTAATGCTTATAGGTTATGTTGAAGGTGAAATATTCGAATTTTATGTTTAAGAAATATAGTAATCATATTGTGAACACCCATGAGAGTACTCCATTGAAACTAGTATCGTACAACTAAATTTTTTTAAACACAAAATTCAATTATGTCAACTTTAACATAACCCAAAAACATTAATTCATTTTCATTTTCTCCTAAATGACCCAAAAAATGATGAAGACCTAAAATAATACCAAATAATATCATCGCATTGTGTTTATGAAGAGGAGGAAAAATCAGTGGATTCATAGAGAATAGTACAAAAAAAAAATTTTGATTATTATATTTCTTTAACATAAAATTCAATTTTCACCTTAAACATAACTCATAAACATTAATTGATACCTACAAAATTATGAAGAACGGCAATCAACCCACCAACTCATGTTTTTTTATTATGTTTTTATATATATATTCTAAATGTCAATTTTATCCTTACATTTAACAGAAAAATTAACAGAAGTACCAAAGTGTCAAACACAGTCTAACTTCAGGTACCAAACTGTCCCCTTTAATACATCGGGTATCAAACTGTCCAAGTAGCAATACCTCAGGTACCATAGGAGGAATTTACCCTTTTTTTGGTACTATTCTCTATAAATCCACTAATTTTTCCTCCAAAACTTGGATTTTTCCTCCTCTTCATAAACACAATGCGATGATATTATTTGATATTATTTTAGGTCTCCATCATTTTTTGGGTCATTTAGGAGAAAATGAAAATGAATTAATACTTTTGGGTTATATTAAAGTTGACATAATTGAATTTTATGTTTAAAAAAAATTAGTTGTACTAGACTAGTTTCAATGGAGTACTCTCATGGGTGTTCACTGGGTTTTTTGCACCAACAATGTCTGGAGACTTGGGTGACTGACAATATGATACCCGAACTTATAAAGTTATCAAAGTGATACCCAGACTCAATTTTTCGTATCTCTGTCATACCTGCGGTCATTTTCCGTCACGGCGTCGTCAATCTCGACCATGTGTGACGCACATGAGTAGCGAAATGAGGGCAAAATAGACTTTTCAAACTCTAAATAAATAAATTCAAATTTTTGAATAAATTATTATATTGAAAATTTATTTTTATTACTTTGTTTTATTAACCAAAAATCTCAATCGGTGGAGAGGGAGGTCACAGGACATTGAGGCTTGTGTTATTGTGAATATAATTGAGGCCCTGGGCGAGGTCGGCGGCGACCTGCATTCTTGACGCCCACGTCGATAGCACGGTGAAATTGGGGTTGTTCTTGTGTCTCAGACACGCAGCGAGGCTGGCGCAGTTGCTTACAAATTCGTAGACCAAGAAGACGTTGTCGCCGGAGATGGAGGCGCCGAAGAGCTTGACGATGGAGGTGTGGTGGCTGCGGCAGAGCATGGAGAGCCGGTTCTTGAGTTCTTGGGTTTCGAGCCTGTGGCGGAACTTGCTCTGGAAGACGACAGCGTCTCTGCCACGGAGGGTGCAGCGCCAGGAGGGGGTGAAAGAGGAGGAGCTGAAGCGCTTGGCGAGGAAGTTGTTGGTGGCGGCGCAGATTTCGAAGAGGTCGTAGAGGTTAGGGTTTTCGGGGAGGGAGAGGTGGAAGCTGGCAAGGGAGGTTTGGCTGGAGGTGGAGGCGGTGGAGGAGAGCTTGTAGCTTGTGTTTGAGCTGGAGGTGGAGGGCTTGGAGGAGGAGGAGGTGAAGGTGGGTCGGGTTTGGGTACGGGTCCGGGTCCGGGCGGATTCGGACAATTGGGTTGTGGGTCGAGGGGAGGAGGTGGGCAAGGCGGTGTCGACGGCCATTTTGGACTTGTAGATATGGGTGGCTGGTGGCACCAACAGTACATGGCTGGGTGGTTTTATTGGGTGGAGATTGTTGAAGAGGCTCATTTAATGTTTTCGTTTTCTTGTTGGTGTTGCGGCGGGCTGGAAGAGGTGAGGCTGTGATCGAGTGATCCCGCCAACAGCAATCTCTCTTCTCTCGAAAGCTCAGATAGGTTTGCTGGGTTTGATAAGATGAATATGAATGGGTTCAAGAACATGAACAAATGCTGGGATTTCTTAGTTTTTTTTTTTTCTTCTTTTTTTTGCTTTTTTGTTGGGTTTAAAAAGATGAACATGAAGAATTTCTAGGTTCAAATACTTATCTTGATTGCTGTCACTAAGATGGGGCTGGTGGTGGATTTGAATGGGAAAGCAAATTGCAAGAGGTTGAATTTGATGGAAGAACAATGATGGGTGACTCCAATCTGTTTCAAGGAAGAGGATAATGAATAAGAGAGAGAAAAAACGAATTGAGGGCAAATCAGTCTTTTTAGCCTCATTTAACCAGTCACATGCATTGCACGTGGTCAAATTAACGGAAACGTGACGGAAAATGACCGCAGGTATGACAGAGATACGAAAAATTGAGTCTGGGTATCACTTTGATAACTTTATAAGTTCGGGTATCATATTATCAGTCACCCAAGTCTCCAGACACTGTTGGTGCAAAAAACCCGGTGTTCACTATATGATTACTATATAGTAAACATAAAATTCGAATATTTCACATTCAACATAACCCATAAGCATTAATTTATACCTATAAAATTATGAAGAAAATCAACCCACAAACTCATGTTTTTTTATTATGCTTTATACATATATTCTAAATGTCAATTTTATCCTTACATTTAACAGAAAAATTAACAGAAGTACCAAAGTGTCAAACGGAGTCTAACTTCAAGTACCAAACTGTCCCCTTTGATACATCAGGTACCAAGTAGCAATCTCAGGTACCATAAGAGGAATTTACCCTATTTGAAAACCAAGATATTAAAGAAGTGAGCACAAAAAGATAATAAAGAATTGAGCTTAAGATCTCTGATTTCCTACAATGTCTTACGAAGTCTTTGCGGAAAGGTGCACCACATTCTAACTCCTTCTTTTTGTTACAAGTCACTAAATGTTGGGGAGATCAAAGGGTAGCTGAAAAATTTAAAACGTCATTTGGGGTTATATCAAGGACATTCTTGACGCGTATCAAAAAACATTAAAAGTATGGGATTGCACCCCATTCACACTTAATTTATAGATTATCTTGATCATCAGGTTAAGATGATCACTTAAATCCGAACCCAAGTTAGTATCTTGGTCGGCCCAAAACTGGCTTGACTTGCAAAGAGTCGCATCTACCCTATGACTGACTTTTTTTTACAAGCTAGGTGAAGTTGAACTGAAACCAAGAGTGAGCGAGTTATGCAAAAATCTCATCATAGAACCCCTACAACAACCATATCATCAAAATACAAAATAGTCTCCATTCTAAACCGTGGACCGAACTTGTAGTCGTTGACAGATTTAACCTATTACATATGCGACACATAAACTTGTAACAATAGATTTTTTTTTTTGAATAGGAATTGATTGCATTAGTAATCAAGCCATGAAAACAGGCCAGAGTCTAACAGAACTTACATAAGAAATCCCGGGACAAACCGGGTAACCTATCTAAGCCACAACTAAACTCATTAAAGTCTAAAGGGACGCTCGCTGAACAGCAAGCCTAATCTATGCAAGAATAATCTCGCTCTCTAAGGAAAAAATATTCATCTAGTCTAATCTGCCAAGCACGCAATTGTGGTACAAATAACAACTAGAAACGTCTTAGAAAAGCTTATAGAAATTACCCCTACTTCAAAAGGCTTGAGTCCAGAATGTCTAAAAGCTTTGAGGACTTACAACAGCGTGAGTCCCTTCCCCGTAGGGTTGGAACCAGCACCATATGCAGCCTCCTCCGTAGCCGACAACCTTGGCATCAGGTTGCTCCTCAGGCTCTTCTTAAGAGTTTGCAGCATATAGCCCCTATTTTCATATTTGGGCCAAATAGGCCCAATCCCTGCCTTCATCCCAATCCCTGCCCTAGGCCCAATCATCCTCGACCCAGAAATCAGCTCAATAAAACAAACGATCAACCCTAGTGCAAAACTAGGGTTTCCCGCCAATTTTTTTCGGGCCGTCTTCTTGCCCATGACTCGCCGCCGCTCTGATCTCGAGCATACTAGTCCTAGCCACCGTCGGTACTACAGAGACCCGGCGCAGCCCTCGTCCTGCCGTCACAAGTCGCTGGAGACCTGCACCATCACAGCCCGAGTCGGGTTTGTTTCGCCCCGATGCCCCCATCGGTGCCTCCAGCCTCTCAGATCGGATCCCCTTGGTTAAACAATTCCGTCCCACGACGCAGAGCTCCATCCAATCTGGTTGTTCGCTGCCACCATGTTCGATACTTGCACCCCAATCACGGCACCTCCTCCGATCCGTCAAAATCAGGAATAAATAAATTGAATCCGCCAAGGCCCTCCGTACATCGTCGAGCCAAATTGTCGGGAGGCCACACTGAGATGGCACACGCCGTCCCACCATCAGTAGCCCAAGAGGCCAGGCACTTACCAGCATAACTCCTCACCCTCAAGAGCGGATCTGCCGTAAGGGAGGGGAGAGATCCGATCGAAATCAGAACTCGGTTTTGACAAAACATCCATAAAAAGATCATGCTCAGCACCTTCAGTCGGCGCCACTAGGGTTCCAGTCGTGTGAGACTTCCTCATGTTTATGATACTCTGCGGTCACTTGTCTAGTTAACCAAAGGCCTTATAACAATAGAGATCGTTGGAATCATGAATTTTGTAATAAATTCTACAAAAACACCCTTAACTATTTTTTATTTCTAAAATGATGATATTGAAAATGCCCGAGGCTCATTCTGATTAGGATCAGTCTACTCCTGCACAACTTCAAATTCCCATCTCTGTTTAATTAAAAAGAAAAAGAAAAAGGAATTGGAGTTTACAGAAACTTGGAGGACAGGAAAGAAAATGAAATGGACGGCTGTGATTTGCACCACACGTCACTCTCTCTCTCTCTAAGAGCAGCCCTATAATAAGCACTGCTTATAATTAGGGTTTTAGATTGGGGCTTTACACCACAATTTCTAGAGAGAACGAGAGAGAGAGCCTCGCACTCAGAGATCAAATGGCGTCGAGGGTTAGCTTGAAGAGCAAGGGCAAGACGACCAACAAGGGCTCCAAGGGTTCCGACGACCGGTCAATTTCTCAGGCCGTCAAGGAGTGGACCTCCTGGACCATGAAGAAGGCCAAGGTCGTCACTCACTATGGTTTCATTCCTCTCATCATCGTCATCGGCATGAACTCCGATCCCAAGCCCCAACTTTCCCAGCTTCTCAGCCCCGTCTGAGATCCGATCCCAATCGGGTCGGGTCGGGCCCGATCGGTGGGGTCATGGGTCGGCGCCTATTCGTCGAATCTACATGGTTGATTTCATGGTACTACTGTGTAGTGTAGTACTTTAGGGAGGAGGTATTAGTTTTTTTTAGTATGTTATTGTCGAGTATTGTGTATGCTTTGGCATGACAAACAATGGGTTATATTTTAATGAGAAATTTGCGTTTGTAATTTGAGTTCATATTAATGGGTTTATGCTTCATAAATAATTTTCCTTGTGATTCATTGCTTCGCGGCATTTTCAGTTGTGTGTGGTTTGATGGGCGGTTGCTTTTATGATTCTATGCTGTCCTGTTTTTGGTTGTTTGCGTTTTTTGTTTATTTATTGATAATCCTGTGTATATAATCTTTTGTTTTTCGTGGAGTGAACAAAGCTGTACTTTCATGTTATGTTTAACCCTCAGGAATTATATATTCGATGTTTTGCTACACCGATAGCATCTTGTTTCTTGAGGAATGTAAAGCATGGATGACTACTAGTTTTCAGCCCCATGTGAGGGCTGAAACCAGTCATGTTATAGATACTGTTCACCATTTGACAAAAGAAAGAAAAGAAAAAGCCAAGCACTTTGTATGATCATCAAAGTGATTGCAGTTCCATTATTTTTTTATGTTCTTGTAGCTCAGATTATCACAAGTCTTGTGTGTTGCAGCTATAAATCTGTTTACATGCCTCACTTTGTTAATCATGCTACCTATCATCAGTACAAGAAAAAGTGAATCTTTCGCTGTATTTTTGGGTGGGATGCTTCCCTGGTGACAGAGTTTGGGTTGTATATAGATAGAAGTTGAAAACAGTAATTTGCAGCCAGTACCAAAGGAAGCCTTGCTAATAATATTGCTTTTTCTTGTGAGCTTGTCGGTCATTGTTCCCAGTTTTTTGATGAATCAGTTGTGTCCTTATTTTAAATCAAACCAAAATTGCTTTATTTAGATTCAGTGATAGCGTCTAGCAGCTAAACTTGTAGTGATGATTCATCGCCTGCTACTTGGTAGGAGGCCTAAGTCTTCTGTCTGCCTGATCCTCATGTTTGGGATTTCTTCAGTATATTTATCAATAGCTGATTTGTTCTGTTCTTTGAAAACTTGGTACATATAGTATCTTGATTACCTTGCAATCTGAGGTTCCTTTTTCTTTTGCTGCCATACAAATACAAACACAAGCACTCCACTTGTACGCATACAAGAGTATGTACACCAGGTGTGCAAGAGTTATCAAATGTTCTCAAGGACTCTAGAGTAGTTGAGGAAATATTTTAAGGATATTCACTAGTTTGTCTCCCTGAGGTTTCTCAACCCCTCACAAGAAATATGAGTTCATGTTTTCTTTAGTTCCTCTATAGAATGATTCCATTTATGTTTAATGACATCACTAGGCAATTGGAATGGAATTCAATCACAAAGGCTAGAGTTTATTTCTTTGCTGTTTTTTTTTTGTAGCTTTTATTTGCTCTAGGTTATGAGGCCTATGGTTCGTGAGTTTATCCTAGTTATAGAGGTGTCTGTTTTTGATGTGCTACTTGTGCCAGTTTAGTTTGTGTCACTCTTGCAATAAACCTTAAATTTGCATGTTGATCAAAGAGATCTATTAACTTCCAATCTTCCATACCCAGCTACAGTTCTATTGGTGAAATTTTTTCATATTTCTAGATCGTGTGACTTTGTTGTCTCAAAGTTACAGTTTTTAAAGCATGAAAGAAGGGGGCTGGTTCTGTGGGGATGTGCTGTTATAGCTCTCTTTTCGATCATCTGCATTTAGACAGGGCAGGAACAAGAATGTGAAGCGGGATGAGTTTTGACATATTTGACATCATTTGGTGATTCATTTTCGTCAGTTTTTAGGAATAAATGGTTTGATATTTGCTTAGACTGCAATTCAGCAGTTTGTTCATTCTGTTGTGTGTGGTTATTCTTTCCTTTTCTTTTTGGTGTTTTGCTGGGTGCTGGCGCAGCAGTTTGTTCATTTACTTGGTCAGGGACTAATGAACCATAGTAACGTCTAGGAGGTCTTGTCTTACTAGGTTGATGTCCTGTCCATTTCTTTGTATTTTCTTTTTAAGTTTTCTTTTTAAGGAAGATCGCTCTTTTCTTATCAAAGAAACGTAAGTACCCATTACCAGTCAATCTCATATACATTTATAGCATACTTGGTAACTTCTCCGTCACCTGTACAAGTTGAACTGGCGTATTAAAATGTGAATTCAAAGTTGTTACACTGACTTTATTGAGGGGTTACATCCGACGTGAAGAATTCAAAATGTGAGGCAGTTTTTGTTGTATTTAGAAAATAGTGAAGAAAAAAGATAGGGGTTGGTTGGAGATGCGTTATATTCTGGCCACCTAATATTGATCTGGACATCGTAGACTGAAAGCTACCTTTCTGTAACGAAACGGCAACTGTTGACAGACTTTACTATGGTACATATGCCAATCACGGTCCTTCGTATGATTTATTGTGGGTGTCATGTATATTGAAAGAGAAGGAGAAGTATGACACAACGGGGTGGTGGCGCAGTTGGCTAGCGCGTAGGTCTCATAGCTTAAAGAGTGAGTTATCCTGAGGTCGAGAGTTCGAGCCTCTCTCACCCCAGCCTTTTTTTTTTAATGAAATTGCAAAATGAAAAACTCTAGAGTTTAATTCATTTCAATTTGGATGGGTACATTCTACGATAGAAGAGTGGTAGATTTCTTAATTTTCTTTCGTTTTCAGCTCATTAGAATTGATTTTCAATTTAAATTGTATTTTTAGATATAGGTTAAGGTATTTTATTAGTTAAAACCAAGTAGCTTGAGGTAAGTTAAGAAACACAAGTCAATACAAAATAATCTTTAAACCACAAAAAGAAAATGAGATTGGCAGCGTAACGGATCAGTTGTGTCTCGAAGAAACATCATCACATACTCTAGCCTATCCACAAAATTTAGAAAGTTAAAATTCAAACTTTGAAATCTGATTTATTTGGAAATCACTATCGAATCAAAGAATAAGAAGAGGAAGAAACATGTTTTGATCAAAACTGGAAAACAGAAAAAGAAAAACATGTATCATATGGTCTAAGCAGTAGACATCTTTATTTCTCTCCAACTCTCTATTGTAATCCTCTCTCTATTCTCCGCATCAAATGACAATTTTTTTAAAGAATTAATAGTAGATCCACAACGTAAGACTCTTAATTTATTCTAGTAATAATTCCTTTAAATGTCTCTTTATTTTAATTTTCACTCAAACAGTAACTAATCTATTAGTCGAACATAAAATCACACGACGGATAATAATTTCTAACAGCAAAATAACCTCAAAAGGGTATGAAATGAACATTCCGTTGTGTTAAATGTGCAACTTATTAACTTGCTATTTAAGCCCAAACCAAATTTAATCCTAAATACTTCGCATTTGGTAATTGAATTAATTAAACTACAAACTCCAGTTAATCGAAGCTAAATAAACCCCTCCCCTTTCCCAAAATTTACCCAAAAACAAAAGACATTTCCACTTCAAACATTTATGAACACTCCCCCAAACCTTCCTGCTCCTCCTCCTCCTCCTCTTTCCTAAACAAGATAAAACCTTCCCAGTTCCCACCACTCCATGCGCTCCTGACCTCCGATCGCTCCTCCTCCGATCACCGCCGCAGATCTCTGATCCATCCTCAGGTAACCAACCACCCCCCAGATCTGTCTACGTCCACAAACCCCCCGTTTCTCTGACGCTTTCGTTTCTTCACAGGCAGGAGGTGTTCGGGGATCTGTGCCCAATGGAATCCACGACTCCGAGCCCTTGTAAGATCACCCTCAAGCTCAGAAGAGACGACGAGCAAGAACAAGAGCCGAAAACGAACGAGGACAAACCCGCCCAGTCTCCTTCGTCTTCCTCCGTCTCGTCGCCGCCGTCTTCCCCTTCCTCCTCCGACGAGATTCTCCAGTCCCATCTTCAATCCCAGGAGCTCGTGCTCTACGATCCCGCCGTCGCCGCTAATGCCGGCGGCGACGCCAATCGCGCTGCTACAGGGAATCGGATTCCGAATCTGAACAAATCCATTTCTCCGGTCTCGGTTTCGAATAGTCAAGGTCCTAGGGTTTTGCCGTCGGTCGGGGCCTTCACTGTGCAGTGCGCCAATTGCTTCAAGTGGAGGCTGATTCCGACGAAGGAGCAGTACGAGCAAATCCGGGAGCACATTCTGGAACGGCCGTTCTACTGTGAAACTGCAAAGGAATGGAGGCCGTCGATTTCGTGTGATGATCCGGCTGATATTACTCAAGACGGGAGCCGGCTCTGGGCCATTGATAGGCCCAACATTGCTCAGCCACCGCCCGGCTGGCAACGGCTACTCAGGATTCGAGGTGAAGGAAGCACCAAGTTTGCAGATGTGTATGTGACTATTTAAGTGTGAAATTGTCATTATCGGCAGCATTAGCATTACTAATATAATACTGATTCGAGTGTAATCTAATGTGCCTGTGTTGTTACGTTGTGTTTTTTCAGTTATTATCAAGCGCCGTCGGGCAAGAGACTTCGGTCCATGGTGGAGGTTCAAAAGTATGTTTTTAGTGTTTCTGTTTATTGAGATTGGTTGGTCCTTGAAAATTTTTAGTGCAAATAAGTGTAATGTGAATTTGGACTCTTTTAAGTAATGATTTGGCTGCTTTCGGGTTTTCAGGTATTTGATTGAACATCCTGAGTATATGGTGGATGGGCTATCTATGGCACAATTTTCATTTCAAATTCCAAGGCCTCTGCAGGAGAATTATGTGAGGAAACGCCCTGCTGCTCCTCGTTTGACAGCTGCTGCCCATGCTAGTAAAACTCTTGAACCTACTGAAGGTGAGTATTTATAAGCAATGTATATACTCTGTTTAAATTTTTCTTTCTGAATTGTAGACTCTGTTTTCCGACAGATATTTGCTGTGTATGTTATATGAGTGCCAGTCTGGCATGCTTTTCTGAGGTGTAAAATCTTTATGCTTTGACTGAGGCATGCCTGCCACTATAACATCTATCTTAACAAGTTTAGAAATTGAGTGTTTTGCTCCTTTCATAACAAAGGAAGTGCATATTTCGTCTTATTTGTTTGAAACAGGGAAAAACACAATATGTAGTTTGCTTTTTGAATTTTGCCTGATAGATGCTTAGTCAAACAAGTGTCTGACAAATTTACACTCGATACATATGTTGTTTAGTTCTATTAGTGTTTGGAAATTTGCAATCATCTGAGGATTCCTGAAAATTGGACGTCTTGATCATAGACTTGATTCTTCAGTGGTGTTATCTTTCTATCTTTCACTTCATGTAGAAGACGAATGAACACAAAACTAACTCTGTTTTAATCTTCTGTAGCAAATCCGTTAGCATGGGCTGGTCCAGATGATACAGAGTTGCAACTTGGTTCTCCGTACTTGGAAGCACATGTGTTTGACCCTGTTGGTCGACCTACAAAGAAGCGAGCCAAAACAAGAACTCCATCAAGGGTCTACAATAGTAATTTAAATATCAGCACAGAGTCGAGCTAGAAGGGCCTATGTCATTGTTGAAATACGTTGCTCTTTCTTCACTACTAGAATTTACCCAATGAGTGACAAACCACTTTTGTCACCTATTTCTAAAATTTCGTCACTCATAAGTATGGGTGACAAAAAAAATTCGTCACCAGTTTCGTCACCTATAGTGCGTGACCGATTCCTTTAGGTGACGAAATGCTAAGTTCGTCACTAAAATGGATTTGGGTGACGAAATTAATTTGTCACTCAATCTCTAATATTTCATCACCCATTCCTTTTCAAATCTGATCTTTTTTTTTTATTTTTGCGCCCAATTTTTTTTTTGCCGCCAAATTTACCTTTATTGGTGACGAAAATAGTTTGTCACTACTTTTGAATCATTTTTAAATTTTGGTGCCAAAAAATGCAATACTATTGGTGAAAATTAATTTCATGTCCAATTAAAAAATATTAATTTTCAATTTAGGGAATAGGTGAAAAAGGGACTTTTTTCTCCAATATATTGTATATATTAATTTTAAACTAATAATTATAATCATCAACACTTAACCACAAGTAATAGGCAAGTAAATAAGTAGCATAAATACATGTTACATGCTTATCATGCAGTACTTTACAAAGAGTAACTTGAAAAGTTACATATCAGGTACTGAAAACTTTTTGATCAGTAGGAGCTCTGGCCTTATTGATCCTCAATGGTGAAGAAGTAGCATAAATATATGTTACATGCTTATCAGTGAGTACTTTACAAAGACAGTAACTTGAAAAGTTACATATCAGGTACTGCAAACTTTTTTATCAGTAGGAGCACTGGCCTTGTAATCCTCACTGGTGAAGAAGATGGTTGCTTGATGGCTAGGACTCTGCAATTCATGAAGTTTCAGGTGAATCTTGATGTCACACCTACTTTCCTTACTCCCAAACCATACACATCCTAGTTTTCAAGCAAAAGACCAAAATCTTAGGAATTGGACTTGTAGTCTATCAAGCACTTCATTTGGACAATCACAAATCAATATACTAGAATTCAAAGTAGATTCTTCATTAAAGTAGGATGAACAGAAGTGGCAATTTGAGAAGGTACCGTAATAAAGCGTGTGAAAGCACAAACGAGGATGTTGCCGTACTGGTCAGGAGTGTAGAGTTCGTTAACAAAAGGATTGACATAGTAGTTCTGAACGAAGTCACTATGGCCAGCACTCAATAAGTATAGTGCACCATTGATGATTGTTGCTGCTTTCTTACTACCTGCAACCTTGTTTAGCTTACCCTCATATTCCTTGAAGTATTGTAACTGTTGGGGCAAAGAGATTGCATGCTGCCAAAACAAGTTCAATTGTATGAAACATATGAATTAATCCACATATATAAAACGTAATTAGACTGTAACAAAGTTAAAAAAAAATATTTAAAAAAAAATTACATTCAAGCTTGCTGCCTTTTCATCATAACCGGATGCAGCATAAGCAAAGTTGGCTCCAATCAGAAGGTTCTTCCCTGATGCATAAACCAGATGATAAACAAAAACACTGTCATTATATCATTTTCTGTTCCTAATTGAACCTTACTGCTTCACAAGGATCTAAACATTGCAGTCATAGTCGAGCTTGCCTCAAATGAGATTCCCAATCTTTTCTTAATTATTTGAAGTAGTAAATGACAAGGTTCTGATATATTTGGGGAAATTATTAAGAAAGAATTTGTGTTCTGCATGTTTATTGCAACGCATAAGAAGTCGGTAGCATCTTTTTAATTGATAAGTATGCAGCCTTAAACAATGTATCAACTTCCGTGGAAATGTTTTTTCATCAGTACTAAAGCCATTTTTTTGAAATGAGAAAGTCAAATCTAGCAGGTATTATTTATTAATTAGCCTATTTTAACTTGGTTAGAATAAACAATACATTAAGGACTAAAAAGATTTCAAGCAAAGCAAGGAAATATTCCAAAGCTATATTAATTCCAGAACAGAGGATAGATCTACTCATCTACCTAAACTCCTAAGCTTATAATATCTACATGTATGTGTCTGCACATTGAGACATTATATGGTTTGATGGATAAAATAAATGGGGACCATCGGTTAAAATTAAAGAATCAAATGAATGAACAACAAATAAAAGAAACTCCTCCTACCTCTGTCTGTAAATAGCTGGATTTAATATGAAGAATCATGAAAAATGAGAGTGGCACTATGAAATATGGGATCTGCCTCACATTTTCTGGAATCAATCGGTCTATGATTCATTGTCTATAACCAAAAGAGGTATTTTTATTCATTGAATAAGATGCTATATTTTACAGAGTCACCCAACAATACTTATGTATATGTCTCAAACTATTTGCTACATGGAGCCCTAAAAACTTGTGAGTAGCTATCCTGTATCACCAATATGTCATATGCACAGTGACTCAGATGAACCATATAGGGTTCCCATTTCCCACCAAGACCATGCTATTAATAGAAACTTTCCTCATAGCTTATTAAGTAAAAAGTACATTCTAACCACTAATTAGTTCTTTCTTGTAGAGCAGGACTTTCCTAGGAAGCTCACCTTATCTCTTATCCCAATATCAACAACCCCAAACATCTCAACCATAATGATGGAAATCAAACACATAATCAGTCACCTAATCAATGATTATAATCAAATTTGGTAACCAATGTCCATTCAAAACTTACTTGTAAAGAAAACTGTGATCATGGAGTCCAAGAACAAGATCAGAAGGCCCAATCTCCCTCACCATTGCTGCAATCTTCTTCCCTTCTTCATCTCCTTTTGTCACAACCATTTCAACCTTTGTCTATATTGGCATCAATCATCACAAACACTGGTTTGATCATAAAAATTAATCAAATGGGCGACTATATATTTGAATTGGGTACCTGAATAACACATAAAGTTTGAAACTTTGAATCCAAACTTTTTGAATTAATACCTTTCCTTAAATTGAGATTGAAAGCCCTCTTCACCCTCCTCCGCAGGTAAGAACCAAAATCAAACCCCTAGATCTCTTTTACTGAAAGAACCCAAAAAAACCCACCTGGAAATAAGGCTGTTCCCACACACCCAAATCAACCCCATTGCCAAAATCTACAAAAGGAAAGCATACACTAGCAAACGTATATACAGCAACAACCTTACAAGTAGTTACCTCACAAAAACAACAACAAAAAATCTGCGACTAGATCAATTTCAGAAACAAAAGAACAAAATTGAAATAACTTTCTGAAGCCTAGATTACCTTATCCATGAGAAGAAGGTAGCAATGCTAGCTTTTGCCAGGAATAGTACCCTTGAAATTAAAGAAAATTAAATACCCAATAACACATATAAAGAAAATTTCAAATATAGCTCAAGGAAATTCTGGAAAAGAAAAAGATGATACAAGCGGTGCAAGAGAGAAATTGAAATTGATATTTAGAGTTTATGGGTTTTGATTGTGAAGTTACTAACCTGGAATCGGCCAGATCCACCCCTACAACACTTTCCGTCTATCTAGTTCAGAACTAAACCCGACCAAGAATCGGTCAGATCCATTCACATCACAGATCGAAAACTTCTCTCTCGTGCGCCAAAGATCTTTCATCTTCTTGAAAGAAGCCTCCCTATTAGGTGATTACGTCGTGAGGACCTTCCCTATTCAATCCTATCAATTACAACTTCTTTTGCCGCCGCAGACAGGACTCGTCGCACGGCCCGGCCAGCCATATTCTCCAAGTTACACAACTGAGTTCCACAAACTTTTGCACTTTTCGAAACCCGAACTTCTCTCACGCGAGAGAGAAGGGATTTTGATTTCTGGGTTCAGCTACTCTCAGTGTTCTAACTTCTAATTATTATTTTTTTTTCTTTTCTTTTTATGTGTGAGGAGAGACGGAAATTGCAATTTACCTTTTTTTTTATTCTGAAGCCCAGTGTTTTGGCTAGTCCGAATGGCGGAAAATTTCCCTCCCAGATCCTAAAAATTTTATGCAAAAAGCTTTTGGATATTTTTGCTTTCCCGCATTTTCTAACAACAGGTCCTTAAATTAGTGTCAAAAAATTTCGACACTAACTCTAGCCCCTCCGTCACAATCAGCAGGAATCATTATTGGTCCAAAGCATAAAAGTATGGGTGACGAAATTAAAAATTTTGTGACCCATTCTTACAATAGGTCACAATTTTAAGGTTTGTCACCAATAATTTTGTGACTAAAAGGGTAAATTCTTGTAGTGCTTGCTCTCTCTGCGAACCTTTTCACGTTGTATCTGTCTTGTTTGTCTTATCTCGGCTTGTGTTGGCTTACACTATAATGTTATATACAGTATATCTGCCAAAGAAGAGAAGGGTTTTGAACTTGTGAGGAGAGGAAGGAGCATTTTGGGGTCTAGGGCATATATTGACATGGTGTAAGATTGATGCTTGTCTTGTGTAGAGAAAAAAAAAGAACATCAAAAGAAATTGCAGATCATATGAAAGTGTCAAGATCCATACGGATGGAATTATGCTCGTGCAGTAGAACTGCATTTGGTTTTGGTCGACAAAAGTGAATTTTTTTTTTGTGAATATGTTTCTGCAGATTTTTTTACGGGGACAATTTTTCTTTTTATATTACTGAGTTGGCAAATGTGTCTGCTGTCCTGATTAACATTTCTGGTGAAGAATATTAACATGTTATTCTTCTGAAATTAAGTTTTGTGTTTGGTCATGAAATTGGAACAGAACAATTTAGCTCCAGGCAAAATAATGTAGACTCAGTAAGGTTAAACCCTACTTGCTTGATCAAATGGACGCAATTTTTTAGTGGTAGGATGGAATTGAGTGTTGCCTTACGGCAATATAATAGGAAAACCGTGCTATTTGT
Organism: Rosa lucieae; assembly: GCA_024704745.1. Taxonomy (NCBI): domain Eukaryota; kingdom Viridiplantae; phylum Streptophyta; class Magnoliopsida; order Rosales; family Rosaceae; genus Rosa; species Rosa lucieae. Next base: position 14,278,189 of record CM045495.1, on the reverse strand, counting down.
AATTATGCTTCTTTGTGATAAAATATCTTTCCGGTATGTCGTCGCTATTGGCACAAGTGTATTTTGGGTCGTCAGTCATAGTTTCGTTTTTATCAAAATGATGACTGAAAGTAGGAGTGATCTTCGTTCAATATGTTCGGTTTTTCGGTAATAACAGAAATCGCACCACAAACTCAGTTAACTAATTGTAACCAATAATTTAAATGGGAAAATGATCATTTACCCAATTCTGGGGTTAATTAACCTCACTTACCCAAACACTCTAAGAGATTGCCCACTTACACAATATTTTATATATATTTTGCCTTAATACCCAATTAAGTATTTTTTTATATTACTTTTTATTTATTTTTAAGACAATTTTGCCCTCTCCTTCTTTGTCACTTAGGAGGGTGTATTATATTTGGATTTGTACAGACTTTTTTTAAATGACAGACTTTTTGAAAAGTCCACAGACTCTTTAAAAAGTTGATAGACTGTTATGGATTTCTTAAAACCATTGATTTTAGCAACAGACTTTTATTGATTCATGAAAATCTATATACTTTATTATGAATGACTTCTACAGATTTCCTAAGATGTACAAAATATAAAAAAAATAAAAAATAAAACAAATACAGCTCAAACACAAAACAAAAATAATAACTTGTTGTCTCTTCAATGCTCCAGTATCTTCTAATAGAAATTGACTCAAATAAATAATTGTTAGTCTGTTTAGGAGTTTGTTCTCATTCCTAATCTCCCAACAACATAAATATACAATATAGATCACTTGATGTTTATGGTTAATTATTCTCATCAATTTTGTTTTTGTCGATTAACATATATTTTAGCAATATTGGTCAATGTCTTGATCTACAATCAATCAATTGAAATTCAACTGTTCAACATTTTTTTGAACCATAATATAAATTCAAATTAATGAGAATAATTAATTAATAAGATAAAATTTAGTATGGTTCAAGGTCTTAGGGTTAGACCACAATATTTGAGTTTTAGGGTTTCATAAATCATTTTTATTTCTATTAGGGTTCGAAGTATCACAATTGAAAAAAAAAAAAAACAAAAACAAAAACAAAAATCATATTCAACAACTACAATGAACATGTTGGGTATAAAAAAATGTTGATATCATAAAAGATTAGAGAAAAGACAAAAAATTAAGAAGGAGAGATGATGAAGGACAAACTTCTTCGTGCGTAGAGAGAAGAACGTCCTTCATCTTTTTTTTTTTTTTGAAGAGGAAACTTTGATAGACTTTTTGAAATCTTTGGTCTGGAGGCTGGAAAATTATTGGAGTTTGGTATGTATAGTTAACACTACAAAGTCCATGATTTTCTAATTTCATAAGTATGAATGATATTTTGAATACCTCTATACTTTTATTCATTTTTAAAAGTCCTAATTGAATACCCCTAAATTTTGGTGGAATTCATGAAGTCTTTAAAAATCCTAATTGAATACCTCAAGACTTTCATGGACTGTTAAAAGTCTATATTGAATACACCCAGACTTTTAAATTCCATAGATTTCTTTAAAAGTTCCACTAATTCTATATACAATACACCCCCCTTAGAGAGAGAAGTCATCGGAGACCTTGCCAGACTCCGGTGACAGGAATCCGGCAACTAATGACGGGAATCCCGCTATTGGACCGGTGGCCGATTTTATTGCCCCCTAGTAATACTTAATAATCATATTATTGCCCCCCAATATTCTTTTTATTACCTCCCAATAGTCATATTATTGTCTCCCAATAATTATATTATTGCCCCCAATAATCATATTATTGTGCTTCAGTGAATTGCATAAACTCCCAAAACCAAAATGAATACACTACAGACACAATTGATCAATTTATATGTTCACTTTTTTTTTTCCTTCCCCATTCTTGGAGCTCACAGTATACCAAAAAATAAAAAATTGGCCACCCAGAAATTGCTCTAGGCACCAGGTCGGAGCAAACTTCAGCCTTCCAGCCCCCCCCGGCCGGGACTTCCTCTATACCAATCCTTCCAACTGCCACCTCCTCCTCGTCACTGGCGACTGCCAGGGCCGCATCGCCCTCCTCGACCTCCGCCACAAGTCCCCATCCTCTGGTTCGACGCCGACACCACCAACAACTCCTGCCTCACTGTCCAGGCTCGACCCGAATCCTACCTCCTCGCATATGATGACGAAGCGCGCAGACGGCGCAAAGCCTCATATGATGATGAAGCCCGCAGATGTTGCCGGATTCGGTCTCTGGTGAGAGAAGAAATCGGTGAGGGGGGAGGAGAGAGAGAAGAGATCGAAGAGGGGAGGGGAGAGAGAGAGAGAGAGAGAGAGAGAGAGAGAGAGAGAGAGAGAGGAAGAGAGAGAGGAGAGAGAGAGAGAGAGGGCGACGGCGTTGCCGGATTCGGTCTCTGGTGAGAGAAGAAATCAGTTGGGGGGGGGGGGGGAGGAGAGAGAGAATAGATCGAAAAGGGGAGGGGAGGAGGGAGGGAGAGAGAGATCAGTGTAATTTATTAATTAAAATGAGGTCAAAACTATCAATAAATGTTAGATTGGGTAAATGGAAGTAAAAAACTCTTAGGTGGAGTAAGTGGGCAATTTTAGGCTCAAATTGGGTAAGTGGTCACCGCCCCTTGATAAATTAGTTCGATTCGATTTAACTTTGGTTAATCTCGACCGCGTTAATTTTAATGATTTATTACTTGTTCATGCAACTAAGCAAAGTGTCATGCCTCGTACTTCTTCTTTGGGTTGTGTATGCTGATATTATTTGTGACCTAGGGGTCGTCAACGGGCCGGGCCTTGCTATATTTTTAAATAATTGCGGGCCGGGCCGGGCCGGGCTTTATTAAAAATCAAAGGATCCAAGCCCGTCCATATAAAGCGGGTCTTGCGGGCTTTATTTATAAATAAATATTTAAAGACACAAGTATTTTTTTTTTAATCAAGCTTTGGAAATTCAATGGATAATGATCAAATACAACCAAAGATAACATATCTACATAACTATATTGTACCCAAAAAAATCTATATTTATATATAGATACTAATTTATTGATAAATAAATTTTTAAAAACACTAATTTTTTATAAATCTATATTTATACATCATACACTCCAAGGAGCTACATATAGCAATTCAAAGAAAATGAGAAACCGACCTTTGGATGAGTTTATTACAATAAATTATGAGTGTGGTAAAAAATTTAGCCAATTTCACCATATTTTCGAATCTGATCGGATTGGTCAACCGTAGTCACTTATATGTTTTATTGGTTAACCGATGGCTTGGCAACCGCGAAACGTGCTTATTTTTTCACATCACGTTTGTATATATTCCATTGATGGATGTGCGTGGACATTTTTAATTTTAATTACAAACACATTGGACTATACCAATTTTATTCCTAAAGTTATATGACTTATACATTGCATTTAAATTGTTTAGGTTCATTCTAAAGCAACCATGAAGTGGAAAATGAATTCGGAGAAACCAACCGCTCGATGAAGAGATTGAAATGTTTTATGGTGGTTTTAGAAAATCCAGCCAATTTGGTTCTCGTTTCGAATTCGATCAACTAGGTCAACGTAGTTACTCTTATAAACTTATATTTATATATATACACTCCAAAGAGCAACCCCTATCAATTCAAAGAAAATGAAAAAACCGACCGTGGATGAGTTTATTACAATAAATTATGAGTGTGGTAAAAAAAGCCAATTTCCACCATATTTTCGAATCCGATCGGATTAGTCAACCGTAGACACTTATATGTTTTATTGGTTGACTGATGCCGTGAACACACACACATATAATATATATCTATACATATATATATATATATATATTTATTATGCGGTAATGCATATATATCTTTTCTATATATATATATATAACACACACACACACACACACACACACACACACACATATATATATATATATATATAAACACACACAAATATATATCTATGTGTGTGTGTGTGTGTGTATTTATAAACAGACACACACACACACACACACACACATATATATATATAAAATATTTTACGGGCTTTTACGGGCCGGGCCGGGTTTTTGAGGGCTTTTGGAGGGCGGGCCCTCGGCCCACCGAGGCGGGCTTTTGCGGGTTTTTTGACAGGCCGGGCCGGGCTAAAAGCCCTCAGGGCCGGCGGGCCTCCATCGGCCCACTTGATCCGCGAGCTTTTTGATGAGGCCTAATGTGACCTACAACATGTCACAGATTCCTATTTTACTCATGCTTATTGTAAAGCCAATTATGTGGCTCATAAATTAGCTAATCATGCTCGTTCCTTTTCTCAAGATGCTAGTTGGGCGTCTGTTCCCCCTTATTTTATTATGGATGTAATTGAGAAGTAGTTCTCTCCTAATTAGTAAAGAGTTGTCAGTTGTTTCAAGAAAAAATATCCATATATAATATCGTCTGTTCCCCCTTATTTTATTATGGATGTAATTGAGAAGTAGTTCTCTCCTAATTAGTAAAGAGTTGTCAGTTGTTTCAAGAAAAAATATCCATATATAATATCGTCTGTTCCCCCTTATTTTATTATGGATGTAATTGAGAAGTAGTTCTCTCCTAATTAGTAAAGAGTTGTCAGTTGTTTCAAGAAAAAATATCCATATATAATATCAGTGAAGCAAAACATATATCAAAACACCAACAGGACAATAGAATTGAATATATTAAAAAATAAAAAAATAAAATCAACTATCATTATAATTAAATTACAAGTCATAGTAATTAAAAGTAGCAATAGGAAATTAAACACAAATTTTTTTTTTTAAAGTAACAATGATTTAAACTCTATTAGGTTGTTCTTGTTCTTTTTCTTACTTAGCCGTCTCTTCCATTAGGGTTTCTCGTTGATTTTCTTCTTTGATAAAAAAACTCAAACAAACCTCCAAGGCGGATGCCATTGTAAGCTCGCAACCTCGTTCTAACTATTAGATTCTGCTCGTGTTGACCTAGGTATGGCGAGACTGCGAGAGTAGCTGCTCTTGCAACCATTCTTATCTTGTGGGTCGTCTTTTTAGTCCAAAATCCAAATTTCCTGGGTTCAAAGGTGCTATTGCAATGATTTTTTATGGTGGAATCAGAGTTTTCTGTTCGTGATGGGTGATGGATATTTATTCCAATTTGCGAGGAAATCGGGTATTTCATGGAGATCCTTGGTTTTACAAGAACATAATGGTGGTTTTGGGAGAATATGATGGTGTTGGTGTTGTGGAAGCGGTCCCTTTGATATAGCTGGAGACTTGGGCCTCGGTTCTTGGCCTAGCGCCTAGCTTTGAGCAATCCAGTGGCTCTTTCCTTGGTTGGATCTTCAATGGAGAGATTTATCCTATCTGATCAGTATTTGGTGCTAAAATCGCAACTCACGTGCAATAAGGGCACAATCATCAAAGGATTGGTAAGTATTTAAATCCGAAATTATTGTACCACAAGAATTGTAAAGCAAACTCCAATCCTTGGTTGTACCAATTACTAAGTCATTAAAAAATTTAAAATCTAAAAAATAGCACCAAACTATTTACATGTCCGGCTCATAACAACGAAGCCTAAAATGGGTCTAGAGAACCACAAGTAAATGCAAAACCTCACAAGCAAATGGTATGGACAATGAAAGTGATTCGTGAAAATCGATATTGATTTTGAGATTTAAATTGACAATTGAAAACTAAAATGACAACTAAAAATTAAGATACCTGTATCTCCAAAGATGAAGAAACTCAGTCGCGCAAAAGGGAGGAAGAATAAGAATGAGGCTCCTGAGGTTGAGGAGGTGATAAACATGGGGCAGATATCTGCTCTGGTTGAGGAGGTAGCTACTGAAAAGGCAGATGCTTTGGTTGAGGGTGAGGTATTACGCTTGGTCACAAAGAAGCAAGTCACGTAGTTGATCAAATTTATGCAACTTTGAGGTATTAGCTTTCTTTGGTTCAATAAAAGTGCTTATCGCTAAAAAAGTGGGTGCACTTGGGGTATTGGGAACTTGTTCTATAGAATTGGTTTTTATATTCTGAGAAATGGTTATTTTTGTCGACTCCTTAGGGGTGGTTTATTTTTGTACTATTTGTTGAAATTTTAATATTTTGTACTATTTGTTGAAATTTTAATATAATTCTGACGTTGTTCTCGTAAAAAAAAACAATGATTTAGTGCTTGAGAGCCTATAATAGAAATTATTTTTTAATAGGAATTAGTCTCTTATAATATATATGTTTAATAATTCAATTCAGTATACGTCGGTTTATTATAAGCACTAACAAAAAACGGCAAGCATTGGTCCGATTTGATTTTGGTTAAATTTTGTTAGTTCAACTTAGTTTAGGTGCGATTTGTCAATTTTCACGTTTTAGAAAGACCACCCCTGTTTATACCATATATTCTCCAAGCATAAATATCAGAACTACAAGGCTCACTACTCACTCCTCAACAAGCGAGCTTAGGCTCGGTATATCAGGAAGCCTCCAACCTTCCCACATTGGAAATGAGGGGAACCACACTCCCTAATTCATTATAAATAGACATCCACATCGCCATCATATGGTAATTGTTTACTATTTCTTTCCTAATTGTCAACATTTTTTATTGATACTGACTTAGGCATCGGAGGGTTACAGGTGGCAACTCTGGTCTTCCCCATGACCTTTGTTCATTTTTACAGGACTGATAAGGAGCGATAGCAATAGTAGCACATACCCTAGTGATTTTGTTGGCTTACATCATCCTGATTACACCACAGAAACATTTGCTGTTAAAAGGAGGGACTCTATCCTTGCTCAGCGAAACAACACAAGCCTACCAATGACTACCAACAATAATGATAATGATACCAACCAATCTGGAGAGGAGGCGGCCCAAGAGCTGTAGCGAATCCTCAAGTTCCTCAACCCTGGTAGTGAGACCTCTACTTACGAGTCGGACCAATTTGCGAATCCAGCGGTAGCGCAAGAAATAGCTAAACTCGACCTATTTCTATTCCGAGAGCAACCAACAAAAGAGCGCATATCTCCCTTAGAGGCTCAAAGGCAACCCGAGAATATTGAGAATCAAAATCTCATACTCCGGGATACACTACAGCGGAGGATCACAAACAAGAAGGTGTTGGAAAGGGCTACATAACACACCCTATTCCCTACCCTTAATGCAGTTAGTACACCGAGCATCCTTCTCACAACAGATCATAGTAGAGGACTTACTTGCACATTTAACCCAACACCCAACCTACCTTAGGCAGCTTCTGGAATCCTTAATGGAACTTCAACTCCGAATGCAAATGGCACCCCACACATTTTCAATCTCAATTCCCCAACTCGCTCAGCGGGCCACCAATACCCCCCACCTCTTCAACCCGTCGCTAGGACTGCAGCCACCCCAGCCATGGCACCAAGCCTCGCCCAGGATCTCAACACAAGGTTATTGCTACAGATGAATGAAATTATTGCAGCCTTGTAGGTGAGGATTAAGGTAGTTGAGAGTAGAACAGGCTGGCAACTAGTCTCGGCAGGGTTTGAAGGAAAATTGGGACTATTCACCCTAGGGTTTAGACAGAGAAACTACCACAAGAAGCAAAACCATTCAAGACTGAGAAGTGCAAGGGCACCAAGGATCCATATCACCACCTTGAGGTATTCCAATCACAGTTGAATGGAATGCTTTACATTGACATCATGGTGTGCCATGCATTTGAGGAAACTTTAACCAACGAAGCTCTACATTGGTTCTTTAATTTGTCGGCCAATTCCATTGGCAGTTTCAAGGAACTATTTGAAAAATTCATCAAGTGCTTCATCCTCTACAGTAATGGACATCTCACTATGCGTGACTTATTCAAGATTAAGCAGAGACCTAACGAGTGCCTTACAGATTTCGTTAGGCGATGGCAGCAAACTGCAACTCTATGCCTCGACCTAGACATGGTTTTGGCAGCACAATGTTTCAACAGGCTCTCCAACCTGGATATTTACCATTACAGATCAACGCCCACCTGCCTAGCAGTTACGATGAATTGATAGATGCAGTTCCGGCTTATGCTTAAGCAGAGTATGACACCTTTGGACATGGATACTGATATAAGCTCCACTCTCGCTACTGTCCTACAATCCAATAACGGGGCAAAGATTCTAATAGGGATAGATTAGGGCAACATAATGGCTAGAGCAAAGACAAAACTAGATATAGCAATGACAGAAAGGAAAAGCAATATGGCAAAAGACAAGGCTGGGTATATCAATGACAAAAGGCAAAGTCACAGTACACTGAAGCCAATCGGTATCGTGATACACAATAGACAAAGGATCAACCACTACCAAGGTACAAAGTATTTACTACCAGGGACATTATCCCACTACCTCTAAAGTGTAGACCCATCCAGGCAAGACCCGAGACAACAGTAGGTACTGTACTTATCATGAGGAAGTGGGGCACAATAGCAATCTATGTTTCGCCCTTAAGAACACCATCGAGAACCTCATCCAAAATGGTAAACTCCAACAATATTGATCTCCCACCACCCGTGCCAGTGCCATTAAAGTTTATGGCCAGATATTAACTATACATGGTGGTGCACCGAGCGGTGAGACCTCTCACCAAGCTAAATGCCAATGCCCTCGAGGACAAGAGGTCTTATGTGTCTGTTATGGTTGCAACACTCCCCATGTAGAGTGAAATTCTATGACATCTTGCTATATAGAGGACATCGTATGCAAGCACCACAATGACCATTTCCTCATCACTATGGTTATCAATCACTATCGGTGTCATCGAGTTTTTGTTGATACTAGTGCAACAACCAATGTTATGCTCAGCAATTGCTACACAGGGATCAAGCAAGATGAGAAGAAACTTTTTCCAAATCATGATCCCCTAATTAGTTTCTCAGGAGAAATAACACAGCCTTTGGGCTAAGATCATTTGCATATCACCCTTGGCTAAAATGACACTATAGCCTTAATCAAGACACACTACATCATTGTGGATTGCCCTTCATCATACAATGTCATCTTGGGATGTGATGCCATATGGAGACTCCAATAGTTTGTGGCAGGGACATGCTTATAATAAAGATACCAACACTTGGAGACATCCTAACCATCAGAGGAGACTAGGAAATGGAAACACAATGTAACTCTCTGACAGTGGTCAGAGGACGTGGCAGAAATGAGGTACTCTCAGCTACTGACTTACCTTCCCCATCAGACAAGCCTAATGAACCTCGAGAGGATTCCACTAAGCCCTAAGTGACACGGCCCGCCCCAGATTTTATCCAGAAGTCCGAAGAGGTCCTGCGGTATCCACCTTAGAAGAAATTCTACCAAAAATTTGGCGGAACTTCCTTTAATAATGGACTACCCAAAACCTGTAAGAAGGCAATTACACTTCTAAACAATCCGTCCTTATTCTCCTGGAGTCACCCTGCTCCCCGATTCACAACAAACTCTACCACAACACAACACAAGTTTCAACTTAAGAACATTTAACCACTAGATTATCAGAGCAATCTAATATACAAGGTATATAAGAAAATAAACTAGAAAGGTAAAGGATCAATAAATCCTACAATGCGGAAGACAATGCGGAAGCAGTGACAGCTATGCCTCAATTCCATGTACGCTTGACCTCCGCCAATCTAGCCTGCAAACTGGGCATTTGAAACCAAAGGCCTCAAGGGAAAGCATTGAGAAAAACCGTTCGAGTGAGTGGAAAAAAAAATGGTAATTTCAAAAGAATTAAACAAAACTTAATGCTTCCCCAATTTATTCTCTTATGAACCAAGCATGCAGTGAAATCTCTTCAAAATACTCTTAAACATTCTCTGAAACTGAATATCAACTCCTGTTGTAAATCATCTCGAAACTCTTGAAATCTCAATAAAAGCTCATAAAGGAAAATATGTGATGACTAGAGGGAACTGTCGACTAATCATCTCATGCCATTTGGAGGAGACTGCCGACCAAGGACACATCGGAATGGACTGCCGACCAGACGAGGAGGTGATAGCTAGAGGGTACTGCCGACTAACCATAGGTAGTTAGAGGGTACTGCTGACTAACTACCTTATGCCATCTGGAGAGGACTGCCGACCGGATGACACATCAGAGGGTATTGCCGACCAGACTATTAGGGGACTACCGACCAGGTAATTCATACATGCGGTATCATATTAACCTCCTCGAATAAATTGAACTCAAATTCAATCTCTTTAAAATCAAAATATATAAATCTCACTTTAACGAAAGAAGTCCTCGAAAACTCAATAGTTCTCATAGCGAAATCCACTCCATAACTCAAAGTATTTAAATCTCCACATTTCTTCCAATAAATTGTTATTCGCATAACTCGAAAATGACAATCGCTTTCGGAAGGAAAACTCAATAATAATTATGTAAATCCTCCAATAAATCACTGAAGCATAAGCAAAGAATTATCGATAAATCAAAACTCATAAAGTCCCAATAATTCACCAACTTTCTGAAAGAAATCATAATAGCTTGAATACTCGAATATTATCGCCATGCTATCAAAAATGAAATTAGGAAATTCTGATAAATCATCAATTAAAAGAAATTATTATATCGTAAAATCACATATTAAATCTCAATCGTAAAATAATAAAATACTGCATGCACAATTAATTTAAAAACAAATGTCCACTCACAGTACTATTTTGGCGACCACGCGAATGAGTTTCTTCTTCTTGTACACAATTATATTTAGTAAACAACTATTCACAAATTAAATACGGTTTAAAATCATATTCTTGTAAATCAACATATCCATTTCTTCTCGGATTCAACCCAAAACTTTGCCACTAATACCAATTCGTTAATTTGAATGTTCTAAGCCAGAACAGAGAGAAATCCGATGATCGGATTCTCGTAAATCGATAATCAAAATATCGAACTTCAGAAATTCATAATCGATGTCAAACTTCTCCGATTCCCACCTAAATCACATCGACATGTTCTACAACTCACAATTGAATTATCTAGCCAAAAACAGGAATTCAAAACCTGCCCTCTGCACCTCCACCAGCCACCAACAGTGGCCCGTGCACCGCCGGCCAACTCTGATTCCGATCACCAAAGTTCATCAGCATGATCATCTCAACATTCTAAATATCTTTCATAACTGTCACAAAGCTCAATTTCAAGTCTAAGTATCCGAAACTATCTCAAAACCGCAAGATTCTTCTCGCCGTCAATTTGATGTAATCCGGCAAAATTGAAGCTACCCACTAGTATGGTTCGAACCACGAAGAAGAGGGCTCCATGAAAACCGATTTAAACGAACCACATGTCCAGGGACTCGGTTTAACGTCCTCTACAATTTTTATGAAGAAGAATTTCTCAAATGATGAAAGATACAAAGTAAACTTTTAGGGCCCCTAAAAGATCGAAACAGAGTCAAAAGTAAAAATATATGTCGTTTACCGTCCGAAAGACTAGTAAACCGGTAACTTGTGATCCAGAACATAACACTAAGGAGACTTTGACACTCGGGGAAAGAGGGAAGAAGAAAAAAGGAAATTGAAACAATCAAGGCCTGATGCATTGGAGTAGATCATCTCAGTATCTATCTCAGACACACATCCAAAGAGAACTATCAAGATTGGTTCTAGGTCTGACCCCCAATTCCAAGAAGCATTAATACAATTCCTCAAATCAAGGCAGGAGGTGTTTGCAGGGTCCTATGCTGACATGCCAGGTATATTGCCTAACCTCATTACACATATGCTAACCATCTCACCATTAGTCATGCCTATAAGGTATAAAAAAGGGTCTTCACTGAGGAGAACTATACAACAATACAGGCTAAAGTCAAGAAATTACAAGACATTGAGTTCATACGAGAGGTATCCTCCCTAACCTGACTATCCCATGTCGTGATGGTGAAAAAAGAAAACGGCAAATGGTGCATATGCGTGGACTACACCAACCTTAATAAGGCATGCCCTAAGGATAGCTTCCCCTTGCCAAGGATTGACCAACTCGTTGACTCCATTACTGGACACAAATTGTTGAGTTTCTGGATGCCTACTCGGGCTACAACCAGTTCAAGATGCACCATTTCGATTGAGAGCACACATCTTTTACCACAGACAAAGGTTTGTATTGCTACAAGGTTATGTCATTTGAACTCAAGAGCAGTGGAGCCATATACCAGAGATTGGTAAATTCTATGTTCGCAGACCACATAGGCAAGATCATGGAAGTATACATGGATAACATGCTGATCAAGAGTGTAACTATCGAGGACCACATCAAAAATATGAATATCATCTTTGATGTCATACTGCACTATGGCATGAGACTCAACCCAGAAAAATGAGGATTCGTTATCTTAGGGGAAAATTCCTTGACTTTGTAGTCAGACGAGATGACAGGGGTCGTTGAACCTGAAAGGACGATGGCACCAATTCTCACCATATGTCATACATGTCTGACATAAGGGTTGTCACTCCCCGATTTTTAACACAATTAAAAATCAATATATAATCCCATAATTATACATGCGTGATGGTTCAGCCATCAATACAAAATACCTGGAAAACTTTTTCCTTTTAAACCAAGTACATACTGATGCCCTGAACTCACAAAAGCAATATATACACGCTCCACATAGTCATATATTATACTAGTTTACGAATTAAATTGCCACAAAAAAATAATAAGTAAATGCTCCTCAGAGCTTACTACAAGCAAAAGTCTTAACAACAGTAAAGTCCCAAAATTGGCTTCCTACCGTAATGCTGCCAGCACGCAACCTCAGCTTCAGCCACGATTACATTGACCTGCAGGATTAACTCCTACACCATCGAGTAGTGCACCGGGTTGCCAGACAACAAACCCGATAATTTTATGAAAGTTTGTATGAGTAAACTCAAAACCACAAAGCAGAAATACAATCTTAAGTCACCTCAACCTAAACAACGATAAGCACATAACTCACACCTATAACCATCAATTTCATATCCTTCCATATCATGCTTACATACATCAATTCGTGTCTAAAACCTCATGCTCAGATTCTCAACCTAGCATTCAATTACACAAATTCCAATTAAACAAGACTTCCTCAAGTAATATTTGATACCATTCTAATGCACTACCGCAAATTCTGAAATCACACTCCTTTCCTCTCCATTGGAAGCCTTTGTCATCAACATAACATCAAAGGTGAAAATCAATGAATCACCTTCCTATCCTCACCACAGAGTACAATCGTCACCACTATGACCTTTAAGATAAATCAAACCATCAACAGATAAATCCAAGAAGAAAACAAGGCAATCACAATTCAAAACAAAGTGAAATAATTCATAGTAACCCCTGCGTATAGTTTTAGTTTAGGAGGTTACATTAAAACAAACAATTCAAGTCATTGAAATCATCACAACCCCATACTCGGACATTTATAGGTAGCTCCGACCATCCCAACAGTCCTCTCGATCACTGTTAACTTAATAACAATTCACTCCTCTACAGAGTAGTCATCACACAGATTTCACCGGTCATCACACAGATAGCAATCATCGTACTGACCATCACACAGATTCCGCGGGTCATCACACAGATATTCCTACACAAGCTTTACATGACAATCATCACAAAGATTTATCATATTTCAACGATTCATTACACAGATAATCCTACACCAGCTACCATATCTTAAATCACCAATTAAGATGGTCATACTAGACCCATGATATCTCAACAAATGAAATTCTATTATCACAACTCAATACTCAATTTCACTATGCTGCCCATAACACAACAATTGCACCAATACTATATATATATATATACACACACACACACACACACACACACACACACACACACGTAGTTATCCACTCAGGAATGCCACTAATACCAACTATAGTCATAGTTAACCTAATAACTCCAAGACAATATGGTAATTATGCTCATAACGAATATCGTGAGATCTACCTCTGAATCCTGTTGCGTCTTCACATGCTAACCAAAACAAGCACAAATAGCCGCAATCTGTTCAACACAAGTCCGACAAGCACCTAAACACATAGGGTCTCTATTCAGTGCACGAATCACAAAGTGATTAAAGTTCGAAACCCCCGTTTTGAACTAAAATCCCCAAAAGTAAAGCCAATCGAGGTGGAACTCCATCTGAGACCAACCAATGTCTCAGGAATACTTCTATGATCGATATATCAAAACTACAAGTCGATTGGACAATCAAATCCAACTGGATCGAATAATTGAACGGTTCGAAACCGTAAAAATCATAACATAATCATACGATCTCCAAAAATTTTGTATTATATATCAAAAAGCTCGTATCATTGAGTAAATGATATATAAAACCAGAAACTGTCCCTTACATGGCCGGAATGCCTCCAAAGCACAGCCACAAGCGTTTGCACAACCACCACTAGCCAAAACTTTAAACCACATTAATCCAACAGTTCAAAATGTCAAGAATACCAAGTAGAGCAGCTTTAATACATGGGGTTCAAGCCAACTCGGCCTAGATCGCCTCATATCGCTGTCACAAGCCGAGGATCATTGTTCACTGTGAGTTGATCCGATTCCAATGTGAATCGATCAGAACTACCACCGTGGATCAATTGAGGAGGCTTCTACGAACTCAAAACAGAAGGTTTGAAGCCATGACGTCGCTGAAGCTAGGATTTTCGACCGGGTTAGATTGCACTAGGGTTCGCAGCTTTGCTGCACCACCGTGACCAAAAATCGATGCTAGAGGCCATCACCAGGAGGACTGGAACAAGGAGGCGAAGCGATTTGTACAAGTCCCGCCGCTAGAGGTCGCCGGAGCTTGCCAGAAAAGCCGGGTCGGGTTTCCGGGTCTGGCTAGGGTCTGACGCAAAGAAGAGAGAGAACGAAGGTTTTCTGATTTCCGGAAATGGAAGCCCAAATGAAAATAGTAAATTCCCAGAAATGGAAATTTCTATTTATAGTGATTTACAAAAATATGTGAAACTTCCGTAGACCATAACTTCCACATATGAACTCCGATTTCCGCGTTCCACATATCTACGAACTCTTATCGACGCACTCTACGACTTTTGTGGAGTAAGTTTTCGGATAAACCCAATGAATAATAAGTCAACCCTCGCTGCCTCACTAAAATGATGCTTCCTAAAAAATTATTCACTCGAAACACTTCCGCTCCATCCACGAGCCACAAAATCGTCCAATAACCACTAATTAAATTCCTGAAAATCCTCAGAAAATAATAACGAATTTCTGGGGCATCACAACGGTGGATGTGCGCTGTCGCCTCAGTTTCGCTCACGATGCCATTATTACCTGTTACATAATCCAGTACACCAACTTCTCGCTCACGAAATACAAATCACAGTGAGACACTTGTCGCCAGGACACAAAGAGATACGCCAAAAGATGCATGTACCCCATTCAACTCCAAGATGATCACTATAGCGATATCATATTGCTCGAACTCGCCACCCCAATCTAAACTTCTCTTAGCGCGCCGGGGGATTTGGGGACTGGGTATGGAAGTCATGTGTTGAGAATGCTCGGCTTGGATTTTTGATATTTATACCATAACAAACTCCCCACCCTATAGAACTCTTGACTGGGGACCTGGTGGACTTGTTCATACCATATATTCTCCAAGTATAAATATCATAAATACAAGTAGCCACTGAAAACACCACCAATAATACTCAGATAGGATGCCGATACTGCATGCAGATACGCATCCTGTTGACTCCTCAATAAGTGAGCTCAAGCTTGCCATATCAGGAAGCCTTCAGCCTTCCCACATTCAAAATGAGGGAAATCCCACTCCCCAAACTCATTATAAATAGATGACTCCATTGCCATCATAAGGTAACTTTTTACTATCCTTTTCCTAATTGTCAACAGCTTATACCAATACAGACTTAGACATCAGAGAGTTATAGGCCGGCAACCCCGGTCTTCCCCCTGACAATTGTTCATTTTTATATGACTAACAAGGAACGATATCAATAATAGCACATCAATCCGTGATTTTGCTAGCTTGCATCATTCTAATTACACCATAGAAACACTACTTGGGGTAAGATTGAGTGATCATGGAGGAGTTGATAATTAGGTGAAGATTAGGCTAGGTTAGGGTAGGAATGACAAAAATCCCCAGTGGGGAGGAGCTCCATTGGATACCTGCTCCTAATGGGGGGAGAATTGATTGGGAGAAAATGGGAAAGGAGGATAGGAATCCCCAATCCCCACTATCTAAGATCAAGGATGGAGTAGGGATGGTATTATGATCTCCATCCCCAAACCCGCCCCAATAAGATATACATAAATGTAATTATATATATATATATATATATTTTATAATATAAATCACAAATATATACATTTACTACTTTACTTTAATAGCTACACATTTACTTTATTGGTGTTTGACTTTTGCACTTACTGAATTATGATTTATGAATTTAATCATGTTTTAATTTTGGGTTTTTGTCAATTTACCCCATTTCTGGGGATTTTTTTTCCCACTTACCCGATTAAATTTTTTTAATTCCCTCTTGCCCAAAACACTCTAAGGGAGATTTCCCTAATACCCCATTAAGGTTTTTTTTTTTTTTTTTTAAAAAATACTATTTTACCCTCACCCTATTTTTTTCTTAGAGAAGAGAGAGAGAAACCATAAGAGACTTCGCCGGTGCCCGTCACCTGCCGCAGGATTCCGGTGGCCCGATTCAGGTCAACTATCACTGGATTCCAGCCAACTTTCGCCGGATTTCGGCCGCCGGTCGTCGGATTCTGGTCACTTGCCACTGCATACTGGATTTTTCTGAAAACCTCTATTGCCCCCAATAGATGTCTATTACCCTCAAGATGGGCCAATAGAGGGGCAATAGAGGTCTATTGGTACCCAATAGACGTCTACTGCCCCCCAATAGAACTTTCAATTAAAAGAATGAGAACTAATCTTCTTAAAATTAGACAAATAAAACTTTGATTTAAGAAAAAAAATGAAGAGACTATATCAATTCAAAATGTCTATTGCCATCCAATAGACATTCAAAACTTTTTTCTTTCCTTCTGTACCAAAAAAAAAATCCTGATTTGGGCACTTAGAAAAACTATCTGGGCACCCACCTCCCCTTCTCATTCAGGTTGCAGACCCAGGACCGGAGTTGTCTTGAATCTGTCTTACCGAAGCTGCACGAAGTCGCTGCCAGTGGCATGATCCATAGCACTGCCTCACAACGATTGCCGGCTTCTAGGCTGCACCTCCACCGGATTGGGTCCTCACCAGATTGAGTTCTACAAAACGATGGAGACTGGTGGTTCTGTGTCATTGACGAGGTCGATCGGAGCAGTAAAGATGAATGGTTGCTTTGCAAAATGATCGGAGCGGCGGGTGGTTGCTCTGCAAAACGATTGGAGTATAGCCGGGAGCGTCATCGAGAATCGCCTCCAGGTTATCCAGCCATTATGTTACCCTTCGAACCTCGACGACGGCGTGAAGAAGAGAAAGACACGTCGGAGGAGAGAGAGACATGGCTGGAGGAGAGAGAGACATGGCCGGAGGAGAGAGAGAGCACTAGAGGAGAGAAAGATCGGGAAAGAGAGATGAGTGGGTGGCATTGGTTGTAGTTTCTTAATTAAGCTGAGGGCATATTTATCATTTCTGTTTGATTTGGGTTTGTGGGAATAAAAATCTGTTGTTGGGGTAAGTGGGATAATTTTGTCCAATTTTGGTGCTTTGGCCTTTGGATCAAGGACCTTTTAATTTTACTTGTTGTAGATTTTGATTTTAAAAATATTATCTTGAGAAAAAAATTATTTTAATTATTAAATTCTTATTGGGGATTTGGGGCTGGTTTTGAGGCTTATTTCCCAGTGGAGATGGGGACGGAGAATCCTCAATATATTTTTATTGGGGATTGGGGTGGGGATGGGGGTGGAGAATGACCCCAGAAATGGAGATGGTATTGTGATCCCCATCTCCAACCCGTCCCATTGCCATCGCTAGGTCAGGGATACTTTTTTCTTTTTAGTTTTAAAAAAAATAAATGAGGAGACTTTTCAAAAGTACTATGAAACTTGAACTTCACAAATAAATAGATAAAATATAGGTGATCGCCGGCCATGTTCTGTCTTCATATGATGTCCTATATATGGTTTGAGGACTTCAATTTTTAAAAAAATATTTTTTTTTCTTAACTTATTTTAGGAGAAATAATTATTTGATCAATAGTGCGGTAATATTATAGAGAAATTGGTCGAACACCAAAAAAGTCCCACTAACACAAGACAACGGTTGACAGTTGTAGTAGATAAATAAAAAATAAAGTCGAACAACATTTTTTTTTTTTTGAGTAAAAGTTATTGAACTTTCATTGATAATTAAGTAGTATGATTGAGATCATACTGTAGTACATCAAGTATGCATTCCGGATTGATAAAATCAAATCTCATGTTGGTTTGCCTCAAAAGCTAACGTTGCAGGTCTATGTGCTACTGTATTGCAAGTACTAGGAGCATGCTAAGCTTGCACACCTGGAATATTATCCATTAAGAGTGCAATATCTTCTAATAGAGCTCCATGCTCATCCAAATCAAGGTCTGCACTGAGAATCTATTATATATACGACTTCAAGACAATCACTCTCAATAGTGACATTTCACAGTTGCATAGACTTAGCCAAATCTAATTCCTCTCTGATAGCAAGTAACTCTGCCTCTTTTGCAGATCCAATGTGTTGCACATTATTTGCAAATGCAACAATGAACTACCCTTGTGAGTTTCGAATGACACCACCTACACCTCTCCTTGTCATTTGAGGCAGAAAGTGTTAGGAATTTGACCTAAAATTCCTCTTGTGGAAGCAAACAAGTGCAAAACAATATAGATAAAGGATCGAGAAAACAAACACGAACTTGTTAACGAGGTTCAGCAAAGAACTTTGCCTACATCCCGGGGCTGTTCGTGTCTCACTCTAGAAGAAGAAGAATACACGAACAAGAATACAAGAAGTTCTCACCAACTCTCAAGACCTCACTTGTTCTCTCTGTTTAATGCTTCAAAGACTTGATCTACTACTACAACCTATGCCCCTATTTATAGATATCTAACTAGATCCTATAAGACATTGGAAACCTATTCCCAATAGACATAGAAACCATTACCAAGTAGGATTATGTAAGCAGGTAGGAAACAATCAAAACTCCTCTTTGATCAAGGATTAACAAATCCTTATCCTATGAGGAATCGGATCCACACACCCAATAGAAAGGCCCCATCAACATTCAACTTTGATATATTATCCAACCCCGATTCCAGCGCTGCTTTGCTCCTTTATCAGTGCAATTGTGGGCAGTTCTTGCTAATTGGAATTCGTCTAACCATGTGAAGGTTTGTAACACAAGACTTGGAGCAGCCTGAGACACATTCTCCCAAAGCATGCCATTTTGATACTTCCATATTACCAACAGAATCATCATCAATTTTTCAAAGACCTCCATCTTGAGATGCAAAGCACAATCAAGAAGCCACTCTTTAAGAACAATTGAAGGCAATAAAGTGTGCTGAAGATTAAAAGAAAGAGCAGATAGCAGTTCAATAGCAAGAAGACATTTGCAAAAAAAAGATGTGATGTATCCTCTAACATGTGAGTGCATAGCAAGCAACCTTCTTCACCATATTGAAGTCTTTAGTAAGCAAGCGCTCCCTAGTAGGTAGTTAGTTGTTTGTGGCCCTCTACACGCAAATTTCGACTTTACCAAGTACCCTTGCATTCCAGATACATTTCCATAAGACTTTAAAGGGATCACCATTACAAGTGGCAAGTAATACATTTCCGAGAATTGATTGCCTTGCAACCCAATAGGAAGTCTTCACAGAGAACTTATCCCTCTGATCCGGGCTCCAAGAGAGCTTGTATGGTCCAACACGCCTGCTTAGTGGAATAATGAGTATGTTCAAAAAATTTTGGACTGAAAAGCATTCTCACAATGGCAGGGATCTAAGCATGCTAATCGGAGTCAATCAGATCAGCCACTAACTCAACCTCAGTATGCATAGGTCGTTATAGCAAATAAGTTGGACAGTTTGGTATACATGGATCATGCCAGATACTTACTCCTGTACCTATCCTCCATTTCACACCTACCTTCAAAGTTGGTCTTCCATTGATGATACTTCCCCAAGAGAAAGAAGTGGAGTCCCTACCTTAGCCTCCCAAAAGATACAGTTTGGGAAATATTTTTCTTTCTATAGCTTAGCAATAAGTGAGTTAGGATTAGAGACAAGTCTTCATCCTTGCTTTGCTAGCATTGCTAAATTATACGTATATATGTTCTTAAAACCCATGCCCCCTCTTGTTTCATAAGATATAGCTATTCCCAACTATGCCAATGATTTTTTTTTTCTTTTCGTATCAGTGTCACCCAAAAAAAAAAAGTACCAAGTTCGTGTATTTCATCGCAAAAGCCCTTAGGTAACAAGTAACAGTTGATAGCATATAAAGGCATCGTTTGAGCAACTGTCTTTATCAAGATTTCCTTACTAGCACAACTTAAAATCTTTGACTTCCAACCAATCAACTTTTTTGTGAGTCTCTCCTTTATGTAAGGAAAAGATAGCTATCTTATACTTACCAAGTCGAAGTGGAAGGCCTAGATATCTATCATGTTCATCCACACACTTCACCTCCTGTAGTGCATACAAATTGTCTTAGACACTTCCATGCACGTTTTGCTAAAAACCACTCTGCTCTTCTGAAAATTAATCTTTTCACCCAACGCTTTTTCATAAGTGTTCAATATGTGTCTAACCTGGAGACCTTTTGTATTGGTGGCTGCGCCAAACAAGAAACTATCGTTAGCAAAAAATAAATGATGCAAGGTTGGAGCTTGAGGACACATTCTCAAGCATGTGATGCTTCCATTATCCACTGTCCTTGTGATCAGCGCTGAAAGGCCCTCAACACAAAGGATGAAAAGATAGGGTGAAAGAGGGTCACCCTATCTAATAACCTTTGTTAGAACAATTTCATTAGTTACTCTCCATTAACCAATATAGCATATCTGACAGAAATAATACAGATCATAAAGTGAGCAACCTCATTTGCCACAAGAGTGTTGTCGGACATGAGTCTGGTTAGCGATTCTGGTTAGCACATGCATAAGCACTTAGCAATGGGGAGAAAATCTTCGGCTGCCACTTCTTGAGTTCGTTTTCTGTCACTCAGCTAATCCTATAAATTACATTACACAGTGTAATGCGTCTAAAGTGAGTTGCATCAATTGGAGGAATTAATAAATGTTAATTCTAGCCGACCATCAATCTATCTGCTGCCGATTATTCTTCCCCCAAACTAAATAGGCCACCTCACTTGGGGGAAAACTTTAGTTTTGAATTCCATGTAGTGGTTGAGTTTGTTACTCTTTTATGTTATGCTAACTACTGAGCTGCAGGGATATCTGCTAAAAGGAAATACTTAGACAAATGCCGAGAACAAGCTAAAATAGGGAGTCATTTAGGAGTCTGTTGGAGATTTATATACTCTGTGAAATACCTGAAAAATCAAATGAGAGAATATTTTGGAGTTGCTCTAAATGTCTAATAGAGTTATTGTCAATGAGTTAAATATATGAGATTTTTTGTTAAAAGACATGATCAATTTTTTTTTTTTTTTTTCAAAAGAGGAGTGGTATAGACACCAAAATTTTGTACCAAATTCTCATCTTAAATGATGTGGCATTTGACACGTCATTAGTTTGTGTTGATTTAATCATCAACTAATAAATGAAGCAAATTTCGGGATAATTTCTCGATCAACAAATGATGAGAGGATCAACAAATAAAATAAAAAAAGCTGTATGAGAGCAAGCGGCTCTTGTTCACCCTGTTCGGCGGTGTGCCCTCTCGCTATCGTCGGATGGGCCTTGTCAAACCCATGTGGGTCTGGAATGAGCGGGATTCCTCAATCTACGTCCATATCCGGGGGTCTTTGATGGTGGTTTGCAGAGCGGGGCAGGGTGAAATCACGGTGGTTGTTTGGATTTGGTCCGTTCATATCTAGTCTCATCGGCCCCTAGGGAGGAAGGGGGGCTTGGCGAGGTAATTTCGGAGGTTGATGGGTGGTGGAGTGCTTGTGGCTACGTGTCGTTGCTCTGATTGGTTTGTTCGGATCTGTGTCAGATCTCTTGGATCTGATTTGGGGTCGGGCCTGATTGACCAGGGCAACTTGGATCCACGGCTCGAGGGTGATTCTAGTATGATAATGGTGGCGGTACGGCATTTCAGCTGAGTTGGTGATGATCCGCTAGCGGCAAACTGGGCCAAGGTTGGCTAGCAGCGTGCAATTCCCATACTTCATGTGTTAAGGCTTGGGCTAGGGCTCTTCTTTTGGGCCCGACTTGGGCTGACTTGATATTTTGTCTTATTTTAGTTTTAACTATGTTAGTTGGTTATTATTGTTGGGCCTTTTGGTGCGTAATAAATCCTTACATCTATTTTACAGGGCTAGTTGGGCTGAATGCCTATTTATGCACTCAAAGTGCCTTGTCTGCTCTAGGTAGGCTATGAGTTCATTGCTTCATCAAATGGTATGTAACAGCTAGTGATAGAGTGAAGCTAAATGTCATCGGATTTATCCTCTAGTAGCAACATAGTAGGAAATTTGTGCTTATGGTAGTTATGCAATGTTGTAATCGGATTACATATTGAGTTATCTTTTCGTTATGTCACCGCTAAGTCAACGCAATTAGAGTAGCTAATAGAGCATTTTTTGCTTGTTGGTGCCTGGTTGAATACATTTATTTGGTGGACTCTTTTTATCATTTCAGGATGTTTTCTAGATGTTTATTGTAATCAGGACTTTAGTCTCAATGTCCCCTTTTGTATTCGCCAGTTTCATTAATCAAGGCCCAATAGAAGCAGCACCAGCTCTTTATTAAAAAAAAAAATGAAGCAAATTTCATTCAAACAAAAACATTATTTTGTATTCTCATTTAAGAAAAAAAATGCTTTTACTAAAAGAATTGAACAATCATGTTGAATTAATTCCTAAAACTTAAAGCAAAACTCAAGATCTCTTTTATGAATTACCATAAAAATTATTATGTTTATGCATGTTTGATATGTTTAGGCCTTTAGAGTTTGATGAAAGTTGTATATTTTTGAGTAGCGAGCAACTTAGACTCTGGATATAATCATAAAAGAATCAAAATAAACTAAAAGCATCCAAAGAACAACTATGATTTTCTTTTTTATATTATTGCAAGTATATGATGGTGGATGAATTTCTATGGGAGAGTGACTATGGGATACAATTAAGAGATGTCTAGAAATGGATGACTATTGACTTTAATTGCAATTTATACATTAATTGTTTTTCTGAAAGGAAATTAGTTATATTGAGAACAGATTGAAAATATGAAATCAAAAGTTATTATTTGCCACGTCATTTGGTATACAATTTTAGGATCTCAATTATATTCCTTTTCAAAAATTCAATTGGTAAGTCAAAAGTGTCATGCCATATATATAGAAAGAATGAAAATTTCATTTTTGGTGACTATTGAGAGCCCCTACATAAATATAAAAACCCGCGAATTAATTAAGCGGGCAAAGACGCGATGATGATTCAGATAAGTTCACAGACGTGGCTTTGATCCAATCTTTTCCAACAACTAACGCGTTGACTTTTTCATTTTAGGAGTTAGGACAACTATTAACGCGTTGACCCTCGCATGCAGCGTTTATCTTCAGTCTGTTCTCCGGCCTTCTTTCTTTGATCATCTTGTTCTGTAGTTTGAGCCACTCTTATAAGAAAGCAACTCCATTAACTGTTTTTATTTGTCTTCTGAGTTAAGTCTCCGTGCCGCGCACTTGTGGCGACCTTCTGTTTGTTTTACTTTGATTATTGCTCTACTTCTCGCATTCAAAACAGCCATACGAAAGAACAACAAAGAAAGTGGAAACAAGAACGAAGAAGAATACAAGAAGAAGAAGAAGAAGAATACAAGAAAGGGTATTGACTTTACTCGTTTGCTTCTTAGTTGGTTTTGTTATTACTTTTTTATATTATTTTGAGCTTTCGCAGTTGTTACAAAGAAATTTAAAAGCTTCGATCATCCCTTAGTCTTACCTCTGTTTTTGTGTTTTTCCATAGATAGAGGTTGATTGGATTCGTGCTCTATCATGTTATAAGCGGAGAATTTGAGTTTTGAAGGAGCGATATATATAAATACCTTCGTTCATAGGTCATTACCAAACCAGCTGAAGAGGTACGTTTAATTTCCTTCTATTAATTTGATCACTCATCAGATCTGTGCCCTTCCAAGTTCCAACTTTTATTTTTTATTTTTGGCCAAGTTACAAATCTAGCTCGTTGACTCTTCTAAAATGAGCATCACCTTCGTCATTTTGATAATCCCAGTTTCTTCTATTACTGAATTTCATTCTTCTCCCTTTGTTAAGAAAATACACATAGCAAGAAAAACCAAGTTTAACAAGAGGTGATACATGAGTCAAAAATTATAAGAAAATCGATAATTTGAGTGAATGATTTTTGATGATTTATTCTTCTCACGAGGACAATTTATATAAATATACAATCCCTGTACCATAAGGTATGTAATAATCTTAAATAAAGTCTAATTAACATAGATTTACAACATATACAGGAATATCTTAATTACATGGTAAGTAATATGACCCACGTCAATGCTCCCCCTCAAGTTAGAGCAAAAAGATCACAAATGTCCAACTTGCCAAGTAAGTCACAGAAGGATTAATTTGAGACTAGCTTAGTAAGACTATCAGCCAGTTGTTCTAAGTTTATAAAAGGTAAGACCTAAGCTTAGCATCAAGCTTTTCTTTAATGAAATTCCTGTCAACTTCAACATGCTTAGTCCGATCATGTTGTACTATATTATGTGCAATGGCCACTACCCGGGGTTGTTTATCACAATACTAGTTCATGACTTTTGGGGTTTGAACTCTAAATCATGGAGTACATTCCTCAACCACAAAAGTTCACACACTCGATGGGCCATACCTTGGTTCATAGCTTCAGCAATTCATCGAGCTACTACTTTCTATTTTTTACTTCCCCAAGTGACAAGGTTACCACCCACAAATGTAAAATAAGCCCAAGTAAACTTCCTATCAGTAACACATCTAACCTAATCTACTTCTATATATCCACTAACATCCAAATGACTATGCTTGGAGAACATCAGTCCTTTCCCGCGCCGGTGCAGACTTTAAATACTTCAATATGCGCTTCATTGCTTCCATATGCACTTCACTTGGATTATGTACAATATTCACAGCATAGGCAACATTAGGTCAAGTACGAGCCAAATAAATCAATCTTTGGACAAGTCTTTGATATCATGCACTGTCTGTGGGAATTTGGTCATGATACATTACAAGTTTGTGGTTTTGCTCAATAGAGTTGTTTGATGGTCTACAACCAAGCATCCAGTTTCTATCAATAAGTTAAGAACATGTTTTCTCTGACATAAGAAAATTCCTTCACTCCCTCTAGTGACCTCAATCCCCAAGAAATACGTGAGAGAGCCAAGGTCTTTCATTTCAAATTCTAAAATGATTAGGCTTTTCAACTTGCTAATATCTTATGAATCATCACCACTAACTATCATATCATCAACTTAGATAATTAAAGTAGTTAATTTACGTCCACATCGCTGCAAAAATAAAGTATGCATGGTAGAGTTGCTTTGTTTGTATCCAAAACGATGCATAGTTTGAATGAACTATCCAAACCAAGCTCGTGGTGACTGTTTAAGCCAATGTAAAGACTTATTCAACTTACACACAACTCTGTTCACTGAGATTGCCCCATATCCTTGTGGAAGCTCCATATAGAACTTTTCTGAAGATCTCCATGAAAAAGGCATTTTTTCACATCATACTATTGAAGAGGCTAGTCCAAATTAGCTGCTAATTAGGACTACATAACTCAAACAATATTAATCTTTGCCATAGATGCAAAAGATTCCTCGTAATCAACTCCGTATGTTTGTGCTTACCCTTTGCAACCAGTCTCTCTTTATATCAATTCACATAACAATTAGCATTATGTTTAACTGTGAATATCCATCTACATCTAAGGACTCTAGCTCTTTCCTCGTGAAAGTGGTAACAACTCTCAAGTATTATTATTTCCTAGTGAATCATTTTGTCTTGCTCATATTATGTGTAATATCTGGGCCTATTAATGAAGTTAACTGTCCTCTTCCGCCAACAAAAAAGATCAATAACAAATTAAAATTTTCGATCCAAATTCTTTTCGTTATATAAAAGTTAGATGCAGTCCACACATCTTTTCTTATTAATTGCGGTTCATTTATTTTTTCTAATTGTCTAGCTATTTTACCCTTACAGTCATATAAGGTAAATAATTTAAATTCACTAATTGAATCATAATTTTAGCTCAATTCTAAATTTTAAATTTCAAATTCAAAATTCCAAAACCTATATTTTTTTCTTTTCCAAAACCTATAATTCATCAAAGAATATTTTCAAATGTATAAGACTAAAATGGCAAGATTTTTTAGGGGGGTGTATTCATTTAAGAGTCTACAAGATTTTTTTGTATTTTAAAAATCTATGGGTATTCAATTGAGATTTTAAACAATCCTTTAAAATCTTGATGTATTCAATTAATCTTGATGTATTACACCTCGCACCTACCTTATATTTTACTCTTGATGTATTCAATTAAGATTTAAAATTATCCATTCAAATCTACAGATATTCAAAAGTATATGAAATTTTAAGGATTTCATTAAATGCTGGATTTTGGAGGATTTTATAGTGCTTTTTATACGTATCAAAACTCAAAAACAATCCAACCACTTCCCAAGAGATTTTGATGGATTTTTTCTCACTCAAAAAATGAAGAAACTCTTCACCCAAAAAAAAAAAAGAAAAGAAAAGAAGGAGAAGCAGCTCTCAATAGGTGACACTCATCCATTTTGTCTTAGACCTATCTTCCCACTATCCTCCTCTACCTTTGCCTCTGCTCTCATCTAATAATTTTTTTTATTTTTATCACTATAGCTCTGGAAGCCTTAACCTTCTAGCTAATTAAGCTCACTTTTAATGGTATTGTTAAGATGATACATACACACATGTTTTTTTTTTTTTTTTAATCAAACCCGAAGCCGGGTGCCAATATATATACATATATTCATCTAAAGCCAAAATAGGCCGTTATATACACACATGTTTCTTTTGTAAATTAGATATGAAATAAATTATGTCATTAGTTTACTACTTTATTTTTTGTGTAACATTTTGGTTGATTAGTTTTCTCTTATTATTCATATAATACACAACATAAAGAATGGTAAATTGCCATACACACACACACATACTTTTTTGTCATTGATATAGCATTATATATATCCGTTGGTTTTAAAGTAGAAGAAGAAGGATTTGTAAAATCTAAACAAATACCAATAAATCAATCCTTTTTTTTTTTGAAAGAAAATTCCGAACTTTTATTAATCAATTACAATGATTACAATCGTACATAATGGCATCCAAGATTAACTCTGGAGCTTGAGTAAACCACTCATGAAATCCTTCATTTTCAAAGGCATGACTAGACAACCGATGAGCAACACAATTTGCAGAATGAGGAGCATGTGCAAAAGATATATCCTAAAACACCCTCGCACCTACTTTGATATCCTCAATGAGAGGACTATAAATAGACATATCAGGCACCTCGAAGATTATTGCTTGGATGGCAACTAAGCAATCACTTTCAATAATAACTTTATCAACCATCATAGCTTGACACAAATCCATACCTGCTCGTATAGCCACCAATTCAATGTGTAATGCTGCTGTAACATGCCTAACCTGATGCGCCATAGCTGCAACAAAGCCACCCTGATCATTCCTTATGATGCCTCCTACGGCACCATAGCCGACTGATGGCAAAAAGGCACCATTAGTATTCAACTTAAAAATACCTGCTGTTGGTGCTTTCCAGAACTGGTGGGAACGGCCTTTTGTCTTCCTCCCATTAGGATACCTATTAAGTAAGAAGCTTTCATACCAAGTCATAGTACCCAAAGAAAGAGCTACTGCACTTTGAGACTTATCTGACCATAATTTCTCATTTTGATTCTTCCACAATGCCCAAACCGTCATAAGAAGCTTTGCAAAAATATCAGAAGACATGGTGGTTGCTTGTTCTAACATCCACTCTTTGAAACTAAAGGAGTGTGACATATATATAGGCAAGTTAAAAGGAGCAGCACCCAAAATATCTTTGGCCACAGGACAACCGCAAAAGACATGCCTGCTATCCTCATACTGGTGAGAACACAACAAACAGCCCAACTCTCCTGTATACCCTTTAGTAGTTAATCGGTCCCGTGTAGGCAATAAATTATTACATGCCCGCCATAAACAAATATGAACTTTCCCTGGTACCCTAGCATGCCATAAAGCCTTCCAAAGCAACTCAAAAGGATCACCCACATATGTTGAAGGCCTCAAATTATCTAACACAATATCCCGAGCCACCCAATAAGCGCTATTCACATAATAAAATCATTTTCTCTCCAATTTCCAGGCTATTCGATCACTTCTCACATTACGACTCAAAGGAATGCACATAATTTTGTCCACTATATTAGGAGCAAAGAAAGAATGAAGTACCTGTGCAGACCACGTCCTAGAGGCACCATCTATCAATTCGGCCACATTAGCAATTTCACAATGAGCCGGTCGAACTAGGGTACCATCAGGCACATCTGGTATCCAATTCTCCTTCCATATATTAATCTGCTGTCCTGTACCCACCTGCCACTGAACTCCAGCTCTCAGTACCGGTCTACTGGTCAAAATGGACCTCCAAAAGAAAGATGGGGACTCCCCCATATCAGCCTCCCAAAAAGAACAATTCGGGTAATATCTAGCTTTAAACAATCTAGCAATTAAAGAAGAAGGATTCGAAATTAGCCTCCACCCCTGCTTTGCTAACATAGCCAAATTGTAAGCATATAGGTTTTAAAACCTATTCCACCCTCTGCTTTAGTAAGACACATCCTATCCCAAGACCTCCAATGAATCTTCCTCTTGTCCTCTATATCACCCTAAAAAAATTGAGCACACAATTGAAGCAAATCATCACATAAGCCTTTAGGTAGGAGATAGCAGTTAATGGTGTACAAGGGCATGGTTTGTGCTACTACCTTTATCATAATCTCCTTTTTGGCAGAGCTAAATGTTTTTGTTTTCCAACTAGTCAACTTCTTTGTAATACTCTCTCTGATATACTCAAAGATTTCCGTTTTGGACTTCCCCACATGCAATGGTAAACCCAAATATCGATCATGCTCTTGGACACACTTCACCTCCAAAATAGCCGCTAACTGATCTTGCACACTTGTTGCCACATTTTTACTAAAAACCACATTACTCTTCTGCAAATTTATTCGCTGCTCAGATGCTCTCTCATACACATCAAGCAAAGCTCTGGAGTGCCTACATTCACATTCTACCTCCACAGCTGAACCAAAAATAAAATTGTCATCCGCAAAAAATAAGTGATGTAAAGTAGGAGCACCTGGACACATACTTAATCCCGACAAACTGTTCGCAGCCTCACATAGGATAAATATATAAGGGGATAATGGATCCCCTTTTCTAATTCCTATCATAGGTATAATATATCCAGAAGGTTCGCGATTAATGAGAACAGAATACCGAACAGTAGTCAAGCAACTCATAACCATTTGAATCCATCTCGAATCAAAGCCCATCTTTTCCAAAATAGCTTTCAAAAAACTCGATTCCAACCTGTCATAAGCCTTACTGAATCCAACTTTAAGGAAAAAAAACCTTCTACTTGTCGACGCAATCTATGCATGAAATGCGCTGCTTCGGTGGCCACCAAAGTATTATCTGAGATCAAATGTCCAGGTACAAAAGCACTTTGTAATGGTGAAATAATCGCCAGTAAAATCTTTTTCAATTTGTTAGCCATAACTTTTGAGCTAATCCGATATATCACATTACAAAGTGCTATTGGTCTCAACTGTGTAGCATCATGAGGATCTTTCACTTTAGGAATCAAAGCAATATGGGTAAAATTACTCCTGCCACATAACCCTGTTTCTAAAAAATCTCTCACCGCTAAACACACATCAGTACCTACTGTATCCCAATATTTTTGGAAGAAAAATGGTGACATGCCATCCGGTCTGGGGCTCTTTGAAGGGTGCATCTGGAATAATGCTTTCTTGATCATCTCCTCATCCGAATAAGAAGATAATAACTGTTCATTCATAGTCGAGGTCACCCTACAATTCAAACCGGTCGACACCTCCTGAATAGCCTCCTCATCCACCCCGGCAGATTTATATATCTCCTCATAATACTCAAGCAAAATAGCCTTAATTGTCTCCGATTGAGCACACCATTGTCCTTCATTATTCTGCAGTCCCTTGATGCGATTTCTACACTTCCTATTTCATGCCCTTCTATGAAAAAATGCATAATTCCTATCTCCATCCTTCAACCATAACACTCGAGATCGTTACCACCAATAAGTCTCTTGGTGTGCAGGTAATTCACTATATCGAGTGTGTAATTGTCGTTGCTCCTCATACTAAACTTCAGAAAAAGGCTGCTGCATTATTTCATCCATTTTCTCCTGAATCAGCCTCATCTCAATCTTTGCATGTTCAAACGCCCCTCTATGCCAAGTCATTAGCTGCTTCCCAGTCTCTAAAATTTTCAAGGCAACTTGGTTTAATGGGTTCCCCGTCGAAGGCCGAGACTAACCTTGACTAATAATGTTCTTGCAGTCTTGATGTTGTGCCCACATCTCTTCAAACCTAAACTGACGTGGTGTACGTCGAATCTGCAAACGCTCAGTGCTAACCTCCACCAATATAGGACTATGATCAGACTCATTTGGAGGCTAAGTCACGGCCCTAGAACAAGAGTACCAATCTCTCCATCGAGCACACTGAAATGTTCTGTCCAATCTCTCCTTGGTATACCTGTTAGACCAAGTAAATCTACTCCCATAATATCCCATATCTAGCAACCCTGCCTCTGCCATAGTGTTTCTGAACGTCCGCATAGGCGCAGCTGCACGCGGCCTCCCTCCAGATTTATCATCCCGACAAGCAACATCATTGAAATCACCCACCATCAACCAAGGTAGTGTACTGTTCACTGCTAGTGCTCGAATCAGTTCCCACGTTCGCCACCGCTGACTTCTGGTAGCACAACTGTAGATCTCAGTAAATCTCCAGACCTCAGGCGACCCCAGAATACCCACCTCTGCATCAATATGATGTGGGGAGTAAGTCTTCAAATGAACCGGAATATCTGCCATTCAAAATAAGGCCACTCCTTATGAATCTTCCTCACAGGGATAAGCAATGCACCTTGCAAAACCCATTCGAGTACGAAGCGACTCCAACAAACTTGGTTGTGCTAGGGTTTCCGAGAGAAATAGCAGACTCGATCTCTTTGCATGAACCAGATCAACCAACGCTCGTTGAGTCTCATTGTTCACAATGCCCTGACAATTCCAGGTGATCACATTGATCTGAAGCATCACAAGGCTGCTACTACGGCGGGGCACAGTGGCGCAGAGAGGCAGCGATCAGGCTTCTCTAGGGTTTAATAAATCAATCCATTAGAATCAATCAGAGTCCATATAGAATTTAAACAATCCATGGATTAAATAAATTCATCGATTATAAAAACTCAAACAAAATCTTTTAAAATCTGAATTGAATAGACCCCCCTAAATGTGTTCCAATGATCAAAATAGCTAAAATGTAGGTGTAGAAATATCGAATACTTATGTATGTACCTACATTATAGGATGAAAAATATCATAAAAAAAATTCAAACATAAATATATATACATATATCCGCATTATAGTGTATAATAGAGATTCGATCTACTAACAGGTCACAGCTCACCGGTAGCTATACATATGAAGGAATGAAAATTCAAACATAAAATATCGAATACTTATACCTACATTATAGGTATTTAAATATGTATAGTAGAGATATGATCTGCTTATACATATGAAGCAAAAAAAAAAAAAATTTGAGAGACATAGTCAACTCTATTGCAGTTCAACAAAATTACACATAATAACCCGCCCAAACAAGGATGTCAGATAGAGTCATTACCTAAGTAATTTCAACCTTTTTAAGGGAAACTAATAAGCACATCAAGAAGCTACTCTACACTACCTACGAGGAAATAAAAACGCGGACTTTGTGGGTAACCCTGGCGACATTCCTCAAACCTTAGGAGCTAGAGACTTCCCCCTAAAAAAGGAGAAAT
Organism: Rosa lucieae; assembly: GCA_024704745.1. Lineage (NCBI taxonomy): Eukaryota > Viridiplantae > Streptophyta > Magnoliopsida > Rosales > Rosaceae > Rosa > Rosa lucieae. The sequence goes on along the minus strand of CM045495.1, from coordinate 14,245,814 downwards.
CCTTACAAAATTAAATAATAAAAAATGGCAACTGGAGCCCAAATCCAATCCAAAAGAACCAAACCTAGAAGCCCAAGTGTCCAGCCCATTACCTAAGGAAAAACCCTGGACCAAACAACCTCAAACACGCTGGCTTCCGCGTTGTAGCAAACCTCTTGCTGAAGCTGCTCCGATCGCCAGATTTTCCGGTCATCCACCGTCACCGCAACAGCCACCGACACACCATTAATCACCTTTGTGTTGACAATCCCAGCTACCCACAGCACCGATTCCAATCCAGGCCACCAAGCTATTACGTTAGTTGATGCATGAGCACCACCGCGAGACACCACCAGTCGCCATCAATCATTTACTGACCACCAATCCCACCATACGACACCGCCCAAGCCATTGCCAAGTAGAGCCACATCAGCCCTCGCATCCAAACCACCGAAACACCGACAGTTTGGGAATTTGTGATGAAAATGATGCAGAACAGATGGCAGCCCAATTTGAAGAACAATTGGATCGTGCTAAAGGAGGAAAACGAAAAGTGACTAGTAGACGCGAAATGGGCTTCCGGAGTCCGATTGGGACGCACCTTATCATTCCGGAAAGGGAATCGCGCCACGATCTGTGGCCTTTTTCGGGCTTCCGGGGTCGTTTAGGGCCTCAAAACTGCATTTTTCTATTTTTCGGCGTTTTGGTTTTTCTAGTTATTTTCGGGTTGTTTTCGTTTTTACCCATGGGCTTTAGGGTTTCATTGTTAGTCGCCCTAGGGTTTATTTTCTTATAAATAAGCCGCCTTAAGGCTATAGAAGACATCTTTTATCTTTTATCAATAAAATTGAGATTATTCTCTTTTATCTCTGGTGGACTCCAGAATCATTTGCTTAGGTTTATTGTTGGTAAACCTAGTTATCAATCCGTCTGCGTCAGAAAACCCACAACACCTATAGCCCTGTCACTGAGACCCCTTTCATGATCAGGAGAGAGGAGTTTCCGCGCCCCAATGCCCATGCAGGCCTGACTGAAGATAAGGAGAGGCCCCCCACCTCTGGCGACCACAGCCTCTCAAGTGAGAGTAAAAGAAGAAAATAGAGAGAAATAGTCATCTTTAGCAGTTTTTCTGCATTATTCTAAAAACCTAAAATATATTACCAATCTAATCAAAAGGTATAGATATGTATATACATAACCTTACTTAACTAAAAGATAAAAAGTATGAAAGAAAAAGCGGGAGATAATGAGAGAACCTTAGATATAGAGATTAAAATGTCTAATAAAATTCTAGGACAAAGGTTGACTAAAGGAAAACCTTCTCACTAAATATATAATAAAGGTAGCTGTGAATTGAAGAAGTCACGTTAGTAAGAGATAAAATTGAACTAAGAAGGGAGAAGCCGCACAAAAAATAGAGAGGAAAAGAAAGAAACAAAAAGAAGAAGAAGAGAAGTATGTGTTGGAAAGAATATAGCCATGGAAGGAGAGAAACAAATAGATGATTAGGTAAAGAAAAAAAAAAGAATGAAAAGTTGGGATTGTTAAGTGCTTAAACCGATATATAAGGAGTTGATAAAAGTTAATGCACTAATAATTAAGTTTGATTAAAAATAATAATTTTAGGAAGCTTTATTCAAAAAATAAATTAAATTTAGTATTCCATGAAATTTTGTTTGGGGTCCTTGACCCAAGGCACCAAAATGAACAAAAACTATTTCACTTATCCCAGTAACAAATTTTTATTTCCACTTACCCTGTTTAAAGTAAAATGATAGCTTTGCCCTATCCTTAATTAATTAATTACATGTGGCCCTCTCTCCTCTCTCCCCGATCTGTATCACTCTCTCTCTCTCTCTCTCTCTGGTGAAGGACTGGGACCGCGACGGCCGAGGCGGGCATAATTCCGACGCTCACTTTAATCCATCACACGGCAGAGGGGGCAGAGAAGGTTTCAGCGGCAGAGGAAGTTCCGGTGTGGTGGTTCCAGTGGCGACTCAAGGCTTTCAAGTCGTCGACCTTTGATCAATTCGAGTCGTCCAGTTTCCGCTTCGAAGACACACCGCCTGGCTCACGCTGTCGCTACCATGCCGCTCGCGCAATCGACAACGGGGCTCTTGCCGGACATTTACAGGTGGGCCCTTGAACATCTAACCGGGTCGAGGAGTTGCCCCAACTTGACTCACTTATGAGAAAGGTCCAGGTCTTCACATCTCACAGTCGGAGAAGATGTGTGGGTGCCCAAATCGATTTTTTTTTTTAAGTAATGGGGCAAAAGGAAAGAAAAAAAAGTTTTGAATGTCTACTGAGGGGCAATAGATCGACGTTTTGAATTTATATAATCTCTTCATCTTTTTTCTTTAATTAAGGTTTTATTTGTTCAATTTTATGAAGATTAGTTCCCATTACGGCGACCGAAAGTTCTATTGGGTTGCAATAGAGGTTTATTGCTCCTCTATTGGGGGGCAATAGAGATTCTCAGAAAATTTTGGTGGGCTGCGGCCGGTGACTGGCTCCGGCAAAGTCTCCTATGGTCTCTCTCTCTCTCTCTCTAAATAACAAAGGGGTGAAGGTAAAAGGGTATTAAAAAAAAATTAAATGGGGTATTAAGGAAGACCTCCTTAGAGTGTTTTGGGTAGGAGAGAATTAAAAAAACTTAATGGGGTAAGTGGGAAAAAAATCTCTAAAAATGGGGTAAATGGACAAAAACCCTTTTGTTTGACCTTCTTTAATTATGTTAATAATGAAAACAATTTATGGCAATTTATTACAAAAGTTTACATTAGGAATGCAAAAGTATGCAATTAATAGGATAAATCTAAAAAGGAAATAAATCCTATGTGCAGGTGAGTCATAGGACCGCAATTAACAAAAAAAGATATTTGTGCGGATTGGAGAATTAATTTTAGACTTAAATCAAATTTACTCTTCTTGTTATCTGTTAATTCTTTGAGTTGACGCGATCTTGTTTGATATGATTTACACAACAGAAATGGACTTTCTTCTTGTATTTGGTAGAACTGTTGGAAAGATTTTTGAGTATACAATTGAACCAGTTGCACGCCAAATGGGTTATGCACTCTACTATAGCAAGAACATCAAGAAACTACGGAATGAAGTGGGTGACTTGGTTGATGCCAGAGAAAGGGTGCAACATGCTGTTGAAATAGAAGAAAGAAGAGGTAAAAGAATTGAAGCAGATGTGCAGAACTGGCTGACTAAAGTGAATGAGATCACGGAACAAACAAATGAGTTTCTAGGAGACGAACAGCATGCAGAGATCAAGTGTCTTCACAGCTTTTGTCCTAATATAAAGCTTCGTCATCAGTTAAGTAGGAAATCAACGAAGTTTATTCACGATGTTGCTGAACTCCATGAAAAACAAGATTTTTCCACTTTTGCGTACGAAGTTAGCCCACAAGAGGTGTGCAGTATACCTACTAAAGATATTGAGGTCTTTGCTTCAAGGATTTCAGTCGTGAAGGATATAATGGATGAACTTAGAAATTCTAACATAGGCATGATTGGGGTTTATCGTATTGGGGGTGTTGGGAAGACAACACTCGTCAAAGAAGTTTACAGACAAGCTACAGAGGATGAGAAGTTGTTTGATGAGGTGATTCTGGTACTCGATGTGAAACAGAATCCAAGCATCCATAGAATTCAAATAGAAATTGCCGAGAAGTTGGGTCTCAACCTTCATGAAAATGAGACAATGGCTGGAAGAGCGCGTCGTCTGTGTAATAGGATAAAAGATAAAAAGACTCTTGTCCTTCTAGACGATGTTTGGGAACACATTGATTTGGAGGCAGTGGGTCTTCCTTGCATGGCAACTCTTAAAATACTATTGACATCTCGAAGTAAAATAGTATTATCTTCAGATATGGGTACACAAAAGGAGTTTCTTCTCCAAGTTTTAGACAAAGAAGAAACTTGGACTTTATTTCAAAAGATGGCAGGTGATATTGTTAAAAGACCAAATATACAAACTGTAGCCACCCAAGTAGCTGAAAAATGTGGAGGTTTGCCGCTTTTGATTGTCACTGTTGCAAGAGCTCTTAAAAATAGCATGTTACCTGCATGGAAAGACGCTCTCAGACGCCTAAAAGTGTTGGATGGACAAGAATTGACAGATAAGGCATACTCTGCTATTGAGTGGAGTTACACTAAATTGGATCATGAGGAGCTAAAGTCATTATTCTTGCTCTGTGCAAGTGTGCTTGGGCATGGTAACCGTTTCAATATCATCTATTTGTTGAAATATATTATGGGTTTGGGTCTCATTAAAAACGTGAATACAATAGAAGAAGCACAAGATTCATTGCATTCATTGCTTGAAAAACTTAAAGATTCTTGTCTACTGCTAGAGAATAATGATGATAGTACATGTATTAGAATGCATGATCTAGTACAAGATGTTGCTAAAAGGATTGCTTCCAGAGATCAATACTTCCTATCAGCGCGTGGAAATGAGTTCAAAGAATGGCCAGATAAGGATTTCTGTGAAAAGTGCACCCTAATCTCTCTCAAATACTGTACTATCTCCCAGTTCCCTGAAGTTTTGCCGTGTCGAGAACTAACAATGTTTCTTTTAAGCAATTCTACTGAAGATTCCTCTCGTGAAATTCCATGCAACTTCTTTAAAGAGATGAAGAAACTCCGAGTGTTGGATATAACTAATTGGAGTATCTCATTGCTACCTTCATCTCTTCAATTTCTAAAAAATCTTCGAACATTGTGCTTAGATCAATGCACATTGACAGATTTAGCTCTAGTTGGAGAACTAGAGAACTTAGAAATTCTCAGCTTTCTGAAGTCCAAATTCAAAGAGTTGCCCAACGAAATTGGGAAATTGACATGTCTACGATTGTTGAATTTGACAGGCTGCTCTCAACTTGAAGTGATTTCACCTAATGTTTTATCAAGCTTGAAAAGATTAGAACACTTGAGAATGGGAGATAGCTTTAACCGATGGGAGACTGAAGGAGTGATCCATACCGAAAGAAGTAATGCAAACCTTGAAGAACTAAAGCAGTTGCAACAGTTAACCACATTACAACTACATATCCCAGATACCAACATTCTTCCAATAGATCTTTTCACAAGTAAGTTAGAGAGATTCCAAATATGTATTGGTTCAGCATGGAAATGGGCTGATGTTAATGAAACCCTCAATGCACTAAAGCTCCAGCTCACTAGCAGCAAAGAATTGGACAAAGGTCTAAGAATGTTGCTGAAAAGAACTGAAGACTTGTACTTGGAGGGGATGGATGGTGTTTATAACAATATTTTTGATCAATTAGGTACCGAAGGTTGTCAGCAACTCAAACACCTCCATGTCCAAAAGAATGCCGAGTTTGCATACATCATTAATGGGAAGGTGCACTCCTTAAGTCGTTTGCCTTGCTTTGTCAACGTACCATGATTAATTCATAGTGATTTTCCTTAAAGAATATTTGCTCTCCTGCATTTATTAAATTCTTTCTTATGAGTGGAATTTTTGTTTTTTTTTTCAATGAATGGAGAAAATATTTTATGGATGGAAGATATTTTTCTTTTTCACTTGATTTTCATTTTGTGAACATATCTTTACAATTTGTAGCACAAACTATTTGTAATTTCCTACATTACAGAACATTTTTTTGAGTACGCATCCATCCATGAAAGAATATACATACATATACATATAAATAAATATATATATATATATCATTAAAAAGAATTCATTTCTATTTCATTATAACGTTCTATAAGTTTTTTGTTGAATCTAAACACATGATTGAATTGCGCAATACGTACAGGTGGGTTTTCCCAATTTAACATGGTTGGCGGTGAGTGAACTCAATGGTTTAAGATTCTTGTTCTCATCTTCAATGGCTAGAAGTCTAGGACAGCTCAAACGTCTTCAGATATCTGGATGTCAAATCATGGAAGAGATAGTAGAAATACAAGAATCTGATGAAGACATTGTAGTGAACATGTTTTGTAAGCTACAAGATCTAGAGCTAAAAGATCTTCCAAACCTTACTAAATTCTGCTCAAGAAGTTCTTCTTCTCAAGAGACAATGTCATGCTTTCTTTTTGAAGAAAAGGTGAAGTAACTAAGTGTACCTTTGTTTCTCTTTCATTGATTAATTTTTGTTCACTTGAGTGAAATGAGAAAGTGTATTAGCATCCCATAAAGTTAATAATATATATTTATGATAACAGGATGGATTTCCAAGCTTGAAGAGTTTATACATAATTGGGCTTTCAAGGCTGACGACAATATGGCATAATCAACTTGGGCAGGACTCTTTTTGCAAACTTGAAGTCCTTACAGTTCATGGATGTGGGAGTCTAATAAATATCTTCTCTGCCAGTATTATGGGAAGACTGAATGCTCTCGAGACATTATCAGTAAAGGAGTGCAAGTCCCTTCAAGTGGTATTTGAAGGAGAAGGAATAATAGATCAAATATCCGCCTCTACTGATCAAATTTTGATTGTGAAAATCTTGACTCTTTAGAAATAGATTCATGTGAGAGTCTGAAAAATATTTTTTCAGTCTCGGTGGCTCGAAATCTTCAAAACTTAAAAAGATTGATAGTGGTGAGGTGTGGAGTGGAGGAAATTGTTGCAAAGGAAGAGGGAATACAAACGGCGCTTGAGTTTGTATTTTCAAAAGTAACATATGGGAGATTTAAAGATTTGCCCCGACTCATGAGTTTTTATCCAGGGATGCATGTTTCCATATGGCCGACACTCGTAACTTTGGTGGTGCAGAAATGTGGTAATGTGGAGGTATTAGCAGAGGAAGTTTCAGCTTTTCAAGAAAAACGCGAGTCAAACCGTTCACATGGTCAAATTACACAATCTCTATTTTTAATTGAAAAGGTCAGAATTTTTCTATTCAACTCCAATTTTCTCTTTAGACAGTCATATCGAAGATGTGTAGTTATGTGAAATTTTGCTGAATTATCAATAAATTGACATCGGTTTCCAAAATTATCACCACGATTAGATACAGGCTCATTTACATCAAGTTTAAGTCCACAAGTACTAATAGAACCATTGCTGAAAAGTGGAACTGAGTTACTACTTAGCTTTTGTCCTTGCTTTGCTTCTTTTTTTTGTTTGATTTGCTTTCTTTTTGGATGGCTTGTTTCCCTTTGCTTTTGTAAGTTTTTGCCTCCGGCTTTGGTTGTACTGGGCTTTGCCCTCCCCTCTTTGGTTTAATATACTCGTTTATTTACCAAAAAAATAATAATAATAAAGAGCTAACTATAATTTTTGTTGAGGTGACCACTAGTTGCAAAAAGGTTCAATCGGGCACCAACTACTTTTAGTTTCAATCAAGTAATTTAGTAATTTATTTCCAAACTCGGGAGCTACTTAACAATATCTGATCTACTGTATTTGTTGGTTATATTTCAGGATTCATTTCCCAGCTTGGAAATGTTGATACTGGACGGCATGGAGATTTGGAATGGTCAAGTACCGGTGAAGTTGTTTAGCAAACTAAAGTATCTTGAGGTAGCTCGTCTACAGTCCGAATCAGCTCTTTTCCTTGACAAACTACTACTCGATCTTGAAGGAAACACTAGTATTGGGACCCAGCTCTCAGATTTAACACATTTGAGGCTCATTAGGATATACAAGTTGATGCATCTAGGCGAAAATAACTCGCAAACAGCCCGCTCAAATCTTCTAAACGTGGAAATTCTACTGGTGGATGGCTGTGGGAGCTTAAGGAATCTAAGATCATCACTAATATCTTTCAAGAATCTAACCACTTTGCAAGTAAGTTTGTGTAAGGGATTGGAATACTTGATAACTTACTCGATGGCTGAAAGTTTAGTGCAACTCACAAAATTAGAAGTTGAGAAGTGCCAAAGACTGGTAGAAATAGTGGGAAGCATTCCAGATGATGTGGATGATGACTTGTGCAATGAGATTACGTTCAGGCGGTTGACACATTTGAAACTTTCTCATCTACCAAGATTGCGAGGCTTTTGCTCCAGAAATTGCACTGTCAAATTCCCATCCTTGGAAACCTTATCCATGAGAAAACCCCACAAATTGAAGATTTTCCGTGGTGGTGAGACGTTACTTTCAAATCCGAGAGCACATTCTGGAACGGCCCTTCTACTGTGAAACTACAAAAGAATGGAGGCCTTCGATTTCTTGTAATGATCCAGCTGACATTAATCAACACGGGAGCCGGCTCTGGGCCATTGAGAACATTGCTCATGATCAGCCACCTCCCGGCTGGCAACGGCCACTCACGATTCAAGGTGCAGGAAGCACCAAGTTTGTATGCGACTATTTCAGTGTGACATTGTCATTATCAGCAGTATTAGCATTACGAACATACTACATTAGTACTGATATGAGTGTAATGTAATGTGCCTGTGTGGATACTGTGTTTTTTTCAGTTATTATCAAGCTCTGTTGGGCAAGAGACTTCGATCCATGGTGGAAGTCCAAAAGTATGTTTCTAGTGCTTCTCTTTATTGTAATGGTTGGTGCTTGAAAATTTAGTGCAAGTAACTATGATGTGGATCACGTAGATGTATTTGAGCTCTTTAAAGTAATGATTCGGCTGCTTTCGGTATTTCAGGTATTTGATTGAACATCCTGAGTATATGGTGGATGGGCTATCTATGGCACAATTTTCATTTCAAATTCCAAGGCCTCTGCAGGAGAATTATGTGAGGAAACGCCCTGCCGCTTCTCGTTTGACAGCAGCTGCCCTTGCCAGTAGAACTCTTGAACCTACTGAAGGTGAGTATTTATTAGCATTGTATATACTCTGTTTCAATTCTTCTTTCTAAAATCTAAATTATAGACTCTGTTTTCCGACAGATCATTCGTGTGTATGTCATACGAGTGCCAATCTGCCATGCTTTTCTGCGGTGTAAAAGCTTTATGCTTTGACTGAGGCATGTCCGCCACTATAACATCCATCTTAACAAGTTTAGAAATTGACTATTTTGCTCCATTCATAACAAAGGAAGTGCATATTTTGTCTTTTTTGTTTGAAACAGGGCAAAACACGATATGTAGTTTGCTTTTTGAATTTTACATAATAGATGCTTAGTCAAACAAGTGTCTGACAAATTTACACTCGATACATATATTGTTTAGTTCAATCAGTGTTTGGACATCATAATTGAGTACTGAGTAATGACGTGGATATCAAAATTGGATATCAATAAGTTTTCGTGCATCTTCCTTACTGGATATTTTGGTTTTCTTTTTTGTACTGGTCTTGACTTATCAGAAAGATTATGTGGTTCGACCCTAGAAACCCTCGAGTCGGATGTCCTGTACATCCTTAGCTTTTACAGTATTTGCTGTTTGCATCTTGGACATCATAAGAGTTAATATGACATCATTTGATATAAAATGGAGGCAGGAAAATGAGTGATTAGCCATCATTGTTGCTTAATTTTTTTGTTTCCTTCCTTTCTTGAGGAAAATAGCGAACCCCTTGATCATAGACTTGAGACTCAGTACTGTTATCTTTTGCTTCATGTAGAAGACGAATCAACACAAAACTAACTCTGATTTAATCTTCTGTAGCAAATCCCATAGCATGGGCTGGTCCAGATGATACAGAGTTGCTACTTGGTTCTCCGTACTTGGAGGCTCATGTGTTTGACCCTGTTGGTCGACCTACAAAGAAGCGAGCCAAAACAAGAACTCCATCAAGGGTCTACAATAGTAGTTTAAATATCAGCAGAGAGTCGAGCTAGAAGGGCCTATGTCATTCTTGAAACTAGTTGCTCTTTCTTGCTCTCTCTCGGGACATTTTCACGTTGTATCTGTCTTGTTTTTCTTATCTCGGCTTGTGTTGGCTTACACTATAATGTTATATACAGTATATCCAGCAAAGAATAGGAAGGGTTTTGAACTTGTGAGGAGAGGAAAAACATTTTGGGGTCTAGGGCATACTGACATGTTGTAAGCGTGATGTTCGTCTTGTGTAGGAAAAAAAAAATCAAAAGAAATTGCAGATTGTTGTAGGAGAATTGTAATTGTGTTTATTATTGATAATAGGAGCCCTTTATATAGGGAGAACACTTTCCTATTACAACTCTAAACCCTAGTTTGTAGAGGCACACATTATATCGACATCCTTCAACACTCCCCCTTATGCCGCTCAAACTTGGTGATGACGCTTTGATTGTTGCCTCAAAACCTTGCCAGGTAACAAAAACCCTGTGGAACAAAAATAACCCTGGTCGAAGGACAAAAAGAGCACAACACGTCCTTCACTCTTCGAGATCGAACATGTAGACATTATGCCTCCCCCTGATGTCAATATCTCCCCCTGATTGCTACAATCATGGAAGTTCGGATAACTTTCTTAATCTGATGCTCTTCACATGTTTCTTGAAGGTGGATTTTGGTAACGACTTAGTAAATAAGTCCGCTACATTATCCTTTGATCGGATTTGGTTCACTTCAATATTTAGAAGTGCTTGTTGTCATTTTGATGGAGAGGAGGAGGAGCACAGAAGCTGGCATTTTTCCTTGTGGGGTCCGATCCCACACTTCCCTCATTTCTTTTCTCTCTGTAGGGATAGAACAAGCCTTTATCAATCGTACCTCTCAAATATTGAAAGATTGTCTTTATACGAATCTAATGGCGCTGCGTTGGCGCCGGGCTATATCTAGCCAACAAGTTCATAATAATTGAGGTGTCCAGTCTTGTATTGTGCTAAGTACAATAATGCGCATATTGTACATAAGTAAGCACTTCTGCTATTAACACGTTTTTGTCATCATTCCTGTGACGAAACGGATCCCTTTTAGGGTCAAGACTACGGACGACCATGGTCCATCTTTGACTTTATCAAAAATGCCTAAGCATCTATTGACACGGTATACAAATTCTGAATCTAGACAAAACTGTGTTCTCCCAAGGTCCTTCCTCTCAAACTCGGATTTCAGGTGTTCAGCGGTTTCTCTTAACTCTCAAGGGTTCCAAGTATGTTTATCAACATAAACCGCGACAATTACAAATCTGGAACTTGTCATGGAAATGCGTGGGCATAGTTCATCATATCCCTTCCCAATCAAGTAGTCATTTTAGTGAGCATTTCAACCTCGTTGCAAATACACTCCGTGGTCTAGAGCCACTTGACTTGGGTAAATGAAGTCCACAAGAACCTTCATTATATTCCGTATCTAGATCCCCATAGAGATACGTAGTGACCACATTCGTAAGCTGCATGTTTAGTTATTTGGAAACTACCAAACTAACAAGGTAGTGGAGTGCAATGACATCCATTACGAGAGAATATGTCTTCTCGTAGTCGGTTCCAGGGCGTTGTGAGAAACCTTGCGCCATAAGGCGAGATTACCATATCTTTTTCTCATCACGCTATCTAACGAAGACCTATTAATGTCAATAGGTTTTATGTTAGGAGGTGTTGGCATCTCAGGCCCGAAATCCTTCCTCTTCATTAGTGAATCCAATTCAACCTGGATTGCATATTTCCATTTAGGCCAATTTTCTCTACGTTGGCATTCTTTAACAGAGTAAGGTTCGATGTCATTGGTCTCACCAATTCCACGTCCTCATGTACACTAGTGTAATTCGTAGAGATCTCTATATTCTCAGGAATTGGTTCTAACATTGAGGAGTCCCCCAATGATGTCCCTTGGACATAACCACAATCCAAAATATTCTCATGAGATGGATTTTGAGTATCAATGATCAGTGGATCAAGTTGTGCCAAACTCGCTCTCTTCTTAGGGCGAGAATCCATCGAACCTATGGGTCTCCTACTCTCTCTAGCGGAACCCATGGCCTATGACACCATTATGCCACCATTGTGGCGTCACCATACCACCATCCATGGTGGTGTTGCTGTACCCATCTTCTCTGGGTGGCATCATGTCCTCTTGTGGGGACATCAATCCTTGCAGGCATGTTTGCAGCAGGTATATGTGATATCGTCACTTTTAGGGGATCAAGATGAGACATAGTGGGGATAGACCACGATAATTCATGTCGTTCCTGTTGAACATTGACGTTCTAATCTCCCCTTAACAACGGGAAGACTGTCTCATCAAAGTGACAATTGGCAAATCCAGTGAAATAGAGATCGTCTGTCAAGGGTTTGACGTAGTGGACTTATAGTTGGAGGCCTAAGTCCAACACAAATATGCAATGACTCATGTTGATGTGCTATGGCGGCGCAATTGGCACATAAATCGAGCACTCAAATATGCATAAGTACAAGATATTTAGACTCGAACCCAGTCACTAGCTATAATGCAAATAAAAGTTGAGTGGATGCTATGAGTCGTAGACGAATGAGCATAGCTGCATGCGATATTGCATAACCCAAGCGGAAATATTAGTGCGCATTACCAAAGTCCAGGCTACCATCGTAGTCTTTTAATGGTGGCTTTTCCGCCAGACCATTTAGGTGTGTACATGAGAATATGATACTTGATATCAATACGCAATGATATGCAATAGTCATCGAAAATTTTCGATGTAAACTCTCTAGCATTATCAAGTCAAATTGACTGAATGGGATGATCTGGGTAGTGAGCCCGTAGCCATATGTTATGTGCTAGGAGTGTAGTATAAGCAGCATTATGAGTGGATAATGGCACAACACGGGACTAGAGAGTTTGCGTATCAACCAACACCATAAAACATCTATACGGTCCGCAAGTTGGTTGATCCAATCCACAGAATTCCCTTAGATTCTTTGTGAGAATGAAATTATTTCCTCAATCTCCTTTGCATAGGATGGTCTCAATCCTAAATAACAGGCTTTACAGAACGAAACATGGGCCTTATAATCAACCAATGAAGGTTTTGGTTAAGCCACAATGTCACAATGGACTTGAGAAGTTGGGAGAGGAGTTGAATAAGGGTTTATGGCGTCAATGTCATGTATTTGCAGTAGGGGGTAGGCGGCCCTGGCCATGTGTGGCCGGTCTTTACGCAATCATGGTGCCATGAGGTGCATGTGAAACTCCTCGAATCAATTCTTGGTTCTTACTTTTCTTCGTTCTGAAAATGGATGTCCGTATAAAGTCTTTAACACACGGATCATCATGACAAAGCCTATATGTGTCAAAATCTCATAAGTTGCCTCTCATGACATGGTTGGATTCAATAACTCGACTAGTGGTTGCATACAACCCACTAGAGCGACACATAAGTTTCTCTAATACTCGTTTATGTCCGTAGTCATTAGAGGTGATGCAAAGGAAGTTTGTCCATTCTGAAAATGTGTTTCCACATGAAAATCATTGGCTCTATATAATAAAGTTCGAATTAAGGTATGTCCAAGACATTAAGTAAAAGAATTGACATTTTATTAATAGACAATGATTACATCACAGTTTCCAAAATCTAATCTAAAATAAAATCAAACTAAGACACATTGTAGTCACTCTATCCGTTTGGTAACTCCAATCAAATATGACCAGAAAAGTAGAGAGAGATGTTGGTGGAGTTATGCTTGTGCAATAGAGCAGCAATTTTTCTTTTTTTACTATGAATATTATTTCTGTGAATATGTTTGTTCAGAGAATTTGTGCTTTATACGATTCCAGGAGAACACACACACACACACACACACACATATATATATATATATATATTTTTTTTGTGTGAAAATTATGAGTGTTTGACTGCCCTCAAGTCTTATTTTATTTAATGAAATCACACACTCAAGCCTTATTTAATGAAATCATGGAATACAAGAGGGAACATAGAATTTGAATTACAGATTACAATAATATTTTCTTTTTATAGTACTGAATTGACAAATATGGAGCAGTCAGCAGTGTTGATATTAAAGTGTTTCCAGTGAAAAATGTTAATCTGTTCTTCTCCTGAAATTAATGAGGGAAGCTGGCGAAGATTTATATTTTAAGTTTTCTTTTTGGTCATGAAATTGGAAGCGAACAATTTATGAGCTAGGTTAAATCTGTAAGCTACGAAACTTGCTTACCCCTATTTGCACATGTATATTTGGGTCATGTTCTCCTTCAAAATTCATTTTTTAATAATTAATGTACAGATATATAAAGTAGATTTAGTTGGATATAGAAGTAGCTAGACTTGATTTGATACAGAGATAAGTTAGCTCGATACAGAAATAGAATAGTCTGTTGAAGGAAAATCGACTTAGTGTGCCTTATCAAACTAGGAATAGTTTCATGATTGTAATAGGAGAGAAGGTTCTAAAATTCCTAGTCCTACTCTGATTAGTTTTCCTTGTAATATTAGAACATGTTTGTAATCCCTATATATAGGGTTCCTATTCTCAATAATGATATACACACTCATCAAATTCTCTCAAATATCATATTCTTAAACATGTTATCAGCACGAGTTCTAGCCACAAACCACAAACCAAAAACCCGAAAATCTTCCATCACCACCGCTGCACCCAGCCTTTGCTAGCCCTACCGCCTTCTGCCCCCTGCAGCCCTGCCGCACTTCTGCTGCTCCCTGCAGCACTTTTCGTGCCCGCTGCTACCTCCTGCGCGCCCGTGCGCCTGTAACTTTGCGTCTAGCTGCTGCCACTCTTGCAGCTTTACTGCACCTCTCGGCCAAGCCCCCTACTGCTTCCTCTCGGACAACCAAACATCCCAGCTGCCCCTACAGCCTTTCTGGTCAACCAAAACAATCACCAAACCGGCCCAGCTTCTTGCTATACTCGGCAGCAATCAAAACTCTTTGCTGCCATCAACACCGAGCCCACCTAGTCCTCTATATTCGACCTACATCAACTACAAGTTCAAGAATCAAGTGTTCAAGCTCCAAACAAACAAGTAAGTATTTATAATTAAAGTTCCCGCTTTCCGAATTCAATTCCTCCTTCTTTTCTTCGGGGACTTGCAACCTCCCTTCTTCTACATCCCACCTTTCTTATAACTTGCGTTCAATTCTTGAAAAGCGGAATCGTGGGGATTCACTCAATTAACGAACTAAGAGCGTTCGTAAGACTTCAGACTAAGAGTGTTCGTAAGCATCGATTTATGACCATATAGATATCATTGTTTCGGTCTAATCTAATCATTCTTGGAAATCGATTTCTTGGTAGCATAGCTCAGAAATCTTATTATTTAGTTATCGTGGAAGTTTTAACTCCGAAACTAATATATTTCTTCTTCTTATTTCAGGATGTCAAAGCTTGACTTTCCTATCCTTGACTCAACTGGCTCGGAATATCATAGTTGGGTCGCGGATGTTGAGAACCATCTCACTTCAAAAGGGATCCTACCCTTAATTCAAGCACCAAATCCCGAGCTTATATTTGAGCGTACGGCTACGAATAATGCCACCGGTCTCATCTTGATGAGACGCCACATGGATAAATCACTCCAATTGGAGTACATGGCAATCAAGGATGCTAGAGAATTATGGGTTAGGCTCGAAGAGCGATTTGGTAATGTCAGGGATACCCTCCTCCCCGACTTGAAAGTTCAATGGAGCAATCTACGATTCGCCGACTTCAAGTCTAGAGCTGGATATAATTCAGAAGTTCTACACCTCAAAACTATGTTGGGGTTTTGTGGACAGCCTGTCACAGAATAAGAGCTACTTGAGAAAACTCTCTCCACCTTCCAGGTCTCAGCAATTTTGCTATCGAAGCAATATCGAACCGAATATAATACAAGACGGATCACGAGGTTTCATCAGCTAATTAATGTTATGTCTTTAGCTGAAAAACATGATAATATCCTAATGAAGAATTATAATTCAAGGCCTATAGGAACTAAGAGCGTTCAAGAGGCGAATTATAATATTGCACCCAAAGGAGGGCGCAAGGAGCGGAACCCTAAAAATAAGGGACACAATGGACATTTTGGTCCATATAACCGCCCTACAAAGGAAGGTAATCGTCAGAATGAAGGACGAACAAGTGGCAGCACATGGCAACGTGGGAGAGGAGGCCGTGGGGCTCCAGGACGTGGAGGAGCGGCCCAAGGCCGTCGGATAGGCGTCAACTCCTCTAGGGGACGCCACCCAAGTACAAATAATGCACCTCAGTTAAGGAGAAGAAATCACAATGACATGTGTCATCGATGTGGATCAAGTGAGCATTGGTTCAAGCAATGCAATGCAAGCAAACAATTAGCTGCGCATTATAAGGCATATAGAGACTTTAGAGAGCATGAAACGTATCTTGCCAAAGAAGAAGAAGATGGTGATGATGCTAACGTCAATCTCACCATAGCGGACTTCAAATCTGACAAGGTATTGCACAAGGATGCTGCAGATTTTGATTAGTATAGTCCTTAATTTTATTTTCCAAGAATTATGTAATGGCAATTTGCCTTAGTCAATAAATGACATTTTGTATTAATTCTATCTTATGTGGCGCACCTAATTAAATATGATGTCTAGGAAAGTAAATGAGATTAGTGGTACTTAAGAGAGCATTGCTCTACCGACATCTCTCTCTACTTCCCTGGTCATATTTGATTGGAGTTACCAAACGGATAGGGTGACTACGATTTGATTTTTATTTTGGATTAGATTATGGTCACGAAACTTTGATGTAATCATTGACTATTATTAATAAAGTCTCGATTTATTTTACTTCAATGTCTTGGACATATTTTAATTTTGAACTTTATTATTTTTCAGTATGTTTCTCGGAGAGCTAGAATGCCTCGTGGATAGTGCAACTACACATACCATCCTTCGAAATAGGTAGCTATTCCTATGGATGGCACCTACTCGATCTTCTATGACTACAATGGTTGGATCATCCCAATTGATTCATGGTCGAGGACCAGCTCAATTTATGTTGCCCAATGGCACAACTATAAATGTCACCGAAACTCTTTATGCTCCTAGGCTAGGAAGAACCCTATTGAGCTTCAAAGATATAACAGCCAATGATTTTCATGTGAAAACACATTGTGAGAATGGACAAGAGTTTCTTTGCATCACTTCTAATAACTACGGACATAAATGAGTATTGGAGAAACTTATGTGTCGCTCTAGTGGGTTGTATGCAACCACTATTCAAATCATTGAATCCAACCATGTCATGAGAGATGATTTATGGGATTCCGACACATATAGGCTTTGGCATGACCGTTTGGAACATCCAGGTTGTGATATGATGATCTATATATTAAAGACTTCACACAGACATCCATTTTTCAGAACGAAATGAAGTAAAAATCGGTTTTTGGACTCCGAAAGAGCCCCTGCCCCTCACGACACTGTTCACCCCCAAAAGTGGTCATCCTTGGCCTGCGCCGCCATCCCCCTGCGGCCTCAGGGTGGCATTGACGCCACCAAGGCTCTTTTGTCTCCAAATTTTACTTCTCAAGTCAATTGTGACTTCGTGGCTCAACCAAAATCCTCCTTGGTTGTTTCTAAAGCCCATCATTCATTCTGCAAAGCCTGCTCTTTAGCTAAATTAGGATCGAGACCATCTTATGGAAAGGACACTAAAGAAAATATACCATTCTTGCAAAGAATCCAATGTGATATTTGTGGACCTATTCAACCACCATGCAGACCATTTCGATATTTTATGGTGTTGGTTGATGCATCGACACGCTGGTGACATGTCATGCTATTGTCCACTAGGAACACTACATTTGCTAAACTCCTAGCCCAGATTATTAAGTTAAGGGCTCACCATCCTGATCATATTATTAAGTCTATACGATTAGACAACGCTGGGGAGTTTACATCAAATCTTTTTTATGATTATTGCATGTTCATTGGGATTGATGTTGAACATCCAATTCCTCATGTTCACACCCAAAATGGTCTCACAGAAGTCGCCATTAAACGACTACAAATGGTCACTAGGGCATTGGTAATGCGCACCAATGTCCCTATTTATGCTTGGGGCTATGCAATATTGCATGTAGCTCTGCTTATTCGTCTGAGGCCTATTGCCACTCAACTCTTTTCTGTGTCCCAGATGGTGACTGGGTATGAGCCTAATGTCTCACACTTACGCATAATTGGGTGTGCAGTCTATGTGTCTATTGCTCTGCCATAGCGCACCAAAATGGGTCCTCAATGACAATTAGGCGTTTATGTTGGATATGATTCTCTAACCATTGTCCGCTACATAGAACCCTTGACAAGCGATCTCTTTACCGCTAGATTTCCGGATTGTCACTTCGACGAGACAGTCTTCCCGTCGTTAGGGGGAGATAGGAACATAAATGTTTAATAGGAACGATAGGAATTGTCGTGGTCTGTCCCCACTCTGTCTCATCTTGATCCCCAAACCGCACAGTCCGAAATTGAAGTGCGGCGAATTCTTGATCTTCAGAACGTAGCAAAATCGATGCCTGATGCATTTTCTGATATCACTAAAGTGACGAGATCATATATACCTGCTGTAAACGTGCCTGCAAGGATTGATGTCCCTAAAATTAGAGGACATGACGTCATCTCAAGGGCAACTGAGCATGGCGCCAACGTCCCCTCTCATAGTGATGGTGACGTTGTGGATAGGCTCACTGCTCCTGCCAGGAACCGCGGGAGGCCCATAGGTTCGATGGATTCTTGCCCAAGAAAGAAAGCGAGTTTGACACAAAATAATCCATTAATCATCGATGTAAATAATCCATCTCATGAGAATATTCCGGATTATGGTTATGTCCAAGAGACATCATTGGGGGACTCTCCAATGTCAGAACCAATCCCAGAGAATAGAGAGATCTCCATGAATTACACTAGTGTACATGAGATGATGGATAGAAATTCTATGGCAATTGATGATGCATTTGCATATCATGTTGCAAAAGGAATTATAGAATATGATGATGTCGAACCTCACTCTGTCGAAGAATGTCAACGAAGAGCGGATTGGCCTAAATGGAAATATGCGATCCAGGCTGAATTAGATTCACTAGCAAAGAGACAGGTATTTTGGCCTATAACACAAACACCCCCAGATGTAAAACCTGTTGGCTATAAATGGGTCTTTGTTAGAAAGCGTAATGAGAAAAATGAGGTGGTTAGATATAAAGCCCGCCTTTGTGTCGCAAGTTTTCTCACAACGCCCTGGAATCGACTACCAGGAGACATACTCTCCCGTAATGGACGTTATAAAGTTCCGCTACCTTGTCAGTTTGGTAGTTTCCGAAAAACTTGACATGCAGCTTATGGATGTGATTACAGCATATCTCTATAGGGATCTAGATTCAGAGATATATATATATATATATATATATGAAGGTTCCAGATGGGCTTCAATTACCCAAATCAAGTGGCTCTAAACCACGGAGCGCGTTTTCAATAAGATTAAAACGCTCACTATATGGATTAAAACAATCCGGACGGATATGGTATAACTATCTAAGTGACTACTTGATTGGGAAGGGATATATTAATAATGAAATATGCCCATGCATGTTCATTAAAAGAACAAGTTCTGGATTTGCAATCGTAGCAGTTTATGTTGATGACATGAACCTAATTGGAACTCTAGATGAGTTGAAGGAAACTGCTAAATACTTGAAATCCGAATTTGAGATGAAAGATCTTGGGAAAACACTGTTTTGTCTCAGTTTAGAACTCGAATACCGTAGTGATAGGATTTTGATCCATCAGTCTGCATATACTCAGAAAATTCTAAGGCGCTTTAATGAAGATAAAGCAAAGCCTATGAGTACTCCCATGATTGGTCGTAGTCTTGAGCCCGGAAAAGATCCGTTTCGTCCAAAGGATGAGGACGAAGAATCGCTAGAGGCCGAAGTGCCCTATTTAAGTGCAATAGGCGCATTATTGTACTTAGCTCAATGCACAAGACCGGATATCTCATTTGCAGTGAACTTGTTAGCTCGACATAGCTCTGCGCCAACATGCCGCCATTGGATTGGTGTAAAGACAATCTTTCGATACCTAAGAGGTACGATTGATATGAGCCTATTTTATCCTTACAGAGAGAAAAGGAATGACGGAAATTTGGGACCGGAACCCAAGAGGCAAATTGCCACCGTCCATAACATGACTACCGGCCATGTTGCCGCCGCCCGTGGTGGCCAGCCTCATCCTATTCCGCCCCATCAAAACGACAATAATGTTTTGATGGGTTTTGCTGATGCAAGGTACCTCTTTGACCCTCACAAAGGTCGCTCCCAAACGGTTTATGTCTTTACCATGGGAAGCACTGCTATTTCTTGGAGGTCTACAAAGTAGACCCTTGTTGCTACTTCCTCAAATCATGCAGAGATCATTGCTCTACATGAAGCTGTGCGTGAATGCATATGGCTAAGGTCTGTAATTAGACATATTCAAGGAAGTTGTGGTTTGAAGTCTGCCACGGATGAACCTACACGCATTTATGAGGATAACGCGGCTTGTATTGAAAAAAAGAAGTTAGGTTTCATCAAGGGCGACAACACCAAGCACATATCGCCTAAGTTCTTTTATAATCAGCAACTTCTAAAGATTGAAGTGAATCAAATCCGATCAGAGGATAATGTAGCGGACTTATTCACTAAGTCGTTACCTAAATCCACCTTCGAGAAACATGTGAAGAGCATCGGATTGAGAAAGTTATCCGAACTCCCATGATTGTAGCAATCAGGGGGAGATATGAACATTAGGGGGAGTTATGATGTCTACATGTTCAATCTCGAAAAGTGAAGGACGTGTTGTACTCTTTTTCTCCTCCTCGAAGTAGTTTTTTGTCCCACATGGTTTTTCACTCGAGCAAGGTTTTTAACGAGGCAACGGATGAAGCGTCACCACCAAGTTTGAAGCGGCACAAGGGGGAGTGTTGAAGGAAAATCGACTTAGTGTGCCTTATCAAACTAGGAATAGTTTCATGATTGTAATAGGAGAGAAGGTTCTAGAATTCCTAGTCCTACTCGGATTAGTTTTCCTTGTAATATTAGAACATGTTTGTAATCCCTATATATAGAGCTCCTATTCTCATCTCAATAATGATACACACAATTCTCTCATGAAATTCTCTCAAATATTCTTAAACATAGTCTGATAAATGGAGCCGGTCAACATCTGAATTGAATTAGTCTACTTGACGTATCGGAACATTGATGTAACGTAGAATTTCCACGAAATAGAATCACTCTATTGCAAAAGTGTAACACACATAAGAAAGTTATTCTCATCCCTTGTAGGAAAAAAGAAAAAGAAATTTCAATCTTTAACTAGAAAAGCTCCCCCCAAAAAAATTAGCTGAAAAGAACACTAAGACAAATACCTGGGAGATGAGAGCAAACTCAAAACTTGAATCATTCAATAAAATCTGAATGTTTTTTTTATAACATCAATAGCCTCTGAATGCTAATGTTGGTTTCTAACATAAATTTTTCCTCTTGAATAAATTGGTTGTGGTTCGTAAGCCTGTAATTTATCTATTTCATGTGCAACTGCTGCTCCTTTGAAGCAGAAAAATTTGACATTTAGTTACACTTTCTCCATTGGAAGCATTACTTGTTGCAGACAATTATGGAAGAAAGTTGGGAATCAGAAGCTCCAGTGATGACAGCGCCCTTGCTTCTAACATGTAGCAGATAATCCAAAGCTTTCTTTGTGATAATCTCCCCAGCAATCAATACTGGAATCCCGGGTGGATATGGACATATAAGCTCCCCACAAACTTCGCCCAAGCTCTTTTCGATACTCACTCTCCTTTTACCACTAAAAAATGCATCTCTAGGAATCAAGCTAGTTTTAATATCTGCAAACAGTGCAAGATTATCACAGTCCACCTTCCTTTTATCAGCACAAGTCGATGCAGAAGTGGCTGCTAGATGCTTTATGCCTGATACAAGCTTCTGAACATGCTCTCTGCAAGTTCCAAGGGTAATTACAAAAGTAATGCATTGGGTCTCAACAAGTTCACAAATGATATCATGATCCTCATACAGAATTTCATCAGCTTCATAACCAGACAAGCCAAGCTGTCGAAATCCTATAGTAAGCCGCAAAGGATCAATTGCAGGGAACTTAGGGAAGCTTGAAACATCAAGCACTGAAATACCTCTAGTCTTTCTCAACATATCCCTAGCTTCAATAGCCAGTTGCAATGCTCTTTCAAAAATAGTTTCAGGATCTTCACTAATTTGAGCTCTAGCAGCATCTAATGATGCCAAAAGAAGATAACTAGGACTAGTGCTTTGAAGTGTTTGAAGGCATCTAGAGATCTTTTCTCTATCTACAAGTTTACCTGACAAGTGCAACATCGATGATTGTGTGAGAGAGCAAAGAACCTTGTGAGTGGATTGGACAGCTATATCAGCACCTTGCTGCATGGCTGAATTCGGCATATGGGGATGAAATCCCAAATGTGCCCCATGGGCCTCATCAACAATTACAGGAATCCCATGAGAATGGCACAATTGGGTTATCTCGCTCAAGTTGCTGCATATACCATGATATGTTGGGGAAGTGATGAAAACAGCGGCTGCCTTTTTCCCTTCTTTCTCCACTTCCTTGATAGCCGTCTCCACCTATTACAGCCAATTTTAAGTCATTAAAACATATAACAGCAAAATGGTGACAATTTAAAATAAAGCTGGAAATAGATCATCCTAAAAAATTTATTGTGCTTTACCAACTATCGTGATTCTATTGAACAATAGCATATCTAATCTTTATAAGTGATAAACTGGTTCGAGAGGTAACAAAGCAATCATTTGAAAGTAACAATCGTAACTGTCATTATAGCATACGTGCCTGTGATGGAGTGACCCCGACAGCAATGTCCCAGTCAAAATTATAATCAGGGATAATGTACTTGGGTACTGCACCAGACAATATTAAAGCAGATACAGCTGATATATGGGAATTCCTAGCCAGAACTAAAATATCTCCAGGGGAACAAGTAGCCATAATGGCTGCTTGAATTCCACATGTCGTACCTCCTACAAGGAACCATGTCTCCAATGAGCCAAAGAGTTTGGCTGCCTGTTGTTGTGCATCCAAAATTGGCCCTTCCGGAGAAAAGAGGCTGTCAAGTTCAGGAAGCTCAGGTAAGTCATGAAGAAAAGGGTTTAGACCAATAAGTTCAGTTATAGAATCTGGTGCAGCTCGACCTCTGTTGTGCCCAGGAAAGTGAAAGGTAGCAGCATTTTGTTCAGCTGAAGCCTTCAAGGCAGTAACAAGTGGAGTGGAGTTCTGTTGCTGAGAAGTCGTCGGAGAGCTAGAAAGTAAGATCTTATCCTTGGTGGCAGACCTGGCTGTCACTTCCTTCTTTCTAGGCTCTAAATTGCTACTTTCCTGCAAGGAAATTTGGAGTTAACAGATGCAAAATTGTAGATTTCTTAACTCCTAAAAGGAAAAAGCAATGCTGCAACTTCAAAATGACTAATGCATACACTCTTTGATTTAAATTTATACAACAATCGAATCTGACATGTTTTTCAAAGATGAGGATACTCTCTTCCCCAGTTGAGAGGGGCAAACACCGATAATGCCAGATGGTCCAATGTAATGCAGCAGTGGAGCCCAATAGTTATATATGAGAAACCAAGTCGGAAGGAACATTAGGACCTATGCTTCCTGAAGTCTGATGGCACACTCCAGTGTCATGGGAGCAAACTCTCGGAATTCAATATTGAAGTTACAGTGATGGCATGCACAATATTTTGTCTCCTACATTACTACTCATAACTCATCATCATCCGCTCCAATTTCTTTCTCAGTCATGAAAAATAAACAAGCGACCGGTATGTATTGAGGAGAAATATACCAAATTGAAGAATGGTATAGAAAGAATAAAATATGCGTCCAGCTCCCAAAGCCTAAAACCAAAATGGGCAGCTAACATATTCACAAGAAGCACACAAGAATACAGCTATCTAAAGTCCAATGGCTTAAACCTTTCATCAATCATAAGTCCTATCATAGCTAATCCAACTAATGCAATCATTTCCATTTAGGATATAAAATCTCCAACTTCAAAACTAGGTGTATCTTGCTTTCTCCAATTTCTCTGCCATGGATATGCTCTTTTGATAAATAATTCCCCAATTTCAAGATATTTATAGAAAAGTCCAGTCTCATTGCTAAAAATATGAAATCAACACTTTCAAAAATATGAAATCAACACTTTCAATTCATCCTTAAAAAAAATGGACGATTCTCATACACAACTACAAAGATGGAAAACCAGAAACCCAGGACAGCAAAAATAATGACAGCAGATTGTACAGAAAGTTCAAAATTTCAAACTGGATTCTTTTCATTTCAGATTAATTCACCTACGAAACCAGAAAGTAAGTTAACAATGTAGAAATGGGAAACATGGGCATTGAAACCAATACAAACCTGAGAGAGGGAAGCGCTTGGTCTTCCAAAAGTCCAGTTATTTCTAAAACCCAAATGAAAACTCTGCAAAAATAACGCAGTGGGTAAGTAACACAGACCCAACAGTGGAGGGAGAGAAAGAAAGAGAGAGTCAGAAGAAACTTACGAGGTCTGAGGAGGCTGAGAACACAGAAACACTGAACATGTTCTGTTCTGTTCTGTTCTGTTCTGATGCAGTTTTCAATTCCGTAGCGGCTGAGAGAGTGGATGTAATCCTAACTTCGATCGTTTTAATTTGGTTTTTCTTGGTCTGCTAGCTAACATGGACTATTTTCACTTTCTACCGAGGATTGAAATTTATTTGAAACAGTCGAAATTTTCGTAATTCTAAAATACTTATACGAAATTCATATATTAATATGCTATGTCATTTCTGTGAGGAGTTTTCTGAAATTTTTCATTAAATTGTGCTAAATTTTTAATTTCTGAAATATCTACACATATATAGCATATATACAAAATTCGCACCAAAATTATCTCGAAATTTTGTTTGTCATCAACAATAAATAGTTACTACAATAAGTAGTCACCGACAATAGTTATGGCTATACTAATCGTGAGGTGAATTATGAAAATGATAGAGGGAGTGGCAAATCATGGCACTACAACCAATATGCTAATGATAATCATAATACTTATGTTGGTTCTGATCGTGGATACAATTTTGGAGCTAGGAATACATAAGAAAGAACCGATGGGCATATGTACGTCTCAAAATATTTTGAGTCACTTTCTTCAAGTCTTAGCTAAGTAGACATAGGAACTCAATATAGTCATAACATTAGCCCTGAGGTGGGCAAGAAAAAACCCAAAACCCGAAAAATCGAACAGGTCTGATTTACTCAGAAAAGAGGGGAAGTAGCACCATAGAAATTTACTTGTAAGGCATTTGTCATGTATGTATTTAGTTTGTTTTAGGGAAAGAATGCAAGAATGTTGTGTAGGTGTAAAATATTGGAATGAGTTTCTAATTAAGAAATGGGTCAAAGGAGAAGCAGCTCGATCTAGTTAAGAAATTCTCTCGAGGACAAATCTATTCAAAGTTAATCTGACTAAGGAAGAATTGGATAGATCGAGGTGAAATTCTCTTGAGGCGGATCTGGACAAGGTCGAATTGGGTTTAGTTAGAAAATGGGTTGAGAAGGAGGCAGCCCAACCTATTTGAGAAACTTGTCGAGGTGAAAACTCTTTGAGGTGGATTTAGATTAGACGAAATCGGTCGGCTTGACTGAATTCGATTGTAGCAAGCGGGAAACCCTCCCCCACTTCATCTTAAGATTGGCCTTAAGGACCTACTAACGCCTGAATTGTAGAAGTTGCACACGCGCACTAACCAATATATCCGCGCAAGCTCACATATAAATACTTAGAAAGCTGAACAATCTGGGCAAGTAATCAAGCCCAACTCTACTTATTACAACTTAAAATCTCATTGAGTTAGGCATCAGAGAATCTTTTGTGCGTATCCCCCTATTCTAACTATACTTGCCAACATCAATCCAAATTCAAAAGGCATAACTAGGAATAACCTCTTGACTAAGAAGCCTTCACTCTTACTTCAGGCTAGTCAGCAGATTATGTGAGGAGATCTTTTACCAAACTTTTTCCACACCATAGTTACAAGCATAAAGAGAACATAGAAGGCTGCAGTTCCTTCATATACATATGTCGTCGTCCATTGATGAGGCCAATAAGTGCAAAGTTGTCATAATGGCTTGTGATGGCTAAGAAAAATCCTGAAAAATCGGATAGGTCTGATTTAGGTAGAAAAGAGGGGAAGTGGCACCATAGGTAAGCCATTTTTCAGGTACTTTTTTAGTTTGTTTAGAGAAAATTAAGATGAATAATACATGAATGATGTGTAGATGTAAAATATTGAAATACATGAGTTTCTAATTAAGAAATGGGTCGAAGGAGAAGCAGTTCGATCTAGTTAAGAAATTCTCTCGAGGACAAATTTATTTTGAGTTAATCTGGCTAAGGAAGAATTGGATAGGTCAAGGTGAAATCCCCTCAAGGAGGATCTGACAAAGTTGAATCAGGTTTAGTCAAAAAATGGGTCCAGAGGGGGGCGGAATCTATTTGAGAAACTTGACTTTCTGAGGTGGAATGGGATAAGACGGAATCAGTTGGCTTGATTGAATCTATAGCAAGAGGGAAACCCTCCCTCACGTCATTTTAAGATTGGCCTTAAGGACCCACTAACGCCTGAGTTGTGGAAGTTGCGCACGCGCACTAATTAATATATTCACTCAAGCTCACATATAAGTACTTGGTAAGGTGAACAATTTGAGTAAGCAATCAAGCTCAACTCCACTTATTACAACATAAAATTTCATTGAGTTAGGCATTAGAGAATCTTTTGCACGCATCCCTCTCTTGTAAGTTATAACTGGACTTGCCAACATCAATCCAAATTCAGAAGGCATAACTAGGAATAACCTCTTGACTAAGAAGCCTTCACTCTTACTCCAATCAGTCGAGATAAAGAGAACAAAAAAGGCGGCAGTTCCTTCATATTTATATGTCGTCGTCCGTCGATGAGCTGATAAGTGCAAAGTGGCCAAAATGGCTTGGGGTGGGCAAGAAAAAAAACCAGAAAAATAAAAAAAATGAATAGGACTGATTTAGGCAGAAAAGAGGGGAAGTGGCACCATAGAAATTTACTTGTAAGGCATTTGTCATGTATGTATTTAGTTTGTTTTAGAGAAAATTAAGATGAAGAATGCATGAATGTTGTGTAGGTGTAAAATATTGGAATGAGTTTCTAATTAAGAAATAGGTCCAAGGAGAAGCAGCTTGATCTAGTTACGAAATTCTCTCAAAGACAAATCTAGTCAGACTTAATCTGGCTAAGGGAGAATTGGATAGGTCGAGGAGGCTCTGGACAAGGTCGAATCGGGCTTTTAGTCAAAATATGGGTCAAGAGGGAGGCGGCCCAACCTATTTGAAAAACTTGCATGTTAAGGCGAAAACTCTTCGAGGTGGATTTGGACGAGACGGAATTGGTCGGATAGACTGAATTTGTAGCAAGCTAGAATCCCTCCCCCATGTCATTTTAAGATTGGCCTTGAGGACCTACTAACGCGTGACTTGTAAAAGTTGCACGCGCGCGCACACACACACACTAATCAATATATTCGCTCAAGCTCACATATAAATACTTGGTAAGATGAACAATCTGGGTAAGCAATCAAGCCCTACTCCACTTATTACAACTTAAACATTCATTGAGTTAGGCATCAAATAATCTTTTGCACGTATCCCCCTCTTCTAACTCAACTTTTCAACATCAATCCAAATTCAGAGAGCATAACTGGGACCAATCTCTTGACAAAGAAGCCTTCACTCTTACTCCAGTCAGCAAAGTATATGTGGAGATCTTCTACCAAAATTTTCTACACCAACATATGTACTTACATACATAAAGAGAACATAAAAGGTGGCAGTTCCTTCATATACATATGTCGTCGTCCGTCAATGAAGCCAATAAGTGCAAAGTGGCCTAATAACTTGGGGTGGGCAAAAAATCTCCGAAAATCGAAAAATCCTATATGACGATTTTGGCAGAAAAGAGGGAAAGTGGCACCATATGAATTTACTTGTAAGGCATTTGTCATGTATGCTTTTATTTTGTTTTAGGGAAAATTAAGATGAAGAATGCATGAATGTTGTGTAGGTGTAAAATATTGGAATGAGTTCCTAATTATGAAATGGGTCGAAGGAGAAGCAGCTCGATCTATCTAAAAAATTCTTGAGGACAAATTTATTCAGAGTTAATCTGGGTAAGGAAAAATTGGATAGCTCGAGGTAAAATCCCCTCGAAGCGGATATGGACAATGTTGAATTGGGTTTTGGGAAAAAAAAAAAAAAGGGTCAAGAGGGAGGCGACCCAACCTATTTGAAAATTTTCTCGAGGTGAAAACTCTTCGAGGTGGATTTGGATAACACGGAATTAGTTAGCTTGACTGAATCCGTAGTAAGCAGGAAACCCTCCCCCACGTCATTTTAAGAGTGGCCTTAAGGACCATTACCGCCTGCCTTGTGAAATTTGCACATCGCTACACGCACTAACCAATATATCCACTTAAGCTCAAATATAAATACTTGGTAAGGTGAACAACCTAGGTAAGTAATTGTCACACCCCTGATTTTTACACAAATAAAAATCGATATATATAATCTCATAATTATACATGCGTGAACGTTCAGTCATCAATACAAAATACCTAGAATCTTTTTCCCTTTAAACCAAGTACATACGGATGCCCTGAACCCTCAAAGTTAATATACACTCGCTCCATAGAGTTATATATTACACAACCTTACGAATTAAATTGTCAACAACAAAATAAAACATAAATGCTCCTCAGAGCTCACTACAAGCGGAAGTCTTAAAAACGGTAAAGTCACAAAATTGGCTTCCTACCTTAAAGCTGCTAGCTCGTTGCCTCAGTTTTCAGCCACGATTACCCTGACCTGCAGGATTAACCCCTACACCGTTTGAATGGTGTACCGGGTTGTCACACAACAAACCCGGTAATCTTTTGCAAGCCAGTATGAGTAACTCAACCACACACAACTCACGCCAATCACGAGAATAACTCACATGAATCAAGTTTAAATCAATAAACAAATCACGTTTCAAACAAGAAACAACTCACACAAATCACGGGATGAACCCAAACGAATCATGAGATATACCCAGACGAATCACGTTTAAATCAATAAACAAATCAAGTTTCAAACAAGAAAAAACTCACACAAATCACGGGATAAACCCACACGAATCACAAGATAAACTCACACGAATCACGTTTCAATCAAGAAACAAAGCACATGATAAACCCACACAAATCACATTTAAATCAATAAACAAATCGCGTTTCAATCAAGAAACAAAACATGGGATAAATCCACACAAATCACGTTTAAATCAATAAACAAATCGCGTTTCAATCAAGAAACAAAGCACGGCGGACAGACTAGATCTCTAACTGATCGTATCCACAAACCCGGCCAAAAGACTGAAGTCCCGATTTCCCACCCACGATCACATTTCATGATCCACAATCCTCAACTCGTAAGTCTTTGGATCCACGGTATAAATACCAAAACATTAAAGGAGTCACATATGACCCAAAATGTTACACGAATCTAAAATGAAAGATTCCCTGTAATTGATCCCTATCAACTACTCCCGGTACAAGACCCACATTTAATTAAACCGCCCGCGAACTAAAATGTTCCACAAATATACAAATCTCAACGCTTTTCAAAACAAATCGAAATCAACATTTCTACAATCATTTGTTTTCCAAAAGCCACAACCCAAAACAATAAAAAGCCTCATTTCATGCATATTGTTTTCATAAATCCACAAACCCACCAAAACATATATATTTCACGTAAATATATATATATATATATATGTAGTCACCCGCTCAGGAAGGCCTACTAATACTAACTATAGTTTGCAATTAAATCAATAACTCTCAAAACAATAAAGGTAAGCCCGTTTGTGAATGAACTTCGTAAGATTACTCACCTCGAATTCCCTCTGCGTCTTCAATACAGAACAAAACAGCCTAACCACCAACTACCCGTCCAAGAATACTTCGTCAAGTACCTAAGGAAAGTACAGCCTTGATTCAGTAAATGAAACACAAGGAATAATGTTCGAAACCCTAAATCGAACCAGAATTCCCAAAGTGATGCCAAATTGAGGCGAAACCACTTCCGAGACCTCCCAAAGTCTCCGGAACACTTCCACGATCGATGTGTCCAAACCACAAGTCGATCGAACGCTCAGATCCTCACGGATCAAATAATTTCACCAATATGAAACTGTAAAAATCATAACAAATCCATACGAACTCCAAAATTTTCATACTATATATCGAAACGCTTGTATCAATGAGTAGAACATATATAGTACCAGAAACAGTCCCCTAGATGGCTAGAACACCACCAGAACGCAGCCACCGGCCAAAACTCAATATTTCACAAAACTTACACCATCAAAGCTATTCATCTAAGCATGCTTGTGAATTTTCATAACTAGCTCGAAGTCAGAAAACAAGCATAAAGGATCGAAAACTACCTCACAGCCCGTGGATTACTGTTCAATCAGAGTTTAACCAAATTTTAGGTGAATCGATCCAAACAACCACCACAGATAGATCAAGGAGGCTCCTCTGAACTCACCCAAGGAAACTTGAAGCCCCGCCATCGTCGGACATCGGAGAACTGATCGGGTCTGACTGCACCAAAGTTAGCCGCCTTGCTGCACCGTCGCCGCTGTGAATCGATGCTAGAGGACACCACAGGGATAACCAGACGGAAGAGATGAACTGATCTGGAAAGTTTCGTCACCGGAGATGGCCAGAGCTTTCCTGAAAAGCCGAGTCGGGTCACGCGCAAATAAGAGAGAGAACAGAGCTTCTAATTTTTGGAAAAGGAAAAGTGAAAATATGAAAATAGTAAGTTTCCGAAAATGGAAACTACTATTTATAGAACTTTTCCAAAACTTCAAATGCTCATAACTTTTACATATGAACTCTGATTTCCGCTTTCCACATGTCCACGAACTCGTATCGACGCGCTCTACAACTTTCGTGAAGAAAGTTCTAGGAGATTCACAATGTATAAAAAGTCAACCTTGAGCCCTCCCTAAAGTCATACTTTTCAAACAATTAACTCGTCCGAAACACTTCCGCTCCTTCCACGAGCCACGAAACCGTCCAACAACCATAAATTAGATTCCGGAAATTCCTCAAAAAATAATTATGAATTTCCGGTGCATCACATTCCACCCCCCTTAAAGAAATTTCGTCCCGAAATTTACACGTACTACTCCCACAAGTACGTATAAATCATCCCCACATCAAATTCTCATTCCTCAACAACCTGTTCTTGTCTCACTATACAACATACCTAGCTCAATAATGGATACAGGTACCCTACCTAGTATCACAACACTAGGAATCTTTACCACACCGCTTGGTGGTAACCCAATCATTTCATGGATCTCATCTACGCATATCACCCAACAAAGACTCTGTGATCGCAACACTACAGACAGATCACACAAGAGTCCAGAATCCAGTTATCACAACAGTATCTGCATCATTTCCTCGATAATGCAACCATTGCATTACAATAATTGAAAGTGAAACCTTCACTTCAACTCAAATCAACAATAGTCTAAGCATCACAACTCAATAAGTGTCGACCCATCTTGAGACACAACATCAAGCTAAGGTCTGGCCCCGCCTGACCCACACACAAATCATCACCTGTCATTGTAATCTCAATCAAAGTGGTATAGACCCTCTACTACCACAGCAATGAAGGATGCATCACACCACAAGCCACACTTAAAGTCTAACTCTAGACAACAGGGAAAACCCAACACACGGAAAGAAGTACACAACACACCAACACTCACCTTAATCATATCTGTCATTAACCTAACAAATAGAATATGATTCGCAAGTCCTCCCAGGACATTTAAAAGAAAGCATCCCCAAAACTCCCTTTTAAAAACACGTACTCATAAGAATCAGATAGCTCCCCGCCACCCCCCCCCCCCCCCCCCAATGATGTACCAACAACAAATCAGTCAAACCTAGACACCCAACACATAAATCTTTCGCCCTCGTGCAACCTCTGGCAGTATGGCCCATCTCACCACAATTGAAACATCTCAAAGGTGCCACCTGCCCCACAGGTGCAGCTACCCCTCTAGCTGGCTCCTGTTGATGAGTCCTGCGCCTCTTCTAGAACTCACCCTCATAATCCCTCACACTCTTAGTCCCTTGGACTAACCACATGAATTGCTCCCAGCCTCAAATCTCCTTAGCCAACGTCGACAAATGAGTGGCATCCACAACATTGACAACCTCCACAACAGGTGGAACGGGTAGCTCAACACTTGTTGTCTCAACCTCATTCTTGAATGTCTCTTCAATAGGAGGAGGAATCCTGCCCCTACCTCGAGCTCTACTCCTGCCTCTGGGTCTACCTCAACCCCTAGCTCTACCTCTTTGTGAATCCATCACCCAAGGAGCAAAACACACTTGATTAATACTTACAAAACCTCCAAACGCAAGCATAAGTCAAACAACATGACTTCAACAATCTAACAACTAAGCTCGTATGAAAGGATACAGTTTTCCACGAAAATAATCCTCATCACCCCACCAGAGTTCAATCCAGAGGTTCCCATGCCTCAAATGACTGCAACTCAAAGAAACAACACATAGGTTCACAACTTCACCAACAGAGCAAACCAATGCTCTAACAATTCTACACTCTAACTCACAACTAGCACTCCTACATACCCAGTGATTATATCAATACTGAAGAGCATCAGATGGGGATCCGCTGCAGACGGGCCATCACTCGGGTGGTATTGATTATCACCAAATATGTACCTTACGCTTTGATACCAAACTGTCACGCCCTTGATTTTCACACAAAAAAAAATCGATATATAAAATCCCATAATTATACATGCGTGAACGTTCAGTCGCCAATACAAAAATACCTGGAATCTTTTTCCCTTTAAACCAAGTACATACTGATGCCCTGAACCCTCAAAGTTAATATACACTCGCTCCATAGAGTTATATATTACACAAGCTTACGAATTAAATTGTCAACAACAAAATAAAACGTAAATGCTCCTCAGAGCTCACTACAAGCGGAAGTCTTAAAAACGGTAAAGTCACAAAATTGGCTTCCTACCGTAAAGTTGCTAGCTCGTTGCCTCAGTTTTCAGCCACGATTACCCTGACCTACAGGATTAACCCCTACACTATTTGAATGGTGTACCGGGTTGTCACACAACAAACCCGGTAAGCTTTTTCAAGCCCGTATGAGTACCTCAAACCACACACAACTCACGCTAATCACAAGAATAACTCACACGAATCACGAGATAACGCACACGAATCACTTTTAAATCAATAAACAAATCACGTTTCAAACAAGAAACAACTCACACAAATCACGGGATAAACCCACACGAATCACGAGATAAACTCACACGAATCACGTTTCAATCAAGAAACAAAGCACGGGATAAACCCATACAAACCATGAGATAAACTCACACGATTCACGTTTCAATCAAGAAACAAAGTACGGGATAAACCCACACAAATCACGAGATAAACTCACATGATTGACGTTTCAATCAAGAAACAAAGCAGGGGATAAACCCACACAAATCACATTTAAATCAATACACAAATCGCGTTTCAATCAAGAAACAAGGCACGGGATAAACTCACACAAATCACTTTTAAATCAATAAACAAATCGCGTTTCAATCAAGAAACAAAGCACGGGATAAACCCACACAAATCACGAGATAAACTCACACGATTCACGTTTCAATCAAGAAACAAAGCACGGGATAAACCCACACAAATCAAGTTTAAATCTATAAACAAATCGCGTTTCAATCAAGAAACAAAGCACGGAATATGCCCACACAAATCACGTTTAAATCAATAAACAAATCGCGTTTCAATCAAGAAACAAAGCACGGGATAAACGACACAAATCATGAGATAAACTCACACGATTCACGTTTCAATCAAGAAACAAAGCACGGGATAAACCCACACAAATCACGTTTAAATCAATAAACAAATCGCGTTTCAATCAAGAAACAAAGCACGACAGACAGACTAGAGCTCTAACTGATCGTATCCACAAACCCGGCCAAAGGCGTGAAGTCCCGATTTCCCACCCACAATCCTCAACTCGTAAGTCTTTGGATCCACGGTATAAATACCAAAACATTAAAGGAGTCACATAGGACCCAACATGCTACACGAATCTAAAATGAAAGATTCCCCGTAATTGATCCCTATCAATTACTCCCGGTACAAGACCCACATTTAAATAAACCACCCGCGAACTAAAATGTTCCACAAATACACAAATCTCAACGCTTTCAAAAACAAATCGAAATCAACATTTCCACAATCATTTGATTTCCAAAAGCCACAACCCAAAACAATAAAAAGCCTCATTTCATGAATATTATTTTCATAAATCCACAAACCCACCAAAGCATATATATTTCACATAAATATATATATATGTAGTCACCCACTCAGGAATGCCTACTAATATCAACTATAGTTTGTAGTTAAATCAATAGCTCTCAAAACAATAAAGGTAAGCCCGTTCGTGAATGAACTTCGTGAGATTACTCACCTCGAATTCCCGCTGCGTCTTCAATACAGAACAAAACAGCATAACCACCAACTACCCATCCAAGAATACTTCGTCAAGTACCTAAGGAAAGTACAGCCTTGATTCAGTAAATGAAACAAGGAATAACGTTAGAAACCCTAAATCGAACCAGAATTCCCAAAGTGACGCCCAAAGTCTCCGGAACCACTTCGGAGACCTCCCAAAGTCTCCAGAACACTTCCACGATCGATGTATCCAAACCACAAGTCCATCGGACGCACAGATTCTCACAGATAGAATAATTTCACCGATATGAAACGGTAAAAATCATAACAAATCCATACAAACTCCAAAATTTGCAAACCATATATCGAAATGCTCGTATCAATGAGTAGAACATATATGGTACCAGAAACAATCCCGTAGATGGCCAGAACACCACCGGAAAGCCAAAACTCAATATTTCACAAAACTTCCAACATCAAAGCTATTCATCTAAGCATGCTTGTGAATTTTCATAACTAGCTCGAAGTCAGAAAACAAGCATAAAGGATTGAAAACTACCTCACAACCCGTGGATTACTGTTCAATCCGAGTTGAACCAAATTTCACGTGAATCGATCCAAACAACCACCACAGATCAATCAAGGAGGCTCCTCTGAACTCACCCAAGGAAACTTGAAGCCCCGCCGTCGTCGGAGATCGGAGAACCGATCGGGTTAGACTGCACCAAAGTTTGCCGCCTTGCTGCACCGTCGCTGCTGCGAATCGATGCTAGAGGACACCACAGGGACAACCAGACGGAAGAGACGAACTGATCTGGAAAGTTTCGTCGCCGGAGATCGCCGGAGCTTGCAGGAAAAGCCGAGTCGGGTCACTCGCAAAGAAGAGAGAGAACAGAGCTTCTAATTTTCGGAAAAGGAAAAGTGAAAATATGAAAATAGTAAGTTTCCGAAAATGGAAACTACTATTTATAGAACTTTCCCAAAACTTCAAATGCTCATAACTTTCACATACAAACTTCGATTTCCGCATTCCATATGTCCAAGAACTCGTATCGACGCGCTCTACAACTTTCGTGAAGGAAGTTCTCGGAAAATTCCAACGTATAAAAAGTCAACCTTGAGCCCCTAGCCCCTCCTAAAGTCATACTTTTCAAATAATTAATTCGTCCGAAACACTTTCGCTCCGTCCACGAGCCACGAAACCGTCCAACAACCATAAATTAGATTCAGGGAATTCCTCGGAAAATAATTACGAATTTCCGAGGCATCATAGTAATCAATCTGTACTCTGCTTATTACAACTTAAACACTCATTAAGTTAGACATTAGAGGATCTTTTGCACGTATCCCCCTCTTCTAACATGGCTTGCCAACATCATCCAAATTCCAAGGACAAAACTAGGAACGACCTCTTGACCAAGAAGAAGCCTTCACTCTTGCTCCAGTTAGCAAAGTATGTGAGGAGATCTTCTACCAAACTTTTCCATACCTATAGATGTACTTACATGCATAAATAGAACATAAAAGGTGGTAGTCGTGCGAAACGGCCATAATAACTTAGGGTGAGCAAAAAAAAAAACCCAAAAAATAGAAAAATCCAATAAGATCGGTTTTTGAAAAAAAAAAAAATTATATATAAAAAAAGGCTCGTTCGGCCGAACCGCTGCAGACTAGGTTTGGTCCAGGTTATGTATTTAAAAATATTTTAAATCCCGGTGGGTCCAAATTCCAAATTATTAATTTTTTATTTTATTTTAGCTGCGGTCTTCAGACTCTTCTTTCTTGTTTCTTCCAATTCGAGAGAGAGTCGAGCCTACTTTCTTCCTTAGGTTCCTCTTCTCTCCTAGTGGAAAGGCAGTGACTCCATACCCACAATCCTAGTTCCTCTTCTTCTTTCTGGATTCGAAACCAGTTGAGATTCCGACGGTGAACGGCACCGTTGAGGTTTTAAGAGCTACTACTGGGAGGTCCTTTCGGAGATTGACATTCTAAACCTCACTGTCTCTCACCTCTGCTTCACCACTCTCACTACCACCCCCTCATCTCTCTCGATCACTTGCTTCCCCATCCACCATAACCGCCTTTACTTCACCACCGGTGGGAAATCAACGTTTATGAAATCGGCCGACTTTTCCCATCTCGTTCAACGTTCATGATCGAGCTCGAAAAACCAGACATCCTAGCACAAAAAAACTCAGTCCGGGTTAAGTCGGGACATGAAATTCTAGGGGTCATCATTTGGCCCTTCGGCCCTAAGCCCGGCCCTTCTTAGGGCCGAAGCCCTACCCGCCGGCCCGATCGTTTCTCAAATAGTGTAGGGTATGGGTCTTGCAAATGGAGCCCGACCCGCGACCCTTTAAGCCCGCCCAATTAAGCCCTAATTATTTTCTATTTTTTAAATATGTTTTTTTTTTTCTATAACATACAACTTATCTCTTTCTTTGTAATTGATTTCCTAAGCTTTATTTTCTTTGTTAAACAACAATTAATTTGGGAGATAGTTAATTGAAATAACCACCTTAACTAATTTAATAATGTTATAAGTTAATTCCATATATATATATATTATATATATATATTAATATTAAATATGATCAACAAAAAACAATGAGTCTGTATTACCCATATAACTATTGAGCCACATTTTGAGGAAAAAAAAATAAAAATAATGTAATTCTTTTTGTTAAACAAAATAAGGCCCTTTGGGCCCATTTTGGCCCTATTTGTAAGGCCTACCCAACCCGGCCCTTTTGGCCCTACCAGTTCTGGCCTTTCGGGCGGGTAAGGGTTAGCATATTTAAGCCTCGGCCTGACCCTACCGGCCTTAAATTTTGTTGACTTTGATTAGGCCCAGCTCGGCCCGACTCTAGCCCGACCCATAAAGTTTCGAGTCGAGTCCGGTTCCTGAGAAATAGCACTCAGGCCTGGCCCATGCCCAGCCCTATTAAATGGTGACCCACATCATTCAGACTTCTATCCATTGATTTTTTTTTTCTTTATCAAAACATATCCCATGCAAATGTACATAACGACATTATTACAGCGTCAACTTGATTTGCCAAAGTATTAAGTATATTTGTCATTTTATTAGGATATATATATATATATATATATTAATATAAAAGTAATCCATATATAGTAGATTTTTTTTTTTTTTTGAGAATGAATGAATCATTTATTAAAAGAAAGCCAAACTACAAAACATGGGATTGATCGGTGGTAGACGCAACGTCCCCATTCTCCTCCCGACTACCTAAACCAATTACGGGTCCGTCACTAACAATGACATCCATGAGCCAAGAGGGCCCAACCCCTAACCAACTATGTCGCCCATTATCACGAGCTACAAATCCCGCTACTACATGAGCTGCCCCATTTACCACCCTTGGCACAAAATGAATACCTTGAATGCCCATAAACCCCAACAGGAATCTAATTCTATCCACCAGTAATCCTTCATTTGCAAGACATTCATCAATACCATTAACCAAATGCACGGCCTCAAGGCAATCAGTTTCAATAATCAAACCCCTCCATCCTTGACCGTTACACCACTCTAAACCCTTCAAAATGGCCATCAATTCCGCAGCCCGAGGTTGCAATCTATACAGGAGTCTTTCACCCATAGCACCCACCAGATAGCCCCTATAATCTCTGCACACCACACCTACACCAACTTGACTTCCATTCTGTAGAACAACAGCATCACAATTCAACTTCACATGGTCTATAGAAGGTGGCATCCAATGACTAGGCACTGTAATACTACCAACACATGATCCACTTTGATTAAGACCTTGTACTTGCAAAATACCAGCCCATGTCGCTGCCCCCATTTCATAAATCAGCTCTGGAGGCCTAGGTTGCACTCCAAATTGTACTGTATTTCTCTCTTTCCAATTACACTATAATAACACCACCAAAAAACCCAACTCATCCACCGTTAAGAACTTTCTAGCATCTTCCATAAAATTAAAGAAAGAACTCCACGTACCTTGGCCCAACTTTGAGTAGAAGTTCGCCTTTTCCAACACCGCAATACAAAGTGGACATTGATATATTGCGTGTAAAGGAGATTCTTGAGCTTGCTGGCACCTTGAACACGTTGAATCCATTACCAATCTCCTCGAATATAACGAACTCTTACAAGGAAGACACCCAGAGGCACATCTCCAAAGAAAATGGGACATCTTTGGAGGGACTTTAATCTTCCAAAGCTGCCTCCAAAACTCTGAATTCGTAGGATTACCACTACCAGACCCCCGTTGCATCCTACCCTCTTTTAACGCTAGCCAATAGCCCTCTTTACAAGAATTTTCCATTTCAGTTTTGATTCCATATTAACTGATCACACTACCATTACAACTCAATGGATCAACAACAACAATGGTACCAAAATTACATCCACCT
This sequence comes from Rosa lucieae, assembly GCA_024704745.1. Classification (NCBI taxonomy): domain Eukaryota; kingdom Viridiplantae; phylum Streptophyta; class Magnoliopsida; order Rosales; family Rosaceae; genus Rosa; species Rosa lucieae. The sequence continues at coordinate 14,206,905 of CM045495.1, read as the reverse complement.
CTTGCGACGTACCAATCTGATTTAGAAGAGTAATATTCCACTCTCCAAGCTGTAATTAACTCTGACACCCCCATAGCCATGTCCAGACCATCCTTGTACGTAACCCGAAATCCTTCCAAACCAGGTACCCCGGATCAAGGAAAACCTTAATATTACTTTACCTTTCCAACTCACTCTCATCGCAGCGCTTGCTGAGCAGCTCTCTCCCCCACATAACAGCGCGCCAGATGGATGAAGGGTTTTTACCCACCTCAGCCTCCAGAAAAGTACCCTTGGTAAAATATCGGGCTTTTAACATCCTTCCCAAAAGAGATTCAGCTCCCCTTAACAACCTCCACCCTTGCTTTGCCACAAGGGCTTTATTAAACTGTTGAATGTCTCTAAATCCCAGACCCCCTTCATTTTTTGACCAACACAATTTATCCCAACTCTTCCAATGAATTCCTCTCCCATTTGGTTTCCCCCACCAGAATCTTGCAATGTGTTTAGTTATTTCTTCACACGTACCAATAGGCAACTGAAAAACACTCATCGTATAGGAAGGAATAGACTGAGCCACGGCCTTAATAAGGATCTCTTTCCCACCTTTCGATAAAATTTTCCCATCCCAACCTTGAACTCGCTTCCAAACCCGATCTGCCAAGCCTCGAAAAGTCCCCTTCTTATTCCTCCCAGTGACCGTTGGGAGTCCCAAATATTTTTCATGGCATGGCACAACTTTCATATCCAGAATAGCACAACATTCTTCCTTCGTAGCTCGGTTGGTTTTGGGGCTAAAGCAAACAGCAGACTTTTCAGTACTAATTTTTTGACCCGAAGCCGTCTCATATCTCGCAATAATCTCTATTAATTTACTACAGTCCCCCGCTGAAGCATCACAGAATAACAAACTATCATCTGCAAAAAATAGATGGGACACACAAGGAGCCCCTCATGCTATAGCAACACCATGCAACTGATCCTCCGAAACAGCTCTCCGCAATAGTGATGAAAATCCTTCAGCAACCATTAAAAACAAATATGGCGAGATTGGATCCCCTTGCCTTATTCCCCTCGTAGGCCTCACTTTCCCAAAAGGCTTCCCCTGAAGAAGAATAGAATAATTGACAGATTGAACAAAGGACATTATCAACTCCACGAACCTCCCAGGAAAACCCAGAGCCTCCATCATCCTCCGCCAAAAATTCCATTCTACTCGATCATCCGCCTTGGCCATATCCAATTTCACAGCCACCTTTTGCCTACTTTTCTTACCACGACGCTTTAAATTGTGAATGATTTCAAATGCGGCGATAACATTGTCATGGATTGATCTATTTGGAAAAAATGCACTCTGGAATTCAGATATCACTGTCAGTAAAACTTTCTTCAACCTGTTAGCCAAAACCTTCGACACAAGTTTGTAAATTACATTGCATAAACTGATCGGCCGAAATTCAGTCACCTTCTTAGGACTATCAGTCTTCGGGATTAATGCAATCAATGTATGATTGAGCTCTCCAACATTACCTTCTCCATTCAGAATATCCAAGCATTTTGATACCACATCAGGGCCAACCACGTCCCAATATTTTTGGTAAAAAATGGGAGGCATTCCATCTGGCCCCGGAGATTTCGTAGCCCCCATATATAGTAGAGTTTAGATAAATGCAGTGGCGGAACTATATAGGGGCGGGAGATGGCCCGGGCCCCCCCCCCCCCCCCCCGCCGCCAAAACTTTTAAAGATGTTGGTTGATTATCTGTAATTGGCTGTGGGTTTATTAGATTGAGACCATAATCATGTATTCCCCCCCCCCCCCCCCCCCCCCCCCCCCCCCCCCCCAGCTACTCAGCCATGCATGAAAGCAATAATAAATAATATATATTCACACTATAATTATTTAACCTATTAATAAATGCTTGTGAAGAATAAAAGAAGACATATAAACGAAAATCGTAAAAGAAAGCATTAATACTTATCTTAAAATATCAAAGCTTATTTAATACGGCAAATATATCATATGTTAAATTATTTTTTATAGTATTTTTTTTTTGTTAAAAATATTTAGTCATTTTTCGGCCCCCTCAAATATAACTTTCTAGTTCCGCCACTGGATAAATGTAGTATAAATAGTGCCTTAAACTAGTGAGGGGTGAAGAATTAGTTACTATTATGTTAGCTCACGAGTTTAGTACAACATCAATGGGTGATGTTACTCCCCTAGTTGAGGAAACCTTGGTTTCTTCTATCTCTGCTTCAGTGGAAAAGATTGACTAGGTAACTAGAAGCTTCTGTGACTTTTCAGAGTTCTAAATTTCCTTATATTGACTTCATTCTAAAATGTGGCGGATCATTGTACTATTTGCTTAATTGTATAATAAATGACATTTAAAAAAAAAATTAGGATAACAAAAAAAATGTAGAATACTTTGTTGTAGTAATTAAACGACTAAATACTTGTTACTCGCTGTATTTTTCTCCATAAAACAGTTCAGTCCAAATTTTTTAAATTAAACAAGTTAGTCCTTATTCTCTCTAATTTTCACACAATAGGTCCAAAATGACTACTTTACCCCTCATTTTTTATTTTTCTCTCTCTTTTTTTATTTGTTTTTTCTTCTTCTTCTTCTTCTTCTTCTCTCTCTCTCTCTCTCTCTCTCTACCGAGCCACCCTCTGCCGCCTTTGCACCTCCTGCTTCTTCAGCCTCCACCCGGTCAAATTCTGCCCTATCTTCTTCCTCTTCCAGGACCTCCAGAGGCATAGTCCCGGCTGCACCTCGAGAAGCACCACCACTCGTTGTTCTCCTTTAGCGCAACAAAATAGATACAAACCTAAAAAGAACAACCAGAATCCATCAAACAAAACTTCAAACTTTCAAATTCACATGATTATATAAACAATTACGAGACCCTAAAACCCAGATCCATGAATTGGAACCAAGATCCAATCACGAAAGCAATACACCCATTCAAATTCATCATCTGGGTATTCAATTTTGCCTCCTTTCACACATTACCAACCCCCAATTTCACTAGCTCGCTATTCCCGAACTTCCTCTTGTTCTTCTTCTTCTTCTTCAGGAATCTCACATACTCATCCCCATCCACCTCTTCAACCTTGACGGCCTTGGGCTGTTCCTTAGTGACGAAGAAGGGGGAGCGAGGCCTCTTTTGGCGGCGGTGCGAGTAGACGTAGAGGAGTCACTGGCAGTGTTTCAAAGAAAATGCCATGGAAAGAGAGAAATCAAGAAAAAAAAATATATATATATATAAAAAAGAGCTGAGAGAGAGAAGTAGAAAAACTAAATTTAAAAAAATATAATAAAATAATAAAAAAAGAAAGTGAGGGGTAAAATAGTCATTTTGGACCTAATGTGTGAAAATTAGAGAGAATAAGGACTAACCTATTTAATTTAGGAACCGTGACCACTTATCCAATTTTAGCCTAAAAATTGCCCACACTTACTCTACTGAGAGTCTTTTAACCCCATTTACCAAATTTAATATTTGATGACAGTTTTGCCCTTAAATCAATTAATTAATTACATGTACATCTCCTTGTCTCTCTCCACTCTCCCCGATCTGCTATTTCTCTCTCTTCCCCCATTCTCCGATCTCTCTCTCTCCCCTATCTGCTATTTCTCTCTCATCCCACATTCTCTGACCTCTCTCTCTCTCCCCGATCTGCTCTTTCTCTCTCATCCCCCATTCTCCGACCTCTCTCTCTCTCCCCGATCTGCTCTTTCTCTCTCATCCCCATTCTCCCCTCTCTCTCTCTCTCCCCCCGATCTGCTCTTTCTCTCTCATCCCCCATTCTCCGACCTCTCTCTCTCTCTCTCCCCGATCTGCTATTTCTCTCTCATCCCCATTCTCCTCTCTCTCTCTCTCCTCGATTTTCTCTTTCTCTCTCATCCCCCATTCTCCTACCTCTCTCTCCCCGATATGCTTTCTCTCTCTCTCTCTCTCTCAAACATGGCTTCTCCTAAAAGAGCCCATCATCATCTTCAAAACCAGAGCGTCGGCATTCCGGCACGGCGTTGGTAGTCCGACCCTCCTCCCCTCGCTTCCCTCCTAGCGGCACCCCCACCTCGGGTGCCCAGCGCCGCATCGGGATAGCGCCATATCTGAGCAGCAGGTGTCGCGGAGCTGGTTGCTGAGCCTGCCTCACACTCCGGTGGGTGCCCAGAGCGCTTTTTTTTTTGGTATACTGTGAGCTTCCGGATGGGGAAGGGAAAAAAAGAAAAAAAAAATGAACATGTACGAACATAATTGTAGTGTATTCATTTTGGTTTTGGGAGTTTATGCAATTCAATTGAGGGGAATAATATGACTATTGGAGGGCAATAATAAGATTATTGGAAGGCAATAATAAGATTATTGGAATGCAATAATAAGATTACTGAGGGGCAATAAAATATTTATTGGAGCAATAATAAGATTATTGGGGGGCAATAAGAAAATTATTTATTTGGATAAACCTCCGAAAGCTTTCAAAATTCAAAGCATCTTCATTTTTCACTAATTATTGATCCTCAATAAACTTGTTATTGGGGAGCAATAATACGTTTATTGGGAGACAATAATATGATTATTGGGGGGCAATAATATGATTACTGGGTATTATTGGGGGGTAATAAAATCAGACTCCGGAATCCGGTTATCGGTCCGGTAGCCTGATCCAGGATTCCGGTCACCGGTTGCCGGAGTCAGTCCCCGGCCTGCCACTGGTCACCGGAGTCCGGTAAGGTCTCCGATGACTTCTCTCACTAAGTGATAAAGAAGGAGAGGGCAAAATTGTCCCAAAAATAAATAAAAAAGAATTAAAAAAAATACTTAATTGGGTATTAGGTAAATAATCTCTTAGAGTGTTTGGGTAAATGGGCAATCTCTTAGAGTGTTTGGGTAAATGGACAATTTTTAAGCTAAAATTGGGTAAATGATCATTTCCCCTTTAATTAAAAATTTTTGAACTGAACTGTTTTATGGAAAAAAGTACAGGGAGTAACAAGTATTTAGTCTTAAATGTAGTAGCGTTTAGGTTTTTAAGTTTGAGACGCTAGGAAACATGCTCTCTTATCTTACTCTAGAAAAAGAAATATCTCGACCGCGGCTAGCTCTGGTTGATAGCGATCTTGTACCTTCGACGGCAAAAGGTGTCAATCCACCTCTCTCTCGTTGGCTTCTTAGTGGTGACAATGGCTTCGCTCGATGGTGCCCCTTGCTAATAGGCTGCTGCCTTTTTCTTTGTATTACAACTATTGCTTGTGGTGGCCATACTGGCATTTATGGAGTCGATCTATGTACGGTTGGATCGATGTGGGCTCTATGAGACCTTGGTTTCTCTGAGAGAGAATGTGACAGGACCTACCCCGGTTTTTCATGAAAAGATTGACTGATCAAGAAAGGAAAATATGGCTATGGTAAAAAATTTACATGTTTTCGTCATCATTTCGATCTCAATCTACGTGGCCAACCCTGAACTGGAAATACTATCAAACTAAAACACTCGTAACCACTCCCTCGCAATTTCATTTCTCAATCTGTCAGCACTCACTCTCATGAGGGCAAAATAAAACATTCGGGATGCTTATCTCCCTGTGATCTGGTTCCCCTTAGGGAACCATAAGCGTATATTGGGTTGACCCCTTTGACCAATATGAAAAACATAGCTGACCGGTTAATTATCTTTTTTTTACACAGTACCTATTAATATGCGTTAAATACATGGGTAATACCAAATCTATCAATTTCCAATTTTGATTACTTGGTCCGTATATGCCTACCAATGTTGTCTAACATGTTTATTGGTTGTAGGGAAAAGCATACCTTCCAAAATGAACAAGGTGGAGGAAATAAAATTAAGCAAATTCAACCGGTGATCAAGGTTGAAAAATATGGCTATGGTAACAAATTTGCATGTTTTTGTCATCATTTTGGCCTCAAACCACCTTGTCAACCCTAACTCTAAATACACATCAAACTATGTAACTAATCCCTCCCAACTTTGTTTCTCGATCCGTCAACGCTCACACACTCATGGGGACGAGTGTATCAACCCATGTAAAAAATTTGGGATGTTTAACTCCCCCTGATTCAACTCCCCTCAGGAAAGCTTAAGCGCATATCGAGTTGACCATTTTGTCAACTATGAAAATGAAGGTTGGCCGGGTTAATGTTTTTACATGGTGCCTATTTATACATGTTAAATACATGGCTAATGTTAAATCTATCAATATTTAATTTTGGGTTTGCAGATCACTAGATATATCTTTTTTTTTTTTTTTGAATAAGGGAATGATCTTTATCGCAACTGAAATTAGCCAATATGGTCTTTGGCCAGTACATCAAGAATACAAGCTGGGGGATCATTAGTCCATACAACATTACAATGATCATCAAAAGCTAAACTGGCTAGCCTATGTGCAACCTTGTTGCACGACCTAGGAGCAAAATAGATTTTGATATCTGGCCTAGTATTCAAAAGAGCCCGAATGTCTTCAATTATAGCTGCATAAGGCAACAGATCATATCTGGGGTTCTAAATGTCTGTTGTGGCTTCGAGACAATCTGTCTCAACCATTACAGATTGCCCAGGATAAGTAGAGTGTAGTTTCAACCCTTCCTTAATAGCGAGAAGTTTCACCTGTTTGGCATGCTCCACATACTGGATTGGACAAGTGATGGCAGCCTTGAAATTACCTTGAGTATCCCTTAGTATTCCTCCGAGGCCACCTCGAATTTGCTGTGGTACAAAGCTTCCATCCACATTGACTTTCCAGTGACCTTCATTATTAGGTGACCACGTACATCCTCGCCGGCGAGCTATAGCTACAGGCACAGGTTGCCTGGCCTTGCAGAATTCCTCATGCCACGATAGAGCAGCAAACATGAATTCCGTAGGTGGTTGAGCTGTTCCATGCCAAAACATGTTATTTTGATTGCGCCACATTGCCCAGATTCCCATGAGAAGCTTATCGAACATTTCTTGTTGAAGGGTTAGAGCCTCGTCCAACATCCATATCTTAAAGTCCATGTGATGTTCAATATACTATTGAAAATTAAAGGGAGGTGCTGTCAGAATGGCTTGTGCAGTAGAATAAATGTGCTCTATCTTCATACCTTGCAAAACAGAGAAAACAATTGGTGTCCCCCATGTAAACTTTGCGAAGTAGTGAAGCTTTCGTAGGCAACAAGTCATTACAGGCTCGCCATGCATTGATACGAACTTTTCCTGGAACCTTTGCTTCCAAATTTTCTTCCACAAAGTCTTGAATGAGTCCCCATTGGAAGTTGACACAAGCGTTGGGCTGAGTACATGATCTTGAGCAATCCAATACGCCGTTTTGACATTGAAAAAGCCCTTTTTCTCAGGCTTCCAATACATTCGGTCTGCAATTGTTCTTCTACTCAATGGAATGCAAAGTATTCTCTCAGCAATATCATTTGGAAATAGTGAATGCACAATATCATGTTTCCAAGTTGTGGTAAGCACATCAATTAGTTCAGAAACTTTCTCAAACCTGGAATGTGCTGGTTTTTGAATTCGATATTAAGGACATTTAGGGATCCACTTGTCATCCCATATATGGACTAACCTACCATCTCCGATACGCCAGTGAACACCAGCCTGCAATACTAGCCTCCCTTGCACAATACTTCTCCAAGAGAATGAAGGAGCGTCTCCTAATTCAGCCTCCCAAAAAGATGTGTTCGGATAATATCTAGCTTTGTATAGTCTAGCAATCAGAGATGATGGATTTGAAACTAATCGCCATCCTTGCCTTGCTAACATAGCTAGATTGTAAGCATAAATATTCTTGAACCCCATGCCACCTTCAGCTTTAGTAAGACGTAATTTCTCCCAACTTCTCCAATGAATTTTTTTTTCTCATCTGTGTCTCCCCAGAAGAAATAGACACACAATTGATGGATATCATCACACAATCCTTTAGGTAAAAGGTAGCAATTCATTCCATATAAAGGCATTGTTTGAGCAACCGCTTTGATAAGAGTTTCCTTACCAGCAATGCTAAGAATCTTTGATTTCCAAATAATAAGCTTCTTGGACAATTTCTCCTTGATGTACTCAAAATTGGCAGTCTTTGATCTACCTACTCTTAGAGGAAGTCCCAGATAGCGATCATGCTCCTGAACACATGTCACATTTAAAATAGAAGCCAATTCATGTTGCTTACTTGAGTGGACATTCTTGTTAACACAACACTGCTTTTCTAGAAATTCACTTTTTGTCCGGAAGCTTTTTCATAAATATTTAGCAAGCATCGAAATTGTGTGCATTCCTCTGCATTTGCTGCTCCAAATAGAAAGGAATCATCTGTAAAAAACAAATGGTGCAGAGTGGGTGCCCGTGGACACATTTTGAGCCCAGAAATCATATTGGACTCCACAGCCTTTGATATAAGAGCAGAAAGCCCTTCTGCACATAGGATGAACAGGTATGGTGACAAAGGATCACATTGCTTGATTCCCCTAGATGGAGAGATAACAGGAGATGGCTCACCCTGAATTAACAGAGAATAATGCACTGAGGTCACACAATTCATAATTACTTGAATCCAGTGAGGTAGAAAACCCAACTTGGTAAGCATGGCTTGGAGAAAATTCCATTCAAGTCTGTCATAAGCTTTGCTAATAGCTAGCTTCAAAGAAAAGAAACCTGCCTCTTGATTCCGGAGCTTATACATAAAATGTGCTACCTAGCACACTTCGGGATGGATTTTTGTGAAGAAGGTACAGGATGGTTATTACATAAGGCATGAGGCTAATGAGGTTCATACCTCTAACACTCATCTTTCCATTGATTCTTCTCCTCCGGTTGTAAGTTTGACTTCTATTGAGTTGAAGCTCCTTCCCTCACACTTGAAGTATGTATATATTGATGATGCATGCACTTTGCCTCTCATTATCTCTTCAAGTTTGTCACAAGAACAAGAGTCCATGCTTCTTGACTTTCTTTGGAGGCATAACGGTGCTTTTGGGTGGAAGATTATTGACATCAAGGGGTTGAGCCCCATCTTTGCATGCACATATTCACATGGAAGATGAAGCAAGACTAATGAGGGAACTTCAAAGAAGATTGAACCCCAATATGTTAGAAGTAGTGAAGAAGGAGATCATTAAGCTCCTTGATAATGGGGTTATCTATTCTATTTCTGATTCTAAATGGGTCTCTCCAATACAAGTGGTGCCTAAGAAAGGGGGAATGACGGTGGTAGAAAATGAGAAGGGTGAGATGGTTTCACAAAGAGTTGCAAACACTTGGAGGGTTTGCATCGATTACCGCAAGTTGAATGCCGCCACAAGAAAGGACCATTTCCCACTCCCTTTCATCGATCAAATGTTGGAGAGGCTTGCGGGACATGCATACTATTGTTTTCTCGATAGCTATTGCCGATATAATCAAGTCCCTATCGCCCCCGATGACCAAGAAAGGACGACTTTTACTTGTCTGTATGGCACTTTTGCTTACCGAAGAATGTCATTTGGGTTATGCAATGCACCAGCCACATTCCAAAGGTGTATGATGGCGATCTTTAGTGACATGGTGGAGCGGTTTCTTGAAGTATTCATGGATGATTTCTCGATCTTTGGTGACTCTTTTGATGCTTGCCTACACCATCTCTCTCTAGTGCTTCAAATATGTGAAGATACAAACCTCGTGCTCAATTGGGAGAAGTGTTACTTCATGGTTCAAGAAGGTATTGTGCTTAGTCATGTGGTTTCTTCTAGAGGGATTGAAGTGGATAAAGCCAAGGTTGAGATTATTGAGAGATTGCCTCCACCCACATGTGTCAAAGCCGTGAGAAGCTTCTTAGGCCATGCCGGTTTCTATAGGAGGTTCATCAAGGACTTCTCAAAGATAACTAAGCCTCTATATGACCTTCTTGCTAAGGATGCTCCTTTCATATTTGATGATTCTTGCCTTATTGCCTTTGAGAAGATCAAAGAGTTGCTCACCAATGCACCTATCATTTGTGTGCCGAATCGGTCACTTCCATTTGAGCTTATGTGTGATGCTAGTGATTTTGCTTTGGGTCCGTTTTGGGTCAAAGAAGAGACAAGCTTCTTCATGCCATTTATTATGCAAGCCACACTCTTAATGATACTCAAGTGAACTATACTGCTACCGAGAATGAGTTATTGGCTATTGTGTTTGCGTTGGAGAAATTTAGGAGTTACTTACTCGGTTATAAAGTGATCGTGCACACGGACCATAGTGCTTTGAAATAATTGTTGTCCAAGAATGATGCAAAGCCTCAGCTGATAAGGTAGATTCTAATTCTTCAAGAGTTTGACTTGAAAATTGTGGACAAGCCTGGCAAGGTGAATTTGATTGCTGATCATCTCTCTAGACTTACTTGTGGAAGTGGCAATGAGGTACCTTTAGTTGATTCTTTTCCGAATGAGAAATTTCTTTCCATTCAAGCAAAATAGCTTCCTTGGTATGCATCTATTGTGAATTATTTACCTAGTGGTGGCAAGTCAATTCCTCAAAACTTTGATTTTCATGCAAGAAAGAGACTACAAAAGGAAGCAAGACACTACTATTGGGAAGATCCTTACATTTTCAAGCAATGTAAAGACCAACTTGTGGGAAGATCCTTACATTTTCAAAGTGTTGTTTCTTTTTGCCATAGATGTGGTGGCCATCATGGAGGAAAAAGGACGACACAAAAGGTGCTCACTTGTAGATTTTGGTGGACTTCCCTATTTAAAGATGCTCATGAGTATGTGTCTTTGTGTGATCGATGTCAACGAGTTGGGAATCTCTCATCAAGGGACCAAATGCCTTTGAACAATATTTTTGAAGTTGAGTTGTTTGATGTTTGGGGCATTGACTTCATGGGTCCATTTCCTTGCTCCAGTGGCAACTCATACATTCTAGTAGCGGTGGATCATGTTAGCAAGTGGGTGGAGGCCGAAGCCACAAGAACTAACGATCACAAGGTGGTATTAAAGTTTCTTAAAGAGCATATCTTCACAAGATTTGGCACACCTAGAGCTATCATTAGCGATGGAGGCACTCATTTTGTGAACAAACCCTTTGCGGCACTATTGAAGAAGTATGGAGTCAAGCACAAAATATCCACTCCTTACCACTCTCAAACAAGCGGTCAAGTCGAGATCTCTAACCGTGAGATAAAGGGGATTCTGAGAAAGTAGTGTCCATAACAAGGAAGCATTGGGCTAACAAATTGGATGATACCTTGTGGGCCTATTGAACTTCTTTCAAGACTCCTATTGGTATGTCTCCTTATCGTCTTGTTTATGGGAAAGCATGCCATTTACCAGTTGAATTAGAGCACAAGGCATATTGGGCTATCAAGTTTCTAAATTTTGAGATGAATAAGTGTGGTGAGAAGAGAAAGCTTGATCTTTGTGAGCTAGATGAAATTAGAATGGAGACTTATGAGAATGCAAAGTTGTACAAAGAAAGAACAAAAGCCTTCCATGACCAAAATCTCAAGACTAAGCACTTGGAAGTGGGTCAATTAGTCCTTCTCTACAACTCAAGATTGAAATGGTTTCTGGGCAAGCTAAGATCAAGATGGATTGGACCATTTGAGCTCATTGAAGTTTTTCCACATGGAGCGGTGACTTTGAAGAACTTGAGGAATGGTGATACCTTTAAGGTGAATGGGCATCGAGTTAAGCCCTACTTGGGAGGTGCACCTAAGGATACTCATGAGAAGGTGAAGTTCTTTGCGGATCCTCCATCCATTTGAGGAAGCACTATGGACCTTGTTAATGTCCTTAAACTTAAACCTGGATTGCAGACTCCAAAATGAAGACAAAATAAACTAAGATGAAGCTTGAGAGTTTGGAAGGGTGAAGTGGCCGAGAGCATGGCTAGTGTGCTCAAGTCTAAGTGTGAGGCTCCAAGTTCCTTTGGTTCTATATGCATGGAGCTTAATGGATGGCAAGTGCCTAACTTGGCCTTGTTTGGTTATCACCTATTTGCATTATGAAGCTAAAACAGGGATCGTCAAAGAGTTTGCACTTTATAATCTCTCACTTTTATCTTTTCTAAGCATGATTAGTTGTGTTTGTGTGTTTTTATGTTAATAAATTTGTGGCTTCAAGAGGTTTGGATAGATATTTCACCCTTGGTCAAAGGATAAGACATAAAAGATTTAGCTTTTATTGAAAGGATTATCCAAAGTTCAAGTGTGAGGTGTCTACCCTTATTCTCTTGCCATGTAGTTAGTTTAATTGTTTTGATGATAGTCTTGGCCGTTGATGATGCATGCTCCCTAAAATGTTGATAGGATCTTAATAGCTTCATTATACATTAAAGACTATGTGATGTTTTAAGTGTGAGGTGCTTGTTAAGCCAATGTTCAGTTTGTTAATAAATTATGTTGATTAGCATTAGGAAGTTTTTATTTGGTCCTATGCTTTGCACATGATTCACAATTGTTCATAACGGCACATTGAGGACAATGTGTGATTTAAGTGTGAGGTGGTAAGCCTAAGTAATAACATTCCTTATCCTTTTCTTCATTTGTTACCCTTATTGAAAAATCCATAAAAATTGAAAAACATTTTGGCTTGCTTGTGTGATTCCTAAACCGAAATGACCCCCGAGGATGAGACCGAACTTATGTCTAATTGGTTTGATTGATTTTGAGCATGTTTAGCGATTGAAGATCAATGCTTATTTAATAAATGAATTTGGCATTTTGTGCTCACATGCATTTAAACTCATATTGCCTATGTCATTTTAGATGCATTCATATGGGAAAGATGAGGACTAAATTTGTTGGAACTATCTATGTCTAATTATGTGAGCTTTTGAGCCTGAAAGAGTGCATACATAGTCAAAATGCACTAATTCTTTCATTGTGTGATCAATTCATTGTGCGTGTAATCTAGAACTTGCTCCAAATCTTTCGTGACTTTATATCAAGCATGAGTTGTTATTGGGGAAGACCAAGGCATTAGGAATCCACCATGGCCAAATAGCTTTTGTCCTTATTGTTAAAAATCCATTAGTTAGCCAATTTGAGCCTTTGTAAATATGTGTTAGCCTTTTCATTTCTTCACCACCACAAATGTCTACCTTTTAAAAACTTAAACACTTTTCCGACATTTCTAAGCCAAGTGGTAAGCAATGTGAGTCCTATTATTAGTTTGGTGCTTGTAAATGAGTTGGAGAATATTACAAAAGAATAAGTGTGAGGTGAGGTAGAGTATTGTGTGTGTGAGCTATGGGTTGTAGCCAAGAAAAGAAAAATGGTGACCCTAGAAACATGTTCAAAATATCAAAAGAATTATTCCAAGCCAATATGGACTTGGGTCACCAAAAGGAAAAAAGAATAGAAAATGAGAAAAAAAAAAAAGTGTTATGCAAAAATAGTGTGAGGTGAAAAAAAAATTACAAAAAGAGTGTTGGTTGTATAAAGGGGGAATAATAGTTTTTTGTACTCCTTTAGTTTTTGGGTTTGTGGAAAAGGAAAGGAAGGTTTTACAAATGAGAAAAATTTGGTAAGTGGTCCTGAACTATGGACCCCTACGAATTTCAGTACATCAATTTCCAAAACATAAACTTTGGTACATGAGGTTTCAAAACTGACCAGTAAGCATACACGACGTCATTGACGCCGTTAGTTTGGTGCCAACTGGTCGTATTTTAAGGGGTAAAACGGTCATTTCAAATTTTCTACTATGAGCACTCAGCCCTCTCTCTTCTCTTACTGTGGGCACCCAGCTCTCCATCTCTCTTACTCTGGGCACAATCTCTCTCTCTCTCTCTCTCTCTCGCTCGCTCACGTGCTTGCACAGTGCAGCGTGCAACCAACACCACCACCCTTTCAACATAGCGTCCTACCATCACAGCTGATGACAACCGCTAGTCCTCCCAGAACTAATCTAAAACTCTAAAAGAGTGGGCTCTTATGCTATTCTTCACACATAGTAAATCGAATCCAAATACCTCCACAGCTCACCAAGAGGTGTAGACCAGAAATACCTATTCGAAGGAAGTCAAAACTAAAGAATTAGACCCGAAGGATGTGATGTTGTCGCTGGAAAGCGATGAAAATACTCGATGACAGAGAAGTTGTAGGCTGGGTAAATGAGGTTGTGAGAAGCGGCCACCATTGCCACTATCGAATTTCTCGACGCCAAGCTTGGCGGTGTTTGGGTGTTAGGGCGATTGCCAATTTGATCTCGAAGAAGACGAACACCCCCAGATTTTATCCTCCTGGCGCTGACACAGCAACTCGAAGACCGCCGCCGAGTCGGACATGTTGCGAGAGTCCGAGTCGAACTCAGACCTCCGATTGTAGTTGGTGATGCCAATGGTGCAAAGCAAGCAGAGAGAAGAAAAGATATGGCATACCTGAGAGAAAGAAGATAGAAGGAAGAGATTGAAAATTGAAAGCTTAGAGATAATACAGAGAAAGTCAACATGAAAGGAGTGAGAAACATGTGGTAGAGGAACAACGCGAACGGGCTAGGCCTTGGGGCTCTTGTAGCAGCGGTGGTGGACACGGAGGAGAGGTCGTCAGAGGCCATTGGTAAGCTGTGGAGGTATTTGGATTCGGTGAGAGAGGTTGGGAGAGAGGGAGAGTCAGAGAGACAGAGAGAGTGTGAGAGAGAGGAAACCCATTGACAAATGAAAAATCAATTCTGCCCTTCATTATGTGAGTAATGGCATGCGGACTGACGGAGTTACTGACGCCGTGTACGTATATGAAATACATTTCATATTTGATGTACCAAAATTTATGTTTTGGAACTTGCTGTACTGAAATTCGTAGTGACCCTTACTTCGGGTACTATTCATGAATTTTTCCCTTTACAAATTAAGCACTTAGAGTCAAATGAAAAAGGAACTCAACAACAGAATTGCTTATTAGGAGGCTTAGAATTTGTAATCATCTTTCCCTTCATTTCTTTAACCCTCCACCTTAAGACCCATTACAACTTAAATAAAAGACCTTGTGATCCAAGAGAACTCTTGCAATGATCATGTGGAGAAATTAAAAATGGAAGAGCAAGCATATGGAAAGCATGTCAATTGAATTGCTTTTGAGTGCAAACACTAACCATTAAACACTTGAGTGAAAATGAGTGATATCCATGTGAGTTTGATGGTTAGACAAATACGGTTTAAGTTAATCCCACATGAATCATTTTTGGTGGCACACATGACATATGCATGAATATATTATGTTGAGCATGACTTTCCAAATCTAATTATTAGCTTTGCATTTCGAAAATTTGGTTTCTAAGGTTAGTCAATTGAAAGTCATTCTACTAAGTCATAGTTCTCTAATGGAAATGGTTAAATTCATCAAGGATGCAAGTGTGCCTATTAGTTAGTTTGTGCTAATTTATTTTATGTTTTTGCTTGAGGACAAGCAAAGTGTAAGTGTGAGGTGTTTTGTTAGGTCCATAATTACCTAGTAATTATTCCCCTAATCTTGCACTTTTTCTTAACCTTTGTGTTTATTTATATATATTTATTATGTTTTCCTTATTATGCTAGAAAATGATGGAGAATCTTGGAAATGCATTAAAAAGTCAATCTTAGCACATTCTCCGGCTAGGAGAAACCGAGGTAGGTAAGGAAGGAGGAGCAGCAGATGGACCAAATGAACTCCAAATTAGTTGAAACTTTCTAGATCCATTGTAGACATTCTAAGAATCATTTGTTATCAAAAGAGCTAGTTCGGAGTGAAAGGCCTACAAAATATCGGCCCAAATTTCTGACTAAAAGACGAAAACTGTAAAACCGGACCTGTATGGATTCCGTCAGCATTTTCGGGCAAACCACTGCCCAATAAGCTCTGAAATTTTTCATGGATGATCTACACTCATGGAGGAAAATTTAGTATGAGAAGTCCAGATTCCTAACTCTTGGTGTAGATTAAATTGAAGGAAGATAGGAGAAGAAAGTGCGCAAACGGACAAAAAACCGTGGTCAATGCCGGATTCCAGAAATTTCCGGCCGAGTTGGCCGACCGAGAACATGTGTGGAGGAAAGGAAAGAACTGATTAGGGTTAGAGACTTTAGGTGGGAAGACTTTAGGTCTAGGTTATTTTGAAATTCAAAAGTTGAAAGATGACAAGTGGTCCAATTCTTACACCTTACACCTTTGTCTCCAATTTATTACCTTGTTCCCCTACACATTGACCCTTCTACCCTTACTTTTTCTTCTTTACCAAAATGTCTATGGGCTTCCTAGGTCATTTCTATGTGGAGTCAAAAATTAGATCCACATTTTGTGCTTAAAAATTTGTCAATCACATCTAGCCCTTCATTCCATTTGATCTCCACCCTTGATTTGGATTGCCTTGGCCTTTAAATAGGCTCTTCTCTATTCCAAAACCGTGCACCCCCTTGGTTCTCTCATTTTGGAGCATCAAAATCTCTCTTTTCTTTAGTTTTATGTTAGTTTTTCATACTTTGTACATAGTTCTTTGAGTTTGTGTGAGAAATATGTGTGTAGGCACTTGGGTTTCACCAAAACCGAAGTTACTACACACTCTAAATCAATCACAACACTTGCTTTCACATATCCAAGCCCTTGTTTTTCTTTGTTCTTGAGCTTTGTCGATGTGTATGGTGTTTTGGGTTGTAAAACCGAAAATCTCATACCTTGAAGCAATTCTCTATCATTTGACATCTTTGAGAGCTAGGTGGGAGGTTGGGTAGTTCTTGTCTTTTCTCTTCCTTCTCTCTTTAATATGATGTTCATGGCTTGTATTTGGAATAATATGTGTTGTGAGTAGTTGGCTTTGAGGATAGGGCTCACTCTAGCCAAACTTATGTGCAAATTATGTAAATTTCCATATGTTTTGATAATTATGCATGTTTTGAATCTTTTGGCTACTATAATTTCATCTACTCTAAGTGTGTTTATAGATTTATTACCTAGAAGCATGCGTTAGGAAATTAATGAATCGGCAACATGAACTTGATAAACTCTTGATTCCGTGAGCATGTGTAGCTAAATAGGTGGTGGCTTAGCTTATTTCTAAGGGAAGAACTAAGTTGCTTGAATTTCTTACCTTCAATTAAAGCATGATGTTGTGAGTTTAGGTTCCGGAAGAATTTAGGCTCACGACACCATAGGCCATTTATGATCCGGAAGATTTGAATGGTACAAAGGTTGTGTAATTTAGCTTTGCTTCGGAAGAGATTGTTAAATCGCATGACTAGTTGGTTTCTTGGTAGCTTCATCAAAGCACTAAGGGGAAATTTATCAAAGCATATTATTAAATCAAATATCAGTTACATTTTGTGCATGAGTAAGGTTAGGTGCGATGCCTAAGTCTCTATTCTTCTCATTGATTTAGTCTCTACACTTTTATTTGTTTATTTTATTTTATGTAACTTAATTTTCTTTATCAAAATTAAAATCAACCAAGCTGATCACTACCACAATTGTTAATACCATCCTCATGATTTTTAGCTTCCAAAGGGCTAAGATTATGAACTTGTAAAAAGGTAGACTTGCATGTGTTTTTTAGGTTTATTTTCACGGTAATCTAGCTAGGCTAGGGTAGAGTTACTCAATCCCTTGGGTACGATACTCTTACTTTTTCCCTTTACTAAAACTTGACCTCCTAATCTTGGGAGTAGGAGACATCATACACCAAATTTGCACTTATTTTATACTCAATGATGTCTCCAACACCGCTCAGTGACATGGGCCCAGTGTGAGAGGACAGTGCCACCAGAGCGGCCCATTGTGATTGCAGGTTTGGAGCCTCAAGAACCACCGAGGCCTATCGCCGAGGGTGTCGCTCAGGGTCCTATCCTTTGGAAGAAGCGTCCAAACGATGTTGATGAAAGTGAGCAAGCGGACGACACAGTGCCGATTGGGGTGCGCCAACAGCAAAAGAAAGCGAGGCAGACTCCACAACAGAGACAGCCGCTGCTAGGGAGGTGCTGCTGAGCAGGTTGGATTTCTTCGCAACATAAGCAGAATTCCTGACTGATCCTGAGCGGGAGTTCCTCTTCCATCTTTGAGAGCGGCTTGGGTTTTGCGAGTTAGATGGGACTGTCCGCTCTACGGCTATTCAACAATCGCCGTTCAGCTTGGCATTTGGGCACTTTTCCGTTGGGCTACACAAGCTGTTTTTGGCTGCATCAAAGTGGTCGCCTGCGGAGCAGCAGCTGATGGATGAAATTGTGTGTCTTCGACGGGGGTTAGAGGAGACGTCCAAGAAACTGGCGGAGACTGAGGGCCTCTTTGCCAAGGCAGAAGTGAGCTTCCTGAACATGCGTGGGAAGCTAAATGTCACCATCAACAAAGATGTTGAGCGGAACAACTAGGTTGCACAACTAGAGCAAGAGATGGCTTTGCTTCAGGAGCAAGTGGGGGCCAAGACTCGGCGCGCTATTCTTCAGTGGGAGGTCACCACCAAGACCACGGAATTGAAGAAGTTGGAAACCGAGGTCGCCCGACTAGGAGCTAAGAGGGGTCTGGCGGACACCTCCTCTGTAGAGGCTTATAAGAGGTTTGTAGAGTTTAAGTACACCCTGACGGAGGCGGCCAAGGCCGGTGCCTTGGCCAACTTCGACATGCTGGACCAGAAAGGCGTCATTGACCTGAGCAAAGTGCCTCAGCCTGGTGGGTCGTCGAGCTAGCAGCAAGCTCCTGCCAATGGGCCGGCCACTAACCAGCCTGAGGGTGCACGTTCTGGTAGAGGTGAAAGTGGTGAGTGGCCGGTGGACGGTTCTCAGCTGACCCCTATGCCGACTCCTTCCGATCTGTCCCGGGCAGATTTGCTCGCGGCTTACACTCGGGCGGATGGTACTATGGTGACGCCAAGTCTTACCGCTCTTCGGTCCTATCAAACAAGCTGCCTGGTCGTCCAGCAATCACAGGATGACGGCGAGAATGTCCGCACCGCTCCAAGCAACCAGTGAAGACATTGCCGAAGCTCTCTGTTTTTTTTTTGTCGCTACCGCTGAGGTATTTTCAATATGTAACTTGACAATATTTTTGGGCGGGTAGTCCCGACCTGGATTTATAATGAAATGTCATTTCCTTTGAAATTTTCCAAGTGTGATGTTGCCACTGGAAAAATACTTGTGCTTGATGAATGTTAATGTACCGCTAGAGTTTTGACTTGAGCTTTTGTTAATCAATGAAACATTAAAGGAATTAAAATTGTTCCAAGTGCATGATGTAGCAAACGTTGTTGCCGTTGCCCATTAACTTTTGTGTTGTGGGGAATAATGGTTTGAATAATTCCTCGTTTAATTGATAGCTGAGAGATCAGCGTTTAATTGAGAGCTAAATATTGAACAAAAATTTAGCTAAGTCAAGATGCTCTTGGGTAGCGGCATGATTATTTGTAATAATACCGGAGGTGTTCGGTATTCCAAGGGTGGGTCGTTGTGACGCCATCCTCGTCCCTTAAGTAGAAGGTGCCGAGTCTGACGACTTCCACTATTTTGTATGGTCCTTCCCAAGTGGGACGAAGTGCCGTTGGCGGTGGAATGACTTCCTTCATTACCCAATCCCCAAGTTGGAGGTTCTGGGCTTTGACTCTGGCGTTATAGAAATGTGATACTCGTTGCTTGTGTTGCAAATTGTGCAAATGAGCCTTGTGGCACTTTTTCTCGAGGAGATCCTTGTCGAGGTTGATGCCTTCGTTGTTGGTCTCAGAGCAGTAGCCCTCTACCTTAGCGGTAGGTTGGGTGACTTCTATGGGTAGGACGGCCTCAGTCTCGAACATCATACAAACCGGTGTTTCACCGTTAGCGAATGTTGGGGTTGTCCTGATGGCCCACAGAACTTCTGGTAGTTTCTCCACCTATAGACCCTTGGCGTCGTTGAGTTTCTTTTTGAGCAGCTTTTTTATTATCTTGTTTGCTGCTTCAACTTGGCTTTGGTTTGGGGGTGAGCCACAAATGCAAAGATCATCGTAGTACCTAGATTAGCGGTGAAAGATATGATCTCCTTGTTGTTGAACTGTGCTCCGTTATTTGTGATGATGGTATTGGGGACCCCGTAGCGGCAATAGATGTTTTTCCAGAGGAAGTGGGTTACCTTGGCGGTAGTGATTGCCGTAAGCGGTTCCACTTCTATCCATATGCTATTGTAATAGATGGCAACAATGATATATTTGAACTGACCCCGAGTGGTTGGTCATTTGCCGGCCAGGTCAGGCCCCAAGTAGAGTGAATCCATGGGCCTATGATTATGGAAAGGGGTTCTGCCGAGGCATGAGGGAGGTCCGCGTACTGTTGACACTTGTGGCAGGGCCTGGAGATCTCTATGGCGTCGTCGCCTAGCGTGGGCCAAAAGTACCCTTGCCGCATGGTGCGATTTTCCAGGGACCTGGTGCTCGAGTGATTTCCACATTCCCTGGCATGTATCATTGCTAGAACGACCTTTCCATCCTCTAGGGTCAGACATCGGAGGTTGGGATGGGTGAATCCCTAGCAGTAAAGCTTGCCATTCTGTATGTTGTAGTGGGTTGCTCTCCACTTGAGCTTCCGTGCCGCGATCTTGTCGTCTGGCAGTGTTCCATTGCGCTTGTATTCGATTATCTCATCCATCTAGCTAGGGTTGACTTCAATGTTGAAGATTTTCGCCAAGGTTTTTGTGAAGCTCGGTTTGTCAAGGCATTCCACCCTTGTGTCCGCCGGACTTTGGTATGGTTGAACGGTTGCTAACCTTGCCTGGGAGTCTGCCTTGGCGTTCTTTTCCCTGGGGAGAGTCTTGACGTATCCCAAGTATTCCGCTAGCTGCTTGTCTTTAGCTTGGAAATTGTCGTTGACCTGGTTGACGACTAGTTGGGAGTCGCTGAATATGTTGACGCTATCAGCGCTTGAGTCGATGGCGAGGAGCAAGCCTGTGATGAGTGCTTCATACCCCACCATGTTGTTTGAGGTTGTGAAATTGAACTTCAATGCATACTCCACGTTCAGTCCCTCTGGTCCTGTTAAGATAACTCCGCTGCCGCAGGCCTTTGTAACACCCCAAGCTGCACCTCACCAGCTTAAGCACGTCAAAGTGCCGCGAGCCTCTAAAACATAAACCGAACGCTCGATTTACATTCTAGGGAACCGCTAGGCATTTTGTTTAAAAACTTTTCGTAGAAACACAGCGGAAGCTACACATATTTTTGAGTTGAAAAATAATTGAGTTGCTAAAATTTATTTCATTCGTCTAGAACTTGAAATGACTTCTCCCACAAGAGGTACGAACTCCAAGGAAATGAGAACTCAACCAACATTGACACAAGGCTAACTACTAACAAGTCTCGAAATACGAAGTTCAAGAAATAGAATTTAGAATAAGGTTCAAATGACGATTTACCGAACTTGTTTCCGCACACCCAACTCCGTCCGCTATTTTCCCGTCACCAGTGCACAGTACCTGCATCCACACTGTTGTAGGGGTGAGCTTTCGTCCTCGCTGCTCAACAGGAACTCTGTCTCTACTAGATTTGAAAATCGATAAATAAATTATTGAGGCCTCAGTATGAAAACATGCTTTAACCAAATATTTCAGTGAACGACAAAACTTTTTAATAATGCTTTCTGACTCAAAAATCAATGCAAGGTACTTAAGTAAACATGCGCGCTGAAACTTACCGGATGGCCGGTCCCATAGACCCACTACACGACCTTACCTCAACTAATTTGTAAACCAGGTAAGCGTAGCGAGAGCGTCCACTACCTAGCTACACACACGTACCAGGCCCGTCATTACGATCGGAATACCCGGACGACCGGTTTAACTAACCTTCCGGAGGTTTTGGGGATCGAACCCAAGGAAGTCAGAGCCACCCTTCGCTCTTAAGCCATCACATTTCTCACATGGTTTGGTTAGTATGCATTGCATTTGAACATAACCAAACCATACCATCTAACATGCATCATTTAATAACAATATAAGAAACTCACTAACCGAGGAGAGTCCTGAATCCCTACCTGGATTTCGATGCTTTCTCTCACCTACTTCGAGAGTCGCGAACCTTCCGTTCCTTGAGTAACTGGAGTCCTAGATTCCGACATTTCGACCGTTAATATCTTTTGAACAATTATACGAAATCTCGACGATTAACAAATCATACAACCAACTTTTCCTAGTTTGACCAGGAGTTGACCAACTTTGACCATTGTTTGACCAATCGAGATAGGTTCGATAATTAACTTAGATTATCGAACATTCACTTGAAGTTACGTTATCCACCAAACATATATTGAGTGCACCCCGATTTACTAAGGCCACCCAATACATGTATAACACATTAATTTCTTTCTTTACTTAACGATTGTGTCGCACAATAATTCGACGGAATTACTAAGGACACCCATACACTACTTAGGCCACTTTCACCATATAATTTCACTTCAACACTAATCCCAAATACTAGTCTTGAATAAAATGCATCAACAATATCGTTCAAACCAACACCAAGGCAATGCTAACAAAACATAAACTTGATCATGCCAAGACCATTCAAAATACATGACAACCCATTCTGCCGATGCATTCAAACTTTAACCAGGATATCTCAATCTCAACCACAGCACAACAATTCATTCAATCTGTCCTCCCAGTTCAAATATATTGTCAAACCACCAAAACTACACAATTCAACCAAAACCAATCGGCAACAGTAAACCAAAATACCAAGGGGAAAAAATTCAATCAAGAACCCTTCAGCCCACAAGTTCAAATTCGTCACAAGAACAGCCTTTCAATTCAAGGTTTGAAATATACCTTCAAAACTCTACGCTGATCAGCTCAGGTTTACAGAACCTCTTGCCGGAACTGGAACGTTGCGGCTGAAGATTTTTGATGCCAACAACCCAGCAAGCCTCTTAATTCCTCGTCTACAGGTGAACTCGAGATGGAAACTAAGCCCAGAAGTGCCCGAAATGTCTCCGGTGTCGAAGAACCGACGGAGCCGTGGCTACCCAGAAACTCAAATCGTCAAAACTTGATTAATTCGAAAAACTAATTTTACTAGGGGGTTTGAGCATGACGAGGAGGTGAGTTTCCATACCAAATGCAGCTTAATCGGTCGCCGGAAGTTGCAAAGGTGGCCGGAGAAAGCTCGGGGCTTCCCGTTGTTGCTGCTCCTTTCATCGTCTGTGCATGGACGATCTGAGGATGTAGGGAGGTGGGCGACGCGGAGATGAAGCAGATGGTGGTCGTCCGTCAGCGATCGGTGGCGGGACGGCGAGAATACATTCGGGCCTGGCGGGTCATCAGGCACCGAGAAAGATCGAGAGCGCTGGGTACGTCCAGACTGATCTGGAACGTTCGATCAGCCTTTCCTCTATTTATAACCTTCCTCTAATTACTTTAGATGGACCTGATGAAGCGGTGGAGGTTTTGGACGGCTAGGATTGCACCGCAGAAAATCCAATTTCTTTAATTATTTTCTAAAATTCCACCACTTCGGAAAATCGTTATAAATAGCTCGGGTAACCGGAAAATTCCCCGAAAATTTCCACGAACTCGTCGTGTCGTGTACTTTATTATCCAACTCCTATATTGAGGATTTCACTTTATGAAAATTTCTGAAAATTCCCTTGAGCGCGTGGATAATTATCGAGATTGATAAGTAAATTATCGAACTACTTCACTTAAGCTCGAAATACTTTTCCGGGGCTCACAGCCTTGGCACAAGCGGAGCAGTCCACATGTAGGTTCCTGTCTGACTATTGCTTTGGTGCTGGTTCCTCAGCAGTTATCACCCCCATGGTGCATTCCTCCTTCCTGAGGGAGGGTTCATCCTGACGCTCAGTGAGTTCAACAATGAAGTCGGCTACCGCTTGGCCTTTCATAGCAGTTCGTGGCTTGTATTCAATGTCGAACTCGCTAAGTTCGGTGGCCCACTTACTGAGGCACCCAGAGTGTTCAGGGTTTTGCATTACCTGCTTCAGCGGCTGGTTTGTTAAGACATGGATTGTGTGAGCTTGGAAGTACTGGGTGGAGACGTCTAGTGGCAACAATTAATGCGAGAGCGAGCTATTCCAGGGGTTATATCTTGTCTCCTCCCCATTCATGCCTCTGCCGGCGTAGAACACCGGGAGCTTGTCCTGTCCCTCTCTTCATACAATTGCATAACTTACAGTTGATAGGGATACCGCTAGATTTATGTAGAGTATCTCACCCTGTACAGGAATTGAGAGAAGAGGGACGGCCGCCAAGTACTCCTTCAAACTCTGGAATGCCGCCTCACAATCCAGGGTCTAATCGATTTCCTTCTTGTGGGTCCTCTTCATAGCCTTGAAGAATGGAAGACATTAGTCAGTGAGTTTGGATATGAAACGAGACAGAGCGGTGAGCTTGCCCTGGAGGCTCTGAACATGCACTTTCCATATCGGGGATTTCATGTCCAAGATGGCTAGCACCTTGTCAGGGTTAGCCTCGATGCCTCGTTCGCTGATGATATAGGCCAGAAATTTGCTAGCGATGACACCGAAAAAACATTTCTTCGGGTTGAGGCGCATACCATAGGCCAAGAGAATGGCGAATATGATGCGGAGGTTTGCCATGTGTCCGCTGGCCTTAATGCTCTTGACTAGCATGTCATCCACATAGACTTCTATTATTTTTCCCAGATGCTCGGCGAACATAGCGTTCCTCAACAGCTGGTATGTTGCCCCGGCGTCCTTCAATCCGAAAGGCATGACATTGTAACAATATAGGCCTTTGTCAATTAAGAAGGTGATGCATTCTTGGTCGCCGGGGTGCATCTTGATTTAATTATAGCCGGAGAAGGCGTCCATCATGCTGAGCAGCTCATGCCCACTGTTGCATCGACCAATTGATCAATGCGGGGTAGCAAGAAACTACCCTTTGGGCATGCCTTGTTAAGACCTTTGAAGTCTACACACATCCGCCACATTCCATTCGGTTTCTTCACCATGACCAAGTTGGAAATCCATTGGGGATAATTGACCTGGAGGATGAATCTGATGGCCTGTTGCTTTATGACCTCCTCCCTTATTGTGCGATATGTTTCCTTGTCAAAGGCCCTTCTCTTTTTATTTATTGGATAGAAAGATGGTTTAATGCTCAGCTTGTGCGTGATAATCTCGGGGGAGATGTCTGGCATGTCAGCATAGGACCATGCAAAGACGGCAGCGTTATCCCACAGAAGTTGCGTGAGTTTCGCCGCTCTCTCTGGGGCTAGTTGAGTGCCGATGCGGACTGTCCGCTTAGGGTGTTCGTCAAAAATGATAATAACTTGCAAGGATGTCTCTGGATTAACATGTTCCTTTTTACATACTTCTCTTCATCATCTCTAGGGTCCTCAATTGCATCTGTCAGTAGCACATGATTTCCCACAGTTAGGATCTCATGGTTGCATGCTGATCGAGCCACAGTTGTTAAATAGCATTCTCGAGCAAGGTGTTAGCTTCCTTTGACACAGCCCGTGCCGTTGGGTGTGGGGAACTTCATGAGAAGCATAAATCAAGCAATGATGCACTTTAGCTTGTTGAGCGCCGGTTGACCGATGATGGCATTATATGCACTGAAACAGTCGACCACAATAAACTCTGTATGTATCTCCTCGGTACATGGGCTAGCGCCGATGGCTAGGAGCATGTAGTCAGAACCAAATGGTTGTGTGACGTCGCCAGAGAAACTGAGCAGCGACTCATGATCCTGGAGTAATTTTTTGTTCCACTAGAGTTAGGTGTAGTAGCCATTGAAGATGACATTGACAGCGGATCCGCTGTCAATGAGGACCTTACCCACGGACCATTTATGGAGCATGGCGTCGATCAATAATGGATCATCGTGAGGGAGATGTACGCCTCGCTCCTCCTCCTCGGAGAAGGTAATGGGTTCCCAACCGGATCTTGGTTGTTTAGCAGATTTCTCATAGTAGATGTTGCAAACTTCTTTAGGGTGGTTAGAGCGTGCATAACGCTTTCTTGCCCTATGAGAGATGTTGATGATGGGAGCGCCGCCATCGATGGTGTTGATACGGCGCATAGGCTCGATATTAGCGACAACCGGCGGGTGTTGTCGAACGTTGAACTGTTCTAACTTGCCATCACGATACAAAGTCTCGATTGTCGTCTTGAGTGCATTGTAGTTGTTAGTGTTGTGACCGTTGTCCTCGTGGTAATTGCACCACTTACCTGTGTTTCTCGGTTTTCCCACTTTAGGGTACTTTCTTGGGGTGGCGGTGAGATTTGATCCTTGCACTGATCGTATATTTCTTCATACGAGGCTGTGAGGACTGTGAACACTGCATACCGTTGGGAGGACTCCGTCTGCTTATTACGGTTATCCCCCTGGGATGAGCGGTTGCTCTTATGGTAATGCTGATCATTTTGTCGCTTGCTCTGGTAGTTGCCTTGTTGTCATTCCCTCTTTTTGTTAGTGGGCAATGTAGCAGAGGTTTTTTAGCGGTTTCCTGCTGGCTGGAAGAAGGCTGACTGAGTTTTTCTTTCGTTGGCGGAGGTGGTGGGGTTTCCCCGTATGTAATTAATTATGCTTGTGCGCGTGGAAGAAGGCCTGGACCATGACGTGGTCATATGCGACATTTGGATGATTGTAGTTGAGATGATAGAGAAATGGTCCCTTCAGAAGTCCTTGCTTAAAGGCTGCCAACGCCATTGTTTGTCAAGGTCGCAGCACCGGGATGCCGCTGCTCTCCACCTAGTGACGAATGCCTTTACCGTTTCATCCGCACCCTGCTTGACGTTGAATAACTGGCTTGTGTTGTCGCGTCCGGTGGCCAACATGATGAATCTTGATAAGAAAGCATTTGATAGTGCATGGAATGAGTCTATGGATCCCGGCGAACATTCGAAGAACCAACTTATCGCCTCACTATCTAATGTCTCACTGAACAAGTGGCAAATGGTGGTGTCATCGAATCCCTTATTGTTGGTGACTTTCTTGAAGGTGTCCATATGGATGAAGGGGTCGGTCAGGCCGCTGTATTGTGGCATCTTTAGTGTTTTTGCATACGCTGGCCTGACGGCCTGTAGGATCTTGGCGGTGAATGGTCTTGGCCTGGAAGCGAAGAGTGGATTCTGAATTGGTGCTGGGCCACCTGCCTCAGCCCTGATTA
Organism: Rosa lucieae; assembly: GCA_024704745.1. Lineage (NCBI taxonomy): Eukaryota > Viridiplantae > Streptophyta > Magnoliopsida > Rosales > Rosaceae > Rosa > Rosa lucieae. The sequence goes on along the minus strand of CM045495.1, from coordinate 14,179,870 downwards.
GCCTTTGCTCCAATTGCTACATCTTTTCCAAGATTAGGGCGGTTTCGTCGGCAATGGGCCCTGCTTGGATGTTCCACTGAGCCAACCTAGGGCAGGGATTGCAAGTTTGTAGGTTCGGGGGGAACGGTCGATGCACGGTTGTGATTTTGCTTCTTACTCTATCATCAATGGTGGTGAGGGTGGTAGACCTATTCCCAATAGCTTGGACAGGTTCAACCTGCATCTGTATGATTGGTGCGGGTACCAATCTTCCGGCATTGGGTCGACTACATCTGGTACTCTACGATTGCTCGCTCTGTGCTGGGTTAGTGTTTGCCTCCAGCGCCTTCTTTAGTTCGTCGAACCTCGACATTAGTGTGGCCACTTGCTTCTGGGCCTTAGCCTTCTCCATGCGCTCCTGTTCATGCTCCCTGTTTGCCTTATGAAGGTCCGCCAGTGCCAGATCATACATATCGACGAGGTCTTGAACAGGTGGGGGGCGACTGCCACCTGGTCGAGCCTCCGCTGCAGTTCCAGTTTGTGAGATCTGGGGAGTGTCTTGGGTCTCCATACTAGGGCTGATCGAAGTGTTGAATAGTGCGCGGTTAACGTTGGCCGCTGGGTTGGAGATTGGCAGATTGGTCCGCTTGCTCTTCAGCATTTCACTTGATACCGTTAATCATGGTGATTGTTGTGGTGGGATGGCCTTTTGCTCAAGGATTCCCACAGACGGCGCCATGTTAATGTCTAAGATTCAGCGGTAGCCAAATCTCGGTTAACGCTGGTCCGATGGATGGACCGCTACTTATGATGTTCTTATGGCCTCCGCTATCTGTCAAATGAAATACGAAGGGCGTCAGAGGGAGACCGCGGTTGGCAGTCTTTTCTTCTCTGATGCCTAAGTTAGTCAATGTATTTGTGTTGATAGAATAAAGTTAGGTAAGTAGTAAATGCATAATTAATGAGGAGAGAGGAGTGAACCTTTAATAGGTGTGGAATAGGCTGACCTCTTCCTTGATTTTGATGTGGGACTGATATGCTTTAGTTCCCAGCTTCAGCGAGGTGATCTTGGCGCAGCCCATGGCGGCGTGTTGGCGGTGAACAACCAACAATTATTGATCAACTATTCATGAGATTTCCCAAACTATTCATTTGCATGGACTTGGTCTCATGATCATTAAAAAATGAATAATAATAGGTGAACAACCAACAAGTATTGATCAACTACAAGCATATCTGTCAGTACATACCAAATGCATTACTGTCTTCTTCTTCTTGTTTTTTTTTTTATTTGACTATATTGAAAATGATTGAAACTTTTAATTTTGTCTAATCCTAACTCAATTGGCCAACCCTAATAACGTCATACAAAGTGTATTATTGAAATTGGTAAACTATAGCCTTTGTCTTACTTGAATATCTTAAATATTGAACATATTTAAAAGCAAGATAACAACACAGTCTCGTCAAATATCGAGGTTTATTTATGTGATTAGAAAAAGTATCTCTTAGCTCGTGAATTACATAGAAAGTTAGAAACAGATCTATGTATCCCTTACATATTTATTTCATGCATGGTTTTTGTATTGATGTTTTGCACTTCAGCTTAGCAAAATATGAGCACCAAAAACATAATTCAAAAAGGGAATGGGATTTTCGCGAGTAAACCACTTAACTTTTGGACATGTTGAGTTGGTTAGTCACACAAATAATATAATTGAGTTAAAAACTCTCCAACTCGATCAATGTATGAGTAGAACTAGATTCAACCAATATTCAACCCATCATGTTGGCTCAATCGCTGCAGCGGTTGGCCTGAGAATGCCCCGACTTCACTCCCAAATCATCCTGGGGTGAGCAGGGGCACTGGAATGTTTTATGTAACCGGGGTTGGTGCCCATGTGGTGTTTCAAGCGATCGCTGGTTGGGCAGATGGTGTGGCCACCAGCGGTGGCTCTGTAGAAATCTAAGTTGCGGGTCTACGGTGCCGTGCGGATGTTTCCGGCAGCGGCGGTGTTTGCTGTTTGGAGAAGGCAGTTCCAAGCGAGGCCTTTTGTTCTAGGGGTGTCGTAGATGGTGGCTGGTCAAGGTGGTTGGTCGACGGTGGTTCCAGGTTGGCAGGGTTAAAACTGATGGCGTGTGCTATGTGTGCCTAAGTGTTTGGAAAAATGCTTGTGTGATTGTTTCTGTGGTGATTTAGCAGTATTTCAATTGTTATGCTTCTATTGATTCTTATTGAAGCTCTCCTTATTGTTGTGCAACCTTTCATCCTGGTGGTGCTTTGTTCTAGTTCCAATCGAGAGTTCTGTAGCTTCTTTTTGGTTCTTCTCTCAGCTTAATATGTTGGGCAGTGCACACCAAGTGTTTGTGAATATGCTTGTGTGAGCATTTTACTGCATTTCAGTTGTTATGCTTGTGTGGACCTGTGTGATAGTATACTAGTATTTACTTTTTGCTTAGAAATGAAGGAAAAAGAAGAAAAAACTAGTGTGGTTATCATTGGACCACTCATGAGTCATTGTGTATGTGTGCGCGCGCCTTTGGTGCTGGTGTTGCTTTGTTCTGGTTGAATCCAGAGCTCTCTGTTTTGGGGGTTTTCTCTCAGCTCTATTAGTCTAATTGTTGTGTTCGGAATCTTCATTTATTGGCTGTGCTTTTTGCATGTGTTTTCGTAATTCACCAAAACCTACAATGAGGGCCTTGTATACTATAAATGTACGTTTACTTACTTAGAATGAGAGGGAATGATTACGGGGTAAAACTATTCATACGTTTACTAACACATAAAGAAATCAGAATGATTCCAATGAAAATATTCTAGTATACACATGAAGGAATCAGAATTGGTGTAGGTTTCACCTCCTTATAAGGAATCGATTCCTAAATACTTAGGAATTTGATTACGAAGGGGAGAGATGGGTTTAGGAATCAACTCATCCGGAATCAATACTGATTCCTTTCTTATCTCATTCTAGTTGTCTCCGATTCATGATTATTTTCCATTCCAAGTAAGTAAACGTGCTAATCACACTTCAAGAATCAAATAAGAAATCATGCATCTTGCTTAACAGTGAAAGACTTAACAACTCCAGGAATGTAGGTCAAATTTAGATTGAACCTCTTCAACAAATCAATTTCTTGTGTTGTGCCGTCTTACTTTTGTTTACTATTGCTTATCTTGATTGTTATCTATTAATCTCATTTTTCTGATCCCGCTTATCACTCTATCTAATTGTTCAACTTCCTTTAGCACATTGTTGCATGTGATTCTACCGTTCTACTAAATACTTTTCCCTTAAACAAACCGATCTGTAAAAACTGACTAGAATATAACCAGAATCACCTACCAAAGACTACAATATAGCCATCAAGACTTGAATAATGAGATTTTGATCTCTTCCAATTTCCAACTATTCACACGTTGACTCTTGCATGGAGTATTTTCTCAGCCACGATTTTATATATATGGTCATAATCGTCTTGGCCAAGGACTCTTTGAGATGAACAAAGATTCTCACCTCTTGGTATTTCCTCTACTGCTTCATTTAAAACATATTCTCACCACCGCGACATTCTAAAATAAACAAGAGAAAGGAGCTCTTGTGGTGCTGAGAGTGATCAAGGACCACCAAACAGGCTGTTGTGGCTCAGAAGTCACTATCCTGCTTTTTTTTATTTCCATCCAATAAATATCCTCCGTTGAATATTCTTAATTTCTTGCCATTGACCGAAACCAGTGTTGATACATCGGCTGCTACTTGCTTACTTCCCTAGTCTTGACATCTCCATTCTTACTTTGATTGCTTCTCAAATTGAAAAGGCCGAGCAAGAAAGCACAACAGAAAAGGAAGAGCAAAATCAGGTATTAATTGTGTTTCAAGGATGTATATAACTATATTAATTTGTAGCCTTAATTCATATCTCCACTGGTTGGTTCTCTTAAATTTCGTAAGCTGATTCTCGATTATTTGCAGATCAATTGAATATTTAATCCCGTGTTCGAGGCAAAAGAAGAACTAGTTTCACACTTTCACTCATAAGTCGTAGCCGGGGCATGTCTCTCATTTCCTTCTTCTCTTTGATATTAACCACTCAGTTATTATTCTTCATCACCAAGCAAGAAATTCCAAATATCCTGTACCTTGATGAATTAGATCATCTTTAATTTTTTGAAATTTAATTTCTATGTAAACATGCCTGTTATTTATTTAATGTTTCTTTTATAGTTTTGCAGGTGTTAAACAAACTTTAAACCCACACCTGTGTTTACGTTCGATCGTACTCTACCCTCTTCTAACCGGAATATGCTAATGTCATAAACAAAACAGTAAGGTACGTCCTTTTATTTTCTTCCGTTTGATTCGATCTGCACCAAATTCGCTCTCTCTCTCTCTCTCTGTAATACCCCAACAATTTGTTATTAAATGATGATTTTCCAGAAATTATGAAGTTAGTTGTTAGGATGATTACGTGGTTCGGGGATGGAATGAAATTATTTTCAGATGAATAATTACTTGAAATGTTTTATTTTCGAGGGGTCAAGGAGTTGACTTTTTATTCATTGAGTTTATCCGAAAACTTCCTTCACAAAAGTCGTAAAGCGTGTCGATATGAGTTCATAGACATGCAGCACACATAAATCAGAGATCGTATGAAAAAGTTATGGTCAGCAAAAAAACCTGATATTTTTGGAAGTTTCTGAAATTGCAAAATAAGAATTGTTATTTTCGGAAAGTTTCAGAAATTGAAAAGTGAGACTCTCTGTTCTCTCTCTTTAGAAACATTAGGATCCACCTTTTTCTGTCCGACCCAACCTGACAGTAACTTCCGATTACGGCGTTCTCCGATGCTAGAGTAGATCCTTGCTCCGTTAACATCTAGTCGTTGATACGAGCTTTTAGTGGTTTCGATTATTTCGGTTTTTGATCCGTGAGGATCTGGCCGTTGGATCATCTTTTTGTTTAGGCAATCTGACATTTCAAGTGTTCTGTAGACTTTGGGCAGTCTCGAATGAAGCTTCGTCTCAATTGACGTAGTCTTCGAGCTTTAGTTCACATGTCTTGAGATGCTTTCGTACCTCAAGTGGTATTAAGATGTAGACCTTGATGTGATTAGGTATGTGACGAAGTTGTTTTGGACGGGTGGTTGTGATTGTTATCTCGGTTCTGTAAGAAGACGCAGTGGGATTGAAAGGTGAGTAAATCTCACAATGTTCATTTACGAATAAAGTTACCTTATCGTTTTAGGGGTTATTTATTTAACTGCAAACTATAGTTGGCATTAGTGTCATTCCTAAGTGAATGACTACGTATTTATATATTTAAATGAAATATATACCTCCTTATGGATTGATTTGCGTGATGGAACAATATCAGTGAGTGTGTTCATTTTATTGTTTTGGGGGTGACTTTTTAGGAATAATATATTGCGGAAAATGATATTTTCTACTGTTTTGAAAAGTGTTTGAGATTTGGGTAACATTTTGGATCCAGTGCGACTCACTTAATGTTTTAATCTGGAGACTGGGGATCTAAGGATTGGAGGTCACAGATTGTGACATCTTCTTTGAGATTTTCTTAACATTTTAGGTCTAGTGCAACTCGCTCAATCTTTTGATCTGACGACGGGGGGTGTGAGGATTTGGCAATCAAGGGTTGTGACATCTCTTTTAAAAGTTGAGTAACATTTTCGATCTTGAGTGACTACTTTAAAATGTTTTGGTCTGAGGGTCGGGTGACCTGAAGATTCAAGGTCACAGGGAGTGATCTCAGGTAAGTATATCGGGAACCAAGCATTTGACTAGATGATTAGTTACGATCAATTAGAGCTCTAGTATGTCTGTCATTGTATCCCATGGGGGTAGCTGGGAGTTACTTGAGTACGTTCTTTTAAAAGGGAGTTTGGGGGTATTCTTTATTTTATTGTCCAGGGTGGACTTGATTTTCATATTTAATTGTTGGGTAACAGTTTATATGATTTTGTCACCAGTGACTTATATTATTTTCCTTGCGGCAAGGGATATCGAGTTTTGAAGGGAATTGAGGTGTAAGTTGCTTCAACGAGTTTTATTGTCCAAGGTGGTCTTGGTTTCATATTTGAAATGTTGGGTTAATATTTTATATGATTTTGTTACGGTGTGACTTGTATTTTTTTTATTTTTTATTTTTTTGGAAAAGAATATCAGGGTTTTAAGGAATCATGATGTGTGTTACTTTTCCTTGAGTTGAAATGGTTTCCTCGTTATTCATGTGAGTTGTGAGGTTTTTGTATTTGAGCTTTCAAAAGCTTACCGGGTTTGTGATTTTAACCCGGTGCACTATTCAATGGTGTAAGAGTTAATTCTGCAGGTTAGGGTAATTGGGGTTGAAGCTGAGTTCTAATAGCAGCTCTACGGGTAGGAACACTACAAAAAAAATTGCAACGGCCAAGGCGCAATGCCGTCTCAAAAGCCTTTTTTGCCGTCGCAAAGGAGCATTGGCGACTGCAATTCTTCCGACGCCGTTGGTGGCGTCGCCAATGGCATTTGCCACGGCAATTCGCCGTTGCAAGACTATTAGCGACGGCAAAACGTTTGCCGAAAATGTCGTCGCAAATACCAATGGCGACACCACCAACCGCTACTGAAGTTTTTTGCCGTCGCCAAAAGTCATTTGCTACGGCAAAAATGCCGTCGTAAAAAAAAATTTATGAATAAAAAAAAAATTGACATGCAAATATGCATGCCATTTTTTTTTTTATGAATAAAAACTATACAAAAGGAATGAAGCTTATATAAAAAGAAATATTACATTTTAATTTTCCTCATGAATGTTACAAAAGGAATGGAGCTTCTACCAAAATTTACAAGATTAAGCTTTACAAGTTAGTTATTTTCCTCTACTTCAAGATAAACTTTGCAGGGATCTTCCTCGATCTACTTCACATACCAATTACTCTAGTGTTGTTGCAAGCCTCCTATAACAGAAAATCAGAAATCTTCAAGCAATCATTAAAGAAATAAAAAGCTAGAAAATTAATGGGAGATGTACATGACACAAAAAATTCAAATATCACAACTTATAGGATACTAAATTATATATAAACCATATCCGTTACCTGAGCAGCAAGAGTGTGAAGAAAAGTCCAAGTGGCTCCTCTGACCCCTTTTTTTTTTGTCACAGCAGCAGCCAATTTCCCATAAAGAAGTCGTACATCATAGAGCCTACAAGGACAAGCAATTACATTGGACATTTAGCATAATCCACAGTAACCCCATTATCCAAGATTATACTAAAGGGCTCTGATAAACACAATTCAAACATAAAGGACCAAATTTTATCAAGAACTGAAGATTTGTTCATTCTATCTATTCGCCAATTGAAGGGTATATTCAAATTGGACAAGTTTTGAAAAGGCATGATCTAATAAAAACAAATCTTTAAACTGCTCACGTCAAAATCAAAGTTCAAATTTAGCATATTACACACAATAACCCTCCCCACAGTCCCACCCCCACAATTGTCATTTCCAGAATTTGTTTCCTTACTCAAATCATGAAGCATAATTGAAAATACCTAGCCATTGCCTTCTCAAAACTTTCTTCACAACCAAACAAAAGCAAGTAAATTGCAATAAGAACTGTCACACTAAACCCATATTTGCAAAACCCAGTTACAGAAAAACCTCAAATTTTTGGACAATTTCTAAACCCCATAATCCACAGTAACATTGGACAATTTCTAAACCCCTATATTCAATCTTGGCTTCTATAGAGAAAGATTCAACACTAGGAACAAAGCTTGATGACAAGAGAACAAATTAGCTCATCTTTTCATCTTGATCAGTATCAATTCATCTAGGATATAGTTTAGAAAAGCTTGAAGACTAAATGAAACTCGACCAGAAAATCATGAAACATTCATGTTCCATCAGCATCAGAATTTCCATGATGAATTAGGCATTGATTAACAAAAACATATAACATCTAAATATCTATCCCACTTTTAACATGTCTCCTATATACCTTTAAACCTCTAATGGCTTCTGCTACTTATGTCCCCCATCAACAATGCAGTAAAGAACATTAGAGCAACCACATTTACTATGTTGACAACTTCTGGTAAGATGAAAATGCATGAACGTAGACAACAAATATATTACTCATAAGACGATAATAAGAAAGTGAATGTTCTTTTCTGGTCAGAAACATGTCAAGGAAACACTGTTAGAAATCAAAGTTGCAATGTTTCACTCTTGTTGATGAAAGTGAACGTTCTTTACAAATTCTACATCTTATAAACTTGGCTGGAGAAGTAATTAATTAAAGAGTTCGATTGTTTCAAAAACATACACAACATCTGAAGACTCTGAAAGTATCCATCAATTGTTGCCATATCTACTACAAACAAACAAACCAAATTCTACTACATAGACTGAAAGTACATATTTTCAATTCAATTATAAGATGAGATTTTTCCAAGACAAAGATAGCACCAACACCACTCTCCCCCCCGGGCGACAAGCAAGAAACCAAGACTGTAAAGTACAAATTTCATTCAAAATCATACCAGCTAGCGTATCATGACCATAACTCTGTACTACGTTAATGCGTCCACCAAAAAGAGGCTTCGGGATGGAGGCCATCACGCGATTGGTAATAGGTTGGGTCTCTGAAATACAAAAGAATGAGTTATGGTGATGAAAAAAATAAAACCAAAAATATCATTTATATTGACAGTATGTCATAAGACGAGTGAAAAAGAATCCTTGATTAAACATATAAGTAGTGAAGCTGCATTTGCAATGACATCTATGAACCCTCAACACCAATTCACTATACAAATTCTAAGTAAGTTATGCATCACATTGGGAAACCATCTAGGGTAGAGAAGTAGTTAACTTGATTAAAAGACCAAAATTGTTTGAAAAACTTTGACACAACAAGTCCAAATTAACTCTAAGACAGTATGCATGCATCAATTGCGTAGATGTTATATATCTCTAGAAGAGAAACATAACAATGACATCTTTGAAACCCTCAACAATTATTCACTTTACAAATTCTACATCTTATAAACTTGGCTGGAAAAGGAATTAATTAAAGAGTTCAATTGTTTCAAAAACTTGCACAACATCTCCAGACTCTGACAGTATCCATCAATTGTTGCCATATCTACTCCAAACAAACAAACCAAATTCTACTACATAGACTGAAAGTACATACTTGCAATTATAAGATGAGATTTTCCCTAGTACATACATTGGAAAATGTAATATTTAGTAGCAGATCTCCTCTCTAAGGCATCAATACACGTAAATCCTTCAAATTTGGGCATTATCATCAATAGGAATCGTCCTGAAACCAAAAGAAACAACCAAAATACAGCAAAATGAGCACTAATTACAGCAAAATGAACCTCAGAACCTCAACATTGCTTCCAATCTTTTTCCCAAAAATTCACAGAAACAAACTAGCTCACATATTTGATAAAGAAGAAAACAAAGTCTAAGAGAGAGTCAAACTCATAGCGAAAGAAAAGGAACCGCAAACGCAACCGTCCAAACAAGAAAACGAACCCCAAAAGCAGTAAAACCAGCGGAAAATGCCCAGGCCCAGACCACCATGCTTCACCAAACCCATACGGACAGCACCACCAACAGCAATCCCCGGCATCAGATCGCCTCCTTGGGCCACTACGCCGCCGCACCACATCCCTGCGCCACCGCGCCGCCTCAACCCAACGAAGGCCACCCCAGAACCCGATCCACGTCCGAACCCAGATCCGAAAAGGAGCCAGGTCTGCACCAGCCTCACCTCTGGCATGGGATCAAGCATCCAGTAGCCGCACAGATCTCCGATGCAGTAGAGACACCAGATATAGCCGTCGGCAAGCCGCAATCAAGCGCCACCCCTCGTCTGCCATCAGCCACGATTCGGAGAAGACAGATTGAAAACGATCTGCCAGACCCGAGCTTGACCCTCCTAACTCCAGCCATGGAACTCGCTTCCGCCAACAACAAACTCTGCCATCCCAGACCCAAATCCTCTCCCGGACCGGAACGCAGCAGCGGGAGTGCCGGCGGCATTCGGCCGGGAGAGAACTGACTAACTGTACTGTTTTCTCCTCTCTCTCGCGCGCGCGTGGGGCGCGTTCTTCCTCTCTCTCAGTCTGTTCCTCTCTCTCTTAGACTTTGTTTTCTCTTAGGAACCGCAAACTTAAGTTGAAAAGTAAATAAAGGCTACGGCAATGGTAACGAAGCAAGAATGAGGAAAAATTTTGCTACGGCATCTTTAATGCCATCACAATTGAAGCATTTTTATGCTACGGCTCTCCTTTGCCGTCGCAAAATAATTTTAATTTTGCGACGCCTTGTTTCCCATAGCAAATCTATGACCAACGGCGACGGCATTTTAGCGCCGACGCTAACTGTGGTGGCCATTGCAATTTTTTTTTGTAGTGGAAGCTAATTTTGTGGCTGTATTGTTGTTAAAACTTCTATTATGTAGCGAGCTCTGAGAAGCATTTACTGATTATTTTTTTATGCAACTTAATTCGTAAATTTGTGTAATGCAATATATGACTCTATGGTGCGAGTCTGCATTGACATTGTATGTTCAGGGCATCAGTATGTACTTGGTTTAAAAGAAAAAAGTCTCTAGGTATTTTCTATTGATAGATGAACCATTCACGTCTAGTATAATTGTGAGATTATCTTGATTTTTAATTGTTTTATAAATTGGGGCGTGACACATTCTCTCCCACCCTCCCTACCTGAAGCAACCTTTACTGCCTCGTCACCTGCACGCCCAAGACAATGACAAACCTCTCTGCCTGATCACCTCCGACATCCCAACCCCGCCGCCCCAACCCAAAAATGATGATGTCAAAGATGGCGAAGACCCGTTCAAGCCTACAGGCATCATCACCACCTTTTATACCTAGTCACTCGAGCCTAGCTCACTCTACCTCTGCTCATCTCTCTCCTTCTTCGACCATCTAACTGAGATCGAGCACGTGCCCCTTAGGTTTCTCAGTCTTGCTTATTGTCTGGGATTTTCTCCATGTTCTTTTCTTCCTGATCTAGTTATGGCTAAAGGAATGGTGGTGCATCTGTCTAAGGCTCTTGCGCTTACAAAAAAGCGATGGTGGAGTTTGAAATGTTGGGAACGATATCTATTGCGGAGGATGAATTCTATTTGGTGGGGAGGCTGTGAAACGGAAGCTAGTAATACCCCGAACATCATCCCCCCCCCCCCCCCCCACCCCCCCCCCCCCCCCCCCCCCCCGCGGAAAGCCATACCACTAAGACAACCTCTACACCCCAAAATCTAATAGACTAATCGAAATTTCACACAGAGCCCACCTATGCAACAAATGCCGTAGCCACAAGACACCACAAACCATTTTACCATTGTAAACATTTCCGCATGTCAAGAAAGCCTTCCACAATCTCAGTGTTGAGCAACAAGACTCGAAAGCACTATGCTCCTCTTAACAAAGACAAAACGACGCTTTTGAATTTGTCATTTCCACGTGTATGCACTGACAGGGCAAGCCCCAAATTTCACTCTTAAATCTGAAATGGCCCTGCAGGACCCACTTTTAAAGAAGATTTTATAAAAAAATTTGGTAGAACCTCCCCTAAAAGTAGGCAACCCAAACCTATAAGAATCCAAAAACACTTCTAATAATCCAACCGTAAGTCCTCGAGCCACCCTGCTCCCATATTCCAAACTACCTCACAATAAAAAATAATAGTAATACTTCAAATGCTTAAAGTCCAACAAACTCCATAATTAACTACAAAAGTTAGGTCATGGTCCTCAAATATAATTTACTACAAGTCTGAGTCACAATTCCCATAGTAATCAGAGCAATCTAAAAAAACAGAAATTGATATAAAGTTCAGTAGGTTAAACAGGTAACCTACGATATGAGATGACGGATGCATATGGGACCACTATGGCTCACTCCGAATGCGCCGAGCAGCAACGCTGTGAACTGGGCATTTGAAATCGAAGGGCCCAAGGAGAAAGCATTTAAAAACGTTAGCATGAGTGGACAAAAAGTTAATAATTATGACATAAGGAAAAAGGAAAGAGCTTTATACTTTCCCATAGTTTAACTTTGAAAAAATAAATTTCAGATGCATGCAAAATTTAGAAAAATTTATTTTCTTAACTTGAAAGGAGCGTAAGAAAGAAAATAATCCAGCCCCGCTGGTTAAAATAAACAATTAATATGGGGAAGATAAACATCACCATACAGCAAAGGAGCCACCCAGGTCCTATCCTCGATTCGACCCACAAACACAGAGTAAGTGAGGAGGAGTGAGGAGGAGCCTCGACTGCAACTCACGTGAGGAGAACAAGAAAATATAGTAATCCAAGTATGGTGGAAGATAAAAATCTAAGATCAATAAATCCATAAAGCTTCCCCAAAAATTCTCACAAAAGAAAAATACCGAAATACTAGTACAATTCCCAACCATCCTCGGAAAATCTCATAATAATTCCGAGTAAAGCAATGACATATCCCACACATCAAATTAATTTCAAACGGGTAACAATCTGTAAGATTAAATTATAAATCATAATTATTCTTCCCTCGAAATCCCATTTCGCAAAAGTAATTATAAGAAATTCAAGTCAACAAAGGAAATTAACTTATTTTTCAGAAATTATCTCGGAAAATGTTTTGTCGAAAAACAAACGATAACCATGTTATCCAAATTGAGCATAGAAAATTTAGAATCGAAATCATGCTAGAAGCATTAACCAAATAAATAATGGAATAATCCGAAATTAATATAATATATGCTCGATACATTTCATGCTAATTAGTAAATCATTAAGTTGATAAAGTAAATGCATGCATCATTTCTCAAAATAAAAGTTCATTCATAGTATTCGGTTAATCCTGACGTCGATCGGTATTCTCCTCGTATGGAGACTCCTCTTGTCTTATATGAATAGCACTGGTAAAAATATAATTACAGGACGAGAATTTAAATTTAAGAAAATTAGAAATCGAAATTCTAAACGTCTCCTTCAAACCCAACTCCACAATCCAAATCAGATTCTATCCAACTAAACTCACAATGTCGATTCGCCGATTTACAAATTATAGGCAACTTCGAGAGAAGTTCGACGGTTGGATTCTCGTAATCGATAACCGAAATTCTAAATTTTCAGAAATTAATAATCAACTCAAAAATTCTCCAATCTTCACCAAAATCACATAATTATAGGATTTAATTACCCAAAAACAAAAACTGAAACCTGCTCCACGCGCCGCCGGTCACCACCTCCGATGGCCACCAAATTTTGGCAATAACACCTACTCAACAAGCCCAACACTTTTGTCAACTACAACAAATTCCAATTTTACCTTGAAAGGCTCGAGATTGGCCGGTGAAAATTTTTCAGAATTTCAAACCCTAGAATTTGGAATTTCTTCGATTCTCTCTCCACTCTGTGAATTGAAGCTAGAAGCTTAAGGGAAAATGATCAATGGCTCGAGGCTCTTCTATTAGACCCGGTTTGATGGCCGAAGAAGCCAGAATTGGAAGAAATCGCCGGAAAACTCCTATTTGCTACAATAACCTTCTCGGCTCAAATTCTCTCTACTCCGGCCAAATCACGACGACCCACGACCACAAGCGTGTAGGGGAGGAGGAGACGAGTCGACTGCCACTTGGGCTCAACATATGGTGCAGGGGTAGATCCAGGCCTTTTTTGGGGGGACTCAAGGTCCCACCGACAATTGTGGATGAAAAAAAAACTATATATCTATTATATATATATATGCTATTCTTGTTGCTTTGTAATGTATTTTCTCTGGTTAAACCCACCCAATTACCCGAAATCGAACTATATATATGCTATATGTCATTGCTATTTACTTGTTATATGTTAATTTCATAAATTATGTGCAGCGAGGAGCAATTGCAAGCAATGGTGTGAACAAGAGTATTATAACTTCTATAGAAGGGTGTATATTTTTTTCTTTCAATTAATAAAATTCTCTCGCACTGTCGAGATTCTCCACAATAATTTTTTTCTTCTTCTTGTTAAGAACTTCAAGCCCCACCAAGGTTTGAATCCTGGATCCACCACTGATTTGGTGGCCGAACGGTTGCAAAATAAAGGGGAGAAGGAGAAAGGCTGACGCGGGGAAGAGAGAGAAAGTCGGGGGTAGGTTTCCGGAAACAATAACTTTCTATAGATATAGAAAGTTAGCATGAACAGTAACTTAACTTTTTCGCTTATAATTTTCGCACATGAACTCCTATTTAAGCATACCACATGTTCACGGATTCGGTTTAACGTCCTCTACAACTTTCGTGAAGAAAATTTTCTCAAATTGTTATCCCATAAAAAGTCAACTTCTAGCCCCCCCCCTAAATGATAAAAATTGAAACCGAGGACAAAAAAAGCGTAATATAATTCACTTATACATAGTAAAAAGGTAAATCATATACAGGGCGTATCAATTCACCCCCCCCCCCCCCCCCAATAAAAATTTCATCCACGAAATTTACATACTTGTTAGAAAAGATGGGGGTACTGCTATCTCATTTGATCCTCTGGTTCCCAAGTAACTTCTTCCACCAAATGATTACTCCAAGGTACTTTAAGCAAAGGTATCATCTTGTTCCTGAGTATTTTCTCCCTTTTATCGAGTATCCGGATCAGTTTCTCCTCATAAGTCAGATCCTCCTTCAATCGAATAGGCTGTTTTTCAAAGACATGAGAGGGATCAGCAATATACTTGCAGAGCATAGACACGTGGAAGACATCATGAATTAACCTTAGAGGTAGTATTGACTAATAAGCAACTGGGCCAACACGCTCTTTTATCTTAAAAGGTCCAATATATCAAGAACTGAGCTTCTCTCGTTTTCCAAATCTTACAACGCCCTTCCAAGGGGATGATTTCAAGAATACCCAATCACCTTTTTGAAACTCCAGGTCTTTCCTACGATTATCCGCATAACTCTTCTGTCTACTCTGACCAGCCTTGAGCTTATCCTTGATCAACTTAATATTTTCAGTAGTAACCTGTACGATCTCAGGACCAATGATCTTTCTTTCTCCTATGTCATCCCAACACAGTGGAGTACGGCACAATTTCCTATAGAGAGCTTCATAAGGAGCCATGTTGATATTAGAATGATAACTATTATTGTAAGCATACTCTATCAATGCCAAGGGCTATCCCATCTTCCTTTGAATTGCATAACACAGGATCTCAACATGTCCTCCAAAGTTTGGATAGTTCTCTCTGACTGTCCATCAGTTTGAGGATGAAATGCAGTGCTAAAACTCAATCCAGTACCCAAAGTCGCATGTAGACTCTTCCAAAATTTTGAAGTGAAACGAGGATCTCGATCAGAGACAATAGAAATAGGTGGTCCATGAATGCGGGTTTGTTCTTGATGACCTTAATCACTAATTCATTTGATATAGAATTTGCACGTTGCAGGGTTTAGATTAGATGGGAGGGTTAGGAAGGTGGCAGCTGTGGTAAGAGAAAGAGGTTGTGGATTTCTAGAGATTTTTCTTTTATTTTTTTTTTAAAATAACTTATGTGTTTTAGGGAATCAGAAATTGAGAGAAATTTGCTGTGTTTTCTCATTGATAATAGGGGCCTCTTTATATAGAGGATTAAAATGCATAGAGTTAGAATCATACAAGGAAAGATAATCTATAGACTCTTCCAATTAAACCCTATTACTACTAGGTTAAGTAACCTAGAGTTTGGGCCAAACACAAATAGAGATATCCTTAAACACTTCCCCTTGTGTTGTCCAAACGCGGTGCTTCTCTCGTTGCCTCGTTAAAAACCTTGCCGAGTAACAAAAACACAGTGGGACAAAAATAACCTCGGTCGAAGGGGAAAAAGAGCACAACACACCCTTCATTTTTCGAGACGAACATGTGGACATCTCCCCCTGATGTCTATGCCTCCCCTTGATGACTACGATCATGGGAGTTCAGATAATTTCCGCAAACGATGCTACAAACATGTTTCTCGAAAGTGGAATTTAGGCAATAACTTAATGAGCAAGTCTGCCACACTGTCCTCAAATCGAACCTAGTTCACTTTGATCTTGAGGAGAGTCAGTTGTTGCTGATTATGCTTGGTGTTGTCGTTTTTGATGTAGTCTTGCTTCATTTGTTCAAAACAAGCAGCATTATCCTAAATGTTCATAGGTTCATCTATAATGGACTTCAAACCACAATTGTTCGAACATGTGTAATTGTGGATCCAATCCATATACATTCATGAACCACTTCGTGAAGAGTAATAATCTCTGCATTGTCCGAAGATATAGCGGCTGTTCTATAGACCTTTAAGATATCGCGGTCTTACCCAGGGTGAACACATAACTAGTTTAGGCATGACCTTCGTGTGGGTCATAAAGGTACCCAGCATCAGCAAAACCTTCCGAAACACTAATGTTGTTTTGGGATGGGGATAGAGAACGCATGCCAGTGTTAGCGGTGTTTCTGGTGTGTGATGGGTCTGAATCCATCATCTATTTGTAGGGATTGAACAAGCTCATATCAATCGTACATCTTAAGTATCAAAAGATATATTTTACACAAATCCAATGGCGTCGCGTTGGTGCAGAGCTATATTTAGCTAACAAGTTCACAACATATGAAATGTCCGATCTTGTGCATTAAGCTAAGTACAATAATGCACCTATTGTACTTATGTAGGGCACTTCTGCCTTAAGCACATCTTCACCATCATCCTTCAGACGAAGAGGATCATTTTCAGGATCAAAACTACAGACGATCATGTGGGTGCTTGAAGGCTTGACCTTGTCAAAACACCTAAGCATCTAGCAACACGATGCTCAAGTTCTAAACTGAGACATAATTAATCATGTTCTCCCAAAATCATTCATCTCAAGTCGGATTTCAAGTGTTCAGCGGTTTCCCTTAACTTTTTAAGGGCTTCCAATGAAGATTATGTCCAACATGAACCGCGATAGAATCCGAAACTTGTTTTGGAAACGTGTGGGCATATCCCTTCCCAATCAAGTAGTCACTTTAGTGAGCGTTTCAACCTCATTGTCAACGCGCTCCACGGTCTAGAGCCATTTGACTTGGGTAAATGAAGTTCACCATGAACCTTCATGTATATTCCATATCTAGATCCCCATAGAGATACGTAGTGACTATATTCGTAAGCTGCATGTTCAGTTATTCGGAAACTACCAAACTGATAGGGTAGTGGAGTGTAATGACATCCATTAAGAGATAATATGTCTCATCATAGTCGATTCCAGGATGTTTTTGTGAGAAGCCTTGCGCCATAAGGCTAGATTGCCATATTAGCCGCTCTAGGAACATGCTGAATATTGTGGATATTCAATGCCACTAGTAACTCTCTGATTTGCTCCACAATAGTACCTTCACTTGCAAGGCATTCATCACTTTCGTTTACCATTCTCACATCCTCCAAACAATCTGTCTCAACCACGAGGCCAGTCCAGCCTTGTTCCATAGCCCACTCAACACCCCTCACGACAGAGAACAACTTAGCTGCACATGTCCTTAATCTTCCAACAACCCTCTCCCCCATAGCTGCTATACCAAATTCCCATCTCTATCTCGGCACACGATGCCAACCCCAACCTTTTCTCCATTTGCAGCCATCGATGCGTCACAATTTAATTTTAGACTTCCACCTGGAGGCGGAGCCCAATGTACTTCATTCCTATCCATGACGCAATCATCCACCTGTCCCCTCATGGTTGTGGCCCCGTGCATGCTTTATACTCTCCCAGTCTCCCATATGGATAGACCCATTTCATATATCACCATAATGGCTTTAACTAGCTCACCATGTTGAACCTCATTTCTCTCTTTCCAATTAAGCCAAAGAAGCACAATTAAGAGACCTACCCCATCCACTGTTAACTTTCTTCTAGCATCTTCTAGAAACTCCATAAAGCTTCCCCATGCACCATGACCCAACATTGAGAAAAAACTCACCTTTTCCAACACCGCAACAGTTGGAGGACAACAATATGTTGCATGTAAAGGCGTTTCATTTGCTTGTTGGCATCTAGTACATAGAGGAGTATTCACAATACGTCTCATCAGTGACGGATCTAGGATTCGAAAATAGGGAAGGCTACGTATTCATATGTTCTTTTGGGCGAAACCGAATTTTTTTTTTTTTAGTACAATTATGCACAGGTGTGGGAATGCAAGAGTGGGGAGATGAGAACCTGAGAGTTCAAGTGTTCAAAGATTGAATTTAGCCTTTTTGGGAAGAAGAAGAAGAATAATGAGAATTTGTGATGGACGGAGAGAATGGGAGAGCCAAAGAGGAGTTTGATTTCGATAATTTGGGAGTTCAGGTGGGCGTTAAACAAACATACATATAAACAAAAAAAATATACATCAAATATATATATATAGGTTTTTTTTTTTCAACCCAAAAATCTGGGGAGGGCTTGAGTCCTCCCCACCTCATACCTAGATCCGCCCCTGCGTCTCGTACACATAGCACCCATGCATGGCATAGTACCAGTTCAGCACCTCCAAATGAAATGCAGCATCTTTGGAGGGAGTTTGAGCTTTCAAAGATGGTGCCGGGTTTTGATGCCCACCACGTTCTCTTAAATCCTTAAGGGCCAACTAGTACCCACTCTTCACTGAATACTTACCCTGCCGATTTTGATTCCAAATGAGCTGATCTCGGCCTCCCAATCTCAAAAGTGGAATACTTAGAATTGCATCTACTTCTTAAGCCTTACCAATCTGCTCCAGTTTTGAAATATCCCACACTCCTGAGGCCGAAATCAATTCTGATACCTTCATAGACATATCCAAACCACTTTTGTAAACTACACTAAAGCTTTCCAAATCAGGAACCCACGGGCCAAGGAAAACTCTAATGTTATCACCACTACCTACTCTCCATCTCAACCCTTGCTTCAATAACTCTCCACCCCAAACAATAGCACGCCATATAGAAGAAGGGTTCTTTCCCACCTCAGCCTCAAGAAAACTGGTTTTTGGAAAGTAACGAGCTCTGAGCATTCAGCCCACTAGGGAATCCAGGCAATGTAATAACCTCCACCCTTGCTTCGCCACTAGGGCTTTGTTAAACTGTTGGAACTCCCTGAAACCCAAACCACCTTCATTCTTACTCAGACACATACGATCCCAGCTCCACCAATGAATTCCTTTACCACCTAGCTTACTCCACTAGAACCGGGCTAAGTGTATAATAATTTCATCACAAGTACCAATTGGTAGCTGAAACACACTCATGGTATACGTAGGCACTTACTTAATTATTTATATGTCGTATAAAAATATTCTAAAAATAATAATAATAATAATAAAACACCTAAGCTCCTCCCTATCGCCAGCCTAGTGACTTTGAAGAACATTAAACAATAACATATGATTAGTGCAATGCATGATATGCATAAAAAACTCCATACTCTATCTCCAATGCATAGCAACGCCTTTGTGACTGAAAACAATGTATTCCTTATTTCTTAATCCATTTCACATAATAAATGCTTTCAGTTATACGAACAAATAGTCATCATCTTTGTGATCGAAGAAAAGTTCCCAAGTATCTTGATTTTGAAAAAAGAAACCATGTACAAAACTATTTGTATTTTAAACACTATGCAGATCGAGAACCACTTTGGAAGAAAATAAGCATATCTTTTAATAGAGCAAAATACAAGTGTGTTTTGTCTGTATACTTTATGATCGATTCTCTACGACTGAAAATGAGAAAAGCGTTTTGCTATATACTCACTAACATTGGCATAAAACTACAGACAAACTTTTGGTTTCCAATCTACAGACAAAATTTTGGTTACCAAATATTGGAAACCATATTTTACTTTAGATAGTATCCTTATATGAAGAGGAAACCAAAATTTCATTCTGAAAATTTTAAAAAGATTACAATAATTGGGAGTAATCTACTTCATTTCTTGTTTGAAAAATTGCAACAGCATGAACGCACATATATTAATTCAATTTCCATCACAAAATAGCCACGTACAGACATAACATATATAGTTTAATAAGTCTAACCAACCATATGAAATAATCAAGACAATATATGCATATATCCAGACATATCAACATTCCAGAAGCTATCTTAATCATTTCTCAAGGCTAAATTGCAGATTTGCAGGAAATTGAAGGTTTTAGGTTTGCAAAATATACCTTTGCAAGCCCCCAATCTTGCTGCATAAACATTGTCAGGGTAAGCATTATATCACTATGCAGGAAAAACTCGATCCATTTTTGTCACCAATTTGTTAATCCATGGGTCTTGAATTCCCTTTTGAGGTGATTCTGATCAGATTCCTTGCTTCCCAAAACCAACAGCCAGAGAATATGACCGTTGTCAGATAACGTTCATTTCTTATTTTCTTCTTATCGAGTGTGGGCCAAGGTCCTGGTTTTAATAGATTGGGCCAAGTGGTTGTTTAAGCAGGCTGGTGGATCTCGGCGAGCTTAAACGATTTTTTTTTATGACAATTGATCTATATCCTATGAACACATGCCATGATAGCATATGTTATAATGATCATATCTAAGCATAGAATCAGATCATAGCAATATATTCCTTTTCAGTTGTTCCATGTAATTTATAAATATACATAAACTATTTTGCTTTATTTAATAAACAACATAAGTTCAAAATTTATTAAAATAGAGAGAATTGTTACAGGCGTATTTTATAAGTGGCTAATCAAAATGACTTTTTAACTACTTTAACTAATTTACTGAAAAAGTAGCTAGCATTATTAAAGTTACTACCTGTTCCATATCAAATAATCAATCACAATTATTCCATAAGATTTCATTCACAGTATTAAGAACACTTCAAATTGATAGCAGGCAAGAGTAAATTTCTCACATTCCATGTTGCTCAAGTCAAATATTAATCAATTATAATTTTTTTTATAGTACATATGTGATATGTCCAAAAATGTTTATAATATTGAGCACTATTTCAAAACAGTGAAATCATGTCACGACATTAGCATTATCAAATATATGTGGTCATAAACTGTTATTGTTATCTAGATCCTCTGGCTTTTTATTCAGTCAACAAGAAAATCATGACCAGAGCCATACATTTGGATCTAGTTGTTCGTGATCAGCTGACTTCCATTTCAGTTTTGTTGTCCTCCTCACCCTCATATTTGGTTAATTTGTTTTACTTTTTTCCACAGTCATGGGATGTCTAACTGCTATTGGAATTATTGGAAAGATTGCTGAGTTTACAGTTGCACCAGTTGGACGCCAGGTGGGTTATGTATTCCACTACAACAGGAACCTTAGTAAACTACAGAGTCAAGTTACCAACTTAGAAGCTGCAAGAGAAAGTTTGGAGCACAAGATTGTTGAAGAAGAAAGAGCTGGACGAAAAGTGGAAACTTTTGTAAACAATTGGCTGACAGATGTGAATAGGATCATTGGACAGGCCAAAGATTTATTAAAAGATGAACATCAAGCAAAGATAAAGTGTATGTATGGATTTTGTCCTAACCTGATGGCTCGTCATCATCTAAGCAGGAAATCAACAAAACTGGTTCAAGATGTTGCTGATCTCTATGGGAAAAAGGACTTTTCCAATATTGCATACGATGTTACACCGGAAGAGGTATGTGTAATATCTACCAAAAATTATCAAGCCTTTGATTCAAGGACTTCAGTTGCTAAGCTGATCATAGATGAACTAAGAAGTTCTAATACATATATGATTGGGGTGTATGGTATTGGGGGTGTGGGGAAGACAACACTTGTCAAAGAAGTTTATAGGCAAGTCACAAAAGATAAAACATTATTTGATGATGTGGTTATGGTATTGGATGTCAAGCAGAATCCAAGCATCAGAAGAATTCAAAATGAAATTGCTGAGAAGTTAGGTCTCAAATTTCATGAAATTGAGACTCTAGCTGGAAGAGCGCGTCTTCTATGTAACAGGTTAAAAGACAAGAAATCTCTTGTAATTTTAGATGATGTTTGGGAAAACATTGATTTCGAGAATGTGGGTCTTCCTTGCATGGCAACTCTCAAAATATTGTTGTCTTCTCGAAGTAAACTAGTATTGACTTCAGGCATGGGTACACAAAAAGAGTTTCCTCTACATGTTTTAGACAAAGACGAAACTTGGAGTTTATTTAAGAAGATGGCCGGTGATATTGTTGAAAATTCTGACATACAGATTGTAGCTACCCAAGTAGCTGAAAAATGTGGCGGTTTGCCCCTTTTGATTGTCACCGTTGCAAGAGCTCTAAAAAATAGTGGATTGCAAGCATGGAAAGATACTCTCAGACGCCTAAAAAGGTTTGATGGACAAGGATTGACAGAAAAAACATATTCTGCTATTAAGTGGAGTTATAATAAATTGGATGATGAGGAGCTCAAGTCATTGTTCATGCTTTGTGGAGTTGTGGTTGGTACCGCCAACACTTTTAATATCGTTGACTTGTGGAAATATAGTATGGGTTTGGGTTTGTTAAAAGATTTTGATACAATAGGAGAGGCAAGGGATGCATTATGTTCGATGATTGAACAACTCAAAGACTGTTGTCTATTGCTAGAGAGTGATGATAATACGCTTGTTAGAATGCATGATCTTGTAAAAGATGTTGCTAAAAAGATTGCTTCTAGAGAGCAACACGTCTTATCAGTATCTCTTGGGAATGAGTTGCGAGAATGGCCAGATAATGAATTTTGGGAAAAGTGCATTATGATCTTTCTAGACCAATGTAAAATCCCCGAGTTTCCTGAAGTTTTGCACTGCCAACAACTGACACTGTTTCATTTAGATAATGAAGTCCGGGAAATCCCATGCAATCTTTTTAAAGAGATGAAAAAACTCAAAGTGTTGGATTTAACTAGCTTGACTATCCCGTTGCTGCCTTCATCTCTTGAATTCCTAGAAAGTCTCCGGACGTTGTGTTTGGATCATTGCACATTGGGAGATGTAACTCTGATCGGACAGCTACGAAACTTGGAAATACTCAGCTTTTTGAAGTCCAAATTCAAAGAGTTGCCCAAAGAAATTGGGCAATTGACACGTCTGCGATTGTTGGATTTGACTGGTTTCTCTCAACTCGAAGTGATTTCACCTAATGTTATAGCAAGCTTGAAAAGATTAGAGTACTTGCGAATGAGAAAAAGTTTTAACCGGTGGGAGGCTGGAGGAGCCATCAGCATAGAAAGAAGTAATGCAAACCTTGAAGAGCTCAAGCACTTGCCTTACCTGACCGCATTACAACTACATATCCCAAATGCCAACATTCTTCCACCAGATTTATTCACTGGTTGTAAGTTAGAGAGATTCCAAATATGTATTGGCTCTGTGTGGAAATGGGATGATGTGGATGAAGCCATCAATGCACTAAAGCTCCACCTCACTGCCAGCAATCAATTTGACCAAGGACTAGAAATGTTGGTAAAGAGAACTAAAGACTTGTACTTGGAGGGTGTTTATAGCAGTATCATGAATCAACTAGGTGTTGAAGCTTCTCACAAACTGGAGCATCTCCATGTCCAAAACAATTTTGAATTTACCAACTTTTTGTCTATCATAAACGGGAAGGTGCGCTCCTTCCTTTATTTCAATTTTACCACCATATTATGATTACTTCATACTTATTTTAGAATTGAGTTATAGACTTCTTGCATTTATTACAGTCATTATTCCTGTGCATGGAGAATAATTCACATAGATATGCAAGAGCTACTTGATTTTTATTTTGTGAGGCTACATGATTTTCATTTTGTGTCCTTACAATCTCTTTTATTTTCAAGCTCAAACCATGGTATAACAGTTAGCTAGAATTGGTGTTGTGGTAGCATTGATACAATTTGGGGAGTGTTTAGGTAGTACTAGATCAAGTTTAGGACCAATTGATTAGGACAAGTCTGTAGGAGCAGAACTTTGGGACTTATGATAACATAAATAGAATTGGTGAGTGTTGGTTAGATCTCAAACACGTATGTATAGTTTTGCAAACCAACCTCCTGTACTGGTCCATATAGCTCCACCCAATTTCATATTTTTAGTTTTTTACACACGTCTCGGACTTTCTACATTATTAATTAGTACATGATTGTTCTAGTACTATGTAAATGTAGTTCAAGACAAAATTTCATCATTGTTCTAGGATAAAGAGAATTCTCAATGTGCAGTATCATTTTAACAATAACTTATTACAGTACAAAAACATTCTTTTAAGGATGCCTACTACAATCTATGAGAAAGGAATTAGATGTTTTAGAATATCGATTAGTCAATAACTAATTATACAACTCTATACTGTTAGTTGCTCTCTTTTTTTTTATTTGGATATTTAATTTCTTTCGTCATCTTTCCTAATGCTCTAGCAATAGCATCTGCATTATGATTTCCTAAACATGATATTTGTGCCATATATACAGGTTAGGTATCCCAACTTATCATGGTTGGAGGTGAATGAACTCAATGGTTTAAGATTCTTGTTATCATGTTCAATGGTTAGAAGCCTTGCACAACTCGAACGTCTTCAGATATCAGGATGTCATATAATGGAAGAGATAGTATCACTAGAAGAATCTAATGAAGAAATTGTAGACAACTTCTTTTGCCAGCTACAAACTCTGGAGCTAAAAGACCTTCCAAATCTCACTAAATTATGCTCAAGAAACTATACTGAACTTTCAAATCCATCCTCTGGGATACAAGGCTTTCTTTTTGACAATAAGGTGACTAATACATTTTTTTTTACTATTTCTTTTTGGCTAATACCTTGACATATTTTCTTTCACATTCTATTTCCAATATTCTTGATCAATTAGTTACATATTGTTTCTTCATGAGTCCATGATTCAGATGAATATCATGTATATATGCAGGTAGAGTTTCCAAACTTGAAAAAGTTATCCATTGATGGCCTAGCAAAGTTGATGACAATATGGAACAGTCAACTTGCTCCAGAGAGTACAAAAAATCTAGAGACAATTGAAATTGTTTCGTGTGACAGTTTGAGAAGTATTTTTCCGGTTTCAGTGGCTAGAAATCTCCAACAATTAGAAAGGCTGATAGTGAAGAGTTGTGGAGTTCAGGAAATTGTGGCAAAGGAAGAGTCACTACAAACAACACCTAAGTTTGTGTTTCCAAAAGTAACAGAAGTGATTTTTAGTGATATGTCACTACTCAAGAATTTCTACCCAGGAATGCATGTGTCCAGTTGGCCGTCACTTAATGAGTTGACGGTGGTAAATTGTGCTAAGGTCAACGTGTTTGCCAAGGAAATCTCAAGTTTTCAAGGACATAATGAGGCGAAACGTCTCAGTTTTCTTATCTCGCAATCTCTCTTTTTAATTGAGAAGGTAAGAGTACGTTAGACCTTCTTTTTATTAAAAGTATTAATTTAAAATATATTATGACATACCATGATAGCTCCATGACTTTTTGTCTCAGCATCGAAAATGTTCTAAGATTTATTGGTATTGTGATTGGAATTTCACTAAAAATAGAGGTTCAGGGAAGAAAAACTTGTTTATACAATCACACGATTAAGAAAAAAAAATGAAAAAGAGCGCAAAACTAGTCTTTTTGCATCAAAACTTAAAAATACACATATCCACAAAGTCGGGCCATTTTTGTTCCATTTTGGAGCTTTTTTACTTTTTTTTTTTAATGACAGAAAGAAGTTACAAAACAAAATCATGCAAAACACCCCCTCCTATTTTGGATGTGATTCATCATTTTTGTTTTAATCAAAGAGGCTGTGAGGTATATAACTAAATTCTAACTGTAATAAATAAAAAGAGGAAATGTTGATTTATCTTTAGTTAGCATGTTTTGTAATGTGTAACAATATGCACACATATCTATAGTCTCTCACCCCCTTAATATAAGAATCTTACGAAAGGCTCTTTTAGTTTTTTAAGTACTAAAAAGTGAATCAGCACATCAAATTAACAATTGCTTAATTATAATCAAATTCCGTGATCTTGTCTATCGTAGGATTCATTTCCCAACTTGGAATGGTTGTACGTGAGAGCAATGGAGTTTCCGAATGGTCCACTCCCAGCAGCAGGGCAGTTGTTTAGCAAACTAAAGCATCTTGAGGTTTGTTGTCCGGAGTCCAAGTCAGTTGTTTTCCTTGACAAATTACTAAACTCAGAAGGAAACAACAATAATAGTAGTGCAGTTGGGATTGGGACCCAGCAGCAGCAGCAGCTCCCACATTTAAAAGAGTTGAGTCTTCTTAAAATGGAGAAGCTGATGCATCTAGGCCAAGAGGATGAAGAGGATAACTCACAGTCGGCCCCCCGCATCCCAAATTTTCCCAACTTGGAAATTCTATTCGTGAATGGTTGCGACAGCTTAAGGAATCTTAGATCATCAGCAATATCCTTCAACAATCTAACAAGTTTGCAAGTAACTGTTTGCTACGGATTGAAATACTTGATAACGTACTCCATGGCCAAGAGTTTAATGCAACTCACAAAACTGGAAGTCGAGTGGTGCCCAAGATTGGTGGAAATAGTAGAAAGCAATGAAGATGGCAATTCAAGACATGAGATTACATTCAGGCGGTTAAAACATTTGAAACTATTGGGTCTACCAAGACTGCAAGGCTTTTGCTCCGGAAATTGCATTGCTAAATTCCCGTCCTTGGAAACTTCAACCATGAGCAACCGCCTCAAATTGAAGATTTTCCCAAATCATGACCAATCGCTACAGCTAACCAACGAAGGAGAAGACACGGATGTCGATCGTTGGGGTAACTCTCCATTCACCATTCATGTCTATTGTTTTGTGGTTTCCCAATATATATATTATTCTCTCCGGTGTCCCAATCATGGAATTTCCACACTATATAAAGGTCTATCCATCTATACAATTAAAGTCCTCATATTAAAAATTTTGTAATATATATTTCCAGAGCCATGGCTGACTGCTAAGGATAAACAGAATTCGGCAAGTACTGATTGATATCTTAACCAGTAAGTAAACCTTCGTTCTTTGTGTTATCTATATACACATTACAATTTCCTGCTTGCTTCTACTTTCAAATTTGTTATTACTTGTTCTGACAAATTCCTTACTCCACCTTCCAGATTCTACTACTCCGCCTGGCCGCAATCTTCCTCAATAGAAGATTTGTTCACCAAAGTCTGCAATGGTGTGTTATAAACTTATGTGACTTGTGCCATGCGTGCCGCGTGTTTGGGAAAATGCTTGGGTGGGGATTTTGCAGCATTTCAATTCTTATGCTTCTATTGATTTACATGTGTATAAGTCTTCTCTCTTTCTACTTAGCAATAAAGGAAAAAACAAGAACACGATAGAAAAAAAAAAAAAACAGAGTGATTCATATTGGACCTCTCCCCATTATTGTGCAACCTTTGGTCATGCTGGTGCTTTGTTCCAATCGAGAGCTCTGTAGCTTCTTTTCGGTTTTTGTCTCTTAGCTTAATATGTGTTACTGTAATTGCTGATTTGGGATCTTCATTTTTTGGTTGTGTTTTCCCATGTCTTTTTGCTTAATTGGCCCCAGGCCTTATTGAATAAGGCTTTTAGGAGTAAGAAATAAGAATAAGTGTTGATTAAATGTTTGAGTGCTTTTACGAGAAATCATTACCATCTTCTCTGTTTCCCACCGAAGCCATGCAAATGGAGTCGTTGTTGACCTAATAGAGTTGAGTCTAGGGCTTTTACTGCTTTAGTTGATTTCAGTCCATACATCTAAAGCTGTGGAATTTTTTAATTTTGTTTCAGCCAGAGTGTTTTTGATCATGTCTTGGTGCATGATTGAGTCCACCCCAGATAAAATTCTACAAGAATTCATCAAATTTTGCATTTTGCTTAGTTATTAAGTGTCTTAAATAATTTGATATTGGGCTTGCTTGGTCTGTTTGGTGTTGATTTGTATGATGAAATTTTGAGCCTGAATGATTGAGTTAGAAATTTGATATGGTCGGTTGCTTAACTTTTATTTTTGTAAAATTTGATTCGGGACAGTATAATTGAGTGAGGTTTTACCTACAATATATGCTCAATTTTGGATTGCAATGACAACTGAAAAAGAGGAAATAGTAATGAAACTACTGAGTTTTGAAGTCTAGGTAATAGCTATTCACATATTGGAAGGTGAAATTGTGAGAGGCAGTAGTTTTCAGTGTAGAGTGAGAATGGATAGAATTGAGTGGTGGTTAAGATGGATAGCGTACTTAAAATGTTTGCAAGAAATGGATTTTCTTGTATGAATATTAAGCTTTTTTTTCATTCCAGGAGTTGGGCTGGCTTATATATATATATATATATATATATATATATATATGCTCATTGGTATTTAAAAGAGACACCTAGCTGAAGCATTATCAGAAGCAATTGGGTCTTAAGCCTATGAACAATGATCACCAACTTTAGCTTCTCGACTTTGTACCTCCTCTAGTCCTCTTTATTTGTTGGGTACTTTGGTTTTAATCTGAGGAAGAGAAGAAGGATTTTTTTTTTTTTTTTTAGACTAGGGTATCTGACTAATCCCTAGGTCCCCCGCCTGACCCCACAACATTTGGGGAACTGGAAACTCTAGCAATTGCTAGGTGGGTACCTTGGGAGAGGGTCGGACCCCAGACTGCTTGGGAGCAAACCAAGGGCCTGACCGCTAGACCAACAACTCTTTGGTGAAGAGAAGAAGGAATATGGGTAATTCTTTTTCATTTCGTGTTTTATTTGAGTTTCTTCTAATTGATCAAAGCCTCATATGAACAATTGTTTTGATTGAGCAGTTTCTGGGTTGCTTCAGATTGTGTATTTACCTACTGATTCCTGAAATCTGGATTTTACTTGAATTTGTTGTTTTTTGGGTTTATTTGAGGTAGCTCTGAACTGCGGTTGTCCATAGTCCATACTAGTCTTGAATTTTGTATTTGGCACACGTGTTATTTTATATATGGTAAGCTCTGGTAGTGAGTTGAAAGCATGTTCATTTTGATGTTATATATCGAATTTGAGATCTGAAATAGGAAACTAAAGCTTTCATAATTTTCACAAGCATAGTGGATTTTGCTTCAATTAATTGTGATGATCATGAACTTATCGAATTTGTTGTAGCTTTCAAACAGTGAAGCTCATCCGGGGCATCAAGATGAAGTGGAAATCGAGTTTTTGAGGACTACATTTGGGAAGGGCTATACTATACAGACGAATGTTTGCATCAGAGGAAGTGGAGATGGAAAAATTATTGGGAGAGAGATGAAGTTACTTTTGTGGTTTGATCCGATCATTATGCTATATTAAGGAGATTGTGTGAGTTTATTTATTTTTAATTTATTTTTTACTGTTTGTTATCATAGTTTAAGCTCCATTTGTTAATTCAGAATGTCAAAGTGATCAGTTTATCAAGGACCGAACACAATTTGCCAAGAGCCCTGTAAATCATGAAGTTCTGTTTTCCCTGCTCAAAGTCTTTATCTCCTCCAGCAGGAATCATCGATGATAGTACCTTCGCTGGTAAGCATAGACTTTATGTTTCGATCATTTTTGGAAGCTTATCATCTTTTTTATCGTTAGGTAGCTCTCATATATCCTTTTTTTCCTTACTGCTGATTCTTCTTTTAGGCCGGGAATAACCAACCTGGTTTTCATTGTTATGACTTATGAGATTATGAACAAACGAGTTCTACTTTTGTCATTGATACTTTTTTTCTTTTTGCTTTCTTGAAATTATGATCTATGGTTTGGTGCTGCTTCAGACAGTTCTTCAGGTTAGTTACCAAGACTGATTACCTGCTATTACGATAGTGCTGACAATGGAACCAGTGTAACAGTTTTATTTGAGAGAATTGGTTATCTAATTGCATGTTTTGTTGTTACAAATAGAACTCTATGTTTTGATAGGGGATTTTCTGCTATCTTTAATTGGGAATATTATAATTTTGGGAAGCCTGGAATTTGATACCTAGAAATTGTTTGGTTTATGTGATTTTTTTTCTTCCCTTTTTCGTCTTTTCCATTTCTGTTATCTGTATATTTAGAGCCACTGTTTGCTGATTGGTAAAGATTGTTATAAGTTCGAATCCTAAAATTGAATTTACATGCTATTTATAGGTCTGTCTATGTATAAAATTGATTATGTGCCCGAATCACGGAATTTCCATGCTATGTATAGGTTTATCTATCTATAAAATTTGAGTCCTCATATTTCAAATTTTGTATTTGAAATGCTGATTTGTGACAATCTGTGTGATATTTCTAGAGGAGGAGCTCACTGCTGAGGATTAAATGAATTCGGCAAGTACTGATTTGATATCTTAATCGCATTTCACTATTAGTCTACGCGAGTCCTTAACAATAAGTAAAACTTCTTTCTTTGTGTGATCTATACATACATTAAAATTTCCTGCTAGCTTCTACCTTCAAATTTGTTATTACTTGTTCTGACAAATTCCTTACTCCACCTTCCAGATTCTAGTCCTCCATCTCATCGCAATTGCTCCTCTTTTCTGGTCTGACATAAGTTGAAGAATGTGCACCAAAGTGTGCAATCGTGGCAGGATTAAAACTGATGGCGTGTGCTATGTGCACCAACTGTTTGGAAAAATGCTTGTGTGATTGTTTGTGTGGTGATTTAGCAGTATTTCAATTTTTATGCTTCTATTGATTTATGTGTGCAAGTGTTGCTTTCTTTCTGCTTACCAATAAAAGAAAAAAACAGAGTAATTCTTATTGAAGCTCCTTATTGTTGTGCAACCTTTCATCCTGGTGGTGCTTTGTTCTTGTTCCAATCGAGAGCTCTGTAGCTTCTTTTTTGTTCTTCTCTCAGCTTAATATGTAGTGCACCGAATTGTGTGCACACCAAGTGTTTGTGAAAATGCTTGTGTGAGCTTTACTGCATTTCAGTTGTTATGCTTGTGTGGACTTGTGTGATGGTGTACTAGTTATTACTTTTTGCTTTGAAATGAAGATAAAAGAAGAAAAAACCAGTGTGATTATTATTGGACCATTCATGAGTCAAGAGTGTGTGCGGATTCCTTTGGTGCTGGAGTTGCTTTGTTCTGGTTGAATCCAGAGCTCTCTGCTTTTGGGGTTTTTCTCTCAGCTCTGTTAGTCTAATTGTTGTGTTCGCAATCTTCATCTGTTGGCTGTGCTTTTTGCATGTGTTTTCCTTTTTTCTGTACACTATAAATCACACTTCAAGAATCAAATAAGAAATCATGCATCCTGCTCAATAGTGAAAGTCTAACAACTCCAGGAATGTAGGTCAAATTTGGATTGAACCTCTTCAACAAAATTGATTTCTTGTGTTGCGCCGTCTTACTTTTGTTTACTATTGCTTATCTTGATTGCCATCTATTAATCTCATTTTTCTTATCTTGCTTATCACTCTATCTAATTGTTCTGCTTCGTTTAGCACGTTGTTGCATGTGATTTTACCATTCTACTGAAGATTTTTGCCTTAACCGACCCGATAGGTAAAAACTGACTAGAATATAACCAGAATCACCTACCAAAGACTACAATATAACCATCAAGACTTGAATAATAAGATTTTGATCTCTTCCAATTTCCAACTACTCACACATTGACTCTTGCATGGAGTATTTTCTCAGCCACGATTTTATATATATGGTCATAATAGTCATGGCCAAGGACTCTTTGAGATCAACAAAGATTCTCACCTTTTGGTATTTCCTCTACTGCTTCATTTAAAACAGATTCTCATCACTGCGACATTCTAAAATAAACGAGAGAAAAAGAGTTCTTGTGGTGCTGAGACTCTCATAGTGATCGAGGACCACCACAACAGGCTGTTGTTGCTCACAAGTCAGAAATGTGTGCTATTGGTTAACTTGATGATGATTTTTTGAGGGAATGTATGTGTCAATTCATTAAAATGCAAGTAGATAAAATACACTGAAACACCTCAAAGAAGGGCTACGACAAGATAGGGAACCCTAGGGCTAAAACCAAGATGGAACAAGAAAAAATAGGGTATCCTAAAGATTTGCACCTAGAAGAATAATACGACCAAACTAAAATACAGTTCCCTGACACTACTAGGAAAAGTTCTGAAACAACTCAAGAGCTGGGCTAATTTCTAGACCCAACAAGCACCCTACAAGGGCACTCGCCGGAGTACTAACTGCCTCGTCCAGCTAAGTGCCAACCTCCCCGGTCTCCATAACAGCCACCTCGATCACCTCCACAAGAACCTCCATGGACGCAAACCCAGCAGCTAACTGACCCTCACTTTCGGAGGTCTCCTTCACCTTCGCTGGGTTTGGATTCCCCAATCATTTTGAGTTTCTTGAGCTGTAATCCATCCTTGCTCGGATAAGTCTTCCTTCCTAAAATTCGACTGGCCCTTGATCTCTTTGGAGGAGAGACCACAATGATGCCATTGGCACACTTGAGAGATAGCTCAGGTTTGATCCTCAGAGAGTCTGCTTCCCTGACTTGGCAGCCATTCCTTTTTTTGGAGCCCTTGGTTCTCTTGCTGTACAGGATCACCGTTAGTGGTGCAGTAGCACGCTTCTTACCTGTAATGGGTTCAGCCGCAGACGACACAGTAGGCACTGCAGGAGGAGGAGCCACCGTGGTTGGCAGCTGCAGCTTGGAAGCTGTGCTATGAGCTTTCCGGTCAAGGAGAGAGTCAGAGGCTGTGGAGCCACTGCAAATGGGTTAGGGATGGGTACCTGGTCTGAGCTAGATCAGAAACCCTAGCGCTAGGATTAGGGTTTAGGCCGACCTGGATAGGCGGCATCTCAGCCGGCAGCCAGCACAACCAGATTTGGGATGTTCCAACAATCCACAGGTTTTGCAGAAACCCACCATCCGTTCATATTTGAAGCGTATTGTAGCAGTCGCTTCTGCTGCGAACTTAAAGGTTGCCGGGGCATAAACATGCTTCACTGGAGCTAGCACATTATGCGGGATTCTCCTCGGGTCGCTATGCCACAACGGATCACCGTAAGATCCAATTCAACAACCTCGCCCAGCAAGACGCTGATCAACGCCATTGCCCCTTCAGTGTATAGAGCCGGAGGGAGACCAAAAATTTCAACCCACACCGGAATATATATATATATATATATATATATATACAGATTCTATCCAGAGCGGAGCTCCGCTTTGAAATTAATCGTGTGAAGTTCGAGTTTTGGGTCACTTTTCAGTCGCATATCCACATCTCGGCCGTTCAGTTTTTAGGTACTAGTGTATAGATCATCTCTGCAAATTTTCAGCCAAAATGATGATCGTTAAGGCATTGATAACTGCCTTAAAGCTAGTACGGTTCAGGTTGACAGATTCGGTCCTTCTATTGGTTTAAGCGAGTTGGATACCTTAACTATCATCAATTTGGCTGAAAATTTGCAGAGATGATCTATACACTAGTACCTAAAAACTGAACGGTCAAGATGTGGATATGCGACCGAAAAGTGACCGAAAACTCGAACTTCACAAGTTAATTTCAAAGCGGAGCTCCGCTCTGGATAGGATCTGTATATATATATATATATATATATACATATATAACCATGCATAGCCTTAATTAATATCTCTACCCGTTCGTATAAGATTACTTTTTATTAGACAATCATAAGTTATATAGTCGTAATTCAATGATTAAAATATCGGTTTTTACATATCTATCGAAATTTTAAAAAAAAAATGAGATATCGAAAATATTAGGAATATATCAGGAATATTCTGAAAATATATATTCTCTGAATGAGTCAATTTATTGGATTTACATATAAATAGTAATGAATGTCAACTTCATCTACATTTAAAAAAAGACTCTAGGTGGTTCCAACAAGATTTTGAACTACAATGAGTTACTTTTTGAAACATGGCACCATTGAATTTGGTTTCTTTTGCTGAAATTTCTCCGTCATGAATTCTTCTCACCCAAATTCGTCTTAAGGGAAATTTTCCTCACCTGAGTTCTACTCCTTACTCGGATTTCCCTTGAAGGGAATATTCATCACCCATATTCGCTTTAAGGAGATTTCTCCTCACCCATATTCGCCTTGAGGAGATCTCTCCTCACACAGACTTGTATTTAGGGAATTACTTCTCACCTAAATTCACCTTGAAGAGATCTGTTCTCACCCAGATTCGTCTTGAGGACTTTTTGCTCACATGGATTCCACTCCTCACTCGGATTTCCCTCGAAGGGGATACTCCACACCCATATTCGCTTTGAAAAGATTTCTCCTCACTCATATTTTCCTTGAAGGGATCTCTCCTCACACAAATTTACATTTAGAGAATTACTTCTCACCTAGATTAGCTTAGAGAGAATTTCTCCTCACGCAGATTCGCTTTGAGGGGATTTCTCTTCACCCAAATCTGTCTTCAGAGGTTTCACTTCGAGGTATTTTTTTTCCAAACAGGTTTACTTGCCTCTTTAATAGGCTATATCCTAACTAGAAACCTTTGTTAAAATTGTATACCCTCACATAACCTCTATATTCCATAGTGTACGTTTTATCTGTGAATAATTGAGTTTTTTTTTTTCCATAAGATTTTACAAATATTTGTTCACTTTATCAAGAAATATCCTAAATATCTTATATATCAAAGATATTTGACGATATCGAAGAAACGATGGAAGATAAGATATTTTATCCTATAATATATAGGTCCCTCCAAAAATGGATATATTGGAGCGATATATCAGAAATATTTCAGATATTTCAATCATTGGCCCTAACGATACATGGCACTAATCAACATTGAATTGAATAATAAAGGATATTGTTTCTTCATAATTTGGTGACAATATATTACGTGATTATACATATTGTTTATGGGTACTTAATATTAATAATTCATAAAATTGCAAATTTTCAAGGATGTAACCTCTAAGAATGGTCATAAGATTCATAAGGTGACAACAACCTTGGATCTTTGGCTTTCAGTCTTGGGTATGGATTTGGGTCGTCGATTCGAGTCTTTGACTCTGAATCTGGCAATGCAGATGTTAGGCCTAAGTTGATTGTTGCATGGCCATTGGGGGAGAGAGATCTTAATTATGCGCAAAGATTGAGGCAAAAATTCGGAGGTTCTGATTGGACTTAGGTTGGCGGTGGATCGAGTATCGCGGGGATTTAGGCAGGTCTCAAAGTGGTGCACGAGGTGTGGATGTTGGCAAGGATGGTGGCAGTTCCTTGGTGTCACGGGCCGACTTTATATGCAATAGAAATATCCCATGAGATGCTAAGGTTCCTCTGAACCGAGGTCAGCCTATGTTCCTTTCTTCCTTGATACTCTATTTTCTTTCCCTCTGTGCGCTTCTCTTGTTAACTTGACCCTTTCCGACATCATCCCCTTACTTTTTGAGGTTTTACCAATGAAAGCTACTTATACATGAGTCTCACACCTTGTGACTAATCGATCGCTTCCTAGTGTCATGGTTGTCTTCCCCAACCGATAGGCTTCCGCGACATCCCGGCTTGTGCCAACCCATTGCTGATCCGCGTGCATCTCGTACATCAATAGCAAGTAGCATGACAATGTGTCGAGACTTAGTTGGCCTTCACATTCCCTCATGGGGTCATTCCTTAGTAGCTTGCACACTTCATTTGCCTCGTGGGCATCCCTTCCACCACCCACTTAGCTCGAGGACAACACCTGCTAGCATACTTCGCCTCGTGACCATCACTTATACAACCCACTTGGCTCTTGGGCAACATCTACTCGCATACTTCGCCTTGTGAGCATCACTTGTGCAACCCACTTAACTCATGGGCAACACCTGCCCGCATTCTCAATCCATGAGTGTCTTCCTGACAAGCCATCCTGGCAATGTGGCCTTTCTCTTCTAATATGGCTAACCATGTTCTCTTCTTGA
The DNA here is from genome assembly GCA_024704745.1 of Rosa lucieae. NCBI lineage: Eukaryota > Viridiplantae > Streptophyta > Magnoliopsida > Rosales > Rosaceae > Rosa > Rosa lucieae. Next base: position 14,144,026 of record CM045495.1, on the reverse strand, counting down.
TGACTGTCATGGCTCTAAGGCATGTTCACTCCAGTAGGCCAATCCTCAAGCCAGCGTGCTGCACGCCACTCGAGTGAGAAACTCACACTCGATGCCCTCTCGATCATTTCTTTAGTCTAGCACGGGGTTGCCCCTCCTATGCTTGCTAGCATCAACTTTCTTTATGCAAGGTCGAACCCCAACTCATGCCCATGTCGCTTGCCTCATGGCCAATGAATACCATAGGGTCTCGACATATCTTCCGTGAATGAGCAACTCACCCTCGATGCCACTCTCGAGCTTGCTTTGGTCTAACACGGGGTTGCCCTTCCGACGCTTGCTGGCATCACTTCCCTTTGGGCAAGGTCGAACCATAACACATGCCCACGCTTTCTATGTGGCCAATAAGCACCATGGGGTCCCGACATATCTTTCGTAAACCCCCATGTTTGTCTAACGTCGATGGCATAAGGACCTCCCTCCTACTAACCTTGCCCACGACACTGACCCGCAATATCGGCCAATATTGTCCATGAGACTTCCTGACTCATGGAAACATATGCTGCCCATTTTTAAAGACATATGCTCGGCCCCCTAGACCCCCAACAGGTGCCCAGGAGAAGCTCACTTAGTGCCCCATGAAGACCAGCACTGGGGGTGGTGGAGAGCTTGACACCAGGTCTCCCCTTATAGAGCATATCGGGCTTAAATGGCTAAGGTGAGAGGAAACATCAAAATAGCCGAGGAGACTAATAATTCATAATTAATTCATAAAAAATCCAAATGGCATGCCATCAAGTGTGTTGGAATCATTTCGAGGTCCTTGACATTTCTCGTGTTTTGAGTTTTCCCAAATTCAAAGCTGAAGTACCTCGAACCCGAAGTTCCACTTACTTACGATTGTACCACTCGCCCTCCATTAGCTCCATGCTCGCCCTTGGGTCTCCATGGCTCGCCCCTCTTGGCATTTCCTTCATAAAGTATCACAATAGCACTACTCTTAAGTGCAGCTCGTGACACATGGAAATAGAGATTGCTATTAGGAGTGCATGTTCTTGTGTACAGGGAATAAGGGACTTGGATCGTCGGTGACGGTTTTGGGTCAGTTGGTCAAGTTAGGAATTGGGGTGGTGAATTTGTCCTTCACTACAAAAAAGTCCAATGGTTTCACCAATTTACGTCGACATGCAATTGCCGTTGCCACAGCCTAATCTTTTGCGACGGTAAAACTTGATTGTCGCAATTGTGGTAAAGTTTTGCTACCGTATTAATTGCCGTCGCCACTGACTATGGTTTACTTCCACAAGAATTAGCCATCACAAGAAATCAACAGTAGACGGCTGCAAAAACTTGTCGTCACTTTAAAAGAGAATATATGAACGATATTTAATCTCTTTGTTTAGAAGAAAAAAGATCTTTCTCTGCTCTTCCCTCTTTCATCTTTAAGTTCTTTAACCCCATGGCTCAATCTCGATCCGACACCGATGAATACCCAGATTTCCTCCTCTCTCCATCACCTCCTTGGGCTATTTTCCTCTCTAGATTTGCCAAATTTGCAATAGAATAACACTTTCCTTTCTAGATTTGCTATTTTCTTCCTTGAGCAATTTTAATTCACTAATAGCACTTTCCTCTCTAGATCTGCAAATGACTTGTGACGACGGCACAATGCTGCTGTTGCGGATGGTGGCGTCGCTAATGCTTTTGGCAACAACAATTGCGCCTTCACAATAGTTTACGACGGGTTTGTTGACAGGACTCGCCCCAGATTTCACCCTAAAATCCGAAGTGGCCCTGCGGGGTCTACCTTAGAAGAAATTTTTCTAAAAATTTGGCAGAACTTCCCCTAAAATGGACTACCAAAAACCTGTAGAAATGAAATTTACACTTCTAAATCACTCATCCTTATTCTCTTGGAGCCACCCTGCTCCCCAAATCACATAACACAAAACGTAACTTGAATAACATTAATCCCACAGGTAATCAGAGCAATTCTAATAGAAAGGTAAACAAGGAAAACCTAATTCAAAGGAAAACGCAGAAGCCATGCTGTTGACTATGCCTCAAATCCATGTACGCTTGACCTCACACTAATCTGGCCTGCAAACTGGGCATTTGAAACCAAAGGGCCCAGGGAAAAGCATTTAAAAACCTTTAGCGTGAGTTGACGAAAAATAAGTAATTTCGAATGAACAAGTGAAACTTAATGTTTTCCCAAGTTATTCTCTAAAACTTCGCATGCAATAAAAATCTTAGAAACACTCTTAATCGTCATCTTTATTGAAATCTCAATTATGTAATGTCGATCATCTCGAAATCTCTTTAAAATCTCAAATCCCTCAAATACATAATGATATTTCAAACATCTCGTTAAATTACTCATATCTCAAAATGGACAATGACTAAAGGGGACTACCGATTAGTCATCTCATGCCACCTGGAGGGGACTGTCGACTGATTACACGCATTTCGATGCATGCAATTGTATCTAAAACACGAGAATTAGCTAATCTTCAAGTCAATTAATATGTAATTAATCTATTTTTATTTATTTTGTAATAAATAAGTAGAATTGTGGAAATCGAGAGAAAATGGTGGAAAATTGAGCAAAATTGAGTTTCCGACAAAAAAATACGAAAAAGTTGATTGCGGTCAATCATAGTCTACAAGAGCGAGGAAGCCATTTCCGGGTATTTCAAGATGATGCCTCCCGATGTGCTTTGAGACCGGAGGAAGAAAAAGAAAAAAAGAAGAAGAAACAATTCATGGATTAATCAGTGGCTTAATTAAACATTGGCTTAATTAATTAATCAATGATTTGATTAATTAACTAAGTGCTTCAGCCATGACCATGACGTGCAGCAATCGACCCTTGATTGTAATTTGTTTAATTGTTTTGGGCCAATTACATGCCTACACATGGCAACAGCCTCTCACTTGATTTTTTTCTTCTCTTCCTCATGCACACTGCACGTGCACATTCTTGGCCACTCATATTCTCTCAGCCATATATATACCCCCATTAGCTGATAACCCATGGAAACCCTTACCTACAGTAGCTGCACAGCCTACTTTAATTTCATCGACCACACCACCAGAAACCCATCACTTCTCTCTCTCCTCTGGGCAAAGCACCCACACCCTCCTTCACTATTTTTATTTTTCTTTCCTCACTTCCACCCTCAAATCCTCATCAATTTCTCAAAGGATTTCAAGGAGTATCAATATTTGAGATTGGGTAAAAGTGAAAAATCATAAATCAAGGCTTGTCATACTTGCTCCATAGCAATTTGTGACTTGTTTTTGTTGCTTCTCACTCCTCTTCACCTTTACCTCTTTAATTGATGTACATTTTTGTTGATTTATTGATGGGTTGTGAGTAGTCTATTTAGGAAGCTAGGGTTTGAGCCCTAGCATGAATATGATGTAATAAATATGTTTTAATTCAATGGTTTTCAATTTCGTGTTTGGCATATGTTCTAATCTATATTATTTGGCTTAGATGCATGATTAGGAGCTTGATTAACTTTTCAATGTGTAGATGAGCATGTCTAGAACAAATTAGGGGACCTAATCACTTCTCTAATTTATAGCTCGGACACTTGTTTAGAACATGGTTAGTTACAATACCAATTTCGATTGCCGTATTGGCAAGCTTGGGAACTTTGATTCTAGGACTCTTCGCCTTTTGGTGTGACTAGAGGCCCTAACAAGGCTCTAGATTGTCTCAATTGAGTTTCTACGACCCTTAATCCGGAGTAGGAATGCCCTTTAAGGAATCTAATGACCCATGAGCCTTGAAAAGCCTTGGGTGCGGTTCTTAATGCCATTATGAATTGAATGGCCATTGTTGGAGCATATTTATGCATTAAATTTGGCTAGAAGGATACCCTAGTGACCTAATTTTCATTTCTTGATAAGTTTCTATTATCTTTATCTTTAGTTGCAATATTAATTTTCAATTGTCAATTTTATTTTTCGAAATCAAAATCAAATTTCTTAAACCACTTTCATTGTCAATACCACTTGGTTATGAGTTTCCGCATTCACGTGTGGTTCTCTTGACCATTTTAGGTTTGGTTGTTCCGAGCCGGGCATGTAAATAGTTTGTTGCTATTTTTCTAGGTTCTTTGTTAATTGTTAGTGACTTAGTAATCGGCATAACCAAGGATTGGAGTTAGCTCATCAATCCCCGTGGTATGATAATTTCGGGTTCAAATATTTCCCACTTCTTCGATGACCGTGCCCTTATTGCGCGTAAGTTGCATTTAAGCACCCAAATCAAATGGCATCGTTGCCGGGGATTAAAGTGTAATAGCTTTAATCCCTTGGTTTTCGGTTATTAGGTCACTTGCATTATTTTCTTAGTTTAGTTAATTTTTCTTTGTGTGTTTGGCTTTAAAAAAAAAATTGTAATTATTTGTTTTACTTTATTTTGATTAATTCCTAGTTGTGTGTTTGTTTGTTGAGACTTATGGTTATTTCTATCGAAGTGACGGGCCTTGTATTACTCTGTAGTACATGTAAGACATGAGCATCTATAGCGATCGTCACTTGGCTTGACTTGTTTGCTAGTTTTTCATTAAGTTTCCTAATTACTCGTTAGTTTCTTAAGTTGTTAGTTTTTCACTTATTCTTACCTTTGCTTATTTTAGTTTCTTATTTAATTGTTGTCTCACCTTCTCTCATTACCCCTCTTATTTATTGTGAAGTGTGAAATTAAATTCAAAGTGCTTATTTTGTGAATTCTTGAGTACTTACCATGTGGTCATATTTTTGCAAGGTGCATGAGTAGTACTTTACTACCCATCAATTTGAGAAGTGGTCGTACTTTGCAAAGACTTTCTAGACAAAGACCAAGGAATCATTCACGAACACCTCTAAGGCCAAGAGTACCTCCAAGAGATCACTCACCGAGTGCGATTAGATCACCGGTTAGAGAGATGGCGGAGAGACCTATTCGATAGTTTTCTAGACCTTCCATGGTCAACACAGCATCATGCTTGGTACTTCCGGTTAGAGAGGTGGACTTCGAGATCAAACCACAACAATTGAGCATCTTGCCTATTTTCAGTGGGACATCATCCGAGAAGGCCATCAACCATATGCAATACTTTGAGGCGATTGTGAGCACTATGTCAAAGGGTGGACTTCCCGAGGGTGAGTTTAAGATGCAGTTGTTTCCTTTCTCACTTAGAGATGATGCAAAGGGATGGTTTTTAAAGCAACAACCGAGGAGTATACGATCATGGGAGGAGTTGACGGACATTTTCTTGGATGCTTACTACCCACCACACAAGACCACTAGCATGAGACATGAGCTCTTACTCTTCACTCAACGTGATCATGAGACCATTTGGGAGGCATGGGATAGGTACAAGGATATTTGCAGTGCATGTCCTCATCATGGCTTGACTAAGTCTATGATGATTGAAGGTTTCTATGGTACGTGGTTTGTTACCACATGAGAGGAGGAGGGTTGATGTTGCCGCACAAGGTTCACTTCATAGTCATGGTCAAACCGAGGCATGGGATATACTTGAGCACTTGGGTCGACAATCGAGGCAATGGGATGATCATGATTCTAGGAGGGAAAGAGTGAGGAAAGATCCATATTATGATACCAAGAGCACTCATGAGACAAGGGTTGCCCAAGAGAGCTCTAGTGCCGATTATAGGAAGCTTGAGAGAAAGCTTGATTTACTTCTTCAAGCTCAAGAGCGTGGTTCATCTACACATCATGTCAAGGCCACTTCTATGTCTTCATCTCTATGTCTTCTATGTACGTGATTCACCTATACATGCTACTAGTGAATGTCATCTTGCTTCTAATTATCCGGATTTTGTTCAAGAGCAAGTAAAGGCCGTGAATTCTTATGGTGGGCACCCTAGAAATGATCCTTACTCACCTACATACAATCCGGGTTGGAGGAATCACCCTAATTTTTCTTGGAGAGACCAAGGAGGTTCATCTAGTGGGTTTCAAGGTGCAAAGCAAAGCTTTAGAGGTGGCCAAGGTCAAGATTCATCAAATTTCGCTCATTATGGCAATGCACACCAAGGCAACACTCAATTTTCACAATATGGTCAACATGGACAGCAAGCATACGTGCCCAGTTCTCAATGCCAATCCACCTCAACTCAAGGATTTCATGCTCAAAATGCTCCTCCCGGGTTTACTCAAGGTGGTGGCTATGGTCCTAACAAGTTTCAAGGTGTTCCCATTGCCTCACAACCGGAGGAGAAGAAGAGTGCAAGTGATGATACTCTTTCTTCTATGTCTCAATGCATTAATATACTATCCCAAGGTCAAGCCACCATGCAAAAACAAATGGGACTATTAGAAGTGCAAATGAGTCAAATGGCAAAGGAGCTTAGCACACGTCAACAATGAGCCCTACCTTCACAACCGGAGCCAAATCCAAGAGGAAAGCTCCATGAATGCAATGCCATCACCACCCTATGTTCGGGAAAGGTATATGATAATCATGTTTACATGCCTACATCTTCTAGTCTCCATACAAATCCTGTATTTGATGATGATGTCGGTTTGCATTCATATGAGACCAAGAGGGAAGAAAATGTACCTCTTGGCCATGTTGTTGATGACCAATTGCATACACATCATGATTCTATTTATCTTAAGGAGGATGAGACTGGAATGGAAGAAAATGTACCTTCCGGTAAATATGGAGTGGGTGATGTGACTTTGAATGCAAAAGGAATAAATAAGGGGGTAGATAAGGTAGCCGAAGGGGAAGAAAATGTACCCTCCGGATGATCTAATCTTGGCAAAGGTTATGGTTTCTTGTCCTTTGCTAATGATGCGAGAAAATATAGTTTGATTGATAGTGGCAAGGAAAGAGCTTTATTGAGAAAGAACACTTCTAGGGATAAGGATGTCTCGAACCCTAAATTAGATGGTGAGGCCATGAAGGCTAGGGACCTATCTAAGGCCAATGACACCTCTAGGAAGGTTCTTGATGACATTAGACCCACCACTCATGAGTTTGAGCCATCTACTTCTAGAGAAAAAGAGGGGAGAAATAAGGAGGAAGACCTACATGTGCACGGTAGCTCTAGGGATAGGAGTAGTCTGGTCTACTGATCACTAGGCGAGGCCTTGAGGGCTAAGAACCATAGTGGGACCTTGACTACCCTTAGGGGCACCACCGGGAGTCTCACCTTTGATCCACCTCTTGACTTGAGCATACCAGAACCTCAACTTCCCTACCCTAATGTGCCAAGAAAGGAAAATGTAAAGAATAGTGGGAAGAAGAAGAAAGTTGGCTTGATGTCCGAAGTGCATGATATTTTAAAGAAGGTCAATGTCAATATACCTTTGATTGAGCTTCTTCGACAAATGCCGGTTTATGCAAAATTTCTAAAGGACTTGTGCACCCATAAGAGGAGGATAAAGAATGATGAGCGGTTCGAGATTTGTGAGAAGGTTAGTGCTATCTTGCAAAGACGGATTCCCCCAAAACTCAAGGATCCGGGGAGCTTCAATATCTCTTGCACTATTGGTGAGAAAGTCTTTGATATAGCTTTGATGGACCTTTGTTCAAGTGTTAACATTATTTCTTTTGAGACTTTCCGGAAACTTGACCTTGGACCTATTAAAGCTACTCCTATATTCTTGCAACTTGTGGATTAGAGTATTAAGAGATCCATGGGTGTTGTTGAAGATGTGTTAATCAAGGTTGATAAGTTCTACTTGCCGGCAGATTTGGTGGTATTAGATATGGATGATGGACCTCATAGTGACAAAGACATACCTATTATTCTTGGTAGACCCTGTATGGCAACTGTGAGAATAAAAATTAATGTTCAAAAGGGCACCATCAAAATGAAGGTATTGGGAGAAAAGGTATTACTTAAGAGGCTTGAACCCATACATCCTCCGGAAATAGTGAAGAGTGTGCTCTCTATCAATTTAGTGAAGGGTAATGAAGCTGAGAGTGAGCTGATCTTTGGACCTTTGAATCCTTCCAAGCCTACAATCCGTTCACAAGATCATTTCTCACCTATTTGGGGTTATGACCATGAACCACCATTGATGCATGATGATGTAGTTCCTACTTCTATTTTGGAGCCTACTCTTGAGCTTGAAAAGCAAACAATCCCTACTCTTGAGACTTATGCGCAACATAAGGAGAAAAGTCCACCACTGAGTGAGGCACAAAAGGAGTCCATCAAGAAATTAAGGGAGACTTGTGGAGTTGTGAAGAAGAAGAAAATTCCAAAGAGGTATGATTGACCTCCACCTTCAAGCTACAAGCTCGCTTCTTCAATTGTTAGATGTTTTGGAAATGATAGTGATGCTAGCACAATTGTTGTGGGTGGTAAGAAGATATCCTTTGAGCCACCTTGAGGGAGAAAAGTGAAGAAGACCAGCTTGGGGTCTTTAAAAACAAGCTCTTCTAGGGAGGCAACCCTAGGTTGTTTTATATTTACGTTGTTCATTTTGCATCAATAAGGCTATTTAGCCATCTTTGTGGGAGGATGGGAGGTGTATGGAGTTGAAAATGTAAAGGAGAAAGAATGTGGTAGTGTGCAATTTCTGTCCAGCAATTTCAGTTCAATTTGGGTGACTAAAGTTTCAAATATACATGCTATTTTGAGCTGAATTTTTCTAGAAATATTTCTCTGCGTGTCTACTATGTACTCTCAAAATTTCAGCCTTTCTAAGTCCTTGGAACTCCAGTTATTCAATGGTCAATGCATGGAGATCACCCTAGAGACAGCAGCGCCGCACTCAACCCAAACAAGGCAGCCCTTTGGGCTGCTCTCTTCCCCATCTTTCTTCACCATTTTTCCATCTTTTCTTTAGTTTATTTTGAGATTTGAAGGATTGCTCACACAAAGCTTCAAGGATCCATCAAGGATACTTCTCCTCTACAAGATTCAATATTTGGGTATTTTGTGGGAGTTGTAATTCAAGGCTAGTCATGCTAGCTTTTAAGCTATTTGTGACTATACTTGTTTTCTCCTACACTTCTTTACTCTTTACTATTTGAATTTTGTAATTTTGTAATTTTGATGTCTATGGTTATGGGTTGTGTCCCTAACCCAAATTTTGTGTAAAAGATGTTTAATTTAATGTAATGATGCAATTTTCATATGATGGATGCTTATATCTATTTTTGTTGGGTTAAAATGCATGTCTAGGAGCCTAGTCAACTCTAGCGTGTGTATTTTGAGCATGTCTAGGATGGAGTTAGAGCCTTGACCCTGTATAATTCCAAAGCTAGAAACCTTCAATTTCGTATTCGAGGGGTTATAAGCATGGTGATTTACACCCGTTGCGTGATTGCGCGGGCGGGTCGCTTAGTAGTCTAATTCCTCAATCTCTACGCCTCTTGATGTGAATTAGTGACCCTTGAACAGGCTCTAATTCATGCCAAGTGAGTTCCTACGGCCCTTGAACCAGAGTAGGAATACCATGAAACGGAATTTAGGTCCTTGAGCCTTGAATCGCCTTGGATACGACTACCGCCAAAGTAGAGATTTACATCTACATTATATTAGCTTCTGACACATAGAATTTAGGTAAAGGAACCTCCCTAACACCCGACATTCCCATTTATTTGGTTACACTTATATTAATTTATTTTCATTTTTATTAATTTCTTTACATTTCATTACATTTTGTTAATATAAAATCATCTCTCAAAATATTGAATTTCGACTCATTGTAGATAATCATCACTAGGCTCTTAGTTGTGATTAGGCTTTGGTGAGAACCAAAACCGAGCATTGCTAGGGCTTGGTGCCTTAGATTAACATTTTTCTTTATTTGCTAAGTGTCTTTATTTCCGATTACCCAAGGATTGTGGGTTAGCCACTAATCCCCGTGGTACGATAAACTTTGGGCATAATATTTCCCTATCTTGACAATGATACGTACGCTTGCGTAAATGTGTATCAAGTCACCGACCAGTGACGCATTGGAGGGGACTGCCGACCAGACGAGGAGATGATGATTAGAGGGGACTGCCGACTAACCATAGGTAGTTAGAGGGGACTGCCGAATAACTACTTCATACCATCTGGAGGGGACTGCCGACCAGAATATTCTGGAGGGGACTGCCGACCAGAATATTGTCTAGAGGGGACTACCGACCAGACTTACCTGGAGGGGACTACCGACCAGGTAATGCATGCATTCGTTGACTTATTTACCTCCTCAATAAACTGGAATCAACCTCTTTCAAATAATTGCTTCCGGAAGGATACTCAATATTACTTCAATAAATCATCAATAATTCACCGAAAGCATAACTTAAGAATATCTCGATAACTCAAAGCCAAAGCTCAATATCTCCATAAATCCTCGAAAGCATAAATCAAATACTCGGTAAATCAGTAAATGCTTTCGGAAAGAATTCTCAATATAACTTCAAAGCTGATAAGTGCGGAGCTCAAAACTCAAGAAATCTCGATAATTCCATCGTGCTCTAATATTTGATAAATCATTCGTACTAGAAAATTCTTAATTCTCACAATATTTCCTCAATCAATCACTTTCCGAAATCCACTTCTCAATACTTCTCATAACTCAAAAATCAATAAATGCTTCTGAAAAAGAAAACTCAATATAAATTCCGTAAATCCTCAATAATCACTGGAAGCATATTTCAATAAATCTCGTTAAATCAAATACTCAAATATTATCAGCATGCCCCTAAATATAATTTAGGAGGTTCCGATAAATCAACAATTAAAGGAAATCATTATATCATAAAATCATATATTAAATCTCAACCGGAACACAATAAAATAGATCTAATACTACATGCATAATTATTTAAAATCAAATGTCCACTCACAGTACTGTTTAGGCGACCATGCAAACGGTTTCCCTCGTCGAACAGTAACTCGGTACGTCGTCCTGTATACAATTATAATTCGTGAATAACTATCTGGAAATTAAACACGATTCCCACGTCATATCCTCATAATTGAACATTTTCATTTCTTCTATGATTCAACCCAAATTTTACCTCTAATACTAATTCATTAGTTTAAAGGTTCTGAGGCAGAACCAAGAGATATACGATGGTCGGATTCTCGTAAATCGATAATGGACTTTTAAATTCTGGAAATTTTGTAATCAACACAACTTTTCTTCAATTCTAACCAAATTCACATTTACGAGCTCTATATCAAATATAGGATTTAATAGGCTAAAAAAATCGAAGCCAGAAAACTGTCCTACACGCCGCCACCGCCGCCGCCACCAGCTTCGATGGCCACCGAATTTTGGTCTCACCACCTACTCAACAGTCCAAGCATTTTTCACAACTACAACAAGTTCCAATTTTACTTGTAAGTGATTGAAATTGGCCGGTGAAGTTTTTCCAGAAAAAAACCCAAGAACCCTAGGATTTGAAATCATCGATTCGACCTCCACACTGCAAATCATGGCTAAAGGCTAGGGGCAAAATGTTCTTGGCAAGAACCGAACCTTCGATGCCGGTTTGGTGGCAGGAGAAGGCCGGAATCGCCGAAAATCAACGAAAGTTCCGATCGGCTACACTGAACTTCACGGCTCAAAATCGAGCTCCTCCGGCCGAATCACTGCAAAACACCACCACAGATCTGACAAGGAGGAAGAGGCGAGCTTGCCGGTGCCCGGATTCTATTGTGGGTATGCCGGAGAAGGAAGAAATCGAAGGAGGAAGAATCAGATAGAAGAGGAGAAAAGGGTCGGGGAAGAAAAGAGAGAAAACTGGGTAAGTTTCCAAAAATGGCAACTCACCACAGTAACTTTCTATATTTATAGAAAGTTATCGTGAACAATAACTTTTACATTTTCGGCCATAACTTTCACATACAAACTCTGATTTAAGTGTACCACATGTCCACAGACTCGGTTTAACTTCCTCTACAACTTTCATGAAGAACATTTTGCCCAAATTTTGACCCGAACAAAATGTCAACTTTTAGGGCCACTAAAAGTATCGAAACAAAGTAAAAAGTGAAAGTAATTGTCGTTTTCCGTCCAAATAACTAGTAAACTGGTAAATTGAGGTACGGGACGTAACATTTGTCGTCGCTAATGCTTTGCGAAGGCGTAAGTGCCGTCGCTAATGCCATTGGCGACGCTACCATCCACGTCAGAAACATTGCCATTGCAGAGCCGTCATCAATGTTGTTTTGAGACGGCATGGCGTCGTGGCTAATGCTATTTTTTTTTTTTGTATTGTTTGATTTGGTACTTGGATTGGGTTTATCACCACTGATGCTCCACTTTGCTGTGGCTGATTCCAAGGTGCTGAAGTCATAAGACTCACTGCTAAATAATGCCTATATTAAGAAACGTTGTTTCAATGTCAAGAGAGGAATGATCCTTCCATTTATACCACAAGTCATTTCAGTCCATATACCAAGATTATCCTAAGAATATTTCCTGATTACTCTTCCTAGCTAGGAAATACTCCATGCGGAGATGTGAACAGAGGGAAGGCCAACAAGATTACTCTTCCTAGCTAGGAAATGCTCCATGTTGAGATGAGAACAGAGGGAAGGCCAATAAGACTGACATATAATCCTACCAAAAGAAGCATAGAATAAAACTCAAAGTTATAAACACACTAGGCCAATAACCTCAACATACAACACTTTTTACACAATGAATTTTTTTTTCGTTGTATGATTGTGGAAACTGAATCATACAATAGGTATAAGAAACTCGTGTCGTATAAGGCTGTTACAATTCAAAAAAATTTAGCTAGAGTCTTATTGCACAACACTTAGAAAAATGTTTCGTTGTGTGAATGAAAAAAAAATGGGAGGCACATTTCCCTCCTACCTTCACTCAAATTTGGCTCCAAATTCTACCCAACATGCACTGCTTTTGTACTACATAGCACAACAGTATAGTTATATTTGTTGTATGAGTGTAGCTTGTAAATCGTCATACAACAGTTTTTTTTTTTTTTTTGGGTCCAAGTGAGGAAGATATATATTGCCAAGATTTCGATGCATCCAAAATTTCATTCATTCCCCCAAAAAGGAACAAATTTTGATGAAATGTAGGTTACGTATATGTACTCTTACAATGTAGTTACTTATTTTGTGTTGTCTGAATGAGAAATACATATTCCTAGTGCCAAAATTGGTACTTTAATTGCACATAGGCAGGAAGTTTCCCTCCTTGCTTCTTTAGCTAAAATTTGATGTGTAGATAATCAGACAACATAACTTCATTTATGTGTTGTTTGACTCATAAAAAAAAAAGTACAGGCCTTGGACCAAACAAATTAATCAGGCTTTTATTCCATCTCTCACTCCCATTTCGGCTGTTTCAACACTGTTTTCAGACTAAAAAACTTCCACACTTCCCCTCTCTCTCATTTCACTCCTCTCTTTGCGATTCTCTGAGTCACAAACCCTAACCCCTCTTTTCTTCAATCTCCGATTTTCGATTTCCAAGATGTGTGAGATTATCCTCTCTCTCTACTATCTCAACTTGAGATTAGGGTTCCATTTGTGAAGGAGGATTTCAAGGGTTCTGCGTATTGAATGATAAGGTTTTTTAATATGCTGGTTTTTCTCTTTCTCTCTCCGCAAAAGATCCCAGTGAGTCCAACCAAAACCCTAAATCCCAGCAACTTCCACAAGTAAGGTCGAACCAAAACCCTAGATCTATTTACTACTTCATCCAATACTCCACCATTTCAAAGTTTTGATCTTTTGGTTGACCCAAATTGGAATCAGATTGATACATTCAAGCTCAGAGAGAATGCAAATCAAGGCTCCACTTGTCTCCTGCAAAGTTTTCCAATTCCAAATTCCGACTCTGTTGGTCTCAATGTTCGCCACCTTCGCCTCAATCTAGGTCTCTAGACGATTGGTTCTATTTGGTCTTTCAATTTTCAGATTTTGATTAACCCCAAATTGGAAAAACTTGGTTTTGAATTTTGGGGTTGGATGCAGGTTGTGGCAAGATTCAGAGATTTAAATTTCTTGTTTACTTGCAGCTATCTCCAGTAAGTTCAAATTTTCCATCTTCTCAAACCCATTCGTTCTGTTTCAGCCTTTCCAAGACCAAGAGTTTGGGTATGTTTTGTCGTAAATTTGGTTTAGGTGGCTGGTTTTGCTGAAATATAAAGTGGGTGTTAGCATTTGGCCTGGATTTGGTTTTTCGTATGTAGCAGTTCATTGGCTTTATTAGCTGCTGAAATCTAAGGCTTGAGGTAGGGAAATCAAACTTTTCTTTATAGCTTTGATTCTAATTTGGTATGTAATTGTTATGATTGGGTTGGAATGTTTTCCTCTGCGATTTTTCTTAGAGTTAATTACATATAAATGCATATTTGAATGTTTTTTTAGTCATAAGGTCACCTACTAATTTTTTCCCTCATAAGGCCACTAGATTAAAAATGGTGTTATATTTTGGATATAAAAACCAATATATTTACATAAATGCCACTACAATAAAAAGTCAACACCATTCTCTCTCTCCTCTCCAGCGAGGTCTCCAATAAACTCTAGCGGGTCTCCGGCAAATTTTGGCGACCACAAGAGCTACTGTCACTAACACCAAAGCTACTATGGCTAGCAACAAAAACTACTCTGATGAGATTTCCGGCGACCTCCGGCAAAGTCACAAAAACTACTATCACTAGCAATTAAAACTACTGTCACTAGCAACAAAAGCTACGCTGGTGAGATTTTCGGTGATGTCACAAAAGCTACTATCACTAGCAACAAAAGCTATTGTCACAAACAAAAACTACGCTGGTGAGATTTTCAAAGAGGTCAGAAAAGCTACTGTCACCAGCAAAAAAAACTATTGTTACCACAAAAAAAGCTACTGCTACCAACAAAAACTAGTGTCACTACCAACAAAAGCTACTATTGTGAGATTTCCGACAACCTCCGGCGAGGTCACAAAAAGCTACTGTTACTAGCAATAAAAGTTACTATCACCAACAAAACCTACACTCCTCAAAACCAAAATCTATTATCCCCACCAACAAAAGCTACTGTTACAGAAACCAAAAGCTACTGTCATCAACACCAAAAAATACTCTTACTAGCAACAAAAACTACTCTCACCATCACCAAAAGCTACTATCATAAATGCAGAAACTATATGGTCTCAACACACAAATCTACCAACAGAGAACGCTAATCACTACATGTCCATAAATCAACCACAAATGAGTTTCTACCTTTTCCAAAAACATTAACAATACAAAATTCAAACCACAAATCATACCAAAAAAAAAAAACTTAGCAAAATGAATGGCATTAAGGACAACTCGTCACTGGAAAGAAGCGGAATGAAATCGTTATCCAGCGGAAATCAGGGACCGGTGCCGGAATCTCATTTTCAGATGCGAAGGACAGCGGCGTCAACTACAATGCTCCCAGCTACACGCTCAATTTCAAGGACGACACCACATGCGTCGACGACATCCTCCTCCGGTCACAGCTGTCGACTTTCACCTCCTGGAGTCTGACCCCACAGGAGAAGTCGACTGTGAGCTGGCGTATTTTGGACGACGTTCTAGAGAAAGATGAGGACAACCTAAGCTGGAGGTCACCGACGAGGAACAAAGCTGGAGGTCACCAATGGCGAACAATCTGAAGGAGAAGCGTCACCGATCGATGCGTCGAAGGATCTCCCGAGCTAAGATCTGCTTCGAATCGGCGTCGAGATCAGAGAAAACATGGGAGAAAGGGGAGGAGGTGGTGAAACGATGCCGTCTCGTTTCGCTCCGATCAGCAACAAGGCTTCTCTCCGTAGAGATTGTCCAGCCAACGCTGAGCTTCTCTACGCAATCGTCAATTGCTGCCGAGGAAGAGCTTCCGACGTCAGATAGGTTATTCGTTGGCGACGCCATGTTTGACAACCACAACGAGAAGCGAACAAGCTCGTCAGATACAGAGAACATTGAATCACCGGCGAGAGAGAGAGAGAAAAGAGAGAAAGATGGATCTGATTTTTTTTTTTTTTGGAAGAGAATAGATCTGATATCCTATTTAGTTGGCTTTAACGTTTTGTTAAGTGGAAGGGTAAAATTGTCAAAGACCAAATAATTTGAAGGTGAAAGTGGCCTTATGTGTACAAGAAAAATTAGGTGGCCTTATCGCTAATTTAAATTTCAAAATGACACTTATGAGTAATTTTCTATTTTTCTTAAGTGCAATTTGACAAGCATAGTTAGCTTGTCAAACTAAAATTTTATTGAGTTTCCATTGATATGACGCTCCTTTGGGACTTTAATTCTTTCTGATGGTCATGATATGAATGTGTGGTTAGCAACTTACTCAGAGTAACGAGCAAGGTTCTAAAAAACGCTAGGCGCTAGTCGGGCGGAAGGCCGGGGACTAGCGCCTAGGGGCCTAGGCGGAGACTAGGCGGTTTTTTTTTTTTAAATTTTAATTTTATTTTTATAACCTATAATTATATAAATAAAAATATAAAAAATATTATAATGTTTGAAAATAATAAAAATACTCAAAATATAAATAAAATGTTCAACAACAATCATATAATGAGTTCTTAGAAATTGATTTGCATTAAGAATAATATAAACCCACGTGACCACCCACCCAAGTATCCAGTCACCGGGTCACAATATATCCCTTTCATTCTCAATAAGATAAATGGATGGATAGATATTAGGTGAGGATGTTTAATTAACACCACACCACACTGACTGGTAGACATTTACGCAGGAAAAGAAGAAAAGAAAAATCGACGGAGGTAAGATGGGAGTGGTGATAATTGATGGAGCGAAGATGAAAGACTTCGTGAGCGACGAGATGCAGTTCAAGAAGAGCGTGGACGAGCGTTTTGTTGCTCTGGATCTGAACAACGATGGTGTTCTGTCCCGGTTGGAGTTGCGAAAAGCATTCGAGTCGATGAGATTGATCGAGACCCACTTCGGCATAGAAGTGGCGACCCCGCCGGATCAGATGACGCAGCTCTACGATTCCATATTCGATAAGTTCGACTGCGACCAAAGCGAGACAGTGGATCTGGACGAGTTCAGGGAGGAGATGAAGAAGATTATGCTGGCAAAAAAAAAAAGATAGAAAGCGCCTAGGCGCCGACCGCCCAGAGACGCCCAGCCTCGCCTAGGCAGCCGACTTTATTCCCAGCGCCCAGCTGGCTCGACTAAGGGAGAATCAAAACAGTATTGCTTCGCCCCCGCCGAGGCGCCGATTTTTAGAACCTTGGTAACGAGTATCCTTGTAGTGTATGTTTTAGTTTTGATACAAAATTAGCCTTTGAGTATCCTTGTTGGAATTCTGAAAATACAAGGACAGAATGTGATTTTCTGAAAAATGGGGATTACAAGGCACGTATCAATCCCTACTTAGCAGAAACCAAAACTAATCAACAGAACACCAGATTTTTGGTTACGCAGTGAAAATCTCAACTTCTGAGATTAAAAACACTGCGGGGCTCTTACTCTTGAGAACCCAAAATACGAATTAACTTATGATGAAAGATATGTTCTTTACAAACTTGAATAGCACTAGCTCGGCTACAATGATTAGATGAATACTAATACCAAGTTTGTCTTCCGTCTTGAACTCCTTCACTTGAACGATCACCAAATATCGATGTCCTTTCTTCACAGCTCCTCAATTGATCTCATGAGAAGTTATACATATGAAACAATGATCAAGAACACTTAAGAATGGACAAGTGTTTTGATTCTTGTGAAGGCTCAATTAGCAAGCATACAAGACGTCTCTCGATCTTCTTGCATTCCACGTCCAACCTATATGCCGTGTGTTTTTCCTCTTTTTAAAGATAGCTGCCGTACAAACCAATAAAACCAAACCAGCTATTTACCCTAATCCACCTTCTACAAGGAAAAAAAAATATTTTTGTGTTAACAGAAAATATCTACAATTAAGGACCCCAAATCCTACAATAATTGGGAAATCAATAATACAATAGGGCACACAGAAAAATATCTTTAAATGAATAAGAGATATTAAACCCATTAACCTCAACGATACTTTCCCGTTTTGTATGGAATGCCAACACACCAAGTTAATCAAAACTTGTACTTACAATCTCCCCCTTTGGCATTACAAAACATAAATTATGACAAACTCTCCCCCTCAACACGTACAGGAGGAGCATCCATTCATTCCTGCAACATTTCCCACAAAGCAAAAATGCTAACATGATTAAACCAGACACAACCCATCAAAAGTCAGTTAGAAGTCTAGCACAGAAATAAACACCGAGTTCAATGTACTGGAATGAAGAAAGCAGATAGTAACCAACAACATATCACAAAAACACTCCATTACTACATAACCATTTCTCCCCCTTTTTGGAATAGGGATGCCAAAGGGTCAGGTGCAAGCATTCCGAAGAGCACGAATGTTGCCCTCAATAAGATCCAAACGCTGATAAACAAGAGCAAACTGCTCCTGAAATGCACGAGTGATAGCGGTGGTCTCTACTGAAGCGCCTTTGGTCTTGCTGTGACTAGTACTCCGATGAAGGGAACTTCGGGAAAAGACCTTCAAGGCTGGACTATATTCATCATCATCAGCAAATCGAACACCTTTGGCTTTGCAAACAGCAGTGATTACAGAGGGAAAAACTAAGGCATCCTTCTTGTGACGACGACCTTCAACAGCTGCCTTCCGGATGGCTTTGTACATGAAGTGCTTAGCAGGGATATATGGAACACACTGACTATCCAGATAAATGAGTCGAGCTTCCTCTAAGGTGAGTTTGCTGGACTGAGCGGACGGATACAAGAGAGTGCGCACCAAATGACCCAACAAATGAAACCATTCAGAGAGAGCACCAGCACTCCAGCAGACAATTCATCAGGAGTCACATCCGGTCAATCCTCATACATTGCAGCAACCAAGAGCAGCATCAACCTCAGCAATCTCATTGATAGGAGCTACCAAACCCAGAGCACTACGAATAGAGGATGGAGTAAACGAAACAGACTCGTCCCGGATATCCACATTGCAACCAATAAGAGTGAACTAAGCAAGCAATTGAACATGCATAGGCATATTTGGAGCGCAACAGGCATAGAATTCTCAGACCACAGTGAGATTTGGCACAGGTAAATTCTCAAGTACGAGAGCGGACAAATCAAATTTTTTCTCAAAGACAATGGCACTCACACAAGTATACTGCTCAAAGTGCATACGTTGAACTTCAGTACCAAATTGAGTGAGAATGGAACCTTCACTTGATTGAGTAGACGGTCTTCGCGACCGAGAAAAGGAGGGACCAGACCCTGGAGCAGGGCAAGAGATTTCTTGGGAGCACTGGCAGCAGAGGTGGGGCTGTCAGCCCGAGCACGGGGATTGGAGGAGCCAGAGTGCTCCGACTGAGAGGGTGAAATCGCTGGGACGGTGCCGGAGTCAGACCCGGCCATAGATGGAGGTCCCTCGGAGGATTGTCAGCGGAAGTAGGTGGGCCGGAATCTGGACCCAGTCGAGTGAGGCGAGCGGACCGCCGGAGGCGAGGACGGAGCCGGAGCTTTGGGGCGCTGGATGGTGTGCTTAATCCGAGGCATGAGGAGATGGAGAGGAGAGGAGGAGGAGGCGGCCACGAGTGGGCGAGAGTGAAAACACAAAAGACTCAAAGGGAAAGACCTAGGTCTGCACACTTAACCAAACCGTGAAGAGAAAAAGAAAAAGAAAAAGAAAGAAAGAAAAAAAACACTGTGTTGAAGGAAAACCTAATTTGTGTTTAACCCAAACTCTAGGTTACTGACCTAGTGGTAATAGATTTAATTAGAAGGATCTAGATCCTAATCAATGTAGAATTACTTTCCTTGTATGATTGAGATTCTATGCATTGTTACCTCTATATAAGAGACCCCTATTATCAATGAGAATATACAGCAAATTCCTCTCAAATTCAGTTTCTCTACAACACGTTATCAGCACGAAGCCCTAACCCTGAAATAAATAGTCTTCAAGAAGCTAAAAACCTTGAATCCGAATACAAAACCTTGAAGCCTTGACCTTTCTTTCCTCCACCTCACACCATGAAGAACTCTATCCCAGGAGTCCGGAACCGGCAGCCCCACCTCAAGAACCGGCCGGAAAACCACCGGACCGGCCACCGGAAGCTCTATACAACTAGCAGCAAATATTCCACCGGTTCACCATCTTCCGGACCTCCGATTTCCACCAAATTTTGGTAGCAGAAGCCTATCAAGTCAAAGATGCTGGAACCGGAAGAAAAAGTGAGAAAACCGGCCTAAAAGTGCGTGAACCGGCCGACTAAATATCATGCAGAAAACCGGCAGAAAAGAAAAGAAAAGAAGAAAAAAAAGAAAAAGAAAAGAAAGCCCAGAAGCCCAAGAAGCCCAAGCCCAAGCCCACTGACGCAGGCCCACTTCCACGTCAGCAGGAGGACCCACTGCCACATCAGCACTGCCACGTCATCAACAGGGACCCACTGCCACGTCATCAGTCAACGGCCAGAGGTCAGTGTCAACGCCGGTCAACCTTTTTCCGGCGACTTTTTCCTGTCAGCTACAGTAACTTCCTGTGCTACAGTAACTTTCCGGCATCTACAGTACTTTTCGGGCGCCATTTTTAAGGTATTTTTTATTAAACGTTCCCGTTTTTTTTAGAAGTTTTTAAATTAAATTTCTCTTCTTTTTCGGGGACTTCCAAAATCCCTTCTTCTACCCCCATTTTCTCTACATAGGGGAGACCAAATTAAGCCGAACTGTGGGGGTTCGTGCTCACTCCAAGCTTAGAGCTTGTTGAGATCTCCAAACTTAGAGTTTGTTGAGAAGTTATGATCGACCACTTACATCATTGTTTCGATCTAATCCAATATCTCTTGGAATCGAATTTCTTGGAAGCGACTACGCTCGGAAATTCCTAATTTCTTGGAAGCGATTATGCTCAGAAATTTCATATGTTTTCGTGGTAGCCTATTTCGCTCCGAAACTAACCCTAATTTCTTGTTCTCTTTCAGGATGAGTAACCTGAACAAATTGGACTTTGCTCCATTAGGAACAACTGGCTCTGGATATCACAGGTGGGTTCGTGATATCCGCCAGCATCTCAAGGCTGATAGAATCCTGGATATGATTCTCAAGCCTAGCCAGGATGTGCTAACTGTTGAGCAAGCTCAAGCTTTGGAAGCAAATAGAGCAGCCTTAGAGGCAAATAAGGCGAAAGCCATCATCCTAATGACTCGTCATATGGATGATTCGCTCCAGTACGAGTATATGAATGAAGAAGACCCCAGAAGGTTGTGGGTCTCACTCGAAGAAAGATTTGGCAACGTCCGTGACTCCTTGCTTCCTGACCTAGAAGTGAGATGCATAGCCTCCGCTTCTGTGATTTCAAGTCAGTTCTTGACTATAACTTGGAAGCACTTCGCATTAAATCCTTGATGGAATTCTGTGGTAAAGAGATCACAGATGCGATGTTGATTGAGAAGACTCTCTCTACCTTCCCCGTCTCTGCATTGATGGTAGCTAAGAACTATCGAATCGATATAAATGCAAGACGGATCACAAGGTTTCATGAACTCATTGGAGCTATGAATGTCACTGAAAAACATGACAATATCCTTGTGAAGAACTATAATTCGAGATCCGTGGAAACAGAGCATATTCTGGAATCCAATTATAGTCGCACCTCTAAGAGAGGGCGCCAAGAGCAAAACCCTAATCTTAGGTATACTTCTGGACATTCTGATCCATATAATCGCTCTACTTGGGAAGGTAACCGCCAAAATAGGCGAACACAGAACCGAAGAGGTAAACGTGGAAAGAGAGAGAGAGGCAATGCCTCTGGCCATGTTGGTGGCGCCACCAACACTAAGAGCCATCTAAATGACGCTTTCAAAGCGCCTCAATCAATGGAGTTCGAGCAAAGAGATGTATGTTCTCGATGTGGAGTGTCTGAGCATTGGGCACACATTTGTAGAGCTCGTGAAGAACTTGTCACCGTCTACAAAGCATATTGTGAAGCAAGAGAAGCTCACTATGTGGAACAAGAAGATCAAGAAGATGATCTAGAGTGAAGGGTTGAAGACTACAAATCTGGCTGGGATAATATCGCCAATTATGTTTAAGTCTTTATTTTCCAAGTGATGTAGGCGATTGCCATATTATTTTTATTGGATTAGATTTTCTTTGATCAAAGAAACAATGATGTACTCCGTTGGCTTATGAATAAAATTTCGAGTGCTTTTCATTATGACTCAATTTTGATTCTGAGCATATGACTTTGTGACTACGATGGCTGGGCCATCAATATTAATTCAAGGATATGGAATAGCCCAAGTTCCACTTCCCAAATGACACCTTGATTACAGTTGTCACAGCAACTCTCTACGCTCTTAGGGCAAATAGTACCCTATGAATAGCCAACGAATTCCATGCGAAAATGCATGTAGAGAACGGAAATGAGTTCCTTTGCATTACCTCTAATGATTGCAAACAAAGACGCATCTTAGAGAAGTTTATGTGTCTCTCTAGTGGACTTTATGTCACTATTCGAGCTATTAAATCCAATAAAGTTATGAGAGAAGATCTCTTGGATTTAGACACATATTGGCTTTATCACGACAGGATAGATCATCCTAGTCATGATATGATGATCCGTCTACAAAAGACTTCACATGGACATCATTTCTTTCGAGCGAAACGAAGCATGAATCAAAAGTTGATACTATGTGTGACCGACGCTGCTACCTAGGGCACCGCCTCCGTCCACCACCAGCCTAGGGCTGGCATAGTCCCTATCCATGGCTCCATGGATAGCGTCCATCATGGTGATGGCGCCCCCGGTGATGCTGCAATCACCAACTTGCTTCAAAATAGCGTTTCAGACGCTCAGGCCTAACCAAAATTCTCATTGGTTGCTTCTAAAGCCTCTCGCTCGTTTTACTAAGCCTGTTCCTTAGGGAAATTAGGACTGAGACCGTCCTATGCCAAGGATATGACAATACTCATTCTGTTCTTACAAAGAATCCGTAGGGATCTTGTGGATTGATTCAACCAACTTGCGGACGCTTAAATATTTTATGATGTTGGTTGACACGCAAACACGCCGGTCACGTGTTGTGCCATTGTCCACTTGTAATGCTGCTTATGCTACACTCCTAGCACATATCATGTGACAACGGGCTCACTCCCCGAATCATCCTATTCAGTCAATTGGATTTGACTATGCTAGAGAGTTTACATCGAAAGACTTTCGATGGATATTGCAATGGGTTTGATGTTGGACATCACATTCCCATGTACACACCCAATTGGTCTCGTGGAAAAGACTACGATGGTAGTCCGAACATTGGTAATGCGCACCAATCTTCTTACATCCGCTTGGGGTGATGCGATATCGCATGCAGCCATGCTAATTCGTCTACGACCTACCGCCACTCAATGTACCTATGCGTTACAGCTAGTGACTGGGTACAGTATTTTGTACTTACGCACATTTGAGAGTAAGCCATTTATGTGCCAATTGCGCCGCCACAGCACTCTATGATGGGTCCTACAGACGAATGGGCAACCACGTTAGATTTGCGCTTCCAACAATCATCCGCCACTTTAAATGCCCTTGCTAGCGATCTCCTTACCGCTAGATTTGCGGATCTTTCACTTTGATGAGACAGTCTTCCCGTCGTTAGGGGGAGATTAAGAACACGAATGTTCAACAGGAACGACAGGTGTCGTAGTCTGTCCCCACTATGTCTCATCTTGATCCCTGTTAAAGTGACGAGATCACACAAATATGCTGCAAACATGCCTGCAAGGAAGGACGTCCCTACGAGAGGACGTAAGCGCCACCCTACACGGAGGTAGGCATGGCACCAATGCCAAAGAGAGTGGCACTCTGGCGTTACAGGCCATGGCCCCAGCTAGGATGTGTGGGAGGCCCGTGGGTTCGAATGATACATTGGCACAAACCAATCCTCGATCATCGACACTCAAAAATCAGTCTCATGAGTATCTGGGTTATGGTTATCGTTGGGGGACGCCTCAACGTAAAACCTATTCCTGAGAATATAGAGCTCTATGAAACTTACACTAGTGTACATGAGACGTGGGATAGAAACTCCATCATAATTGATGATATAGTTACGCATTTTGTTGCGCATGAGTTTACTGAGTCCGATGATATCGAACCACGCCCCGTTGATGAATGAATGCCAACGTAGAGAGTTTTTGGCCTAAATGGAAAGATGCGATCCAGGTTAAGATGGATTCTCTAACAAAGAGGAAGGTTTTCGAGCTAGAGATGCCAACACCTCCTAATATAAAACCTGTTGACTAATGGGTCTTCGTTAGAAAGCGTAGTGAGAAAATGAGATGGTAATCTCGCCTTATGGCGCAAGGCTTCTCACAAAACGCCCTGGAACCGACTACGATGAGACATATTCTCTCGTAATGGATGTCATTGCACTCCACTACCCTGTCAGTTTGGTAGTTTCCGAATAACTGAACATGCAGCCTACAAATGTGGTCACTATGTATCTCTCTAGAGATCTAGATACGGAATATACATGAAGATTCATGGTGAACTTCATTTACCCAAGTCAAGTGGCTCTAGACCATGGAGCGCGTTTACAAAGAGGTTGAAACGCTCACTAAAGTGACTACTTGATTGGGAAGGGATATGCCCACGCGTTTCTATGACAAGTTTCAGATTCTATCGCGGTTCATGTTGGACATGATCTTCTTTAGAAGCCCTTAAAGAGTTAAGGGAAACCGCTGAACACTTGAAATCTGAGTTTGAGATGAAGGATTTTGGGAGAACACGATTATGTCTCGGTTTGGAACTTGAGCATCGTGTTGATAGATGCTTAGGCATTTTGACAAGGTCAAACCTTCAAGCACCCCCATGATCGTCCGTAGTCTTGATCCTGAAAAGGATCCTTTTCGTCAAAGGATGATGACGAAGATGTGCTAGAGACAAAAGTGTCTTACTTAGTACAATAGGCGCATTATTGTACTTATCTCAATGCACAAGACCGGACATCTCATATGTTGTGAACTTGTTAGCTAAGATATAGCTCTGCGCCAACGCGACGCCATTGGATTGGTGTAAAAGATATCTTTCGATACTTGAGATGTACGATTGATATGGGCTTGTTCTATCCCTACGAAGAGATGATGGATTCGGACCCATCACACACCAGGAACGCCGCCAACGCTGGCCTGCGTTCTCTATCCCCATTCCAAAATGACATGTGTTTTGGAAGGTTTTGCTGATGTTGGGTATCTGTCTGACCCTCACAATGGTCATTCCCAATCCGGTTAAGTGTTCACCATGGGAAAAGACCGTGACATCTTGGAGGTCTACATATTAGACCCTAGTCGCTATATCTTCGAACAATGCAGAGATCATTGCTCTTCACGAACGAAGTGGTTCGTGAATGTATATGGATTGGATCCATAATTACGCATGTTCGAACAATTGTGGTTTGAAGTCTACCACAGATGAGCTTACGAGCATTTAGGATGATGCTACTTGTTTTGAACAAATGAGGTAAGGCTACATCAAAAGCGACAAACACCAAGCATAATCAGCAACAATAGACACTCCTCGAGATCAAAGTGAACTAGTTTCGATCCGAGGACAGTGAGGCAGACTTGTTTTCTAAGTCATTGCCCAATTCCACGTTCGAGAAACATGTGGCAAGAATTGACTTGTGGAAATTATCTGAACTCCCATGATCGTAGTCATCAGGGGGAGGTGCAGACATCAGGGGGAGATGTCTACATGTTCGTCTCGAATCGTGAAGGGTGTGTTGTGCTCTTTTTCCCCTTCGACCGAGGTTATTTTTGTCCCACTGGGTTTTTGTTACTCGGCAAGGTTTTTAACGAGGCAACGAGAGAAGCACCGCGTTTGGGCAACACAAGGGGGAGTGTTGAAGGAAAACCTAATTTGTGTTTTGCCCAAACTCTAGGTTACTTGACCTAGTGGTAATATGATTTAATTAGAAGGATCTAGAATCCTAATCAATGTAGAATTACTTTCCTTGTATGATTGAGATTCTATGCATTGTAATCCTCTATATAAAGAGGCCCCTATTATCAATGAGAATATACAGCAAATTCCTCTCAAATTCAGTTTCTCTACAACACACTGAATATTTTTTTATTTATTTTTTATTTTTTATAATATGCAAAGTGAAGACAACCAGAGGAGTACCCCATGAAATTCACGACACAAGCACAAGTTGAAGCAAATAGAGTGCGACACAGTAACCAAGTTCTGAAACTCCTTCTTAAGTTAACATGATATGAGGAATGCAATGATGATATACAAACATACAATGATGGTGGGTTGTATCCACATGAAAGAACAGATTGACTTTGAATAGCTTTTCAAACAAGAGCAATACCACTTAACCAAAAATAGGAGTGCAGCAAAATAAGTTCACATGAGTGAATCGATTCCGACAGCCACAAGGTAAGATAGATGATGCGTGAGTATTCTATACCCCTTGTGGTGTATAGTGAACATGTCTCAAGATGAGGTGTGACATTTGTGGAGACCTGAAAGGCAAAGCTCACATACGAA
The DNA here is from genome assembly GCA_024704745.1 of Rosa lucieae. Classification (NCBI taxonomy): domain Eukaryota; kingdom Viridiplantae; phylum Streptophyta; class Magnoliopsida; order Rosales; family Rosaceae; genus Rosa; species Rosa lucieae. Next base: position 14,117,512 of record CM045495.1, on the reverse strand, counting down.
ACACATTTAAGCACATAAACTTTATTCNGAGGTGAATGAACTCGATGGTTTAACATTCTTGTTATCATCTTCAATGGCTAGAAGCCTTGCACAACTCAAACGTCTTCAGGTATCAGGATGTCAAATAATGGAAGAGATAGTATCAATGGAAGAATCTGATGAAGAAATTGTAGACAACTTCTTTTGCCAGCTACAAATTCTGGAGCTAAAAGACCTTCCAAATCTCTCTAAATTTGCTCAAGAAACCATACTGAACTTTCAAATCCATCATTTGGGATACAACACTTTCTTTTTGACAATAAGGTGACTAATATATTTATTTTCCTATTTCTTTTTGGCTAATACCTTGACATATTTTCTTTCACATATATTTTATTTCCAATATTCTCGATCAATTAGTTACATATTGTTTCTTCAGCAGCCCATGATTAAGATGAATATCATGTATATGCAGGTAGAGTTTCCAAACTTGAAGAAGTTATCCATTGATGGCCTAGCAAAGTTAACGACAATATGGAACAATCAGTTTTCTCTAGAGAGTTCAAAAAATCTAGAGACAATAGAAATTGTTTCATGTGACAGTTTGAAAAGTATATTTTCACTAGAATCAATTGCAACTCAGCTAAGATCTTGTGACTGTCAAAATCTAGAATCAGTTGAAATTGATTCTTGTGAGAATTTGAAAAACATTTTCCCTGTTACAGTGGCTAGAAATCTTCGACAATTAACAAGGCTGATAGTGAGGAACTGTGGAGTGGAGGAAATCATTGCAAGAGAGGAGGGACTACAAACAACACCTAAGTTTATGTTTCCAAAAGTAACAAAAGTGATTTTTGGGAATATGTCCCAACTCACGAATTTCTACCCAGGGATGCATGTGTCCATTTGGCCATCACTTAATGAGTTGAGGGTGGTACAATGTGCTAAAGTCAAAGTGTTTGCCGAGGAAATCTCAAATTTTCAAGGATATAATGAGTTGGAACGTCTCAGTGTTCTTATCCCGCAGTCTCTCTTTTTAATTGAGAAGGTATGAGTACAATTTACACCTTTTTATTGAAAGTATTAATGTAAAATATATTATGACATACCTTGATACCTCCATGGCTTTTGTCTCAGCATCTAAAATGTTCTAAGATTTATGGACCTTGTGATTAGAATGTCACTCAAACGAGAGGTTCATAAAAGAAAAACATGTTTATGCAGTCAGGCAATAAAAAAAAATGAAGAAGGAACACAAAACGAGTCTATTTGCATAAGCATGAACCATGACTCAAAACTTAAAAATGCACATATATCTAAAAAGTTGGGCCCTTTTTGTTACACTTTGGAGTTGGTTCATCATATTTGTTTTAATCAAAGAGGCAATACTTGAGAGGTATATAACTAAATTCTAACTGTAATAAAAAATAAAACATATATGCAGTCCAAAGGCTTTTTAAGTACAAAAATGTGAATCAGCACATCAAATTAACAACTGTTTAATAATAATCAAGTTCTCTGATCTTGTCTATTTTAGGATTCATTTCCCAAATTGGAATGTTTGAGCGTGAATACAACGGAGTTTCGAATGGTCCACTCCCAGCAGCAGCGCAGTTGTTTAGCAAACTAAAGTTTCTTGGTGTTTGTTGTCCAGAGTCCATATCAGCTGTTTTCCTTGACAAATTACTCGACCCAGAAGGAAACAGTGCGGTTGGGATTGGGACCCAACAGCAACAGCAGCTCCTACATTTAAAAGAGTTGGGGCTTATTGGAATGGAGAAGCTGATGCATCTAGGATTGGAGGATGAGGAGGATAACTCACAATCAGCCCCCCGCATCCCAAATTTTCCAAACCTAGAAATTCTAGGCATGTATGCTTGTCCCTGCTTAAGGAATCTGAGATCATCCGCAATATCCTTCAACAATCTAACAACTTTGCTAGTACATGCTTGTAATGGATTGAAATACTTGATAACTTACCCCATGGCCAAGAGTTTGACGCAACTCACAAAACTGGAAGTCGAGGGGTGCCCAAGACTGGTGGAAATAGTTGCAAGCAATGAAGATGCCGATACAAGAAATGAGATTACATTCAGGCGGTTGAAACATTTGAAACTTAATAAGCTACCAAGACTGCAAGGGTTTTGCTCCAGAAATTGCATTGCTAAATTCCCGTCCTTGGAAACTTCGACCATGAGCAACCGCCTCAAGTTGAAGATTTTCACAGCTCATGACCAAACGCTACAGCTAACAAACGAAGAGGAAGACACAGATGTTGATAGTTGGGGTACGTGTATTTTCTCATCTCATTACATTCATGTTTAATGTTTTGTATTTTCCCAGTATATATACTAAGCTATCTATACAATTAGAGTCCTGAATATTAAAAATTGTGTATATAAAATGTTGAGGATTCTGACCAACTGTGTAATATTTGTAGAGGCGCGGCTGACTGCTGAGTGCTCATGACCAACCGCCTCAAATTGCATTGCTAACAAACGAAGAGGAAGACACAGATCTTGATTTCTGGGGTAAGTCTTAATTCACCAAACATGTTTAATGTTCTCTCCGGTGCCTAAATCATGTTTAATGTTCTGTATTTTCCCAATATATATTTCTAGAGGAGCTGATTGCTAAGGATGAAATGAATTTGGCAAGCTATGATTGATATCACTATAAGTAAAACTTCTTTCTTTGTGTTATATATATACACATTAGAATTTCATGTTTGCTTCTAACTTCAAATTTGTTATTACTTGTTCTGACAAATTCGTTACTCCACCTTCCAGATTCTACTGCTTCACCTTGCCACAATTGCTCATCTTTTCTGTTATGATATGAGTGGAAGATTGTTCACCAAATTGTGCATTCGGGTGTTGTAAACTTATGGCTTGTGCTATGTGCACCAAGTGTTTGGTAACATGCTTGTGTGATTGTTTCTGTGGTGACTTTGCTACATTTCAATTCTTATGCTTGTATTGATATATGTGTGCAAGTCTTGCTTTCTTGCTGCTTAGCAATAAAGGAAAAAAAGAGGAGAAGGAAAAAAAAAAAACAAGAATCGCATAGAAAAAAAACAAAGTAATTGTTATTGGAGCTCTTCTCATTTTTGTGCAATCTTTGGTCTTGCTGGTGCATTAGAAGAGTTGGACAACCCTTGGTTGCTAAAACTGGAGCTCTCTATGCCAAGAGTTAGTCTCTGAAGGTTTGCTAATGGCTCTTTTTGTTTCGGATCATAAAGTTTTAACATTTTCAATTTTCGGTGTAATGGGTTTTTCATGTTGATAACCTGTATTCCCTCTACAGGTTTTATGTTATCAAAATAGGGAAGCTCCAGTAGTAGGGGGCAGGTATGTCTCACATATGCATATTCTTTGTATGTCTTTTGGAATGGCTATCGGTTCTGATGGTTGAACTGAATGTTTACTTCTTTTTTGTTTGTCCTTTTCTGATTGTTTGATTGGTTGCTTTGTTTCCACTAAGGTGTATAGAAGAAGTATACGATGCTTTGGCTGAACGCCTTGTTCCTACAGTAGCAGCAATGTCAAATCCATATTTGAAGTAAGTTATCAATTCCAATAGGGTAAAGAAGTTCTTGCATCTGTATTTGTACATTTCTTATGCAATGCTATAACCTTTATAACCGTGAACATGAACTGCACAAGTATACTGATAACTATTGTACTCCCTAGCCTTTTCTTTGGTTACCTGGCTTAGTATTGGTATGACTTTTTTATTACAAGCATTTTTATGCGTGTAATTATATTTAAAATACTAGAAATAAGCTAATCTTTGAGCCAATTATAATGTAATTAATCCACTTTTGTTTATTGTGTAGGAAATAAGAGGAATTGCGGAAATTGAGATAAATTGTTGTAAAAATGGAGCAATTTGGAGCTCTCGACAAATAGACGAAGCGGTAAATTGGTCAACCATAAGTCACCGTCGTTGAACAAATGAGACAAAGAAAGAAATGGTAGCAGATTTAATTAAACTAATGAGCATTAGCTTAATTGGATATTGATGGCTGCTTAACACTTAATTAAACCAAACTTGGTTTAATTAAAGTAAACGGAGCTGGTGCATCCTTGGAATAATTAAGTCATGGCTTATGCAATTGATCATCCATCAGTCCACGTGCAGCTAGTGTTCCATTTTCCCTTCTTTTACTTTCTCTCCCAGCCACTCATCAAGCCCATCTCACTTCCTTGCAGCCCATCACTTCAGCCCATGTTTTAATTAATCATAATTCCTTGCCTCTTCAACACAGGCCACCACAACCTATATATATACACCAGCCAATTAACCCTAGAATAACAACAGTGATACGAACAGTGGCCGCACACCCCATTCCCTATCCTCTCTCTTCCTTCTTCTCCAACATAGCCGAAACACACGACAGAGTGACAGACCCACCTCCATTTATCATTCCTTTCCATTTTCTGTCACTCATCACCTCACACTCTGTCCTCTTTCCTTCTTCATTTTTAATTTCAATCTTTTTGGGACTCACTCAAGGCCTCAAGGGAATCATCATCAAGAGTACCACACCTTAATTTGGGTAGTTGGGTGAAGAAATTGTTTGATTCATACTAGCTCATAGCTAGAAGTGACCAAGCTAACTCTCCCATCTCTTCCTTATTATCTATTTCATAATTTTTATATACTTTTGTTGATGGATTCTTGTATGGGTTGTGAGTAGTTCAATTTTGGGAGTTAGAGTTGTGAAGCCCTAACTCATCTTGTATAAATATTGATGCTTTACTTTTAATAAATGTAATTTCCATTGTGTATGCTTTAAATCTGAATTTATTGGTCCTTAGAAGCATGTTTATAGGCTTTGTCAACCTTTGAAATTATGTTGTGGGCAATTGTGATGAATAGATTGATAAATTGACACCTTATTGGTCTTGTGGCATCTAGGATTTAAGTGTGGTGACCATTAGCTAGCTTAATTGTAGCTAAGCTTACTTGGGTCTCTATTATCTTGCTCTCTAGGCCTTTAATTTTAGATATTGCGGCCTTAACCGGCGTAATGTCCAAATTAGAGAGTTGATTGTGGCCTTAACCGGCATAATCAATACACCGAAAGGATAATTGGTTTAGTAGCCTTAACTGGTACTAGATACGGGACTCGACACATATAGGAAATGCATGCATTTGTGAAATTGGCATCGATATTTGCAAGAGAGTTAGTGTGAATCACCCGACACTCCCATGCTCCCATTAATTTGAAATCCGAATTTAATTTCTTGCTTGATAATTAGTTGTTTGCTTTTATTTTAGTTTGCATTTAATTTAATTAAGTCTCAATTCAAAACTCCCAAACAAAATTCTACCTTCCATTGTGCATAACTCATTTGGGCTACAAGTTAGTGGCTAGCATTGCCAAGGCTTGATGCCTTGTGAATATTTTATTTTACTTATTTTATTTTTATTTTTATTTTTTCATTGTATGCTTTTAAGTCACTCTAGCGCCAATTACCTCGGTTAGGTCCAACACATAATCCCCGAGGTATGATAATCAAGGTTCTAATACTTCCCTTACTTGGCAACGATTCGTACGCTTGCGAGAGTTTATGAGTCAAGTCAATGGCGCCGTTGCCAGGGATTAGGGTCTTTCGATCTTAATCCCTTTGTAATTGGCATTTAGGGTCACTTCTAACATACTTTTATTTTTAATTTTTTGGTTTCTTTGTTTATTTGTTTACCTTTTTTTTTTTTTTTTTTCACTTCTTGCTTGTTAGTTTATTCATTTTAATAGTACTTTTTATTTTCCATTCTCTTCTCACCCCTCTAGTTTATTGCTAATTTTGTAGTAGATATGGCTAACGAGCGTCAAGTACCACAAGATGAAGAGGAGCTCTCATTGAGCCATTATTCATGTCCTAGTATTGTAAATGCTCCATCTTGTATTGTGCTTCCTCCGACAAATGCCAACTTTGAGATCAAGCCTAACATGTTTTCTATTCTACCTACTTTCCACGGCATGACTAGTGAGAGGCCCTATGATCATATAATTGACTTTGATGCCATATGTTCCACTATGCACTTCGGATGATTAACTTTGGAGGGTTTGAAGCTTCGATTATTCCCATTTTCTTTTAAAGATCAAGCACGCACATGGTTTCATAAGCTCAAGCCAAGATCCATTCTCTCTTGGGCTGATATGCAAAGAGTGTTCTTGAATGCTTATTATCCACATCACCGGACTACTTATATGTGGGATAGCTTGACCAAGTTCTTTCAAGAGGATAATGAGACTTTTTATGATGCATGGGAGCGCTTCAAGGATATTGAGTTAGGTTGCCCTCATCGTGGACTCACAAAGTGGCTTCTTTGCGAATCTTTCTACAATGAGTTGATTATTGATGATAGAAGGAGATTGGACAATGCATTGGGTGGAAATTTTCTAAAAAAATGTCCTAATGCCGCTTGGGATATTTGTGAGGAAGTGGCTACCCAATCCGGTCAATGGGATAATCATCAAAGGAGAAGAGGAGGTAGAGATGACCTTACCACATCTAGAGGTCGAGATTCACATGCATATGGTACTAGAGGCCGTGATGATCCTATGGAGTCTAGAGGCCGAGTTGATATGTAGCCTCGTGGTAGAGGTTTATATGATGTTTCTCATGTTTCTAGAGATGATGGAGTTATGAGTTCTAAGCTTGAAAGGCTTGAAGCAAAGATTGACAAGAAATTTGAGATGCTTCTTCAATCACAAAAGGGTAATGGTACTTCTTCTTCACACGTCAAGAGTGTTAGTTCTTCATATCTTTGCTTGATTTGTGAGTCCCCTCATCATTCTACTCATGATTGTCACTTGGCTTCGCAATTTCCAGAATTTGTTGAGGAGCAAGTTAAAGCGGTTAGTTCTTATCAAAGGCCACCACGAAATGATCCTTACTCTACAACATATAATCCGGGTTGGCATAATCACTCAAATTTCACATGGAGAGATGGTGGAGGGTCCTCTAATACACCCCAAGGTGGTTCTCATTCTTATGGAGGGAATCAAAGCCCTAATTCTTCATCTTTTAGTCCCCACGTGTCACGCCCCTGATTTTTATCACAAATAAAAATCGATATATAATCTCATAATTATACATACGTGAACGTTCAGTCATCAATACAAAATACCTGAAATCTTTTTCCATTTAAACCAAGTACATACTGATGCCCTGAACCCTCAAAGTTAATATACACTCGCTCCATAGAGTTATATATTACACAAGCTTACGAATTAAATTGTCAACAACAAAATAAAACGTAAATGCTCCTCAGAGCTTACAACAAGCGAAAGTCTTAATAACGGTAAAGTCACAAAATTGGCTTCCTACCGTAAAGCTGCTAGCTCGCTACCTCAGTTTTCAACCACGATTACCCTGACCTGCAGGATTAACCCCTACACCGTTTGAATGGTGCACTGGGTTGCCACACAACAAACCCGGTAAGCTTTTGCAAGCCAGTATGAGTAACTCAAAACAACTCACACAAAATCACGGGATAAACCCACACGAATCACGAGATAAACTCACACGTTTCAATCAAGAAACAACCCACACAAATCACGGGATAAACCCACACGTTTCAGGTTTCAAATCAAGAAACAACTCACACAAATCACGGGATAAACCCGCACAAATCATGAGATAAACTCACACGTTTCAATCAAGAAACAACTCACACAAATCACGGGATAAACCCACACAAATCACGAGATAAACTCACATGAATCACGTTTAAATCAATAAACAAATCACGTTTCAATCAAGAAACAACTCACACAAATCACGGGATAAACCCACACAAATCACGAGATAAACTCACACGAATCACGTTTAAATCAATAAACAAATCACGTTTCAATCAAGAAACAAAGCACGGCGGACAGAGTATAGCTCTAACTGAACGTATTCACTAACCCGGCCAAAGGTGTGAAGTCCCGATTTTCCCACCCACGATCACATTTCGTGATCCACGATCCTCAACTCGTAAGTCTTTGGATCCACGGTATAAATACCAAAACATTTCGTGATATTATTGAGTTTTGTTTTTTGTCATCTTGGATTTGAGTTGCTCACGGTTTGTGGGTGGCAGTCCTAGCAGTTTTTTTTTTTCTTTATCAAAGTTATGAAATATTGAAACATATAGTAAAGCTTAGAATGTAGTTGCAGTGATTTCAGAATATTTTCTTTGGGATACCCAAAACATTTGACGTTTTGATTAGTCTGTCTTCATAAAAGTCACCAACCTTGAAGTGATCCAAGTCCTATTATTGTAGCAGTCATCCTTGATCATACATCAGCTTTAAACTGAGATGCTCAACTGTTTAATTTACTGTGATATATGCATCTGACTAGTTTCACATGGCATGCTACTTTTTTTCTTGGGTGATGTACTAGCAAGTTAGAAAGTTAAATTTGTTTAAAGCAACACTTAATTTCTTCATGACATGATTAGCAATTTGGTACTGATCTAGGAATATGTGAATATGTTAAGCGAACATTTATGTTGATGAATATCTTTGGGGTGTTTCTAATTTGCCATAATTTTCTCGCATATTAGAATCCTGAGGAAGCTCATGCAAGAAGGGAAGGTGAGGTTTTCTATATTTTATTAGTTATAATTTGAAACCTTTTGTACGCAATTTAACCTCGGATGCTATAAATTTGGTGGATTAGCTCCATGGACCTTCAACCCTGAGCTACTACTCAAGTCTTTGAAGACTCTGAGAAGTCAGGTGATTATTTGATGCTCACTACTTATGATTACTTGTCTCTGTCACATACGTTCTAAACAAAAATTGTTGCAGGGATTAGTATATGCACCTTCATTTGACCATGTTGTTGGAGAGCCAGTAGAAGACGATATCTTTGTGAGCATTCAGTGAGTAATCTGCCCCTTTCACATGAATATTCTTCTTTACACTAGCTAATCATTTAGAAACATGACTGATTGGAAAGCAAAAGAAAGCAGGGAACTCAAACAATGTCTGAGAACAGTATTAACAAGGAAAGTTAACGGGGCTCTCAGTAGGTCAGAAAGATAATATCATTTGTCATCTGCCAATATTTTAGTTTGATGGTGGATTTTTAGCCATTAGTGGATTGAAATTAGTAAATGCAACTAGCTATTTTAGGAGTATCTATCAGTAACAAATGAGCTGATATAAACGGTTTACGATACCAAGAACATTAAGCCGTAATGGTAGGCCAAAATTTGTGTCATTTTGATTCTGGCATCTTTCACAGGTGGAGGTAGCTCTATAATTTCTTCTTTGCAGGAATAAAGTGGTCATAGTAGAAGGAAATTATCAGTTCTTGGATAATGGGGTGTGGAAGGAAATATTGTCTATGTTTGATGAGAAGTGGTAAGACTTTTGTTCTCCTTGGCTATTTTTATGCAAAATTGTATGTCAAAGTAATGGAATTGTCGGATCTGCAATATATCCATTTAATAACTGGTGCCTGTGGAGCAGATATCAATATTGAGAACATGTCATGCTTACAACTTGACTGAGATTTTGTACTTTCTGATACTGGTCAGTTTATTGGGATAAATTTGATTTGTCCGATATGGCTGAGTTGTTAGCCCTTCCTCAGCGTAGTGTACAGAGAATGATCAAAGTTCAAAATTCAGATATTGGTAACTGAATAGCAATATATAAACTTCATCTGGCTTTTTTTGGAGATATAGGACTATAACTTCTGTTTGAGAATAGGAACATGGAATAGAATTATAAAAATCTCACAGCAAAGGCTACACAGAAAAAATGTGTTGAGGTTCCAACTACTAGATTCCCAACAAAAAGTCTTGCCTGTCGGAGTTGTGATTGTTTATCTTCTGATATATGACTTGCCTATGTGTGAGATGCATACCATATTTGATCATTTATTCTCTTTCATGATATCTCTTTTTTGCTAAAGGTTCATAGAGGTTGATATTGACAAATCTATAAAGACATGACTTGTTTGATCGTATTTTTCATTTCTGGATTGTAGGGAAGCCCCTAGATGTTGCTAAATGGCGGGTAAGCTTCATTTTGTTATGATCCCCAAATTCTCATTTTGTATAGGTTAGGGGTCCATAAGTTTAGTTCTGACGCGAAATCCATCCCGCAGATTGAGTACAATGACCGGCGTAATGCAGAGACCATAATCAAATCAAACAAGAATGCTGATTTGATAATCAAGTTCCAATCGAGAGCTTTCTAGCTTCTTTTCAGTTTTTTTTTCTCAGCTTAATGTTGGTGTAATTGCTGATTTTGGAATCTTCATTTCTTTACTGGAATAAGATGGCTCTGGCCCCAATTCTGTCCATTTGTTGTTCACCAAAGTGTGCATTAGTTTTATACATAAACTTATAGCTAGTGTGTGCTATGCACACCGAGTGTTTGTGAAGATGCTTGAATGAGCATTTACTGCATGTCAATTGTTATACTTGTGTATATGACCCAGCGGGGCTTGTCGTCGATCCTTCCCAGCAACGCTTTGCTGTCGAAACGGTGAAGTTTAATTTTTTATACTCGGTAGAATCATAATGAGTTGAATTTGACAAATTTATGATGAAATTGAGCAAAGCAGGAAGACTAGTAACCATTTCTCTAAAGTTTACTCTCGAAACTCAAACTCTGATGCATGTGATACCCATCACTCAAGCACTGAGCATCTGTTTATTTGTATATGACAAGAAGGACTAGGAGTCCATGTGAAGATCCGTGAGTACCATAGGAGACATCCAGCTGCACTAGTTGTTGATGCCAATGAGGAACATGAAGCACTGCTCAAAGAAGAGCCTCAAGTTGAGTTCAGTGGAGAGGTCAGTCTTTATATCTTCTTGTGTGTGTAAGCAATGCTTGAGGTTACAAAGACAAGGAAATTTACTTTGTTGCAGTCTTTTCTCTTTCAAAATGAGATTGAAAAATCGATTACCAGTGAAATTGCTACATTTCAGCTAAGTGATTCATTTCACGGCTTTGGTTTATTATGATTCATGATCTTGCACTTTCCTTTTTCTCTGGTTGATTCCATATGATTGCCATCTGTGGATTGCATTTACTTCAAACCAAAAGTTACTTGGTAATTATAATCAGGAAGGAATGTTAAAAGGTTAGAATTTGTTAACATCAATAAAGAGATTTTGTGCACTCTTGATTAGATTGTTTGTTGTTGGACTTTCTCAAGTGCTGTTGAGCAGAAGGCAAAATGGATTTTCAACAAGCTGAAAGGTGTGGAATAATAGAACCAATTAGTTAATCTGCAGGTTGACTTTCTTATCATATAAGTGTTCCTACGAATTAAGCTTCTGTGGACTATTCTTTTTTCCTCTTTTGGAATCTGTAATGTCATCTCAGCCACCTGTTGACAAATTAAGAAAGCTTAAATACAGTCTTGTATTGTAGATCTACAAAGGTTTAGGTATGCAAGGGATACATCATTCGGAAGGATGCATTTGATCTTCTGGAGCCAGTCACCAGTTTTCCTTTGGATTGTACGTAACACACTACTATGAAGTTGAGCTTAATTGCATTTTCAATAGAAATTTCTAATTGCAATTGTTGGATTTTACAAAGAATTAACTCAGTATTGCATGGAGTGTCTAATTGCTATGACAATTTAATTGAAGTGAACAAGGTTTAAGGGTATTCTCCTTTTCTTATCAGGTGTGCTGCTTCAGACAGTTCTTCAGGTTAGTTACCAAGACTGATTACTTGCTATTACGATAGGGAATGGTAGTTGCTATCACGATTCTTATTCACTCCATTACTGTAGATGACATTTCATTTATAAATTTTGGTAGTTCCTCTATGTGATTGCATACGTTGCACTCCATCGTATTTCGGAAACTGTAGGTGACATTTCATTTATAAATTTTGGTAGTTCCTCTAATATGTGATTGCATACGTTCTCAGTCCAAATATACTGCAAAATACCAAGAGGCTCAAAGCTATAACTCTATTAAGTACTAATGTACAGTGTCCAACTGATCCTTTGAGTACTTTCAATAAAGGCACGTTGGTTGATTACATGGTTCATGGTATCAATTAGTATCAACGACTAAGGGTTTCATCTTGGTGTCGCTAACTAATTAAAGATATTTACATATCAAAATTTGAGAGCAGCCACTTGGGCCCATTTTCCTTTCAAGAGTAGAAAAAAGATAAAAAGTTATGCTTAGATACTTTACTATATATGTAGTCAAGTTTCTCCAAAATTGGGTAGCAAATAAGAATCGTGAAATTTTTTGCTACCATTCTAACCCGGCCCAAGTGTCTGCTAAAAACAGTGTACGGGATCCGCTGATGAAGGTGTTAATTTAGGGAAAAAAATGTGCTTCTCATATGACATTGCCTCAAATTCTTTCTGCTAGATATCAGGCAATCAATGGGAATTATCAAGTCTGCAAGAGTGGATTCGTCTTCTACTTGAGCAAAACAAAACCCAAAATCTGAAATGACCCAATGGCAATTAGCAAGTCTGCAAACCGTCACCCGATTTGTTTCTTTCTCTTTCTCCTTCTCCTGGATTTGATTGTGCTCTGCTCTTCTTTCTTTCTGTGTTTCCTATTTTCGTATGAACTGTAAATTGGAAGAGGGATGAGTCCTGATGCATCCATTTGTACACCGATTTTCTCCCACGTCGTCTTGTGCATCGATCTGTGTTGAGATCGTGGCCAGCCAGTTCTTCTCTAGTCTGGAGATCGTGCGTGACTGCGTCTTTGTTCTCTCTCTCTCTCCTCTATTTTGCCGCAGAATTGTTGGGAATTTTTTTTCCTTCTCTTCTCTGCCGCAGCAGAATCCTCTTCCCTTTATTTTATTATCAAGATTACCATCATATCCTTCGTACAGTATTTATAGATTTATGGAGCTTTAATAAAGTATGGGCATTACAGGTACTTCAAAAATTTAACCATGTGCCTGAGAATTGGCTTAATTAATAAAGATGTAGTCAAGTTTCTCCAAAATTGGGTAGCAAATAAGAATCGTGAAATTTTTTGCTACCATTCCAACCCGGCCCAAGTGTCTGCTAAAAACAGTGTACGGGATCCGCTGATGAAGATGCTAATTTAGGGAAAAAAAATGTGCTTCTCATTTTTTTTTTTTTTTTTTTTTTTAACTTTGTCAAGGGGAACCCAAAGGCTTCCTAGGCCCAAGATAAACCCCTTCGGCGCATGTGAAATGCTCCAACTGTGCATTGCAGCACAGTGCCTGGCCACTTTGACAGCTTCGGGGTTCGAACCTAGGTTGGGGAGCACACCCAACTAGGCAAGAACCACTAGGCCACTTGCAGTGGTTTGCTTCTCATATGACATTGCCTCAAATTCTTTCTGCTAAATATCAGGCGATGCCTTTGTTTATTTATGACCTTGACTTGATTAAAAAATGATGCATTTCGACTCGAGATGCCATCAAGTCAGATGCCTTGTATATTCTGTTGATTCTCTACATCTACAGGATTTACAACATTTACTCATCTTGGACATGAATGATTAGGACTGTTAATTTGAGATCATTTGCCATACACAATGCAGCCTAGCCTGGGTATATATTGATTATTTGATATATTTTTCTTTTTGCAGAAACAGAGAACCCCTGATCATAGACTTTATATCAATGTTATCTTTCGCTGCTTACAGAAGACAAAGAAACCCAAAACTTTTGATTTTCTTTAAACTTCTGTAGTGAACTCCATCAAGGGGCACTATGCCAATAACATCATCAGACGACAGACCATGACCGTCGTCTGATATGTAAAAAATATGTCTTCTAGTAAGCTGATATCTGATTCAGACGACGGGTAAAGCCCGACGTCAGAAATTCACTCAAACGACAGACACCTAAAAAAAAATTGTCGTCTGAATGTGCTTAAATATGCACAATTTGTAAGTATATGTGGTTAGATATGAAATAGAACAACAGTCAAATGTTGTTGTTGTCAAACTCTAGCAACAGACTTTACAAAAAATCTATTGTCTGTTTTAATGTGAGACGACAATAAAATGTCATCTGACTGCGTAGAATTTTAAAGTTTCTTTGTTACATCTGTCGTGTGAATAACACTATGACTACAAACTCTTATCTTAGTTTGTGGATTCTGGTTGTTTCGAACAATAGAATTTTACTTGAATTCTGTTGTTTGATGTTCAGTTGTTTTCCTTCTTATGTTGTGTGATTTAGTTTACAACCACAGAATTTGGCTTCAATGTGTTGTTCTTTTCTTAATAAAGCAACATACATTCTAAAACCTGGAAACCACAGTAATGTAGCATACATTCATCAGAACCTGAAAATATAAACCAAAATATACCATTCATATAAAAAGTGGAAATCTCTTTGTACCATATATTCATCAAAAACCTGGAAACCACTAACAACATATCCATTGATAAACACTGCAAAAACCGTACTACCACTTCAAGCAGCAACCAAACTACATCAATTGTTCCAAATATTCAACAAAGTAAAATCGATCTAGCCTGAAGTAGCCTCTTTAACGAATCCATGAAGTGAATGGTTTCTTCATCCAAATTCACAACAGCCAACATCTAATGACCACTGTTCACAATAGAAATAAGTCTAGCCCTCACTAGCCAAGGAGTCCGCGCGTTGCCGCGAGACTTGAAATTTAGCAGAAATAGAGGTGCAATAAGAAATAAGAGGAATCTCACAGGTATATGAACCTACGAAGTATAGCAACTAAAGCCATAGACAGAGAAACATAAAACTTCATTGCAAAGTACAAATCGAACTGAAAAACACAAATCTAAGTGATTGTCAACCATTAACCACCACGATAGTCTTCAACACTAAAAGTGATAGAAAAGATGCAAGGAACAAATCATAAATTATACTCGATTGAGTTGAGAAACTATAGTAAATAATCTTTATCAGCTCAAGTCATGGGATTCCTTAATAGTGTCAGTAAATTACACCTTTTCAATCGGTGACCATGTAGCATTTATAAATTTGCAATGGTCAAGAAGCAAATAGTCACTGAAAATATACTTAAAATTAAGTAGAAAGCAGTTGCTTACTTTCTGCCTCTCCCCTCCTCTTCTTCCAGCCTCTGAAAGAATTGGCATAGAATTTGACATTAACCAACCGAATAAAAAAAACAACTAAAGAAGACATCAGAAAAATGCATATGAAATTACACGATATAGTACATTCTATTTCAATTCTGGTGTATAATCTTGTTATTCTTTATCTTCTTCCTGTCCTTTTCCGATTCCTTTTTTTTTGTCTTTTTCTTTTGATACTAATGTATTTGTAGTAGTTTTAATTTTTTCATGTACAGCAGCAATCCTACTTCTGCAGTCCCAGGAATAGATCTATATCAAAGAAACACATCTATAAGCATGTATGCCATACTTTAATAGCAATACTAATTGTGTTCATATCTTTCCTCCAATTCATACATATTTCCCTACCAACATTGATCAATCACTCGTCATTCAACAATGATAGCTTCTATGTTCCTTTTTCATGCAAAACAATTACATACCCATGAAATAATAGCTCAAGTCTTTACCTGTCAAAGCATGACTGCAGCTCCAAATTCAACCCCTATTCCTTATCTATCTCTGCCTTCAAACCCAAAACCAGAACTTAGAGTCAGCAATTGTTATAGGCATGTTAGAGCTTAACATAGTCTATTACAATTGTTGATCAAATTTTCCAGTAAAGAAAGACATAACACTGAAACCAGAACCTAGAGTCAGCAATATGTCACTTAGGTTTAGCATACAATACTCATATAAATAATAGGGCTTTCCGGATGTACCACCCCATAAAAAGACATAAACTAGTTGGTGTTCAGTTGAGGAGGAAAACATGAAATATATGGATATCGAAAACTGAGAAAAAGGTATAGTAATGTGGTAGAATTAAGAGTGTAGGACACACTTAGAGAAAGGCAGTTTTTGAAATGTGCTTGTATGCTGTATTTTCATAGTTTTTTTTAATATTAATACTCTTCTTTTTCATTACCCTCTGCAGCAATCAAAATCTTGTTGAACTGCATGGGTAGTTAGCTATATTTGGTGTTTAATATTAAAGACATCAAAAATGTCGAGTAACTCCACTGAAAGCTTTAGTTCTATTATGCAGTTGCGTACGAAAGACCAACTTATAATGCATATCATTAGGTATCAGTATGCATATCATTTGGTATCAGTATGATGTAAGCTTAAATGTAAGTTCGATGTGACCAAAATCCAAGTGGTGGAGAATTAGGCCTTCGTTGGGTATTAAATTGACTATCAATCAACTTTACAATCACTTCTATGCAACTATAAAATTTGCACACCCATGCAGAACCAAGATCAAGTATGTTCCTAGCAAATACCACTCTAATCAAATTCTCTACCCGCTTGCATTCATCTTCAATAGCATCATTAATATCCACCACATTCTCAAACATATTTGATCACCAAAACCAAAAACAACCTCAGCACCAACAAAAGAAATTGCAGCGCTCAAACCCCAAATCCGTAACATATGAATAATTACAATGATTTTGAAGAAAGTTTTTGAAAAAGTGAAGCATTTACCTCTTAAAATGAAGATCCCTTTGCTGTCAGTGACGTCCAAGGAGATAGTACATTGCTTGATAGATAATAATGGAAGGCACCACTCTCCTTCTCATTGTTGTCACAAAAATGAGGATGCATGAATTTCATTGGTGTCACGAAACTGCATATATTCCATTGCTTGATACATAATAATGGAAAGCTCCACTCTCCTCCTAATTTTTAAATTGGGCTGTGAGGCCCCTTGAATACAATTTCTGGTTCAAAAGGATTAATGCAAAAGAACATCATGCAGCAATTTAACAATGACACAACCATACAGTAAATACCAATTCAACTTCCAAAACTGCAAATTTAATACACAAATAAGCATGCATTCCGTACCAAAGCAATTTGCTAAGTCGATCTTTAAAATGCACATGCACATAGTAAAGTA
Organism: Rosa lucieae; assembly: GCA_024704745.1. Lineage (NCBI taxonomy): Eukaryota > Viridiplantae > Streptophyta > Magnoliopsida > Rosales > Rosaceae > Rosa > Rosa lucieae. The sequence goes on along the minus strand of CM045495.1, from coordinate 14,100,561 downwards.
TTATTGTTACCTCTTTGCTAGTATCAGAACCTTCAGGTATGCGAACGGACTGCACGGGCCAAACTTGAATAACTGAAGAACACAAAAACACACTTGTTACAGTAGCTAAATAAGTAGAAAGGGAACCTCCGCCATCAAATCACAACCCACTTTCTGCTGCTCTCAAAGAAACAGAAATCAAAAGGAAGAAAATAAGACAATAGCTTTTCCAACTGATACATATACCTCTTTATAGCTAACCAATGAATTATTCTCACATCAAACTCTATCATACATCAAATAAAGCTGTAGTTAAATAAATCTATATCTTATTAACAAGACACTTCCTTGAGCTTGAACTTTAAAAATATAGTGGTTATTCTTGTTTATAAGGTATAAAACGGTAAAAGAATTCACCACCTTTATGTTCTTGTTTTGGTTGATCATTTTGAGAACCCAGTAACGATTTTGATGAATAAGAACGTAAATTTTGATATAAATGCAAATGGGTCACTAAATTAACAGAGATGCTACAACTGGAAAGAAGTAATTGCAAATCGAATATAACCCAGCAAACACAAATCAAATTTGAATAGAAATTTTCAATTAAAACCGTAAAACCCAATCCAAAGAAAACTCTAAATAAATTGATTAACAGTGAATCGAAGGGCTTACCCAACAATAATGAAACAATACAGATTGAAAGCGTTGAAATGTCCTCAACACCAACAAGAACTCGTGAGAGGGATTGAGATGGTTTGGCTGTATGGTTTGAAAAAGTGATTGAGATGGGTTCTGTGTTTGTTAAAGAGAGATGGGGGAGATTGAGTTTTCAGTTTTGATTAGAGGAGAGTTTAATGGGGGAGATCTGCCAAGAAATTTGTGTTGAGTTAGGGCTGCTAGGTTCTTCTGTGCCCAAGGGAGAGCGAGATAGAGAGGGTTTCTCAAATGTGGAAGAGAGAATTTTTCAAGGGGTTAAATTTGTCGGAGAGAGAGAAATAGCTTTAAAATTTGGCATATATCTCTTCATGTTGTGCCAAAAAAGTTGACAAAAAAAAATTATCTTTTTTGAATAGACGACATATAAATGTCGTCTGAACAAAAAAAAAATAGATACAACACGAACCAAAATCAAATTTATCTCCTTTGATTAGACTACAAATAACTGTGAAGACAAACCTAATTCTCAAAGCTAACTTACCATGTTGTTATATTCAGACGACAGTTTTTACACTATCTGTCGTTAAAATATATCAGACGATAGAAACCAACTTGTCTGTCGTCTGATCTCTGTCGTCTGATGAGGTTATTGGCATAGTGGGGGGAAGAGGTTTGTTTTCCATCACCCGGCCCGTTGTACCTTCAATTTGGTTGAATCAATTATAAAATGCACGGATTCATCTGATTTCCTGAGTTCGTGATGCTTTGTTTTTTGTTGATACTAGGAGATTGAGTACCTTATTATAAGAGTTTCTAGGATTGAAGACCCACTAATTTATGTTATTTTACACATATATGGTCAAGCAATGTTATAGGTGTTAATCCAGCATAATTCTAATCTCGTTTGTTCACCGAGTTTGAGAAATAAGCAGAGCTCAGAGAATAGAGGGAAGAAACTAGGTTTTGGAGAAAGCACAGAAGCGGTTGCTGCCTGTCCGGCGGTGCCCCAGCGTCGATCATAGGTTCCAGCCTCATCGACGAGTGGTGGGTGTTGCCGGACGGGATTGTGGGGTCTCGGGGATCCAGTTTTGGTCTCCTATTTGTTCTTCTTGGTTGGGTATGACTTTTTGTTCCTCTCAGGTGGCGGCACAGGTGGGTAGAATGGATGGTTGGCGATCGGCGCAAGCTTGGAGCAGGTGGTCGGAGGCCAGATCATGGCGGCGGTATGCCATGGATCATATGGCGCCGATTATCTCTTTGAGATTGGTCGATAGGCGGAGAATGCAAGGGTGTCGGACTATCAAACCGATGGATGAAGCCAGGCGTCAAGGCACGACAAGCTTCTTACTGATCGGTGTGGGTTTGTCGGGATCTAGCTTTAAGCCTGGATTCTGCCGACAAAAATTGAGGTTGGAGTGGTTTGCTGCGTGGCTGGCGTCTCTCTGGCGTTGCAAGTTAGACGAGATGGATTTATGGTGGTGGTCTGCCGGCGGATTGTCTGAGGAGAAGGAAGATGATTGCAGCGGTTGGTCTATGTCTTTGTTTAAAGTAGTTTTCTTGGTTAGGGTTTCGTTTAGGGCTTTTGTAATAACCCGAAACTTAGTATCACTGTAGAGCACTCTAAGATACCTTAAACTTAGAAATAATCCAAGTATCTTCTAAGCATTTTTTTTCCGTTTAGAAACCGATGATACCACATGCTATACTTACAAGTTATATAGGTAATTTTTTTTATATTAGAGTTCTAGTAAACTTTCTAAAATACGTTAGTTCGTATTACTTGTGTACACTCAATATTTGTTTTCAAACTCAAAATTATTATCTATGTTATTTTTGTGATGCATGTCATTTTAGTACTAATTATTGTAATTTTTATTTACCTTAAGAAAGCACTAAAGTTCTTTACTTATTAATTGAGTAAATGTGCATATGGATGTGTGTGTGTACATAAATATATATATATATATATATATGTGTGTGTGTGTGTATATATATATATATTTAGCAAGTGGATTTATGCTTTCTTTCTTTTATTACTTTTTTTTAATTTTATCTTATCCTTTTAATCATTTAACCTAAATAGTAATTAGTCACTCACCTTATAATAATTAGTCACTTACTTATTTTATGCTTAATTCTAGCCTATTTAAGCATATGATCTGATCATACTTCCTACAAGCTTGAAGATCAAATGCAAAATTGATCAAAAACTCCCTTAGTTGAAGAGAAAACTCAACTAGAAGTTCCTCACCCAAATCCTTCATCCTATTTCTCTTAAGAAGTTTCCTTTTTGTGAAAGAAGTCCAAAGTTTGATCACAAGACCTTCTGAGTTCCTTAAGTAAGTACATGAATACATTTTTATGTTCTTTTGTCTTTAAGATTTATCAAACTACATAATCAATGATAAGATGGAAAAGGATCTGCTTTGCTGCAAACCAGTATTTTCGTATATAAAAAAATCTGTTTTGTCAAAACTAATTACAGTATTAAATTCCTCATCAAAAGTTCTTCAATTTAGGCTTTTGAATCACTAAAAAAGGTTAAGAAGTGAAGAAGTTATGGCTAATCAAAGTTTTCAACTTTTAAACTCGCTGGAAATCTCATACAACCATCACAACTTTAAAAATTCATATCTCCCTCATTTCTTATCCATTTTCTACAAAATTTATATCAATTTGAAGCTTAGGACCTCTACTTGTGATCTGGAAAGTTTGAGAAATAATGGTAATTTTACACTGTACGTAAAGACTTAGATATCAAAGGTCAGTATCAAAAATATCGGTTTCTGCACTGTTATGGTTCTTCACCATTTCTGGACTATATCACTCTGATTTGGACTACATGACTTATTCCATTGGATTCCTTGTGAAAAACCCTTTGAAACGGTGTACTCATGTGACTAATTCGGACTGGTGATGGACAACATAACACATTTTGAAGTTTGGTGACTCTAATCGGAGAACCATGAACATGGTTGATGAACTTCAACGGATTTGGACATAAGAACTGAAATACTAACTATAATATAATTTTGTTTAATTGTTTATAGTTACTTATTTAATGTTTGTGCTTTATTATTACCTATTTTACTTGATTTCAATTATGTATAAGCTTCTTTTTAATTATGTTGTTTGCTAGTGAATTTACTTATTTGTGTTATACAATTATGTTACACATGTTTTCATATGAGATTATTCCTAAGTATATGTATCTATATGTGTGTGTACATATACATATATTACGATCTATAATTCATAAAGATTGTATGTTGTGAATTTGATTATGTCTGAGAAGTACAATTGTGAAGCCGGGTGTTATCTACTACCCCGTGCTTAAGTGAATTACTGGTAAATGTGTTTTGGTGTTATGTGGAAGTTAAGCTGTTTTGATAGTGCACTATTATACTCTTAGGAAGGGTGCTTACTTTGAGTATACATACTTTGGTAGTGTCCTTGGTATGCTGCGGCTTACCCGTACTTTGGGTATAGTACGTCGGACCCTAGTACGTGGATTTATGAATTGTTACCAGTCAACCTGGTTTTCCCGTGTTTTTGGTATAGTACGTCGGACCCTAACACGTGGATTTGTGATTTGTTACCAGCTAATCCGAAAATTCACTAAGAAGATAAGTGTACTTATATTATTTTGATCAAATATCTGTCTGCGATATATATATTATCAATATGTTATGGTGCTAAGTGAAAAGAGAATCAAGCATGTATTGCTTAAAGTTTGTTTCACATATTAATGCTGCAATATTTGTTGGTTCAATAAGGAGATGTGATTAAGTGATTTATTACCAGTCTCATAAACCATTCACACGAATGAATATATTTGTATGTGTGTGTGTGTGTGTGTGTGTGTATTGTGTGTATATATATACATATTTAAGAATTCGTATGAACATATAAATGGTTCTTGGTACATTTTACTTGGTTGTTCAGTTTTGATTTCTTATAAGACACATTAATATAAGAATGTAAGTTGTGTACTTACTGGGCTTGTGTTGCTCATGATGCTACACCTTCTTGTTTTCAGGTATTGAGTAGATGCTTGGGGAAACGGGATGAACCTACTAGATAAAATAATATTTTTCTACTACTATTTCTAGTGAATACCTATACTGATTCGAATTTTGCTTAACTTTGGTTATGTAAATATATTACCGATATTTGTTTTCTAATAAAAGTACCATTCAAACATGTATAAAATTTCTTTTACTTCCTGTTGATTTATTCAAGAAAAAAATTTTATTTGTTTTGACTCACGTCACAAATTCACGAGCCATATTTTAGTACAATATTGGCCTTGGATTTGGGGGCGTGACAGCTTTGGTTAGGTTTTTCTGGTCTTTAGCATGTCCCTACTCTGTTGAGCTAGGATTGGGTCAAATTGAGGTGCCATGGATGTGGTGTTTCTCCTGGGGATGATTTGGTTTATTGTCGGTTTTGTCTTATGGTCAATGTGCTGACGAGCGATCCTTGCACGTGGTCTGGCAGTTTTGGGACAAGGTGTGGAAGAGGGCATTGGTTGTTTTAGCAGTTGTCTATGAGGTGGTATCGATATTCTCAAGATTCTCGGTAGCCCGAGACGTTGGGCGTTATAGATGGTTAGGGGTTGGGCCCCTTCGATTCATGGAAGTCATTTATGGTGATAGACCCGTAATTGGTTTAGGTTTTAGGGAGGAGAGTGGGGAATTCTTGTCCACCACCGGTCATTCCCTTGTTATGTAACTTTGTTTCATTTTAATAAAGTCTTTTATTCTAAAAAAAAAAATGCTATTGGTGGTGTGTTTTTTGGGGTATATCCAGGTCATTAATTAAGTTACAAAATTTTGTAACTTGTCTTGTTTTCTTACCTGGGCATGTTGACATGTTGTAAGCTTGATGCTTGTCACAGGTAAGAAACCATCATCAAAAGAAATTCAAATCATGAGTATTTTGTGCTTTATCTGATTGAAGAAATAAGTTTTCTTTTTCAATTCTTGAATTAACAAATATGGAGCAATTTGAATGTCGAATTTGTGATGAGTTTTTACTTCTTTTGGATTCTAAAATCTAAGAATAGAAGTTAGTCAAAGTTTACATTTTAAGTTTTTTTTTTCCTTTTCAAGTAGGCAAAATAAAACTACAAGTCTACAACACAAAACCCCTAATACAACAACCCAAATTATCAAAATGAAAGGCTTGGCTAGCTGACAAAGGTAAAGAGTGGCTCCATGATTGAACTCCAAGATGATGACCAGATTTGGCTATAGCAACCGCAAGAAAGTTCGTTTCACATTTGACATGCTTGAATGTGACATTTCCAACTCTACAAGTTTACATTTTGGACCCGGATCCTCTCCTGAGCAAAGCTCTCTGCTGAGCTACCTGAGCTTTGAAAGAGATGGTGACGTCGGTTTTATTGGATCCAATGGCCTACAACAGGCTTAGCTTTTATTTTTCTATTTTGTTCCCTCTCTCTCTCTCATTCTTTCTGCTCAGTCTACTCTCTCTCTTCTGTTCATCTTTTTTCATCCTCTCCGACTCTGACGTTTCCAAAATCCTAGCCTCTGCCATTCGCTACATCCTCAAGTCTCTCCACATCAGTGGTTAAGCAATTGGAGCCATAGATCGACGGTGGTGGAGACTCTCTCAGTGGCGAACCGGTTTGACGCGTCTGTTTTCACTTCGGTCATCTCGGTTCCAATGCAGCAAGCCAACATGCTTTTGGCTCTGTTCGCCAGCGAGATGGGTACAGAGTGGAAGAGAATGATAGGTGTTTGATGGTCTATAATATTGCCTATCAACTTTGTAAAACATACTGGAATGAAATGGGTACTGGGTATAAGAATAAGAACCCATTTGAAGTTATCATATCCACATCTTGTTTTTATAGATTTTATTTGCTTACAAGTTTTCACATATGTGGGGATGAACAAGAATAAGAGAGAAGGGAGGAGGTTAGCAACTTAGGATACAAATCAAAAGGAAGATTCATAAGATGGCAATAAAATGAAAGAAACCAAACCCAAAAATGTTGAATACTGAAAGAGGTACAATGAGGATCCAATTTGTAGTGGTATTCATGAGATTTAAATATCGATGATATCCAATCACTACTTCACTAGTCCTTTTCATTCTGAGTGCAACGTTTTTTTTTTTGTATCGGTTCATGGTTTGCTTATTTCTTCCTCAGCTTTCAATTTCTAACAGAACAGCAGAACAGAGATGCAGGAGTGGAAGATTAAGAGTGAAAACCTTTGTTGGTGGAGTCTGGAGAGGGCTAAAAAGGAATAGGAAAATTATTATGAGTAGAGATACTACGTGACTCTTCTTCCTATGTATAAATTATAAAGCACGTGGCAATACTGGCATGTGAAAAAAAGCAGTTTGCAGGTTTTAAAAGAATTATAGTGTGGCCGCTCGAATAAGCGTTTGTTTTGTCGCTTATGAGGCTCTTGAAACCAAGCAATCAACCGCGTGGTTCTGCAATCAAGAATTATATTTTTACATATTTATCAAAATTTTAAAGAAAAAATTTGACAAATATAAGAAATATATCAGGATATTCTGCAATTTATTTTTAAAGAGGTCAACTTATTAAATTTATATCTATTTAGATATAAATGTCAACATAATCTACATCTAAAAGGAAATTCTAGATGATGGCTTAGTAAATTAAATTATACTGAATTCAATATAGAGCGACTTTTCTCTTCAAAACCCTAGGCGGCGTCTGGTCTTCTGTTAAAGTGTATGCCCGGTCTGACAGTACACCCTCGCAGCGGCGTCATCCTACTGGCTAGAAAAGACCTTGTGTCTGGGATTGCATGGTCTGATCAAGGAGAAGGCAGTAGGGTGATGACGTTATTTTCCAAGGCATTTGGGGTATTTAACGGCGAAGGGCAGCGGCAGAATGATGGATTGGAGTCGGGGCTGATGTCGCCTGACCATAGGAAGGAGCGCGAATGAGCTGGGGGGGGGGGGGGGGGTTTGTGGTGGTGTGGCGGGACTGGAGATCGCATGATGGTGACAACCGGTCGACGGCGTTGCTGCGAATCACCGATGTCAGATTAGATCAATTAGACCCAATCTTATCAGATCAGATCGATCACAGGGTTGCGTGTTCTGGCTCCGATCTGAAGAAGGCTTGTCTGGTTAGCTAGAAGGTGGTAGTTAACGACTACTGCCGGTGGATGGATGACATGGGAGGCGCCGGCACGTCATGATTTCTGCACCTGATTTCGGCTTGGGCCTTTTAAGCGATGAGTTTGGGCTTTGACTCGTGACTCTTTCTTTTTTTCTATTTTGTTGGTCTGGGTTTTGACCCTTGACCCAACTTATTTTTCTGTTTTGCTTTATTATTATTTACTTTTAGTAAGCTATGGCTCTATGCTGGTAAGAAGTCCCTACCACTTTTGGGTAGGGCGAAGTGAGCTTTGTTCAATATGCACACTCTATATGCTTTGTTTGACCTAGCAAGGCGGCGATCTATTTGTTTGATCAAATGGATGCAACTTCCTAGTGGTGGGATGAAATTGAGTGTCGCTAGATTTATTTCCGTATGGCAACATAGAGGGAAAGCTGCCAGCTATTTGTAATGATGTTTCTTCATGATAGAGTTATCTTTCTAGTATGTCACCACTATGTCAAAGTAAATGAAGTAGCCATTCGTGCACTCTTTGCTAATTGGTGCTTGTTAGAGCAACTCCAACAGCTTCTCCATAACTTGATTTTTCTCAATTTTAGGGAAAAATTTGGTTGTTTTGCTATAATAGATTCCCTTTAACTATCCCAAAAATGGGGATAATGATGAGAGAGAAAACAAACTTTTCTATATTTACAACATTCTCTAAAATTTTAGGAAAGGATTTAGGGAAGAATTATGGAATCTGTAAAATAATCAGTTGGAGTTGGAGCAGAATTTTTTTTAGAGATTTTGATTTTTGCTTCCTTATAATAGAGAAATTATCGGGAAACTGTTGGGGATGCTCTTAGAATATAGGGTTAATTCCTGTTTACCCAGAAATCACAAGTATTGTGCCCACTTGCACCAACAAGTTTGTATTGTGCCCATTTACACAAATCAATCTTTGGGGAAAAGACCTATAAGGGTAGTCTTTTCTAAACTAGTGTCTAATATATCATATGCTGACTTTTGGGTCTAACCCTTACTTTTTCTTAGGAAATCCTGTTCTAACTTTTGACAACAAACAAAACTAGCCTTCAACATACCCAAGTTTTTCACCTAACGGCTCCCAGCCTAACGGTTACTTTAACAGGCGGAATCACTGCTGCTTATTTCTTTCTTAAGCTGAGATAATTTTTCCTTAGAAACAGAAAGTTTTAAGCCTAAAAATAGTACAGGAGTAAAGGCACAAACAGATATAAACAGTTTTAAACATCGAACTAAAATGAAAATTAATATAAAATGACAAGGTGGATGAGCAATCTGAAATCATTTATTCAAACATAATTACATACTAAAGTTCAAAGCCTCATTTTCAGGTAAACAGCTAAGAAGCTGTTTAGATGTCCATATGAATGATTACAGATACTTACTTATAATAAAAGCACACTACTTCACACTAGACAGGAAGGAAGGCGCACTGCTACTATGGTTTTCTTACTTCTTGAGAGAAGACTCTTCTACTCAATTTTCTGATCTAGAACTAATATGACAATTTTTGAAGGAGGAATTTTTCGATGATCAACAAATGAAACTAAGGCTCCTTCTATAGGGAGCGGAACTCAAACCGAATTCTAAAACATAAAAAGTACAGAACAACTCCGTGATTTTATGCTTTTGTGAGTGCTCCTGATGATGGAGGTTGGCTGGCAAAAGTAGATTCCTTTAGGTGAAATGTTTTTCACATGTTGAAAAGCAAAAGCAGTTTTTGGGAAAAGTCCAAAGTTGCTTTTTGGTGCTTTCTACACCTGCTGCTTCACATGTTCTCGTCCGTTTCTGAGTTGTGGCCAAGGACAAAGGAGTTGTCATCCATCCCAGCCATTCTGGTAGTAGTTGCATTATCTTCGACATCTGTATTGACATACATCTTGTAGTGGTTGTTGCTTTCAAGCTTTTCCACCCACTGTAAGCATGCCAGTGTCGAGTCTATTTCCTTTCTTGTGAGAGGGAGGAAGAGGTCGCTGCTGATTATGTCAGGATGATCGTAGTCAGTGATTATTATTTTTTCTCTTGCTGCCAGGAAGGTATTTCTTGTATCTTCTTCGATGATCTTTTTCATATATTCTAGAGACATGGCCTTCATCCATGGAATGCTTGAATTTGGTTGGCCATGGTATCCAACACAGGTAGGCTACAAATATCTTCTTTGAATGATCCTCACATAATGATATGGAGAAATATATTCAACATCTCTATTTCCCTTTTGGATCCATTTTGGAGGGGTGGACCAGAATTTAAGTCTTAGCATGCAGTCATTTTTTCTGACATTTTTTGACTGTGTTGATAATGATGGGTGGCAAGCCCTTGAGATCATCATTTGTTTTCGTCCATAGATTATGGACAAAACCATTTTCAACAAGCCAGAGCTTATGTTCTTGAGGATGTTCACTCTGAACATTAACTACGTATCTTCCAACATAAGGTCCTACTACTATGAAGAGAGTTGGAGGGATACATGCTTCCCTATCAGATCATGAAACTCGAACCAATCTAATTCTTTTAGGGCTATGATAGGAACTTTCGCACTTTCTGGATCTTCAAGGTAGTGGATTTTTTCCTTCTGGGCAGCACTCCGCTGTGTACGAACTTCTTCAAACTGTGGTCTAGCATTTTCATAGAGTTCTTTAGCTAATGCGAAGAGAGCTGGGAACATGATTCCACTGTTTCTTTCTTGGAAGGCGAATAAAAGATTATCTAGAATTGTCTTTTGATGATATGCTAGCCTCCTGCAGGTTCTGAACACATGATCTGCGAAGGTTTTTAGTTCATAATTAAAAATATTTATAACTCCACTTGGAGTTGATTTGCTTTTTGGCAAAGCAACAGCCTTCAACGGTCTTGATGAGCCTTTATCGTCTGCCATTTGAGATGGGCTAGCCAATCCTTTACCCTTAGATTGATCAGTTGTAGCTAAGCCTTTTGGACTTAGCAGAAACCTTTTGAGGTTTTTTTCTTTGGGATCCTCAGTAGTTTCATGTTATTTCCCAGTTCTTCTGTTCCTGAGATTGCGACCTTCTTCGTCATCTTTTCGGCTGAACATTGCCATTTCTCTGGTTAAGGCGTCTGGAAGATAGTTCTTGTTTCCTGCAATTAGTTCAACATTATACTCATATTGGTTAAGAAATAATTGCCAGTTTGCTAATCTTCCACTGTCAGTAGCTTTATCAAGTTTAAAATTTTTAAAATTCTTTACTCTAGCACAATCGGTGCTTACAGTAAAGGGTTTTCCAAGAAAAGCTGGAGAATTTAAAATTGTTTTCTTGACAGCCAAAATTTCTTTTTCTCCTGTAGGATAATTTAATTCTGCTTTACAATTTTTTCATCATCCTCTGTAAAGTTCCATTCTTTTTTTTGAACTTGTTTTAGGAGATAACATTGTTGTTAGTCCTGATATCTTGGGAATGAAATCTTTTCCGTAGTTGATGACTCCTAAGAATCTCTCTACACTCTTAGCATCAGGAATTCTATCTGGGAATTTCCAGATTTTCTCAAGGATGTGAGGTTGGAGTTTTATCACTCCATTCTTGATGTTTATTCCCCTGAAATCAACTTCATCTAAGATAAAGAAGATTTTCTTTTCTCCTACGATGATTCCATGCTGAACTATCAGCTTTACAAGAGGTGTTTCATGTGTTCTTCTCTGTTTTTGGAGAAGATAAGAATGTCATCAATATAGACGACGCAGAATTCAGCAACCTGTTTGAAGATGTCATCCATCTTTCTTTGAAAAATCGAAGGGGCTTGTTTTAGGCCAAAGGGCATTACTAGCCATTCGTAATGACCTTGTGGTGTTCCGAATACAGTGAGAGGAACACTATTCGAATGCATCTTGACTTGCCAAAAACCCGACTTTGCATTGAATTTTGAAAAGACTTTACCTCCTCTGAGCTGGTTGATCAGTACTCTTACTTGAGCAATTTGATAACCGTCTTTAACGGTCTTCTTATTGATATCTCTGTAGTCAACTACCATTCTAGCTTTGCCTCTGAGGTTTTCTGCATGATTTCTCACGTAGAATGCTGGAGCATGATGAGGGCTACTAGATGGTTGAATTAATCTCTTGTTTAGGAGATCTTCAATATCTTTTCTGAATTCTTTTTTATCTTCCTCTTTGTACTGAGGAATAGCTTTGACATGACAGATAACATTCATATCATGTAATCTTAATTCACAGACCACTGGGTCTTTTTCCCAAAACTTCTGAGGGTCGACATCGATATTCTGCTCGAGTAATTTCTTGATTTTATCAAGAGTGGGAATTTTCTGAGACTCAAGCTTATTCTGAAAGTGCTTGAGGTTATGCTCATGGATGAAACCAGCTTCTTCATCTTCGCTAGTTCTCTCTTCTTCTTCTTCTTAGTCAGAAGAATTTTCTATAAGCAACTCTTGCTGTTGCTTGATTTGAAGCCCAGGTTCAAATTTGGGTTTATAGGGCTTCTGATCACCACTATTCTGTTGTGATCTTTGATATTGAGTAGTAAAGTTTGGACCTACTATGCTTGTTGCTTGTGTAAGCCTATCTGCCCAAAACACTCTGTCTCATTTTCTGAAGTCTATCGCTTCTTCATCTTGAATGAATCTTTGTTGGATGATAAAATCATTTCCCAACAAGAAATCAAATCATTGGCCTCCTGATTGCCAAAGAGTGTTGATAATAAATGTTCCTCCACCAATGGTGATGTGAACATTTCTAGCTACCTTATTCATGGTTAGGTGACTTCCATCGAACTGGACACCAGTAGCTATTCTTTTCTTATCTTCTTTCTAGAGTTCTTCTGAAATTGCAAATCTCTTTGCAACTGTAAATCCCGATCCATTGTCTACAAAGGCATGTAGATGATATTTTTTGTGATAAGGGAATTTGAGTCCAATCTCTATGTAGTTGCTGTATCTGCTAATAGAGACGACTTTTGATTGTTGAAGCTCTTTTTCTTGAGCTTGTTCTTGTGGTATGAATGGTTTACATTCTTTTGGAACATTTTCTGGTATTTCAACCAGTTCTATAGTTGCATCGCATTTTTCTTCCTCGTTTTTTTCTTCCTTTATTTTTAAGGAAGAGGGTTCCACAATTTCTTAGAACAAAGTTTCTAATTCTTTCTCTTTTTTCTCAGAGAAATATTCTTCATATTCTTGTTCTACCAATTGGCTGATAAGGAGATTCTTGGTCTTGCTTCTTGCTTCAGCTATGAAGCATTCTTTGTGATAAGTCTTTTTTGATTTTTCACAGAACATAGGAAGTCCATTCTTTTCGTGACATAAGCAGTAGTCACAAACGAATGTACCAGGGTTCACCTGATAAGAAGACGTTATTGCTTCCGTCTTACTTTCTTCCCAATTTTTGACATGTAGAATATTCATCTGTCTAGATTCCAAGTATTCTACTTCAGAATCTATTTCAGAGTCAGATGATTTTTCTTCTTCTTCAGACCAGGCAGAGTAAACTGACCTGTCGTCATCTTCTTCATCAGAATAAACAATTTCACAGCCTTTCATATTTGCTGTTTCTACTATGGGCTCATATATTCTTCAAATAGAGATTTAGTAGATCTTTTACCTTTTTCTGGGCATTCATTGGCATAGTGTCCTTCAGCTTTACATAACCAGCATCTACAAGCTTTCTTGCCTGGTTGAGTATTCTGATGGTTGGTTCAATGATTCTTCTTTTTCTTGAAGAATTTCTTTTTTGGATCTTCATCCTGTTGTTTCTTATAATTGGAACTTTTAAATTTCCAATCTTTTTTCTAATTACTCTTTTTGAATCTTTTCGAGTAATATTTTTCTTTTCTTTTTCTGTGGAACTTGGATTCATGACATCCCCAGTTGGTTGGCATATCCAATATCCCATAACAGAAATTTTCAACTCCTTTGAGTTGTTTCTTGGCCATCTTAGCTCTAACATTGGCTTTGCACTGCTCTTTTAGTAATTGCCTAATTATGTCGGCAATTCCCCCAACTGAAAATCTTTCAATTGGTTTTTCAACTATGCTTTCTCTCACAGCTGTTCTCCATGGTTCCGGGAGTTTTCTGTGCAACAGGTTGACTAGATCAGTATTCTCTAGTTCATCGATCGTATAGTAATATTCTTGAAATTCATTCAAGTATTCTTCAAAATATCTCATGTCATAGATTTTGAGAGCATAGATATTTGATTTGGCCGTTTCTTTAGCCTTCTCACTCATATTTGAGAGAACTCCACAGAACTGATCATATAGGGGTACTGAAAATCATACGGAGATTTTGAATTTTTTATATCTTCTAGCCAGTCTCTTCCTCTGGTAGGCACTTTGAAAGACAAATAATACTTTTTAGCTACTCCAATGAGAGTAGTTTCATAATACACCTGCAAATCTGGTGCTTCGAATTTCCCAAGGGTAAGAGCAGAGGCCATCATCAGGCTATCTACCCATTGGTCAATGGCTTTTCTTTTATCTAGAGCTTTGTCTAGATTTAGTCAGATGCCGTAATTTGTAATTGGAACTCTAGGCACATTTTCATCTGGGACAAATCTTTGAGAATTTCTCTCTTCTTTTTTACCCGTAGAGGCTTTCTGTATAGAGAGCTTCAGTTTTCCCTTTTCTCTAATGATGTATGTTTTGGAATTGGAGTTTTCTCCGTCTTCCATTTCAATATCTTGATAAGGAAGGATTTTTCTCATCTTTCCTGTTTTGAAAATTTTTATTTCTTCGATTAGTTTTTTTAATCGTTCAGGATTTTTGCAAGATTCTGCTTCTTTATAGAGTTTATAGAGCTTTTCTGCTCTAAGCATATTAACTGGTCTGTTCAGATCAGCTTCTAATTCTTCTTCAGTAATAAGCTCTGATGGTTCTTCAGAGTATTTGGTACCAGTAACACTAGCTTCTCTAGTGTTGTAGCTTCTTCTAAGAAGATTTTTGTTTATCCTGATATTTTCAAGACAGACATCACTTTTTCTATGATTGTCAAAATTTAGACTGATTTCTCCAGTCTTTCTGCTTTCATTAATTTTTGCTTTTGTACTTTCTGGTGGCTTCTTCAAACCAGATAATTTCCATTCAATAGGAAAAGTCACTTTATTCCAAGTAACTTTGTGAATCTGTTGTGAATGGTTCTTCTGACTGGTGAAGAATCCAGTAGTAAGACCTGTGATATTTGATATCCTTGTCTTGGGCTCTACTGTAGTACTCAACAGTTTATAGTATATTCTGTATACTATACCAAGTTCTTGCATATCTTCTTTCATTGATATGTCATCTGTCTTGACTCTCAGTCGTAGACAGTGAGCTGCATCTTTCAAGCTGGTTGAGAAGTTTGGGAAGCAGTTGAAATATGCTACTTGATTGCATAAGGATGCTTCAAGGGTTCCCAACAGACTGGCTTGAAAATCTGTTAGTCTATTGTCTTGTAAGACACATAGAACTGAACAATTTATGCTTTCTCAGGCAAGAAGTTTTATGCCTACTTGGACTGCTCTAATGTGCATAAATTGATAATTCTTTGTTCTTGCTCTGGCAACTTCTTCAGGAGTGATCATCAAGAGATCTGTTTGTCCTATTGTGGAGGGGGTTGTAAATTCCAATAATTTGAAATGATGGCTATCCATCAGTTCAAACTTTCCCCTTTTGTAGATTTGTTTAAAATCTAGCTTTGGAATTGAGGAGTTTTTCACCTCTTGTTCAATTTCATTGTATTCGAATTCTTCAGCATTAAGGAGTTGTACTCCTTTCTTTTTTCCGAAAATGCTCATCATCTTGGCATCTTTTGTTTCTGAGTGTATCGGGCTTTCATACCGAATACTAGTAGAAGGTTCCAGAAAAATCATGTTTGGAACAAGACTTTTATCTGGTTTTTGTAATGGTTTGAATCCACTAGTTTTCTTTGTTTTTACTGGAGGCACTTTCTTATTCTTCAGTATATTCTTCTTAGAATCCAGCATTTTTTGCTATTCAGTTATTTTTCTACTAACATTTGTTAGCTTTTCTTCTTCCATTTTTGGAAGTTCTTTGATATAATCTATTTTGTGCTTCAATTTTTCCAATTGGGTGATTATATCTGGTATTTTTTCTAGATGATTTTGACATCTAGATACTTCGTGTATCAGCTTCTGATATTTCTCATCAGAAGATTTTAATAGTGAATTCAACTTCTTTATTAGCAATTCTGAGATTGTCCCCATTGGGGATTCCCCTTTTGAGCTCTTTGCAAGCTCTTATACCAGTATTTTGCGGATCTAACCGATGCTCAAATAGTCAAGAGGTTTTTGTTCCTCGCTGACTATGAATTTCAGATCTTCGATATTTTTATCAATCTTGTAGATTCTTTTCTAAACTAGGAATATTATATCCCAATAATTAGGAGTGACTCGGCTTAGTCTGTCTCTGTAGTCTTTTGCTCTTCTTAGCTTTTCTCTTTCTTCTTCTAGCTCTTTTTCAAATTTTCTACCATTTGCAAGTAAGTCTAATCTAGACAGAATAATATCTAAATGTGCGATTATGGATAATAAAGTCTTACTGCTTATCGTCGAATATAGATGATGAAACTTAGCTGTAACTAACATTTAAACAAATAATTTCAAGATATGGGCCCACACTCTTTATCAAAAAATATAATTGATTAAGATACGAGAAAAAGATGATGGAGAGGGGTATTAGTGGGATGAATAGTGAGTGGTTTTGAAAAGTAGAGAGAAAAAGTGGAAAGTTTTGTGTGAGTGGGAAAGAAAAGAAGTTGGTAGGGTGTATGAAAAGTATATTGATGGATTTGGGGTGTATGAGAATTTCCCCTAGAATATATAGGTTTTGTGGAGAATCCTGGTATTATGTCAGGATGTTCTCTTTATGCTTTTTGTAATCCAGGGTTCAGGCTCTACGTTCCCCCTTATATTATGCAATTTCATTAATCAAGACTTGAGGGCAGTCGCACCAGCCCCATTTCAAAAAAAAATAAAAAAATTTCTAGGTTGTTAAGAACTAGTTCGCTGATATATGAAAGTATAAAAATCAAACTAAGACATATGACTCATATAATACGAATTATAGTGATAAACATGATACTCATATATCTCTTTGGAGATGTCGACTGTTTCCCCTATATTGTATGAATTCCAGATAATACATGCTAGATTTTCCTTGAGGGGACCTGTCTTCAACCAGATTCTCTTTAAGGAGATTACTTCTCAGTTCTCACCCAGATTTCCCTCGAGGGGATTACTTCTCACTCAAATTTGCCTCGAGGGGATTTCTCTTCGCTCACATTCGCCTTGAGGGGATTATTTCTCACCTAGATTCGCTTTCATGAGATTTCTCCTTGCACAGATTCTTCTTTAGTGAATTACTTCTCACCTGGATTCGCTTTGAGGGGATTTATCCTCAACTAGATTCATCTTGAGGGGATTTCGCCTCACCAAAGTCTGCTTTGAGTAATTTCACCTCGAAACATTTTTTCCAAACAGGTTGCACTACCTCTATTAAGCTATTTCCTGATTAGAAATCGTTCTTAAAACTTTACACCCCACATAACCTCCATATTCTATAATGTATTTTTCATTGTGAATGATTGTGTAAATTTTTTTTTAAATTTTTTTTTTTGCTTCTGTCGTCAGATTTTATAGATATTTTTTCTTCATTTTATCGAGATATATCCTAGGAGTTTTTCTATTGGAATCTCCAAATTTACTCACTTGACCTCTATGCTTTTTACACCTCTTATCAAATTTTCAAATACTAAATTTACTCACTAAACTTCCTCAAATAACTTTACTCATATAATTTTGCAAACAAATAATTATCTTTAAAATAAAAAATTTAGTCATTTCAATGATTTAATCACTCTATATATAAGTCTTAACTAAATATACATTTCTTAATCAAACTTGAATTTCAAAAAAGGGAAATGATGGAAAATGTCACTTTAGAGAGTGAAATGATAAAAAGATCACCTAGTTTCCCACTTGATAAAAAGGTCCATTGTGGATTATTAGTAATTGCAGGTACTGAGCAGATTTGAAGAGCTGCTAGTGGTGATGGCGCAATGGGTTTCAAGATATCATGCTCTCCGATGCGCGGTGGTCGGATCTGTGTTGGAGTTGCTAAGGAACACGACGAATGACTTTCATGTCAGCAATGACGACGCGAATCTATTAAAAAGAAGTGACCAGAGCTTTGCTTCTGAGGATTCAAAATCAGGCAGGCTGACAGCCCGTACATGAAGCGGCTATCATCATCAGTATAGGAGAATGACTGCCAAGTTTGAGTTGGGTGCCCTGATCACTTTCGAGGCCCATTGTGTGACCCAAATCTGTTAGTGGCCCAACTCATGTCAGAGACCCAGATCAGTTGGAAAACTTTGGATGTCCAAATTATTTTTGGATACTTCTTGTATTTGGGCCCTTTTGTAGACCAAATTGATGGACTCTAATTCTTTAGGGTTTCGTATTTGGGATCCCAGAGGGTTAATCCAAACTATATTTTGGTTTGTCACATGTGGTACTAGCGAATCTTCTAGAGTAGTAATGAAGGAGGATTCAAGCTATTCTGTAATAGCGGAGTATGAAGTATTCAATGAATAGACCTATTTCTATGTACCACTATGGGTACTACCACATCTTCTAGTTCTGTCTGTATATGGCAGCGGAAGAGAATGTAATGGTCATTTTGGCTTGAAATTAGCACAAGTTTCTCTTGTTTTGATGACGCATGTGTTACGATAGGATTGTAATCAACTCTATTAAGTTCTAATCTATAAAGTTATTTCCTTGATTAAAAAGAAAAAAGAAAAAAAAAATGGGTCGAAGGAGAAGCAGGTCGATCTAGTTGAAAAAATTTCTAGAGGACAAATCTATTTAGGGTTAATTTGGGTAAGGAAGAATTGGATACCTTGAGGTGAAATCCCCTCGAGGTGGATCTGAACAAGGTTGAATCACGTTTTAGTCAAAAAATGGGTAGAGAGGGAAGGGCCTAACCTATTTGAGAAACTTCTGGAGGCGAAAACTCTTCGAGGTGAATTCGAATAAGACTGAATCGGTCAGCTAGACTAAATCTGTAGCAAGCGGAAAACCCTCCCCCACATTATTTTAACAATGGCATTAAGGGCCCATTAACGCATGATTTGTGGAAGTCGCCCACCACTACACGCACTAATTAATATATCCGCTCAAACTCACATATAAATACTTGGTAAGGTGAACAATCTAGGTAAGCAATTACTCCTTACTCCAGTTATTAGTTATTACAACCTAAACACACTGATTTATCTGAGAATCTTTCAAATGTATCCCCCTCTTCTAACCTGACTTGCCAAAATTAATCCAAATTCTGAGAGCTTAATTGAAAAAAAATCCAAATTTGGGGGGCATAACTAGGAACAACCGTACCACTTGACAAAGAAACTTTCACTCTTACTCCAGTCAGCCAAGTATGTGAGGACATCTTCTACCAAACTTTTCACACCAACAGATGTACTTACAGATAGAAAGAGTACATAAAAGATTGCAGTTCCTTCATATACATAAGTTGTCGTCCGTCGATGAGGCTAATAAGTGCAAAGTGGCCATAGTGGCTTGAGAAGAACTCCGAAAAATCAGATAGGACAAATTTAGGCAGAAAAGAGAAGTGGCAATATAGGAATTTACTTGCACTATAGGAAAATCCTTATCAGACTACGCTTTTCACACAACGAAAAAAAAATTCTGTTGTGTGTTGATGAAAATGGCTTCAGACAACACATTTAAAGAACTTACGTCGTATAAGGCTGTTGAAATTCAGAAGTTTTTAGCTAGAAGGTCATTGCACAACACTTACAAGAATGGTCTGTTGTGTGAATGAAAAAAAAAAGTGCGGCAGATTTCCCTCCTAGCTTGCTCAAATTT
The DNA here is from genome assembly GCA_024704745.1 of Rosa lucieae. NCBI lineage: Eukaryota > Viridiplantae > Streptophyta > Magnoliopsida > Rosales > Rosaceae > Rosa > Rosa lucieae. The sequence goes on along the minus strand of CM045495.1, from coordinate 14,080,906 downwards.
GGCTTCAAATTTATACTACATTGTATAACAGAATAGCTATATATGTTGTATGAGTGTAGCTTGAAAAATATCACACAACTGTTTTTTTACTTTCTGTTGTGTGATAAACGGAGATATATAGGGAAGGTTTGGATGTGTGTAGATTTGCCGCAAAATGGCACTTATTCCCCCTTAAAACCTACAGATTTTGATTAAGATGTATCTAGTGATTGCATGCTCCCACAACCAAATTACTTATTTGTGTTGTGTGAATGAGTAATAACTAAACCTAGTACCACACTACATGTAATCAAAGCATATAGCAGGAAATTTCCCTCTTTGAAATCTCAATTTAAGTTTAATTTTTACATAATCAGACAACATAACTTGTCTTTCTGTTGTCTGATTCATAAATACAAAAGAAAAAAGAGCTATCTCGATCTATCTTAGACGAAATATTGGGTCATTTTTAGCACTTGGACGAAATACTGAAATAGAGTCTTTTGCTCTTTTCTTCGAGCTATCTCCTCAAAGGCTCAGACCCATCTCCTCAAACAACCTTTCCCCAATTATATCAATTTGAAATCTCCAATTACCAAAAATCCAAACGTCTTCATCTTCCGTTTTTCTTAGTTTCCTTTTCGTTTCAATTCACATAAATCCAATCAAAGATTACCTCCATTCCCATCTCCAAGCCCTAATTTCTCTGAGTCCTAGTTTCCTTCAGTTTTGAACCATTCCCTCATCGTTACCGGGCCATCATCCAACTCCAAACTCTCACCCAACAACGTCAAGGTTATAACCGGTTGTTCAGACTAAAAGAGGGAGAGAGAGCTCCTCTCGTCTCTCTAATCACCTAAAGCCCTAATCTTTTCTTAGGGTTAAGAGTTGAATTGAAGTTTGGAAGTGTTTTGAACTTCGTTTGATGGGAGAGGAGGGTGGATATTGGCAAATCCTCTGTCGTGTAATGGTCAGAGGGTGGCGGCGGCGGCGGTGAGGAAACGACCCCATATTGGCAACCTGAATGGGGTTCATTAACAACATTAAGATGCTGGGGGCCGATTACGGCAATCAGGGCTTTGAGCCCAGAATGGTAGTTATGAGAGCTCGATGATTCACCGGTTTCAGTGGAGCTCGCGCCCTTCTGCAGCGAGGCACAGTTTGATCTGCTCGTCGTTGAGGCTCAACAGCTCCAGCAGTTGTTCGTCATCATTTGGTGCGTTTCTGGGTCTTAATGGTTTTTTCAATTTAGTTTTGGGTTTTTCATTTGTTATTCGAAATGATGTTCTTCATTGCAATTCTGTGTGGAATCAGAATGGTTAAGTGATTCTGGTTAGTTTGATTTGTATGGGAATCTGTAAGGAACCCTTATTTGACATGAAACTTGTGTTATTAAAATGGGTTTTATGTATGTGTAGGATGGTAAGCTGGTGCAGGGAATGCATATATTTGAAACTGAAATCGGAGAAGTTGGCAGCAGAGTACTATCTAAGGTACTTGATAGTTACTGAACTTCTATTAATGTTATAAATAACAATGTCATATGGGAACTGCAGAACATTGATATTTCGCTCTATTGAAGCTGTTCTACTTTGTGAGTTACGATCTTTGTATGCATTAAAAGTAGGTTTCATTAACTTAAAACTTCATTCTTTTAGTTTGTAAAAACATGAAATGATTGTTGGAGAGCTTAGGATAAAGTTTGAAAAAGATGCATGTCCTAATGATATCCAGCCTTGTTGTTTCCAAAATGACCAGGGCCATCATTTTTAGTACTCTCTTAGTGATGATCTCTCGGTCTAGTTTCCATATGCAGTATATAAAAGTGATTTGGGATTTCACTGTATTTGGTTCAAGTAGATATATCTCGTTAATACCAGAATAAAAAAGCACAAATGCAATAAGCTTTCCTTTCTATAAGTTTCTTTGTTGAATCCCCCTTCATCTTCCTTACCTTCCATAGGTTTGTGCACGTGCATCTTAGTTATTTATACATGTATACATGTATTAATGTATGTATGCACTGTGATAATTCAAAAGCATGATATTGTAAAAGTAATAGTTGGTGTTGATGGAAATACACCTCCTGATCTTGTTATTTTATTTGGGCTACTTTTCTGTTCCTTTTGGTTTTGGCTGGGTTCCAATCTAGAAGGGGGGGGGGGGGGGGGGGGGGGGGGGGGTGGTTTGTTTCTGGAAGAGTATTGACAGGATGAAGAAATTTAACTTTTCTCCATTTTTTTTTCCAAGGTTAGGTGATTTTCTTTGGTTACTTTCTCTTCTTCTTTTGGGAGGATTGAAAACTAAGTTAACATCTCAGTTTGAGTTCAATTAGTTCATGTAATATCCCATACCCGATTTTGATTTATTGTCTTTGGTTAGCTCTTTTCTTTCGTTCTTTATTTCTTACTCTTTTTCTTTCTATTGTGTTATTTTTCCATATATATATATATATATATTATTTTTATAATATAATATATGGTCTGTTAGTTAATTGTTTTATTTTAGTCTTATTGTTGTATTGTTCTCTTTTGATTGTAGGAAGATTAGAAGGGCTGGGGGCCGACTAAATAAGGAGAGGAGGGGGGACGGGAGAAAGAAAAAAAAAAGAACAGAGAGAGGGAAAAAAGAAAAAGAAAGGAAAAACAAAGAAGAAGAGAGGATGGGGATGAAGAAAAAGACGGGAAAGGAAGGGAAGAGAGAGATGGAGAGTTTGGGTTTTTGTCGAAGGCAACCATTTGGTTATCTCTGATTTGAGGGAAGAGAAGCTAGAAGGTTTCTGTTGATTTTCAGAAGCAAAGATGAAGAATTGAGAATCTGATCTCTTAGTGAAGGGGTTTTGCTTTAAGTTGGGTTGGTTGTTTCCGTTCTGCTCTATGATTCGACAAGCAAACTGCGGATGGAAGGAGAAGATTTAGGAGAGGCGTTTCAGCCGTTGTTATTCTTTTTTCTGCTATTTAAAGCTTTGAGCCTTTTGGGTTTTCCTTTTTTGGCTATTCTTGTTTTGGGTCTGCTTAAGAACTGAGGTGAGTGACTGTTCTTTCTTGCGTTATGCTTTATTTATGATTTTTCCTTGGCTGATTTCTATGTTAAATTGAGATGTTGGTGTGGGTCAATGAGTGATTTCGTACCTAGAAATATTACTTCTATTTGTCTTTTATCATTGTTGGTTTTACTTTGGGATCTTTGACGTCTGGTAAAGCTTTTGATTTGTAAACTGTGGTTAGGTTGGGTGTTTGATATCATGAGTTTGGAATTGGTTTGAATTCTGATATCTTTCTTTCTGAGCTTTTGCTTTGTTATTTTATATACTTTGTTCTCTATTAGGTGTCGAGAACAATTACTTGAGTTTCAATTGTGTTTTGGTCTGTTGTTAATGTTTCAAAAGGAACTCGATGTTGGTACGATGTGACCAGAGTATGGTGCTAGTTTGTATTGTTTACAGACTGAGATTTTGTCACTCTTCCTTTTTTTTTTTTTTTTTAGTAATCATCTTGTATACCTTTGGGTCTGGCTTCTTCTCGTAAGATCTTGTAATTATGCTCTTTTGAAAACTCAACTATGTATATTTGCAAATGTAGAAAGGTACTGGAATTTTGAAATGGAGCAGTATTTTAAATTCAAATATGAAGTGCTTTCACTTCCTTTTCATTTCTTTCCTTCTGTTAGTCTTTTTCAATTAGTTGTCAAAGTTCTTAATTCCATATATTGGGATTGGGGTGCGACAATGGTTCTAATGAGATTAATCCTGAAGTTTTTCAGATATCAATGCTGGTGAAAAGGAGGCAAGCTGTGGGGCTTGGTTCCCATCCCCACATCAAGTTTTGGTGCTTGATGGTGTTCAGGTGATTCTTACTGACTCAAATTTTGTCCTATCCACTTTGTAAAACATTTTAATAGTGTACATTTACTTTGAAGGATGGCACCGAGTTCCCTTGCACTGTATGATCACTTGCATTGCCAAAAAGTCAGTCATATGGCTATGTTTGGTTAAGCTTTACTAGTGTCAAAGTTGTCAAAGTAACACTCAAAATATTATGGATTTCTGTGAGATTTTTCCCTGCTTTGAAACATAATAGTTCCATAATATTGAAAAGGATTTAAGAGTGAGTTTTCCCTACTTCGGTCTTGTGTCAAAGTCCTAAGTGATTTGGCATCTTCAGTAATTTCTTTTATGTTACTGTATAATGAAAATCCAGCATCATGTTTGTATTTGGCTTTGTTATGAAATCCAAGCATTTTGCAAGTCATTCTAATCTGTGTGAATTTAATCCACATCTCTTTTCAAGTCTTTAGGTACTCTAATCAGTTTTGCCAAGTTTCATACTTTCTGCAGGTTCCATACTTTCTACAGGTTTGGTTGTTAATCTCATTCTTTTAGAAGAGCCCATGTTTGTATGCTGGACTGAAATATTTTAAATAACTCTAAAAGGGCATATTTTTGTTTTGCTATACCCTTTAACACTATAGGAACCGGGAATGTATTTACTATTACGTTTGTTTGTTTTGGTAGTCATTTGGATCTGGAAAAAAGATTTGATCTTATCCTGTAAACACAAGTGCTTAGTTCATAATAAATTCAGAGCATGTAAGATGAAAACCTATTTATCTTGTGAAAATTAACTTGAGTTGCTTTGCTTTGAAGTACACTGTGCAGTCTGTGCTATCTCAATGACCCTTTTATGCTCTATGCTTCTTAATGTCTTGCGTATTGGATAAGTCGCATAGTTTTGGAGGCTAAGATTTTCCAAATCAACTTTTTGTCAAGTCATTTATGATTTTAATTACAAGCCATAACTAATTAAGAAGGATAGGGATATGAAAAGTGTTCCACCATGCTGTTATATCACAGGATGTCAAGTTAAAGTTTCAGCTTATCTAACAGTAGATATATCAAAGAGATTCTGCAAGTGAGTTTCAGTTTGGAACTCTTTTTTGTATGTTCTAAAGTAAAAGTGACATGGCATTGTATTTCGCTAGTGATGTGATGCAATCTTATTGGTAATGGTTGGTTTTGTTTACTCCATGATAAATTGATTTGTCACTAAAAACTACTCTTCCTATATATTTGCAGGTAACATTGGAAGACAACATGCTTTGGAACAATATGTGTATCGGCCTTTGATGTTCAAGTAGATAGGGCATCTATGTATTAGAATGTAAAACAAGATGTTGAATGATTGGGAAATGCTCCATTTTAACATTTTTGGCAAATGGAATGGATTGGATTACTCATTTGATGGCTTGCAATGTGTTTTCTTTCCAATTGATCACTGTTCATTAGGTAAAATGGAGCTATATTTGCACAAAATATAGCAAATGAAAATGATCGTACAACAGTTTTATAATATAGCAAATGCAATCATTCATATCGCACATCGATTTTTAACAAATTAGTGTCTTCTAATTTATACTCACACAACAGAAGCAATTGAACTCTGTTGTCCCAAAACTAAATCATACAACAGATGCAATTGAACTCTGTTGTCCCAAATGCCAATCATACAACAGATATAGTCCAAACATTGAAGTTTGAGGATCAATCAAACAACACACAAAATAAAAGTACGTTGTCTGACAAGCTTAACATGCAATAGCTTCAAAGCAAGCAGTGTTGTCTGAAGGCAGCGCCTCAACTACTGCGCAGCTGCGTCTGGCATCTGCCGAGGCATATCACAAAAGTTATAACACATACCCGTTGCCTGTTTGTTTATCAGACAACTGTGTTCCATCGTTGTCTGAATTTTCAACAGACAACGGCTCGCTCTACAACTGTGGCACTCCAAATCACACAATAGTTTTCTCCCGTCGTCTGATGCAGTTTTTGGCATAGTGTTGTAAGGCATTTGTCATGTATGTTTTTAGTTTGTTTTATAGAAAATTAAGGTGAAGAATGCATGAATGTTGTGTAGGTGTGAAATATTAGAATGATTTCCTAATTAAGAAATGGGTTGAAGGAGAAGCAGCTCGATCTAGTTAAAAAATTCTCTCGAGGACAAATCTATTCAGACTTAATCTAGGTAAGGAAGAATTGGATAGCTCGAGGTGAAATCCCATTGAGGCGGATCTAGACAAGGTTGAATCGGGTTTTAGTAAAAAAAAAAAAAAAAGGTTGAGAGGGAGGTGGCCTAACCTATTTGAGAAATTTCTCAAGGTGAAAACACTTCGTGGTGGATTTGGATAATGCAAAATAGATCAGCTCGACTGAATCAGTAGCAAACAAGAAACTTTCCCCCACATCATTTTAAGAGAGGCCTTAAGGATCCACTAACGTCTGATCTGTGGAAGTTGCACACACTAACCAATATATCAGCTCATCTCACATATAAATACTTGATAAGGTGAACAATTTAGGTAAGCAATCAGATCCTACTCCAATTATTGCAACTTAAACACTCATTGAGTTAGGCATTAGAGAATTTTACACACGCATCCTCTTCTTCTAACTTCACTTGACAACATCAATCCAAATTCAGAGGGCTTATTGCTTGTAAACTCAAGTTACTTCTGACTGCGTCAGTAGCTATGAGGATGTTGCTCAACACAGAAACAAAAATTCTAAAAAGATAAATCTGGAATCCACCAGAGAATTTGAGGAAAATCTCTCATTTTATTAAATTTGATATGAAAAACTTATCCCTAATGCAAAGCATGATGGTGCTTATATAGGAATCCAAGACCTAATCATAATCATAAACACAATCTAACAAGAAATCTTAAAGAATCCAAAACATAAAAGGAAACTAAAACCCTAAAATAAAAATAATTTAAAAACAAATGTAAAACTAGCCTAAAAATATTAAGGGGCCGTGACCACTTACCCATTTTCAGCTTAAAAATTGCGCGCCTACTTTACTAAGAGTTTTTTAATCTCATTTACCCAATCTAACATCCATGACAGTTTTGCCCCTATTTTAATTAATAAATTACATCTCTCTCTCAGACTCTCTTTCTCCCCTCACCGATCTCTCTCTCTCTCTCTCTCTCTATTTGGGTTCGGTTTGTCGAGCCTCCACCATCAAGCCACCGCGCCCACCACTCCACCATCAATGTCGGTCCTCCACCGCCGCCGCTCTGTCCCCACTGTCGGACCACCAGAGGAGGACGCCATCCAACTCCACGATCCCAAACCCACGCAACCTGGATCTAGATTGTGAATCCAGACCCGAGAGGAAGACTACCCGAACACCCCGCTCCATTCCTTCACCCAACCGTGGTGGCTCCGCCACCTTGACCCAACGCAGCACCATGGGTCCGGCCACAACTTCATCGTGGAGACCTTGCTGCTGTGCAAGCTCTTCCCCGCGCGCTCTATGCATCCCTCTAAGGTCTGCTGAAGCCGACCGGTCTGGAATCAAAGACTACAGACACCGTAAAAAACAAACCGGAAAATGACCTGGACGGAGAGAGGGAGAGTACCGATTTCCAGGAGATGAGTTTGGAAGACTTGAATGCAGTGGAAAATGTCATCGGTTACGAGATGGCGGTGGGTGACAATACGACGCCGTTTGTTCTTTGACCTTGGAATTTCACAGTGGACCTTTTTGGCCGGATGATCAGTGGGCTAGAGCTTTAGGATTGGAGTCCTTTTCATGAAGGGTCAAGATCAAGTGTACACAAAGTTTTACACATATTTTTATGGGATTAGCCTGGGATGCAGGCTGCTGCAGGCGAGGAAGAATTTTTTTTTTTTTTTTTTTTCCGGTTCTGATAGTGGAGAGAGAGTTGGAAACCAATTTACTAATGAAGATAGTGTAATTGGCTTTTATTGGGGTCTATTGGGCGGCAATGATATTATTATTGAGGGTAATAATATGATTATTGGAGGGTAATAATATAATTATTGGGGCAATAATATGGTTATTAGGAGGCAATAATATGGTTATTAGGAGGCAATAATATGTTTATTGGGGGACAATAATATGATTATTTATTTGGTTAAACCGACAAAAACATTCAAAATTGAAACATCGTCATTTTCACTAATTATTGATCCCCAATAACAAGTTTATTGGGGAGCAATAATATGATTATTGTGGGGCAATAATATGGTTACTAGGTATTATTAGGGGGCAATAAATTCAGATGCTGGAATCTGGTCACCAGTTCTATAGCCGGATTCCGGTCACCGGTCGCCGGAGTCCGCGGCCGGCCACTGGTCATCGGAGCACAGGAAGGTAGAGGATGACTTTTCTCTCTAAGTGAGAAAGAAGGAGAGGGAAAAAAAGTCCCAAAAATAAATAAAAATAATAAAAACAGAATTAATTGGGTAGTAGGGAAATAATCCCTTATAGCGTTTTGGGTAAATGGGGTTAAAAAACTGTTAGTGGAGCAAGTGAGCAATTTTGTTGTTGAAATTGGGTAAATGATCATTTCCCCAAATATTAAATCATGAGTCGGATAATTAAGACGATAAATTTTGGCCTAAATCTTTCAGGGGTCACTAAAGTGAGTCTTGTAATCTCGTCATTCCCATTCTGGACAAGTTCATGCTTCTCAAACGGACATTCTGGCCAAAAGTTGATCTCAATCTGATTCACAATTAATATCTGACTTTTCGCACTAGAAACCCGAAATCATTTTTGAATATTCTCGTGGCTAATAACCTCATTACGCTTGAGTTACCTATTTTCCAACCACTGTTATTGACTATACGCCGCTTCTTTGCTTTTATGGTTTTCTGGATAAACCGGGCTCATTCTCGTCCTACATCATTCTCCTCCACTATGAAAGAACTCGCCCTCCAGTTCCTCTTGAATAAAAAACAAGAATATGTAGATAAAAGACTCAAGAAAAAATTAGACAGTTGAACCTGTGAGCTATTGGCCTGATCCTCTGTGAATTCTGATGGCACAATCATGAACCCAACGCCAAGGATGAGTCTGTCATATGCATTTTAGCTCTCATACGCAACCTTAGTAGATTCGTCTCAGCTCTCAAGGTTGCATTCTTGAATGATATCTGGTTCTAAATGATTTATTTCAGGCTCTAAGACTTCTTCAGTATTAATAACCTTGTCTACATGAACAATTTCATCTTACTTGGTCATCATGGATGATTTCTTGTGGAGCTTCTTCTATTTGAAATTCTTCTGCCTTTTCTTCAGATAAACTATTAATTTCAATAGGCAAGGTTGAACTCTAACTTCTTCTCGAAAACCTTAGGAGGATAATTCATGATTGAAAAATCTCTAGGCATAAGTTTATCTGTAAGAAGACCTTTCATCTTCCGCCGTGTCCGAACACGCTCTTTTCCTTGCCTCTGACGAGAACTTTACAACTGATGCCACCAATAAGCAGCATCTTTCTTCAACTTTCGAGAAACCATCTTAACTTGCTTATTCTCCGGGACATCCATTAGATTGAAGAACCTCTCAACCTTAAGAAACAATCCAGGAATTCCTCCAAGCTCATGTGACCAGAAAAGTAAGGAATATCAACTTTGGTTATGAGATTCTCATAATCATAATTAATATCACCTCCACCATCATGTGGAGCTCTAGCATGTTGTCCTTCTCTGCCTCTGTTACAGTTGTTGTTCGTTCCTTCCAACAACCCACGAAAATTTTGCCATTTGAGCGTTCATGGCTGCCAATTGAGCGTTCACGGCAGTAGTCATGTGAGCAATCATCTGAGCGGTAAGGGCATCCAAATCTGCTCTTGTAACGTCACCCATTGCTACTAAGGTAAATAGTAGAGATAGGGAAAACCTGCTCTGATACCACCTGATGCAGTCGAAAGTAACCTGGGTTTACAAGCAATAAATCCTAAAAAGTTAAATCTAGAGTCCACCAGAGAATTTGAGGAAAATCTCTTAAGAAGCCTTCACTGTTGCTCGAGTCAGCAAAGTATGTGAGGAGATCTTTTACCAAACTTTTTCCACCCCAATAGATGTACTTACAGACATAATCAAAGAGAACGTTCATATACATATGTCGTCATTCGTGGATGAGGCCAATAAGTGCAAAGTGGCCATAATGGCTTGAGGTGGGCAAGAAAAAACCCAAAAAATCGAATGGGGCTAATTTAGGCAAAATGACACCATGGAAATTTACTTGTAAGGCATTTCTCATGTATGTATTTAATTTGTTTTAGGGAAAATTAAGATGAAGATTGCATGAATGTTGTGTAGGTGTAAAATATTGGAATGAGTTTCTAATTAAGAAATGGGTCAAAGGAGAAGCAGCTCGATCTAGTTAAGAAATTCTCTCAAGGACAAATCTATTCAGCGTTAATCTGGCTAAGGAAGAATTGGATAGGTTGAGATCCTCTCGAGTCAGATCTGGACAAGGTCGAATCAGGTTTAGTAAAAAAATGGGTCAAGAAGGAGGTGGCCCAACCTATTTGAGAATCTTTTTGAGGCGAAAACTCTTTGATGTGAATTTGGATAAGACGACATCGGTCGGCTCGACTGAATTTGTAGCAAGTGGGAAACCCCCCCCCCCCAATAATTTAAATTCAGAAGGCATAACTAGGAATAACCTCATGACTAAGAAGCCTTCACTTTTATTTCAATCAGCAGAGTATGTGAGGAGATCTTCTACAAAACTTTTCCACACCAATAGATGTACTTACACACATAAAGAGAACATAAAAGGCAACATTTCCTTCATATACATATGTCATCGTCCGTCGATGAGGCCAATAAGTGCAAATGGTCATAATGGCTTGTGATGGCTAAGGAAAACCCCGAAAAATCAAAAAATCGGATAGGTCTGATTTAGGCATAAAAGAGGGGATTGGCACAATAGGAATGATAATAAGTGATGGACTGATTCTAAGACCTCGGAAAAAAGTTATTAATGTCTTGGAATTTCCTTGAATTAATAAAGTGTTCGTTAGTACGATTTCATGGTTCGAGGGTGGAGTGAAGTTATTTTCGGGCGAACAATTATTCGAAATGCACATTTTAGGGGGGGTTACGAAGTCGACTTTTTATATGTACGGAATTTGGGAAAACTTCCTTCACGAAAGTTGTAGAGCTCGTCGATACGAGTTCGTGCATATGCGGAACGCAAGAATCGGAGTTCGTATGAAGAAGTAATAGCATTTGGAAAAGTTGCCAAATTGGGTATATATATAAATGGAAAGTTGCCAGAATTAGGTTTCCATTTTGGGGCAGCCGACTTCTCTCTCCTCTCTCTCTCGGCCGAAACAAGCTCAAAACAGAGCAATTTTTCACAGGCCGATCTCTCCCTCTTCAGGCCACCTCAAGACGTTGGACCACCTCCATTAGCTTTGTCTCTGCCTTGCGCAGCTGCCTATGGTAGTCTTGGGTCACGGAACGGCCGGAAGCGGCGGCGAAGAGCCCGGTTTCGTTTAACCCCGATTTGGTTCCAAGCTTGATATCTCGAGCTACCAGTCACGAATCCTTCCCAAACTTCATCCTCTAGTTCGCCTCAACCTTCTGAAACTCCCAGAGGCATCCTTGCACGGTGGCCCTGTCTCTGGTGGCGGCTGGAGTTCAACCCCGATCGGATCGAAACGGAGCAATGGATCCAAATATCTCGAGCTACAGAACGTCGTTTTGAGTGTTTCTTGGACTGGTGAATTCAGACTGAGGAGCTGAACAAGTTTCCAGAATAGATCGAGGCGTGTGGTTGCGGTTTTTACGTCGAACTGGAGCTCGCCTGTTTCTGGGTATTTTCCAGGCACCCCGACTGGTTCGAGGTAATTTCTATCCCTTCCCGTCATTTTTAGCTTACATGCTAGTTAGGAAAGTCATTAGGATCGATGAAACGAAGAGGAGTAGCCTACCCCCGACGCCGTTTGCGGTGGTCGGCGACGGCTATGCCTCTAATTCCGGCGGCCTTTTCCGACCACCTCCGGGGGTCCCAAGGGCATTTTCTGCCCATCTTTATGTTCTACATGTTTATACGATCATTTCGATATATAGCATGTAAATTTTGGATATCGTATGATTTAGTTATGAATTTTACGATTTCGTTCGATTTCTATCTTTCGATTTGTGATCTGTGAAGATTCGGACCGTCCGATAGACTTATAGTTTTGATATGATAATCGTAGGACTGTCCCGATGACTTTGGGTGGTCACGGGTGAAGATCCGACCATTGGATCTTCATATAAGTGTGTTCTTGAATTGTACGCTAAGTTATTTATCGTATTTGGTTAGGTGATTGACGGTGTGGATGATTGGAAACCGTATTTTACGCTGAGAAGACGCAGCGGGATTGGAGGTGAGTAAATCTCACGTGGTTCATTTACGAACCGAATTTCCTTATTGCACAATTAATTGTTATGTGTGAGAAAATGGTTTTAAGAAAATGAGATTTAAACGTATATAAGAAAATGAATTTCTTGGTTTTACTACGAGTGAACTATAGTTGGTATTATTGGTCATTCCTGAGTGGATGATTACGTATATATATTTACATGATTTTATACAGAATGGTGTGACATTGAAATATGTGGTTTTTGATGATTTCTATTGTTGAAAGAGTGATTTGGAGTTGTGATGTGACAATTTGTGAGTCGGAAGGTTTCTGTGGTAAACCTGGGTTTGTTCTGAGGGCCTAATGGTCTGAAGTCTGAAGGTTACAGTGGTAACCTGGGTTGTAAAGATATCGAAAGGTAAAGTAACCTAGGCTAAGGTGACACGTTACTCGATTCAGCTAGAGCTCTAGTTTGTCCGCCTTTGTGTGACATGAAAGCAGCGAGTTGGATTACTCGTGATCATGAACACGGGTTGGAGAGTTTGTCTTCCATTGTGTGACATGAAAGCAGCGAGTTGGGTTACTCATGATCATGGACACGGGATGGAGGTTATGAGGTGTCGAGTGGAGAGATTTTATTTGAAATGGTTTTGAGTTTGTTAATGAATGTTTGATTTGTGTTGAAAATGTTGTGATTTATTAAATCAATCGTTCATTCTTATTTACTCACGAGCTTTGCAAAAAGCTTACGGGGTTTTGTGTTGTTGCAATCCCGGTACACTATTCAAACGGTGTAGCGGAAAATCCTGCAGGTTAGGATAATCAGGGTCGAGAGCGAGCTGTGTAGGGCAGCGGGGTTGACATCAGCACTTAGTCTATTTTGGTGTGTTTTATAGACTCATTTGAGCGTAACTTTTATTTATGGTGGTTTTGTAATATTTGACTCGAGAGATAGTTTGCTACATGTTTGTTTTATGTTTTGTGAGATGCTGGTTAAGAAAAAATTCAGGACGTTATTTGTATTGGTTATTATTCATGTTTCGGATTTGAATTTGTTATTCAAAATTCGGGGCGTGACACTGATGGTAGAAGACGAATATAGCAGTGAACTGGAGAAAAAGAAAAGCCAGAGCAATTAGAAAACGAAAGGGTTTAGGATTTGTTTATTTAATGAATAATCCCATAATAATGTATATTAGTATGTCGTCGTCCATCGATGAGGCCAATAAGTGCGAAGTGATCATAATCGCTTGTGATGGCTAAGAAAAACCCCGAAAAATCAAAAAATCGGATAGGTCTGATTTAGGCAGAAAAGAGGGGATTGGCACCATAGGAATGATGATAAGTGATGGACTGATGGCAGAAGAAGAATATAGCAGTGAACTGGAGAAAAAGAAAAGCCAGAGCAATTAGAAAACGAAAGGCTTTAGGATTTGTTTATCTAATGAATAATCCCATAATAATGTATATTAGTTTTATTATTATTAAATTACTTTTTCTCTTTCGTGATAATTTATTAAGTTAACCATAGTTAGCCTATAGATATGGGTTTATTATACATAGGGAATATAACAGCTTCCTATTGGGTGGTGGTATCACTAGCTAGTTGTGAGTTAGTTTTATTATTATTAAATTACTTTTTCTCTTTCTTGATAATTTATTAAGTTAACCATAGTTAGCCTATAGATATGGGTTTATTATACATAGAGAATATAACAACTTCCTATTGGGTGGTGGTATATCACTAGCTAGTTGTGAGCAAAAAAAAAAAAAATTTAATCCCCAAGCATGATGGGGCTTGAACTCCTTACCTCCCAAATGAGAGTTGAAAGCCTTACCACCCCACCAACACACAAACACCCCATGAGCAAATTTGAATCAGTGGATATCACTCCTTGCTATTATTCTTTTAAGTTCTGGGGATTCGACTTGATGTTCCCACAACGTATCATCCTCGTTATTTTGATAATCAAGCACAAGGTTGCAATAAAATAACATGAAAAATATGCAATTGGCCAAGCCTGCTCTGTACATAAAAGTAAATAACAATCTTGGCGCGCATTAGGAAGTGTAAGGAGTTCCCTCCTCATGTCAGACAGTCGAAATTGGACTACATGTCTCGGAGAAAGGGAAAGAAAATATTCCAGTTCCCTCCTCATCTATGATTATTGTTTGCTCAAGCTAGGGTATTCAGAATAGTAACTTATGCTTTTCAAGTTACAATTTGTTTATACAAACTTTGATTTTTTGCTTGCTTTGTGTCTAAGGACATTGTTTAACGTTCTCTACAACTTTAGTGAGAAAGGTTTCTCCAAAAAGTGAACTGAAGAAAAAGTCAACTTTAGAGCCTTCTAAATGTTTGAAATGAACATGTAAAATGAAGACCTTAGTCTTTTATGGTCCAAATGATTAGTAAACAGGTAAATCTAGGTATGAGGCATAACAAATTCATTTTGTCTAGATCAGATCTGGACTAGGCTACTTGGGGTCAAGGGTGGACACACAGTAAATTGTTAGCTGGGGGAAACGGTTGCTAGCAGGTTGGCCACATCGGACAATCATATGGCTAGTTGTTGGCAGCTTCTGTTGCAGCATTGTACAAGTTGTTAGTGCCATCCTCCTCTGATTTTTTAAGTCATGGAAGTCTGGTTCAGATCACTACTTGTTCATGGGGCCCTTGGCTCTATTTTCGTTTGGTTTCTTCAAATTTGTAGCTACCAAGACATGATCAAGACCCATGAACATGTCTTAGAGGCAGCGCTGTGACAACAATACAAGCTTGGTAGATTTGGTTGAGGATAGTGCATGATCTCCTTTCTAGAGATGGTGAATAGTGGCTAGGATTTATGGTTATTAGATCTAGGCTATGTCAATGGGCTTTTCATTGTTTGATTTTAATTTTCATGGTTCTTTTTTTTTTTAGTTGGTTGTGCCTTTATGCCGAAATAAGTCTCTACTAGCTTAAAGTAGGGCAAGGTGGGCTTTGTTATGGTTTATGCACTTAGTGTGTCTTGTATGCCATGATCAAATAGGCGCAATCTCTTAGTGGCAAGATGAAACAAAGTGTTGCAAAATTTATCTCCGATCGGCAACATAGTGTAGACAAACTGTTAACACTATATTTAAAATGTACACCTTTTTGTTTTCTTTTGGACAATTCATATATTGTATACCTACGTGAAACTTGTATAAAGGCTGTCACTTTTTTTTTTTTGTCTAAAAGAAGACTGTTTACATTTGAAAAAAAAAAAATTCTATGATATTTGTGAAAAAATTGAGTGAAAAGAAAGGTATATTATGTTTTATTTTAAGTTGATTGTCATATGCAAATATATTAAAAGAGCAAAGATATAATATGATTTTTTTTTTTAAACGAATAAGATATGTTTGTAATAACAAACTTTACTTGACAACGGCGAAATCATATCCCAACTAGCAGACACACACACGCTCTATGTTATCTAGATCCTCTATTTTCTATTCAGTCAACACCAAAATCATGAGTTCATGACCAGTGCCATGCATGTGAACTTGGGTTGTACATGTTGGATCTAGTTGTTCATGATCAGCTGACTTTCATTTCAGTTTTGTTGTCCCCCTTAGCCTCATATTTGATTAATTTGCTTTACATCTTTTCCACAGTCATGGAGTCTCACTGCAATTGGTACCGGAATTATTGAAAAAATTGCTGAGTTTACAGTTGCACCAGTTGGACGCCAGGTGGGTTAGGTATTCCACTACAACAAGAACCTTAGTAAACTACAGAATCAAGTTGCTGACTTAGAAGTTGCAAGAGAAAGTTTGGAGCACAAGATTGTTGAAGAAGAAAGAGCAGGAAGAATAGTACTGGAAACTTTTGTAACCAATTGGTTGACAGATGTGAATAGGATCATTAAAGTGGCTAAAGATTTCTTAAAAGATGAACATCAAGCAAAGATCAAGTGTATGCATAGATTTTGTCCTAACCTAATGGCTCGTCATCATCTAAGCAGGAAATCAACAAAACTGGTTCAAGATGTTTCTTATCTCTATGGGAAAAAGGACTTTTCCAATATTGCATACGATGTTACACCGGAAGATGTATGTGTATTTTCTACCAAAGATTATCAAGCCTTTGATTCAAGGACTTCAGCTGCTAAGCAGATCATGGATGAGCTAAGAAGTTCTGCTACGGCTATGATTGTGGTGTATGGTATTGGGGGTGTGGGGAAGACAACACTAGTCAAAGAAGTTTACAGGCAAGCCACAAATGATAAAACATTATTTGATGATGTGGTGATGGTATTGGATATAAAGCATAATCCAAGCATCAAAAGAATTCAAAGTGAAATTGCTGAGAAGTTAGGTCTCAAATTTCATGAAATTGGAACTCTAGCTGGAAGAGCGCGTCATCTATGTAATCGAATAAAAGAAAACTCTTGTCATTTTAGATGATGTTTGGGAAAACATTGATTTGGAGACTGTGGGTCTTCCTCACCTGGCAACTCTTAGGATACTCTTAACATCTAGATTTAAAATAGTATTATCTTCTGACATGGGTACACAAAAAGTGTTTCGTCTCTAGGTTTTAGACAGAGAAGAATCTTGGAGTTTATTCCAAAAAATGGTTGGTGATATCGTTAATAAACATGATATTGAAACTGTAGCACCACAAGTAGCTGAGAAATGTGGAGGTTTGCCACTTTTAATTGTCACTGTTGCAAGAGCTCTGAAAGTTAGTCCATTGTATGCGTGGAAAGATACTTTGAGACGCTTAGAAAGGTTGAATGGACAAGGATTGACAAATAAAACATACTCTGCTATTCAGTGGAGTTACGATAAATTGGATAATGACGAGCTTAAGTTGGTATTCTTGCTCTGTGCAGCTGTAGTTGGGAGTAGTAACACTGTTGATTTCCTTGATTTGTTGAAATATAGTATGGGCATGGGTTACATTAAAAACGTGGATGCAATGGATGAAGCACGAGATGCATTGCGTTCACTGCTTGGAAAACTCAAAGATTTTTGTCTATTGCTTGACTGTGGTCATAGTCAACATGTCAGTATGCATGATCTTGTAAAAGATGTTGCTAAACGAATTGCTGCTGGCAGAGATCAACACATGTTTTCATTATCTCATGGAAGTGAGTTGAAAGAATGGCCAGACAAGGATTTTTGTTCAAAGTGCACTATTATCTGTCTCAAGAAATGCAAAATCCCCAAGCTCCCAGAGGTTTTACAATGCCAAGAACTTACAATGTTTCATCTAGATAGTACTACAGACGATTCCTCCCGAGCAATCCCATGCAACTTTTTTGAAGAGATGAAGAAACTCAGAGTGTTGGACTTAACTGGTCTGAGTATCCCATCACTACCTCCATCTATTCAATTTCTAAAAAGTCTTTGAACATTGTGTTTGGATCAATGCACATTGGGAGATATAACTATGATCAGACAGCTACAAAACTTGGAAATTCTCAGTTTTTTAATGTCCAAATTCAAAGAGTTGCCAAAGAAATAGGGCAATTGACTCGTCTGCGATTATTGGATTTGAATGGTTGCTCTCAACTCGAAGTGATCTCACCTAATGTTCTATCAAGCTTGAAAAGATTAGAGCACTTGAGAATGAGAAATAATTTTAACCGTTGGGAGGCTATAGGAGTCATGACTCCAGGAAGAAGTAATGCAAACCTTGAAGAGCTCAAGCACTTGCCTCACCTAACCGAATTACAACTACATATGCTAACATTCTTCCACCAAATTTGTTCACTGGTTGCAAGTTAGAGAGATTCCAAATATGTATTGGTTCTGTGTGGAAATGGGATGATGTGGATGAAGCCATCAATGCACTAGAGGTCCAGCTCATTGTCAGCAATCAATTTGACCAAGGTTTCAAAATGTTGCTAAAGAGAACTGAAGACTTGTACTTGGAGGGAATGGAGGGTGTTTATCGCAGTATTGTATATCAACTAGGTGCTAAAGGTTTTCACAAACTGAATCATCTCCATGTCCAGAACAATGTTGAGTTTATCAACTTTATCATAAACGGGAAGGCGCGCTCCTTCATTTATTTCAATTTTACCATCATATTATCATTACTTCGTACTTATTTTATAGGACTAATTTCAGTTTACCCCTCTGAGGTTAGGGGTCATCATCATGTTAGTCCCTCGAGTTTCAATTTAATCAGTAACACCCTTGTACTCTTCAAATTCATCAGCCGTGACCAATTTCTACTATTCCGTCCAATTTGGACCGTTAAGTTTGACTTTTGAGGGCTAAAATGGTCATTTCAAGACAAAAAAAAAAAAAAATTTTTTTTTTTTGCATTTTTTTCTGTTTTTTTTTTTCATTAAAAAATTTTTTGTCCATTTTTTTTCTTTTTCTTTGCTTATTATTATTATTATTATTATTATTTTTTTATTTTGTCTTCAACCTATACACCACAAGTTATAATAGGTTTATAAAAAAAAAAAAAAAAAAACTCTAGGTGGTCAAAAAGCCACTCGCTGGTCTACGATATTTGTGATATATCTCCGATAAAGCAAAGAATTTTAGGATATATCTGTAAAATATAATAGGTTGATAAAGTGAAGAATTTTAGGATATATCCCCAATAAAGTGAAGAAATATCTATAAAATATGATTAAAAAAATAAATACATATATTTCTTCACTTTATTAGGGATATATCCTAAAATTCTTCTCTTTATCGGAGATGTTCCACAAATATCGTAGACTAGCAAGCGAAGAATTTTAGGATATATCCTCAATAAGGGAAAATCGTCCGTACAGTATCTGACCTTTGCCCTATTCTAAACTTCAGTACCTCACGTTCAGAAAATATCAGAACGGTACCTGACGTTCTAACCCCGACCGAAGATTGGTACCTGGAGCCGTTAGCTCCGTTACAAAAATTGACAGCTGCCATATTTTGATCATTAAATAACCAATTTACCCTTTTTTTTTCTTCCCTTTTTTCTCATATAATAAAATAAAGCAAAAAAAAAATTGTTTTACGAAAATGCCAAAATGAAAGGGTGAGGACTGAGGAGGGCCGTAGGTGGGAAGGGGTCAGGCGGGAAAGCTCAAGTCGTGATCTGCCCCCAGCAATTTCAAGGCGGCGGCGCAGCACAACAACACTCCAACAAAGTCGCTCGAGAGGCAAGAGTGGCTGGCTTCGTTAGAAGGTAGCGGAGGAATTGGAAAGACATCATCCATCAGCCACCATCACCACCACCACAGCCAAAACCACAACCACACGACCCCGTCCCCAAACTTTTTGATTCAAACAACACCCATAGCAAATTTCAACCCAAAACACCACCAAAGCGGTTAAAGGAAAACAACTTGAGAAGATTTCCATCTTGATCACTTTGATTTCCCGAAACCCAGACAAAGCCAAGTCCTTGAGCAAGTCATTGGGTTTACTTCTTGGCCAGGTTTAAAGTTGGGTCCTACTCTGATTCAACACAGAGAAAGAAGAAAGTGGAGCTACTAGAGAAGATAGTGGAGGAGAATGAGAGGATGGTGGGTCTGGTGATTAAACTGGTTCACCGAAAAAACAAACCTGGCTACTAGGGTCGTTATTGCAAGGGTAAAGCAGCTGGAGAGGGTTCTCATCAATGAGAGATTTAGGAGAAGAGGAGACATGCTGTAGAATGCAGAGAAGAGTTCTTCTAGATTCTGAAAAATTGTTTCTGGGTTTGGTGGGTTTGACCCAAAGACCCCAAAATCTCCATCAGCTCCCCTCCTTCTCCATCCTCAACTCCACCATCAACTTCACCTTCTCCCAATACGTCGTCGTCCGCAACCCCAGCCGCTCGTCGCCTTCCGCCACTACCACAACACCAAATTGGCTTCATGTTCATCCGTCCCAGCAAAATCGAGCCCCTTCAGACCCAGTACATAGCCGCCACTTTCGCCGTCAACTCCTTCCCCGTTTCAGATCCCAATCTTTCCGGGGCGGTCCATGGCCCGATGGTCTCTCCCGAGTTCGGCGACTGTCTGAGCGGATTTAACTGCGGCGGAGGAGGCGAGTCCACGATGGAGATAGAGTTGAGGCTGCAGATGAGAGAGAGAGAGAGAGAGAGAGAGAGAGAGAGAGAGAGAGAGAGAGAGAGAGAGAGAGAGAGAGAGAGAGAGAGAGAATATAAAGAAAAAAAATGAACAGTAGGGAAGAGAGAAAAAAATTGAAAAAAAAATGAATTAGATAAAACAAAAATGGATTAAAATATGAAATGACGAAAATATCCTTTAACTCTTAGTTTTTGTAACGGAGCTAACGGCTCCACGTACCAATCTTCGGTCGGAGTTAGAACGTCAGGTACCGTTCTGATATTTTCTGAACGTGAGGTACTGAAGTTTAGAATGGGGCAAAGGTCAGGTACTGTACGGACGATTTCCCCCCCCCCCCCCAATAAAGTGAAGAAATATCTGTATTTATTTTTTTAATCATATTTTACAAATATTTCTTCACTTTATTGGGGATATATCCTATTATTCTTCACTTTATAAACCTATTATATTTTATAGATATATTTTACAAATATATCCTAAAATTTTTCGCTGGCTGGTTACAAATAAACCCTATAATAGGTTTATAAAAACAAAAAAAAAAAATACTCTAGGTGGTTAAAAAGTCGCTCGCTGGTCTACGATATTTGTGATATATCTCCGATAAAGCGAAAAATTTTAGGATGTATTTATAAAATATATCTATAAAATATAATAGGTTTATAAAGTGAAGAATAATAGGATATATCCCCAATAAAGTGAAGAAATATTTGTAAAATATGATTAAAAAAATAAATACAGATATTTCTTCACTTTATTGGGGAAATATCCTAAAATTCTTCGCTCGCTGGTCTACGATATTTGTGGAACATCTCCGATAAAGCGAAGAACTTTGGGATATATCCCAAATAAAGTGAAGAAATATATGTATTTATTTTTTTAATCATATTTTATAGATATTTCTTCACTTTATTGGGGATATATCCTAAAATTCTTCACTTTATAAACCTATTATATTTTACAGATATCTCCTAAAATTTCTTTGCTTTATCGGAGATATATCACAAACATCGTAGACCAGCGAGCGGTGTTTTGACCACCTAGAGTTTTTTTTTTTTTTTTTTATAAACCTATTATAACTTGTGGTGTATAGGTTGAAGACAAAATTATAAAAAATAATAATAATAATAATAAGAGAAGAAAAAGAAAAAGAAAAATTTAATGAAAAAGAAGAAGAAAAAAATGCAAAAAAAAAAAAGAAAAAAAGAAAAAAAAAATTCTTTTTTTTTTGTTTTTTTTTTTTGTCTTGAAATGACCATTTTAGCCCTCAAAAGTCAAACTTAACTGTCCAAATTGGACAGAATAGTAGAAATTGGACACGGCTGATGAATTTGGAGAGTACAAGGGTGTTACTGATTAAATTGAAACTCGAGGGACTAACATGATGACGACCCCTAACCTTAGGGGGGTAAACTGAAATTAGTCATATTTTATAATTGAGTTATAGACTTCCTGCATTTATTAAAGTCATTATTTCTGTGCATGGAGAATAATTCACAGAGAGATGCAAGAGCTACTCGATTTTTATTGTGTGAAGCTATACGATTTTCGTTATGTACCTTACAATCACTTTTATTTTCAAGCACAAACAATGGTATAACGGTTAGCTAGAATTGGTGATGTGGTAGCACCGATACAATTTGGTGAGTGTTTAGTTAGTACTAGATGGAGTTTAGGACCAATTGGATTAGGACAAGTCTTTTTGGGCAGGACTTTAGGACTTATGATAGCATAAATAGAATCGGTGAGTGTTGGTTAGATCACATACATGTATTATAGTTTTGCAAATCAACCTACTGTACTGGTCCATAGCTCCACCCACTTTTGTATTTTTACACGCGTCTAGGACTTTCTACATTATTAATTAGTACATGATTGTTCTAGACTACTCTATGTAAATGTAGTTCAGGACAAAATTTCATCATTATTCTAGGATATAGAGAATTCCCAATGTGCATTATCATTTTAACAATAACCTGATACAGTCCAAAAACATTCTTTTAAAGATGCCTACTCCACAATCTATGAGAAACGAATCAGATGTTTTAGAATATCAATTAGTCATTAACTCATTATACAGCTCCATGCTGTTAGTTGCTCTTTTTTTTATTTGGACATTTAATTTCTTTCGTCATTTTTTCCTATAATGCTCTAGCAATAGCATCTGCATCATGATTTCCTAAACATGATCTATTTGTGCCATATATATAGGTTAGGTATTCCAACTTAACATGGTTGGCGGTGAATGACCTCAATGGTTTAAGATCCTTGTTATCATATTCCATGGCTAGAAGCCTAGCACAACTCAAACGTCTTCAGGTATCAGGATGTCAAATAATGGAAGAGATAGTATTAATAGAAGAATTTGATGAAGAAATTGTAGACAACCTGTTTTGCCAACTACAAGATCTGGAGCTAAAGGACCTTCCAAATCTCACTAAATTCTGCTCAAGAAATTATACTGAACTTGCAATTAGTGGATTGTAATAACACAAATACAACTAGTGAAGAAATTGAAGAGACAGACTCAACTAGAGACCTTGACATTGTGATACAACACTTTCTTTTTGACAATAAGGTGACATACCTTGTTTTCCTATTTCTTTTTGGTTAATACCTTGGTGTATTTTCATTTCACATTTTATTTCCAATATTCTCGATCAATTAGTTACATATTGTTTCTTCACCGGTTCATGATTAAGATAAATATCATCTATATGCAGGTCGAGTTTACAAACTTGAAGAAGTTATCCATTCATGGCCTAGCAAAGTTGACAAGAATATGGAACAATCAACTTGCCCTAGAGAGTTCAAAAAATCTAGAGACAATAGAAATTGTTTCATGTGACAGTTTGAAAAGTTTTTTTCCAGGCTTAATGGCCAGAAGTCTTCAACAGTTGAGGAGCCTAAGAGTGCAAAATTGTGGGGTTAAGGAAATCGTGTCAAAAGAAGACGGTGTACAAACAACACCTATGTTTGTTTTTTCAAAACTAACACAAGTGAGATTTCAAAATTTTCCCCAACTTAGGAATTTCTATCCAGGATTGCATTCTTTGAAGTGGCCGTCACTCGTGGCTTTGGAAGTGTATGATTGTATTAAGGTGCAGATATTTGCGGAGGGCAGGCGTAAGTTGCACAATCTGTGCACTCCAAATAAACAATCTTTGTTTTTACTTGAGAAGGTAACAGTACTTTTACCTAATTTCTCTTCATACCCGTGTTAAAATCTATATATAAGCACTTAATCAAATTCTTCATTCGAAGCTACAACCAAAAATCAATATTTGAGTTTTGTTGCTCTACTTAAAATATCTATTGATCATAACTGACTAGGAGTTATGTGATTGATATTTCAGGATTCGTTCCCCAATTTGGAAATGTTAGGCATGGCCGTAATGGAGAATTGCGATAGTCCGCCACTCCACTTGTTTTGGAAGCTCGAATTTCTTTGTATTTCTGCACGCACCGACTCATCGTTGAATTCCCTTGAGAAATTACTTGATCTTGAAAAAGTCAATGGAGAAATACATGCAGTTGGGGATGGGACCCTTATTAAATATTGGCTTTATTTAATTGGTAGGCAAAATCCAATTGAATGGCATATGGTGATCACGTGGGCAAGACCCCTAGGTTAATTAGGATAACATATATATGTATATCCATGTCTAGATTGACTAGGGTATATATATATATATGCTGCTGCCGCCAGAAATATATAGAGAGGGAGAGTTAACCTAGTTATTAGGTTATTGGGATTTTGGGTAGAGTTTATTCTAAAACTCTAATTGTATTCTCTTCAAATTGATTATAGTAAAATTTCTCACCGGCTCCGAAGTGGACGTAGCTCAATCACATTGATTGAGTGAACCACTATAAATTCTTGCGTTCTTGTGTTTGCTTTCTTTTTCGTTGTTTGGTCACTCATCTAGTTCCATATCAATATTGTATTTGTTACGCTTCTGCACAACAAACTGGTATCAGAGCTCTGGTTCTGAATTGGGAGTTGATTCATTGATTGGAAATCATGGTTGACGAGAAAAAGAAAGGGACTGAGTCTTCAGATTCTTCGCGTTGGTCGACTTCCAGGCCATCAATTGGTAATGCCAAATTTGAAGTTGAAAAGTTTAATGGCACCAACAATTTTGGCATGTGGCAGTGTGAGATGATGGATGTACGTCTTGTGTCAACAAGAATTGGATATAGCTCTGGAAGATAAACCTGCAGACATAGATGATGTAGAGTGGGCGAGAATTAACAAGTGGGCTTGTGGTTCTATCAGAATGTGCCTTGCTAAAGATCAGAAATTCTTTGTCATGAAAAAAACTTCTGCAAAAGTGTTGTGGAAGAAATTAGAAGACCAATATATGATCAAGAGTGCTGAAAATCGGTTTCACCTGAAGAGGCGACTTTTTCGATTTAATTATCGACAGGGTGTTTTTGTGTCTGAACACATCAGTGATTTCAATAAGATACTTGCAGATTTGGCTAATTTGGATGTGAAAATTAGTGATGAGGATAAAGCGTTGTGTTTGCTAAATTCTCTTCCTGACGAGTATGAGCATTTGATTACAACTTTGTTGCATGGAAAGAATGATGTGAAATTTGATGATGTGTGTAATTCATTGATAAATAATGAGTGCAGAAAGAAAGAGAAGCAACTTCAGAATGTTTCAGGTGAAGCACTTGTAGTAAGGGGCAGATCTGATGAGAGAAAACCTACTGGAAAAAGAGGTAAATCTCGTTCCAAGTCAAGAAGTAAATTTCCTGCAAAAGATGAGTGTGCTTTTTGTCGCAACAAAGGTCATTGGAAGAAAGATTGTCCTAAGTTGAAGAATAGAGACAAGAAGGATTCTGAAGTGAATGTTATAAGAGATGATGAAGATGACGACTTTGATTTTGCTTTGAGTTGTTCATCAGCTTTTGAAGATTTTGAAGAAGATGAGATTGAGTTTGCTTTGGCTAGTTCATCTGCAGTTGGTTATTCTGACAAGTGGATTATGGATTCAGGTTGTTCACATCATATGTGCCCTAATAGGGAATGGTTCTCTACTTTCAAGGAGTTGAATGGTGGAGTAGTTTTGATGGGAGACAACATTCCTTGCAGAACAAGAGGGATTGGTACAATTCGTCTCAAGATGCATGATGGAGTAGTCAAAGAATTAACTAATGTCCGGTATGTTCCAAATTTGAAGAAAAATCTTATCTCTTTGGGAACTTTAGAATCAAAAGGGCACACAATTACATTGAAAAGTGAAGTTGCTAAAGTTGTCTCTGGTTCACTTGTGATGATGTGAGGTGAAAGGTTTAGAAATTTGTATTTTCTACAAGGGAGCACAGTGACAGGTGAAACAGCAATATCTGAGACTACATATGATGATGATGCAGACAATACAAAATTATGGCATATGCGTCTTAGACATGCTGGTGAGAAAGCAATGCAGGGATTAGTGAAGCAAGGTCTATTGAAAGGTGCAAAGACAGGAAAATTAGAATTTTGTGAACATTGTGTCTTGGGAAAACAGACTAGAGTTAAATTTGGCACTGCAGTTCATCAGACTGAAGGTACTCTAGATTATGTTCACACTGATGTATGGGGACCTACCAAAACTGCATCTTTGGGAGGTAAGCATTATTATGTCTCTTTTGTTGATGACTTCTCTAGAAGAGTATGGGTGTACACCATGAAGCATAAAGATGAAGTCTTAGATATATTTGTGAAGTGGACGAAGATGATTGAGACTCAGACCGGTCGAAAAATTAAGAGGCTCAGGTCAGATAATGGTGGTGAATACAAATCTGATCCGTTCTTGAAACTATGTCAAGATGAGGGCATTGTGAGACACTTCACAGTTAGAGAGACACCACAACAAAATGGGGTGGCAGAACGCATGAATCGGACTTTATTGGAGAAAATTCGGTGTATGTTGTCTAATGCTAGATTACGCAAAGAATTTTGGGCTGAGGCAGTTGTGTATGCAAGCCACCTTATTAATAGGTTACCTACTGCACTTGAGGGAAAAACTCCCATGGAGGTATGATCTGGTAAACCTGCTACTGATTATCATTATTTACATATTTTTGGTTGTCCTGCTTATTTTCATGTCAGGGAAAGCAAGCTAGATCCAAGGGCCAAGAAAGCTATATTCTTGGGATTTAATGAGGGTGTTAAGGGATTTAAGCTTTGGTGTTCAAATGTGAAGAAAGTTGTTGTAAGCAGAGATGTGACTTTTGATGAGGCTATTATGGTTGATCAGAATAAGCAGAAAAATTCTGATGAGCAGAGAATGACCGTAGAGAGTTTGCAGCAGGTGGAGTTAAAGAAAAAAATTATTGAAACTCCACTTGATCCAGTGAGTCCTAATGTTGATTCAGATGATTTAAATATTGAGGACATGAGTATTGAAGTAGAGGCTCCAACCCAAGAGCCTACACAGCAAGATGGACCAATTGCAACTACAAAGGGAAAAAGGAATGCTCAAAAGCCAGCTTGGCTTAATGATATGGTGACTTATGCACTTCCAGTTACTGAAGAAGAAATTCCTACTACTTATGAAGAAGCTGTCATACGTGCAGATTGTGTAGAATAGGAAAAAGCTAGGGTGAGGAGATGAAGTCTCTTCACAAGAATAAAACATGGGAGTTGGTTCAGTTACCGCATGGGAAGAGAGCAATTGGTTGCAAGTGGGTGTTTACTAAAAAGGAAGGATCACGGTATAAGGCTAGATTGGTAGCTAAAGACTACGCACAAAAAGAAGGAATTGACTACAATGAGGTATTTTCTCCTGTTGTTAAGCATTCTTCTATTCGTATTTTATTGGCTTTGGTTGCACAATTTGATCTTGAGTTAGCACAGCTTGATGTAAAAACTGCTTTCTTACATGGTGAATTAAAAGAAGAGATATCTATGACTCAGCCAGAAGGGTTTTAAATTGCTGGTAAAGAAAATTGGGTCTGCAAACTGCATAAATCATTGTATGGTTTGAAACAATCTCCAAGGCAGTGGTACAAGCAGTTTGATAAATTTATGTTCGGTCAGAAGTACACTCGGAGTCTTTATGATCCATGTGTTTATTTTCGCAAGTTACAGGATGGGACCTTCATTTATTTGCTCTTAGATGTTGATGATATGTTAATTGCATCTAAGAGCAAGGTGGACATAAATAAATTAAAATCACAATTGAGTGGTGAATTTGAGATGAAGGACTTGGGAGAAGCTGTAAAGATTTTGGGCATGGAAATTGAAAGAGATAAATCAAGAGGCAAAGTTTGTTTGTCACAGAAGCAATATTTGAAGAAGGTACTGCATCGGTTTGGCATGAATGATAAATCTAAACCTGTAAGTACACCTCTTGCCTCTCACTTTAAGCTTAAATCTACTATGTCTCCTAGCACAGATGATGATATGAAATATATGGCTAAAGTTCCTTATGCTAGTGCTGTTGGTAGCTTGATGTATTGTATGGTGTGTACTAGACCGGATATTTCACAGGCCTTAAGTGTGGTGAGCAGATATATGCATAACCCAGGTAAAGGTCATTGGCAAGCAGTGAAGTGGATTCTACGATATATTCTTGGTACTGTGGATGTTGGATTAGTTTTTCAGCAAGATAAGACGAGTCAATGTGTTGTTGGATATGTGGACTCTGATTTCGCAGGTGATTTGGATAAGTGCCGATATACTACAACTTATGTGTTTACTCTTGCTAGTGGACCGGTGAGTTGGAAGTCGAATCTGCAATCTACAATTGCTTTGTCAACTACAGATGCTGAATATATGGCAGTAACAGAGGGTGCAAAAGAAGCAGTTTGGCTTCGTGGTTTACTTGAGGACTTGGGAATTATTCAAGAATATGTGGATATTTTTTATGACAGTCAAAGTGCTATTCATTTAGCAGAGAACCAAGTTACTCATGCTCGTACTAAACATATCAATGTCAAATTTCACAAGATTCGTCAGATGGTGGAGGACGGTGATGTTCAACTCCTCAAAATTGGAACTACAGATAATCCTGCTGATATGTTGACAAAGTCAGTTCCATTGAGCAAGTTCAAGCAATGCTTGAACTTGATTGGTATTTGTAGATCATTTGAAATTCCCTACGGGGATGTCAGAGCGGCGATTGTTTTTTTTGAAGTTCTGCTTTGGAGAATTTACATCAAAATAAAGCCAAGGTGGAGATTATTAAATATTGGCTTTATTTAATTGGTGGGCAAAATCCAATTGAATGGCCCATGGTGATCACGTGGGCAAGACCCCTAGGTTAATTAGGATAACATATATATATCCATGTCTAGATTGACTAGGGTATATATATACATATGCTGCTGCCGCCAGAAATAGATAGAGAGGGAGAGTTAACCTAGTTATTGGGTTATTGGTATTTTGGGTAGAGTTTATTCTAAAACTCTAATTGTATTCTCTCCAAATTGATTATAGTGGAATTTCTCGCCGGCTTTGAAGTGGACGTAGCTCAATCACATTGATTGAGTGAACCACTATAAATTCTTGTGTTCTTGTGTTTGCTTTCTTTTTCGTTGTTTGGTCGCTCATCTAGTTCCATATCAATATTGTATTTGTTACGCTTCCGCACAACAACCCTCCCACATTTAAGCGTGTTGCACCTTCACGGGATGCGGAAGTTGATGAATCTTGGGGAGGATAGCTTCGGACCAGCATGCCCATATTTTTCAAATTTGGAAATTCTGGAGCTAGAGGACTGTGACAGTTTAAAGAATTTAAGATCATCCACAATATCCTTCGAGAATCTAACAACTTAGCAAGTAAGTCGTTGTAAGGGATTGAAATACTTGATATCTTTCTCCATGGCCAAAATTTTGATGCAACTCACAAAATTGGAAGTCCAGGGTTGTGAGGAAATGATAGAAATAGTGGGGAGCAATGAAAATGATGATTTAGAAAATGAGATTGAATTCAGGGTGTTGAAACATTTGGAACTTTCTGCTCTACCAAGTTTGAGAGGCTTTTGCTATGCGACTCGCATTGCCAAATTCCCATATCCTTGGAAAAATTATCCATGAGTTGTACTCAACTAGAGACGTTCATCTTTGATTCTATGGGTGAAAATAATACAATTGGCAAGGACATCAAAGACACCGACTCAAGCGAAAACCACGAGACTAAAGTAGTGCAACATTTTCTTTTTGACAATAAGGTGAAAAAACTAATTTTACATTTGTTTAACATTCTTTCATATTTATTTATATCAAATTTATAAATTTTCTTTAACAGTTCCATAAGATGAGTAATATATATTGTTTATACAGGTTGAATTTCCGAGGTTGAAGAGTTTGTTTCTCAAGGATCTAACAAAGTTGACCAAAATATGGCACGGTCAACTTTCTCTAAACTCTTTTAGCAGTCTAAAAGACCTTGAAGTACATGAATGTGGAAATCTAATAAATATCTGTGTCCACTACTGTGGGAAGATTGAATGCCCTTGAAACCTTATTGTTACAAGTTATATTTGAACTTGGAGGAATTGATGTTATAGAAGAACAGGACACATCAGCAGTCACTCGGTCGAAACCTTTTGACTGTAGAAATCTAAAGTCGGTAGAAATTGATTCTTGTGAGAGTTTAAGAAACATTTTCCCAGCTTCGGTTGCTAGAAATCTTCAACAGTTAGAGAGGCTGTTTCTGAGGGGCTGTGGAGTGGAGGAAATCATTGCATACGAAGGGGAAGCACAGACAACACCGAAGTTCGTTTTCTCAAAAGTCACATTTGTGTATTTTGGAGAACTGTCCCAACTGAGGAGTTTCTATCCTGCCATGCATGCGTCTAATTGGCCAGCACTTCAAACGTTGGGGGTTGTTGGATGTTACAAATTGGAGATCTTCTCTGGGGCACTTTCAAGCTTTCAAGGGAAATATGAATCAAACCTGTCCGCTCCAATTAAACAAACTCTCTTTTCAATTGAGAAGGTATGGATGCTATTACACTAATAATTCTCTTTACATATCTTTTTTTTGCAACACTAGTTCGTAGTCTAGTAAAATTAAATGAACTGGATGTTATTAAGGTTCGGTGACTCATGAGTACGTTTTTCGTTTGTGTTGGATACTTTAGTGTATACTTTTCTAAACTATGCAGAGGATATAATTGACAATATCTCTGACTCTATTTTCGTTCTTCACATCAATTTCAGGATTCATTCCCCACCTTGGAAGGCTTGACTTTATGCAGCACGGAGATTTGGAATGGTCCACTTCCGGTCCACTTCTTTAGAAAGCTAAAATCTCTTACGGTTTGTTGTCCACAGTCCAAGTCAGTTGTTTTCCTCGACAAATTACTCGAGGAAGGAAGCTCTAGTACCAGGCAAAGAGAGGACGCCGTTGAGATTGGGACCCTCCCACATTTAAGAAAGTTGAAACTAAATTTAATGCCCAACCTGATGCATCTTGGCGAGGATAACTCACAATCAGCCCCCCGCCCAAATTGTCCGCTGAATTATTGCGACAGCTTAAGAAATCTAAGATCATCCTTAATATCCTTCAAGAATCTGACAACTTTGGAAGTACGTTTTTGCAAGTGATTGAAGTACTTGCTAACTCACTCCGTGGCCAGAGGTTTAAAACATCTCACAAAACTGGAAGTTGAGGATTGTAAGAGACTTGTTAGTATAGTGGGAAGCACCGAAGAAGACGATTCTGGGAATAATGATGAGATTGCATTCAGGCGATTGAAACATTTGAGACTTTCTTGTCTACCAAGACTGCAAGGCTTTTTAGCACGGGAAATTGCATTGCTAAATTCCCGTCCTCGGAAACTTTAACCATGAGCAACCGCCTCAAATTGAGGATTTTCCCAGCTCATGACCAAACGCCACAGCTAACAAACGAAGAGAACGACACAGATGTGGATTACTGCGGTAAGACCTAATTCGCCAAACATGTTGAATGTTTTGTATTATGGAATGCTAACCATACATGTTCCTCATTTGAGACTATCTGTGAAATATTTCCAGACTGGAGACCGGAGACTGACTGTTGAGGATAAAATGATTTCGTCAAATGCTGATTGATATGTTAACCACATTTCACTCCATTGTATTTTTCAAACTGTACATTTCATTTCATTCATAAATCTTGGTATTTAATCTAGTACGTGATTGCATACAGTTCTCTGTCCAAAGATATTGCAAATTACCAAAATCTGTCAAAGGCTCAAAGCTATAAGCACTAATGTACCATGTGCACCTTATCCTCCTGAAGAAATAGAGAATCTTCAACATTAATAATGCATCTTTTGCTGCTTGCAGAAGGCGAATAAAACCTAAAACTAATCATCTCTGCAGTGAACTCCATCAAGATTTCACAGTAATACCTAGCTAGTAATCTAAAGATCAACTTAAACTGGTGATTTGGTGAACAAATTGTGAGCCAGGGCTAATTGGAAACTACGAATTTGCTCTTCTTTGTAGACTAGTGTAAACTGGGATGTCACTACATGCTGTTACTCTTTTAACTTCTAATATCTGGGGATTCAACTCTACGTCCCCGGTAAGTCATGAAGAAAAGGTTTTAAACCAATAAGTTCAGCTATAAAATTTGGTGCAGCTCGACCTCTGTTGTGCCCGGGAAGCTGAAAGGTAGCAGCATTTTGTTCAGCTGAAGCCTTCAAGGCTACAAGTGGAGTTGGGTTCCGTTGCTGAGAAGTCGTCGGAGAGCTAGGAAGTAAAATCTTATCCTTGGTGGCAGACCTGGCCATCACTCCCTCACTTGTTTTACCTTCCTTCAAGGAGTTCCTTCTTTGTAGGCTCTAAATTACTACTTTTCTGCAAGATAGTTTGGAGTTAACAGATGCAAACTTGTATATATATCTTAACTCCTAAATAGAAAAAATTAATGAAGCAACTTGAAATGACTAATGCATACACTCTTTAATTTGAATTCATACAATATTCCAATATGCATCTACATTTATATCACACAAGTGAAATTTCTCATATACATACCAACCAAATGAAAACAAACGTGCATTAAGAATTAACTCAACTTCAGGCTAAAAATTAAACCAAAGCATCACCAAGTTTTTGCACCAATTACCAGAACACACCCCAAGTACACACATTCAAGAGCCAAAAACTTTGGGATTGCAAGTACATCAAGCAAGAAAATCCTTTGACAGAACACCTATCTAACACTTTCAAAAACTGAAAGTTCATCACTATAATTAAAGAAAAAAAAATATGACCACATCTTTATCTAGTTTTCTACATTTTGCCATCGTACATTGAGCAGAATATGAAGCCAAGGGTCAAATGCATATGCCAAGAACTGATTTCGAATCCTAGATTCTCATGAATAATCAAATGTTCCAGCGAACTGATCTGGAATCCCAGATCGACATATAAGAATGAATTTGGAGCTTTATTTAGATTGTGAATTTGACATATAAGAATGAATTTGGGAACTGAAAATTCTGTGTATGCATCAAAAATAAATGCTTTGGAATATTGTTCCGAGACAGAAAGAGCCTCTTGAAAAGTCAGTGTACTGTACACATATTTACAGAAATCTATTATACATTCAACTATCTCAAAGCAAGTGATGTTGATGACAGTGTGAGCTGTAAATGGGACTTATGAATATCAAACAGATGCCAAAACTTGATCTATCACCATCACTGATCAGAAAAGTAGATAATTCAAAACCATAATTTATCCCTTACATACATGGAAAAAGGTACACAAAGAACTGACTTAGAGTTAATATACATACCATAATCCACATTCTCCAATACTGATGCAGCCTGAAAGCCAGAAGAGAAGAGAAGAGCCGTACAACAAAAGTTGATGGTCAGAAATTTCATGTCAGCAAAGATCTGTAAGAGGAGAAACTGCTAATGCATTTCACAATTCCTCGATGATCAAAAGGATACAAAATAGCAAAGTCCGTACATATATCACAAACACTAAGACACGTAACCAACACTCCCATAAAAGCTCAAAGTTTATATTTTCATCATTAAACTTTGTCAGCTCAAAGTTTGTATTGGCATCCTAAGTATCTCTGCAATCAAACACATCACTTTTTTTTAATTCAATCGACAATAACACATAGGACAGAGAAATTTGTTTTAGAAAGAAGCACCATAATCAAAAACCCATTACAGCAGACTTATCCAAATACAGAAAGTATCAGAAATTCAAAGAACCTAGTAAGAACATGAAATCAAAATTTGCACCTTCAAAGAAAATGCTTGACAATAAAAGCCATGGCTTCGGGTAAAGCAGTAATATGCGATTAGGGTCTATATCTTCACATTGAAATTTAAACACAAAATAAAGCATGTCTTCATAAACTGTCCATAGAACTTCATTATAACCGAAAAGGACTTGATGTTTTATCAAAGTGCTAAACCACCATATATCACACATTAATCGGAACAGTGTGTTAGACAGTAATGGGAAAAATAAGAGTTCCTACCTCCAAAATAGTTCAAGTTTCTAAAGATGATTAATTAACAAAGCACTAAAGATTAGTCATATATAATACAGACTCAGTTCTAAGTACATAGACATTTACTTCGAATCTCATTCATCAAGTTCAAACTATGGAAGGTGTACAACATAAACTAGGGAAGATTTCATTCGTATTTAACCCTTTTTAAATTTATGCATCACATGTTAGAAACCAGATAACTCCCTTGCATAAGAAAACTGAAACTAAAGTTTTGTTCCCTTGTTAGTGCAGGCAATGATTCTCATGGTCTTCCAATTTATTACATCGTCAGAACAATCTAAGACCACAAACGGATAAACTAAAGCGCTGTTCATCGTCATAGGTAGCTCTAGCTTGATCGTTGGTTGAAACTATATAAATTTAGGAATATAAAAAATACCCAAAATATTTCTTGGTATGGAAATCTCAGGCTTTTTCATGCAGCATATTTCTTGGTATGGAAGTCATATCGTTTTCATTCAAGATTCAGCAAATTACAAACAGCATTCAATCGATAAACAATTCACGAAAGCATGAAAAATAGGGCAGAAACTTTGGCATGGAATGTTTTGTCCAAGGGAATGTTGTTACTCTTAAACCCTCTGTGAATCAATGGAGGACTAACTTGTTCATGGAGATACTCCAAACCGTTTGCAGCTTCAAAAGCTTTTCTCAATTTGTTTTCCCAGTCTAACTTTGTGGAGAGGGCATTAGGACCAACAGAAGTTAATGCAAGTAGTTAACCCAACAGCAGATGTAGTAAATATTAGATCCAAAGTAGACACAATCTCTTTATGCTCATTAATTTTCATGGTTTTCATATAAAGTATTTTATTATAAAGATATTTAGGGACATAGTGAGTTAAGACTACTAAGGGAACTATACTTGACCTACGCTTATTAGGAATTATCTAGACTTCGTTTTAGGATTTATCTAGATCTTAGAATTGGTCTCTGTAAGATGAACAATTGTAGCTTGTTATTGGCAGACAAATCCTCAGTGTAATTATATCTATCTCTTCCAAACCCTGATTCTTCTTTCTTCTGTTTCTTCTTGCTATCGCCCTCTTTTCTACCTGTAATTATTTTCTTCTGTACCTCTTACTACGTCTGCCTGTGATATCCCTGTTCTATATATCAATTACTTCTTTCTCTTTATTTTTATCTCTTTTCTATTTCTCTTCTAAATTTCTCTCTGAATCTCAGAAAGTGTTAGGTGTTGTCAGCTATATAGACTAACAAAAACAGTGAGGTCATAAAGTTTTCGACTTTCCCTTCTGTCTTGGGTCACCCCGAAAGGTAAGATGTGAAACACGAGGAGAAAATCGATCACAACATGCAGAAGGAAAGCATATACCAAAGTGCAGGGGGAGAGTAATGTATTGCTTTACTCTTTTCACTTGCTGCCTCCATTTTCAAGTATTCCGTCAATGAATCCCTGATCTTTAAACCAAACCAAAGGGTCTGCATCTAGCTAGCAACAACCTTCTGTGGATTAAATTCTATTTGGAACCCGCAGAAAGACAAAAGACGAGACAGGTATTAATTGTGGGTCATTTAGGATGATATATGTATATCTATCTACATCAATTTTGGTTTTACTTTTTCACTTGGATTTTGATTTTCGATCTTATAGGATCCATCTTCCTGCTTTTTTCAGTCTACTTCATACAAAAAAAGAAGGTCTGTTCGTTAATTTCCTTCTCGATCTAATTTCAATTTATCTAATCAGGGTATGCTTTTTACTAATTGTTTTTTGGGTCGTTTCCTGGTATTCGATTTAGCTTATTTTCTCTTATAAATTTGGACACTATATGAACGTAAATAATGGAACCGTTCCATATCCCAGTGTTTACAATTCAGTGATGATCACACAGTCATCAGATGAGCAAAAATTTTGTAGTCACCCCACTCTTGATTAATTTTAAAGGTAGAGATTAAAATAATTAAAATTTATTCTTTTAATTCAGACACTTAATACTAAATTAAAGTGCATGTGACTAAAAAATTCTTGGTCATTGGTAATATTACTCCTAACATATGATCATGCATAAACTTGGTAATAAGATCAGTGCCACATGTTGTATTTTTTTTTTTTTTTTAAGAGGATCAAAGGATTTCACTCCTACCCCCATGGTGACTCGAACTCATGACTTCGTCAATAGGTAGTGGGTGCTCTAACCACTAAACTAACACCACTTCGTCATCACATGTTGTATTTGTTAATCTTTAATGATTACATACGGTAGCAAGCTACTTAAGTAATAATATATGTAGCAAACCATTGACCGTGAGCTTGAAAGTTGTTAAAAGATGCCAGTCTTAGTATCATCGATGCAATTATTTTAATTTTTCACTTCTTACATACTTTGTTATAAAAATTAGAGTTTTATTTTATTTTATTTTTTGGCAGAATAACGCATATAATAATCTTCTCCATTTGTGTCATACATTTTTTTTTTTTTTTGAATAATTGTGTCATACATCAATGACCAAGTAGTTTATAAACAACCATATCATCCACTCGAACATTGACGCTCACTTATTCAGAGCCTACATGACCATTACTAGCCTTCTTACATAAAAATTAAAATTAAACGAGAATCATTTTGCCAATGTACACAACTATGGTGCTCGAATATACTTTTTAACTAAATGTAAAAACACTTCATAGAATTTAGGCGTCAAACTACCATAAGCAGTTAGTAATAATTGAGGGCAGCAAGTAGGGCTGGATTTGGTACTAAACCGAGACAATTTTGCCTCAACTGGCTGCCGAATCGACCCTTGTCAGTAAGCAGATTCTCAAACCATTACCAATCCGAATACTCAGTATACCGACAATCGGCAAGCCGAGATTTTGGTTGGCATAGTTCGGTTTTGAGGATTTGCAGCCAGAGATTCATGTATGAAATCTAATGATTTTGGGACTATTATTCTTCCTCCTCCACCGGAGATTCATGATGTTGGAGATGAGGATGATCAGATGATGTTGATTTGATAATGGAAGATATGGTAATTACTAATTAGATGAGGATGATCTGATGATGATCTAATGTTGATCTGATGGGGATTATGGAGGAAGAAATAAAAAAAGATGAGAAGATGAAGAGATGAATCATAACTTGAGCAAAGCCACCAGTCTGTGAAGAAGAAGATGAAGAACGTCGAAGAAGAAGATAGAAGACACTAGTGAGAGAGAAAGAGAGAAAGAAGGAAAGGAGTTTTGTTTTTTTTAATCTATCATCTAAGAAGCAATAAATATAAAGTTTGTACATAATATATTGAGGGCAGCTGGGTTGGTGTGTAAGAAGTGAGGGGTTCGAACCCCACCTCTTACAAAGTTTTATCTATTTTATATATTATTCGGTATGAATATGTGTATATGGTCGGTACGGTATACCGACAGTATGCAATATCTCATACCTTAGCCGAGCTTAGGGATGGCAATGGGGAGGGTAGGGTAAGGAGATTAAATTACCATCCCCATACCCGACTTCATTCCCCATCCCCTTACCCGCCCCAATCCCCGTAATAAGAAACTGGGGATTCCCCGTCCCCGTCCCCATTGGGGATTAGGTCCCCGTACCCGCCCCAATCCCCGTTAGCAATATTACTAATTTATTATATAAAAATTCATACAAATAATTATTGATTGTAAAGTATGAAGTTAAAATCAAACATCAACATAAAATAAATTCTTTATTTCAATCAAACAAAAACAAATATAAGTTTCGCTTAAAAAAGAACAATAAAAGTCTGCATTCGACAAAAAAATTCCACAATCAACTGCTTAGTGTAACTTAACAACTTACTCATTCACTCCAACAAGGTGAATTGAATAATATCAAAAACATATTGACAGAATTTAAATATTGACAAAAAGATGAAGTTTACATAGATATATTTATAAATAATATCAAAAATATAATATATATATATATATATATATATATTTTAGATAATTCTTATTGGGTGGGTATGGGGATGGGGATCAAAATACCATCCCCACCCTGTACCTTATTTCAGAATTCGAATACTGGGGATCCCCATCCCCGTTACCCGATTTCCCCCAAATTTCTCCCCATTAGGGTCGAATACCCGATGGGTACCCTACCCTATGGGGATTATTGCCATCCCTAGCCGAGCTGAATACGAGCTATTGGTACAGCTCAGCCGAGCCGAATTATCGGCAAGCCGAGATTTAACTCGGCTGATTCGGCCCATTTAGCCAGCCCCTAGTAGCAAGGAACCCTGCTTAACAGTCCAGCCCAGCCAAGCCATAGTGCTAGGCCTAAAAGTCAACCTAACAATAGTGATGAAGGTCAGCCCAACAATTAGTAGAGGGATTAGAAACTAAACTCACTCCAAATACTAGCCCGCATAAATCTTGATTATCAAAGTAAAGTTGCAAGGCAAAGTACCTATGAATTGAAAGAGAAAAGTTGTATATTGATTTGTATGTTTAGTGCAGAACATTTTACAATGAGTTAGAAGCTACTATATATATATATATATATATATATATATATATAAGTTTGAACCTAAGTTAACTTGCTCTCCAAGTTGTAGAATTGGATAGGGTAAATTTTCCTTTTCGGATAGATTCATCTATAAATGTTCTGATTCGTTCGATATCTGGAATCTTTGCAATTGAAATCTTTAGTTTGCTCAAACTCTTTCCTTGTAAGAATTCCTTCATTGAACGTATTCTGCGACCGACATTATTACTTGGGCTTGGCCAAAAACTTCCTTTTTCTCAACTCATTTGTGTAGCCACCCATTTAAATTTGGATTTCAACCACGTGGTTGCATGACCCACTTTCATTAGATCTTCTCGGTCGTACGACTCAAAAACAATAATCTCGTTCTAGTGACCGAACGACGCTCAATCGTCCAACTCAAAACTCTAATCACGGTCAAGTGACTGAACAACACCTTCACTTCCGTGATACGACCCAATGGATCTCATTCTCGACCGATTATATTCACTCTAGGCCTAATGACTGGATGCCTTCATTCTCACCCAATAATACCAAACACCTCATTCTTGGCCAAATGACCCAACACCTCATTCTCAATCGAATGACCCAACACCTCGTCCTCAGCCATCACTTTACTTCACTTGTGGTTTGATTTTGGCCAAGACCAACCTTGTAGACCAATGTGACACTCTCTGAAAATTGCTAAATTTAGGTTCAAACAAGGTCAGTCCCTAGATCTTCCTCTTTTGCCACCTCTCATAACCATCATCGTCGCTGATAGCTGGTTCTTCCACTCAATCGCGAGAAAGCAGCATGGTTGGAACCAAGTATGTTTAAGGAGAGTCGAGTGGAGGCTTGTCTCCTTCCTTCTAGAAAGGTGCCAATAGTGCCCTACACTGTGGTCTACAGAACGATTGCCACTTGCAAAAGACAATTCATGCTGATAAGAAAGATTGATCATCTCTGCACAGTTGTCTGGTGGGCTACTCCACCAGCCTATCCCGATCAACACCTTCTACAACAACTCCATAAAAACTTAGTTAAGTTAGGTGTGGAAACCTTGAACAAAGCCCCACACCATTTGCATTACTTAGAGAATATGACATCTTTCGTCAGCAGGAATCGGCGTTGGGTCAAATAAACATCAACACATGAGGTGGCAGAGATGTTCTAGTGGCAACCAGTGATATAGTGAACAAAGAATATCATCTTTAAAGACCTAGCTTGTGACGGCTAAGATTTGGAAGAGAAAGCTCTCATAGTTTTTGGTGAATATATAAATTAGAGTTTTTGGTTAAGGTCCCCCCTATATTCGACAATTTCATTAATCAATGCTTGAGGGCAGTGGCACCACCCCTTCTTTAAAAACAAAAATTAGAGTTTAATTTTGGAAGAGAGAGGAAAATTATGAGTTCTCATGCTTATTGGAAGACTTGTTGGACCCGTATTGTTCCATTTTGGAGGTTTATCATGTTTGTTTTAGATTAAATAGCGGTGGAGAGGTACATACACAAATGAAAAGCTAGGTTAATTGATCTACTTTTTGTTAGCATTTTATGTAATGTATCAGTCCTAGGCACACACGCATTCTGTCTCACCTCTGAAAACAAGAATTACCAATTAAGTACTACTGTATATGCGTTGTACTTATAATTAATCAAATTATCTGATCTTGTCTATGCGTTGACTATGTTTTAGGATTCATTTCCCAATTTGGAATGGTTGAACGTGAATGCAATGGAGTTTTAGAATGGTCCACTCCCAGCAGCAGCGTGGTTGTTTAGCAAGCTAAATTTTCTTGATGTTTATTTCCAGAGTAGAAGTCAGTTGCTTTCCTTGACAAATTACTTGACCCAAAAGGAAACAGCACTAGTGATGCAATTGGGACCCAACAGCAGCAGCAACTCCCACATTTAAAAGAGTTGAGGCTTGTTCGAATGGAGAAGCTGATGCAACTAGGCCAGGATGATGAAAAGGATAACTCACAATCAGCCCCCCGCATCCCAAATTTTCCAAACCTGCAAATTCTATTAGTGAATGCTTGCCATAGCTTAAGGAATCTGATATCATCATTAATATCCTTCAAGAATCTAACAACTT
This sequence comes from Rosa lucieae, assembly GCA_024704745.1. Lineage (NCBI taxonomy): Eukaryota > Viridiplantae > Streptophyta > Magnoliopsida > Rosales > Rosaceae > Rosa > Rosa lucieae. The sequence continues at coordinate 14,040,651 of CM045495.1, read as the reverse complement.
TCCAAGTAAGTGTTTGCTACGGATTGAAATACTTGATAACTTACTCCATGGCCAAGAGTTTAATGCAACTCACAAAACTGGAAGTTGAGTTTTGCCCAAGACTAGTGGAAATAGTGGGAAGCAATGAAGACGATGATTCAAGAAATGAGATTACATTCAAGCGCTTGAAACATCTAAAACTATTTTGTCTACCAAGACTGCAAGGTTTTTGCTCCGGAAATTGCATTGCTAAATTTCCGTCCTTGGAAACTACAACCATGAGCAACCGCCTCAAGTTGAAGATTTTCACAGCTCATGACCAAATGCTACAGCTAACAAACGAAGAGGCAGACACAGATGTAGGTAAGTCTCAATTCACCATTCATGTTTTTTGGTTTCCCAATATATATATATATATATATATATATATATATAGAACTTTGCTCAAGAACGGTGGTCCGTTCCTAAGATTTTCAGTTTTTTCCCAGTTTTCGATCACACATTCACTGATTCACATCTTAACCGTTCAGTTTTTAGGTCATAATGTATAGATCACTTCTGTAAATTTTCAGCCAAATTGATTATCGTTAAGACATTCAAAACTGCAATTTATATGAATGAACCGAATCTGTCGAACCGGAACCGTTCGTGTATATTGTTGTAAATTGCAATTTTGAATGCCTTAATGATCATCAATTTGGCTGAAATTTTGCAGAAATGATCTATACATTAGGACATCAAAACTAAACGGTTAAGATGTCAATGTGTGATCGGAAAGTGGGAAAAAAATGGAAATCTGTTCCTAAGCTTAGGAATGGATGTCCGTAGTGAAGACGGACTCTATGTGTGTGTGTGTATATATATATATATATATATATATACACACATACGAAAATTTTCTGAAGAGGACGTCCGCAACCCAGAAAAAGTGCGAACGTCACTCCTCCTGCCACGATCAAGCGTCGGCGGCGCAGCTTGCCGGAGGGACGCCGGGGGTCTGCGGAGCCGATATGCCATCCGGTGGAGTCACCGGCGAGCGTTCTGTATGGCTGCAAAGAACCTGCAACTGCAGGTGAGGTGCCTACCCAGAAACCAGCAACCCCAACCTCCTCCGACTTCGATCGCCTCCCAGAAGATGTCTGGGACGCCTCCAGCCTCCCTCCTGCCAGCCCTGCGCCACCGCTGCACCTTGGAACCTTCTGCTGCGTCGACGTCCGCACTTTAGCGAAAGTGCGGACGTCCACTTCAGATCCTTGCTCTATATATATATATTCACGCTTTCTATACATGAAATGCTGATTTGCGACTATCTGTGTGGTATTTCTAGAGGAGTCGGTTGCTATGGATGAAATGAATTCGGCAATACATGCAGAAATACATGGAGTTGGGGATGGAATCCTCCCACATTTAAGAGGGTTGAACCTTTACGAAATGCGGAAGCTGATGAATCTTGGGGAGGATAGCTTCGGACCATCATGCCCATATTCAAATCTGGAAATTCTGAAGATAGATGACTATGATAGCTTAAAGAACTTAAAACCAACCAAAATATTCTTCAAAAATCTAACCACTTTGCAAGTAAGTCGTTGTAAGGGATTGAAATACTTGACATCTTTCTCCATCGTCAAAAGTTTGATGCAACTCGCAAACCTAGAAGTTTAGGATTGTGAGGAAATGATAGAAATAGTGGGGAGCAATGAAAATGGTGATTCAAAAGATGAGATTGAATTTAGGGTGCTGAAACATTTGGAACTTTCTGCTCTACCAAGTCTGAGAGGCTTCTGCTCAGCAACTCGCATTGTCAAATTCCCATCCTTGGAAAATTTATCGATGAGAAGTTGTACTCAATTAGAAGCATTCAACTTTGACCCTACGGATAAAAGTAATTCAATTGGCAAGGATATCAAAGACACCAACTCAAATGAAAACATTGAGTCTGGAGTAGTGCAACAATTCCTTTTTGACAACAAGGTGAAATAATTGTTTAACTTTCTTTAACTATTCATTTATACCACATCATCAAAGTTTCTTTAACAGTTCCATAAGATGATTAATATGTATTTTTATACAGGTTGAATTTCCGAGGTTGAAGAGTTTGTCTATGGAGGGTCTAACAAAGTTGACCGCAATATGGCACAGTCAACTTTCTCTAAACTTCTTTAGTAGACTCAAAGACCTTCAAGTGCATGGATGTGGAAATCTAATAAATATCTTTGTGCCCAGTACCATGGGAAGATTGAATGCTCTTGAGACCTTATTGATAAAGGAGTGTAAGTCTATACAAGTTGTATTTGAACTCGGAGGAATTAGTGTTAGAGGAATACATGACACGTCAGCAGCAACTCAACGGAGATCTTTTGACTTTGAAAATCTAGATTCGATAGAAATTGATTCTTGTGAGAGTTTGAAAAACGTTTTCCCAGTTTCGGTGGCTAGAAATCTCCATCAGTTAAAAAGGCTGATAGTGAAGAGTTGTGGAGTTCAGGAAATTGTCGCAAAGGAAGAGTCACTACAAACAACACCAAAGTTTGTGTTTCCAAAAATAAGAAATGTGATTTTTTGTGATATGTCCCAACTCACGAATTTCTACCCAAGAATGCATGCGTCCAGCTGGCCGTCACTTAATAAGTTGAAGGTGGTACAGTGTGCTAAAGTCAAAGTGTTTGTTGCAGAAATCTCAAGTTTTGAAGGACATAATGAGCTAGAATGTCTCAACGTTCTTAACCCGCAATCTCTCTTTTTAATTGAGAAGGTAAGAGTACATACTTTTTTGAACGAAATAGGTCAGCCCTTTCATTAGATTCAGCAAGCAGTACAAAAACGAAACACCCCTATGGGGTCGACAGAAAGCAATCGTTTCTTAGAACCTCATGACACCCTATTCTAGAAGAATAAAATCCCAAAAAATCCCGAGTACACCCACCTTTTAGGAAATCCACGCACCATTATTCTAACAAAAACCAAGAAGCCTCGAAGCAGAAATAAAAGGGAAACAATTAAGGCACTGGTTTTTGCGACCCAAGAACAAAATTAAATTAAACTATTGGTAGAAGGTGGAATCGCACCTTCTACCACTCCCTCTGCAACCGGAAACTCCACAATTAGAGCCGCCTCATCTTCTCCTGTTTGCATGATTCCATGCCCAGTCACCCCCTCAGCAGCGACAGCCAATGCTTCCAAAGTTGAGTCAAAACACAAAGCTTTTCCCCTCCTCTTATACTTACGAATCTTCTTCTCTTCCTGGTCCTCTGTAGCTTTAACTTTATTTTTGCTTCCCTTCGGACGCCCAATCTTCTTCTTCCTAGGTGAGACTAATAAATTTCCATTTTTGTGTTGCACAACCAAGGAAGTATTCGCTCCATCCTCCAACGACGAGTCCGGAAGTGCTAAGAGTTTCTTTCCAAACCTGCTCAACATTGACCTAGCCCTTCTTTTCCTTCCATTTGACATCGCCTGCCTGGAAGAGAATTCCACACCAATATTCTCCTTCCCGCTCCCATTCATGACTGGACGCAAAGCCAATGCTTTCGATCTCACCTCCGGCGGAATGAAAGGCAAAAGATCATTAGTCTTCCACTGTTGCAGGACCGGCTCCATCCCCAACTGTCTTCCCATCCCCTTGGATCGCAAGACACCACTGGACCCTCCAGTTCCAGGTTCCTTCCCAGTCCATAAAGACCCAACACCCTAACTCTCCGAACCCGATCCAGTCTCCAAATGAACCAGATCAGTACCGCCCTGTTCCGACTCCTTCTCCATCACAGATACACCCACGACCGTACCCACAGTCAATGACAGATGCCCGTGCCAAAAGCTCCTCCTTTTCTTTGATCAATATTTTATCACAGCCCATCGCATCGTGGATAAACAAACCACAATCACGACAATAGCCCTTAACCTTCTCATATATGAAAGTTAGCTCTGGTCGCACCACCGGAGAAAATTCAACAACTTTCCAGGATCGAATCCGGCGACGAACATCAAATACAATCTTAATCCTCTGCTCTTCTTCCTTCCTTTTCAGAGCTGTCAGATCCATCCTAACCACCTGCCCTAGCGTCGCACCCACCATGTTGAGTGCTACTTTGTTCCCCAGGGCAAGAGGAAGACCTCGTACCACCACCCATGTCTCCATCATATTCAAAGCCACCGTCTCCGGTGGACAAAGCCCATCATAGTCTCCCACAACTAGCATCGTGTTGCGATAGAACCAAGGACCCCCATGCATAATGCGATTGCGCACAGACTCGTGCTTAAAATATATTATGACATGTACCATGATACCTAATTTACACTTGCTTTTTATTAAAAGTACTATTAGTTTAAAATATATTATGACATGTACCATGATACCTCCAAAACTGTTGAATCTGCATCTAAAATGTTCTAAGATTTATTTGCATTGTGATTGGAAGGTTACTAAAAAGAGAGCTTCAGGGAAGAAAATCTTGTTTATGCATACTAGTCTTTTGCATAAGCATGAACCATGAGTCAAAACTTAGAGAGAGAGAGTTGATTTATTTTTATTTAGCATATTTTGTATTGTATAACAATACGCACACATATATGCAGTCTCACTCACACCCTGAAAACAAGAATCTTACCAAAAGCTCTTTTAAGTACTAAAAAGTTAATTAGCACATCAAACTAACAAGTGCTTAATTATAATCAAGTTCTCTGATCTTGTCTATTTTAGGATTCATTTCCCAACTTGGAATGGTTGATCTGTTGTTTATAATCAGATAATCAGATATGTCAGCCTCAAGAGTATGTTATTTTTTTATGTAAAAGGCTAACTACATTGACATTTCCTATGAATTGTTTGCTACAGAATGGTTTGCCTAACTTGACAAGCTTGATGGTTCACCGATGTGATGGTTTAAATTTCTTACTGGTATCTTCCATGGCAAGAAGTCTTGTAAAACTCAAACATCTTGTGATATCTGAATGTCAAAGAATGGAAGAAGTATTGACAAAAGAACACAGTGAAAAAAACAAGGATGACATGTTTCCTGATTTAAAAGAATTGGAGCTAAAGGATCTTCCTCATCTTGTTAGATTCTGCTCAGGAAAATATTTTGAATTTGCATCTATGGAGAGATTGCAATTAGAAAAGTGTGCTAAATTGGAGACATTCATCTGTAATCCCTCGAGTAACAGTATTGCAAGCCAAAAAGAAATGGAAAGAGTGGACAAGTATGAGAACCTTGAGACAGTAGTACCTTACTTTCTTTTTGACAAAAAGGTGAATTACACTCATCTGTTTCTATTTCTTTCATCTTGTATTTCCTACACAATCACTTTAAAAGCAACGGTTTCTTAAAATTTCATCAAAATGGATGTACATGCAGGTAGGGTTTCCGAGGTTGGAGAGATTGATTATCAATGAACTACCTAAGCTCACAACAATTTGGCACACCCAACTTGCTCCAAACTCTTTCCGCAGACTGGGAGACGTTACAGTGCAGCAATGCAATGGTCTTAAATATATTTTTCAAGTCTCCATCATAGCCGGTGTTTTTCAGCAGCTACAAAAGTAGATAGTAAAGGAATGTATAGTGGAGGAAATAGTTTCTCAGGAAGAGGGCATAGAAAAATTAATGTCTGATCAGTTCTTCCCAAAGCTAACATGTGTGGAATTTACAAGTCTATTCCAACTTAAGAGATTCTGTCTAAAGATGCCTGCTATCAACTGGCCACTAAAAACATTAGTGTTGTCTGATTGTCAGAAAGTGGATATCTTTGCCGCAGAATTTTCAGTCCTTCAGAAAACACATGACTTGGGGAATCTGCGTACGCGGGTTAAACAATATCCTATTCTATTTGAGAAGGTAACTTATGCAAATATACATGAGCCCCTGTACAATATATGGCTCTTTCTGCTGTACTGATACTAACATATCATACGCATTGTTCATATTTCAGAGATCATTTTCCAAACTGGAAGTTTTGACCTTCGGCCCCGTGAATATCTGGTACGGTCGACCTGCCCATGAGAAAGCTCTTTTTCCTGCGACCAGTACAGATGGGTCCCTTCCACATTTGAGAACGTTGAGGCTACATGGAATGGAGAAGTTTATGCGTCTCTGGGAGAACACAGAACCTGCAGCTGGCTCAGCTTTTCCAAAGATGGAAACTCTTGAGGTGAAGAACTCTGGATTGACTAATCTAGAGTTGTCTGCAATATCCTTCCGGAATCTAACAATTTTAGAAGTAACCTTTTGCGGCGATTGCAATATTTGACCACTTATTCGGTAGCTCGAAGTCTCGTGCAACTCAAAACTTTGAAAGTTGACGAATGTAAAAATATGAAAGAAATCTTTACAAGCGAAGGAATGAGAGAAGATGCAAGTAAATGTGATTTAGTAAAGTTTGGAACGGTTTTGCTCGAGAAATTGCAGAGTGACGGTCCCAATCTTGGAAACTTTAAAGGTGAATTGGTGCCCGTTCAAATTGAAGATTTCCTCTGATAAGGTACTAGAAGTTGATGGTGTCCAAACTGAATCGTGGTCGCAAAGCATGTCTATGCTGGAACAGGACAACAGACGTTTGCGGGAAGAATTAAGGGCCAAAGAAGGTAACAGCCTCCCGGAGACTCCGGTTGTTCTCACTTCCAAGAGAACTGCTGATCTTCCTGTGGAGGTGATAGCCCAGCTTAATGCTCTGCTTGGAATTGATCTGGCAACTCCTGCCGTGGACAAGAAGAGCTCTTCTAACCACATAGTGACTGAGCTAACTGCCCAACTGGAGGCAAGAAGGTCTGAGCTTATTGCCGGCAGCTCTCAAGTTGAGGCGGAATGTCAAGAAGTCATGGGCCGGGAGGCGGAACTTGCTAACATAAGACAACTAATCAAACTGCTTGAAGCTCGGGCCGCTACTCTTGAGGCGCGCTGACATGTCCTCTGGAAGCAATGGAGTTTTCGAATGGTTATCAGGTTTATTTGAGAGAATTGGTTATCTAATTGCATGTTTTGTTGTTACATATAGAACTCAATGTTTTGATAGGGGATTTTCTGCTATCTTTAATTGGGAATCTTATAATTTTGGGAAGCCTGGAATTTGATTCTAGAAATTATTTGGTTTATGTGAAATTTGTATTTTCCCTTTTCCTCTTTTCCATTTCTCTTATCTGTATTTCTGGTTTTATGCTTTTGATTCTGTGTGTTCATTTAGAGGCACTGTTTGCTGATTGGTTTTATGCTTTTGATTCTAAGTTCAAATCTTAAAATTGAATTTCCATGCTATTTATAGGTCTGTCTATCTATAAAATTAGAGTCCTCATATTTCAAATTTTGTATCAGAAATGCTGATTTGTGGCTATCTGTGTGATATTTCTAGAGGAGGAGCTGACTGCTGAGGATGAAATGAATTCGGCAAGTACTGATTTGATATCTTAACCACATTTCACTGTAAGTAGTCTACATGAGTCCTTAACAATAAGTAAAACTTCTTTATTTATGTTATCTATATATACATTAAAATTTCCTGCTAGCTTCTACCTTGAAATTTGTTATTACTTGTTCTGACAAATTCCTTACTCCACCTTCCGGATTCTAGTCCTCCATCTCGCTGCAATTGCTCCTCTTTTCTGGTCTGACATAAGTTGAAGATTGTGCACAAAAGGTGCAAGCATGGCAGGGTTAAAATTGATGGCGTGTGCTATGCACACCAAGTGTTTGGAAAAATGCTTGTGTGATTGTTTGTGTGGTGATTTTGCTGCATTTCAATTCTTATGCTTCTATTGATTTATGCGTGCAAGTGTTGCTTTCTTTTTGCTTACCAATAAAGGGAAAAAAAAAAAAAAAAACAAGAACAGGACAGAAAAAAAAACATAGTGATTCTTATTGGAGCTCTCATTGTTGTTGTGCAACCTTTTGGTCCTGCTGGTGCTTTGTTGTAGTTCCAATCGAGAACTCTGTAGCTTCTTCTCAGTTTTTCTCTCAGCTTAATATGTTGTGCACCGAAGTGTGCACACCAACTGTTTGTGAAAATGGATTTCAATTGTTATATGTTTGTGTGGACTTGTGTGGCAGTATTTACTTTCTACTTAGAAATAAAGGAAAACAAGAAAAAACCAGTGTGATATGAGTCATGAGTCATGCCTTTGGTGTTGGTGTTGCTTTGTTCTGGTTCAATCAAGAGCTCTCTGTATTTGTTTGTTTTTTTTTTTTCCTCTCAGCTCTGTTAGTCTAGTTGTTATCGGAATCTTCATCTGTTGGCTATTTGCATTTGTCTTCCTAATTCACCCGAACTTGCAATGATGGCCTTGTACACTAAACCACACTTCAAGAATCAAATAAGAAATCATGCCTTTTGCTTAATAGTGAAAGTCGAACAACTCCCGGGATGGAGGTCAAATTTGGATTGAACCTCTTCAACAAATTAATTTCTTGTGTTTGCGTTGTCTCGCTGTATCTTACTATCTAATTGCTCTACTTCCTCGATCTACCATATGGTTGCATGTGGTTCTACTGAAGACTCTTCCCTTAACCAACCCGCTATGTAAAAACTACTAGAATTTAACCAGAATCACCTACCAAAGACTACAAGTCCTTGAGACGAACGAAGATTCTCACATCTTGGAATTTCCTTTAGTAGTTCATTTAAAACAGATTTTCCACCACCGCGACATTCCAAAATAAACAAGAGAAAAGAGTTCTTGTGGTGCTGAGAGGGATCGAGGACCACCACAAGTTTCGCAAATTATTCTTCGATTGGTTGGGAGTTGGGGACAAACACATAACTTTCAAAGAACAACAAACTTGACCGTTTGTTAATTTGGAACCTTTGAAATTCTAATCAATTCTACCTTGAAGTTGCCTCAACCTAGCGATTGGATAGAATTAACTCATTATCCTGCTTCTTTTCTTTCCATCCACTAAATATCCTCCACTGAATATTCTTAATTTCTTGCCATTGACTAAAACCAGTGCTGATATATCGGCTGCTACTTGCTTACTTCCTTTAGTTTTGACATCTCCATTCTTCTTACTTTGTTTGCTTCTCAAATTGAAAGAGCAAAATCAGGTATTAACTGTGTTTCAAGGATGTATGTAGCCTTAATTCATATCTCTACTGGTTGGTTCTCTTAAATTTCATAAGCTGATTCTCGATTAGTTGCAGATAAATTAAATTTTTAATCCCGTGTTCGAGGCAAAAGAAAAACTAGTTTCACTCATAAGTCGTAGCCAACCGAGTTAAGGCATGTCTCTCATTTCCTTCTTCTCTTTGATATTAATCACTCTGTTATTATTCTTCATCACCAAGCAAGAAATTCCAAATATCCTGTACCTTGAGGAATTAGATCATCTTTAATTTTCTGAAATTTAATTACTATATAAACATGCCTGTTATTTATTTCATGTTTCTTTTATAGTTTTGCATAAACATGCCTGTTCTGAAATTTAATTACTATATAAACATGCCTGTTATTTATTTCATGTTAAACAAACTTTAAACCTACACCTGTGTTTACTTTCGATCGTACTCTACCCTTTTCTAACTGAAATAATCTTAGCTCTATCATGTCATGAACAAAACAGTAAGATTTTCTTCCATTTGATTTGCTCTGTTTCTCTTATGCTTCTTGAGATCTAATCCCTTGGTATTTTAAGTTTTTATGTTCTGAAGTTCTGAGAGAAAATAAATACAAGTAGACCTATAAATAAACCGGATTTGGAGCGAATCGATTGACCTAAATCCAAATCAGTTTAGTAATAAAAATTTTCAACCCGACCCGATCTGTTAATCCAGCTGATCGTTGATAGCTCAATCTAAATTGATATTCGGGATTAACGGATATGCGATCCGCTAATCCGATATGTTTATAATAATGAATAATTTTAAATTTTAATAATGATGTTACATTTCTATGATGATACTTCATGAAATATTAATAAAGTATTTTATATTTATTATCTTATATTTTAAAAGTTATAAGTATTCTTAATATTTTATAGTTGATATTTTGGAAATAATATTTTATTAATACAAAAAATAATGTCTATTTGTTAAAAAAACAGACCGGATCATTAACGGATCGGATAAACATAAATATGCGGTGGTGTTCACCTGGTCAGTTGCTGACCAAAAAATTTATGCTCAACAACCCTTAGATTTACATCCAAGGGTGGAAAACAAAACACCTCAACTTAATAATAATTCTATCTGCCCTTGTATTTACATCTAAGGGTGGTTGAGCATTATTTTCTTGGTCAGCAACTGACCAGGTGAACATTTTCTCATAAATATGTGTTTGATATGTTAAATAAAAGAATTAACGGATCCAAACTATTGGCAGATTAAATTTTGAATCCAAACTCATTCAATAACCATGGATACAGATCAAAATCTAGTCCATGTACAGGTCTAAATACAAGGGTCTTTGACTCAACGAATCATTTATAGGAACAACTTTCCCCATCACTCCAACAACAAAATGAATTTCTTAATGACTTAATCAGCCCATTTTAGCGCGAAATGACAATTTTGAGCTCAGTTCAATGCGGAGAGTCTTCTATGGACCAAGGTCCACCTACACCAAGGCAAAAAATCAGTTATTTACTTATTTTACCACTCAAATGCCCCATTTTACCCTCTATTTTGCCTATGGTCCACCTACACTTTGGTCCATATTAGAATTTTTGCAGTTCAATGATAAAATTACGCCAGTCCTCCCTCCCTCTCTGAAGCAACCTTTTCTGCCTCATCACCTACGGGCCCAAGACAATGACAACCTCTCTGCCTCGTCACCTTCGACATCCCAATCTCGTCGCCCCAACCCAAAATGATGATGTCGAAGATTCCCACAGGCATCATCACCGCCTTTTATACCTGGTCACTCGAGCCCAGCTCACCTCTGCTCATATCTCTCCTTCTTCGGCCACCTAACCAAGATTGAGCACGTGCTCAAATTGTCCTTCGCGTCCTCCACCTCTTCCACTGTCGTGGTTGATAATCTCAGGGCGTATATGCATATCATTAATGTCGCTCCATATATGCATATTTTCATTTAGGCGTTTCTTATCTTTGGAAGAACCAAAACATGGAAGAAAGTAACACATGATAGATCTCTCTTCTTCTATCTAAAAGATTATGTCTTTCTGTAACTTGGTTTCTAGGAGTTTAAAGCAACCAAGGCGTCTTTGCTCAGAGAGAGAGAGAGAGAGAGAGAGCCATTGGGTTTGGTAAGAAAGAACTTAGGGATTGTTGGTCCACTACTTGCTTGAGGAATCAAAATGTTGAAGCCCTAATAGACTTGTGAGATGATTCAGCGAATTTGCATTTGGGATGTGGGATTTGGATAAGAAAGTGGAATTTTCATGTAGGAAGAGCAGCATATTAGAAGAGGCTATGAGTTCATTTGGTGTGGGATTTGGTTGAGTGTTCAAAAAGACTAGTTTAGCTAATAATGGCATTAGGGTTAACAGGGTTAGTGACGATAGGTACATATAGTGGGTCGAGATAGTAACGTCAAGTACCAATATCATAGTTTTGAAAATCCATGTATTGAAATTTATAGTGGGCCTATATGAGGGTACAGTTCTCAAAATTTTCCCTAACGGAGTGTTTGGTTGAGAAAATTAGAAAATCCGTAGGAATTTATAGATAATGAAATCTACAATCATGAATTAAAATTTCATTAATTGCAATTTCTAATGTTTTTTTTTTTTTTGCTTTTTAAGATAAAAATGGGGATTTCATTAAAGACATGCTAACATGGTTATTACATATCATTTCGCTGCCTTCTAACTAGATAGATCAAGAAGTTGTAGTACGAGAACTACTACTATGATACATTATATTCGAACTGGACGCTTTTTTATTAAAGCAAACCTATGACCATGGAGACACTAAGATATAGTATTTGGCCTAGAACCACACGAACCTAGCTAGATTTTTTTCCTTGCCCTGCAAGCTAAGGCTAGGAGGTTTTGATGAGCACAATTGCTTCCTAGTCCATTGATAGATTTGGCCAAACAGAAGAGCCCCATAGCTGCCGAAACTCCTGACGACCCGAATTGCCTTGGATGCCCCATTAATGAAGAGCCCAAGCCCATCTCTTCTTTCATGTTTATTCTCTAGCCCACAACAGCAAGTAGGCCCTTGCCCCTATAGATACTTGGCCTAAACCCAATAGTTCTGAATCAGCGGCTATAACACCACTACCGCAATAGCCCATGACACCTTCTTCATGCCGAAACTCGCAACCACCTAAGCGACAGCTGTCATGGAGAACATAGAGGGTCTGGCCTGCTGCCACCTCCTCCATTGAAGTCATTGAGAGATGGGCTCAGATTAGGCCTGGCAACGGGCGGGTATAGTGTGGGTACGGTGCGGGTTCTTAACGGGCCGGGTTTTTAACGGGCTAACTCGGTAAAAACCCGTTAAGTTAACGGGTTTCTCGGGCTAAACCCGACGGGTTTGCGGGTAATCCGTTGGAACCTGTTAAAACCCGTTAACATATTTTTTTTTTTATAACTTTTTTATAATTTCTTCTCGAAGGCAAATCATCTCCTTGTACATTTGTTGTAGCATCTTCTCCTCTTTCCTCCACATATATAAATTGGGACTCATCATTTAAACTCATCTACAGATACAAACAAACCCATTCAGAATAGAGAAGCATAAAATTTATGTTTCCAGATGTAAGTAAAAAATTCAATAAAAAGTATAATTCAAATCTACCTTTTCAAATGAAACAAAAACTTCAACCAATCTCATAAACTCATCTAGATCCTTCAGTTTCTAGTTCTTCATATAAACAACAAAAACATGCTACAACCATATTCAAATTCCATCTCTTTGTCAACTGGCATAGGTGTTCAATTAACTAAACATGCAGCAACAAAATTCAAATTGCAAAAGCATGGTAAGATTATAAATTTCTTTGGTAAAGTTAACAAACAATTAAAAAGGATGCAAGTTCCTATCTTAATTATTCAAGCTAGAGTTGGTTGGTGGCGTTTGTTTTCATCTCTTGGTGCTCAGCTGCATTCTGGGTTGTCACTTTCTGATCTATCTAATTTGTCTTCCAGACCTTTTAAGAAGCTTCTTCTACAGCCATTGCTAATTATTAATGAACTAGACCTCTCTCCCTCCCTCGATTATTGCCATGAAAAGAATTAGGTGATATACGCGTATCATCACTTTTTCTACTCATGTGCTCCTTCTGATATATAAAGTCCAAAATATGAAAATATATATATTTTGTGTATAATAAAACCCAGAACACACTCAGATTTCAGATTATAAAAAATGCAAACCCAGAACACACTCATATTTCAAACCCAGAACACACTCATATTTCAAACCCAGAACACACTCAGATTTCAGATTATAAAAAATGCAAACCCAGAACACACTCCATCATTCAAACCCAGAACACACTTAGATTTCAGATTATAAAAAATGCAATACCCAGATACAAAAACTGCATGGAATCGAAGAAAATCCAAAGCAAAAGACAGATCCAGTACCTTGAGAAATTGGGCGCGCAGAGAGAGATGAGAGAGAGAGAGAGAGAGAGTTGGGATTTGGGTGACGGAAATGAATGGGAGGCTGCTGTGCTCAGATTCAGGGTTGCGTTCCAGAGAGAGAGAGTTGCTGAATGACGGAAAGGGTCGAAGTGGGTTGTTTGGAAGTAAACGGGTTCCAATGGTTCCAGTGGGTTTAGCACGAACGGCCCGTTAATTTAAGAGCTTTCTGCGTGCGGGCTTTCTTAGCACGAATTTAATAAATGGACGGGTTAGTGCGGGCTTTTATCGTGCGGGTTTCGGGCGGGTTTGCGGGTTACGGGCTCAAATGCCAGGCCTAGCTCAGATTAAAGCTCAAAATCAACCTAGCCACATTACCTACCGCATTGATTTGGATACCCTGTTCCAACTACTCTCTAGCATAAACTTCGGCAGTATTCACAGTTCTGCCAAGACCAGGCCAGCATTGATGAAGCGTGGTGATGGTCCTCAAACTCTACAGTGCGGCTTCGTGCAGCTATGCTTCTGGACGAAGTTCCCTTCAACCTGATTGCAAAACCCTCGCCGCCATGGTTCAGACCACCGTCGCCCTGATTGAGAACACGAAGCCTATTCATTGTAAACCATAGTGCAATAAGCTAAAATTGGCATTCAAAATTATGTGCAGGAATCTGAAAATCGAGCTGCCACTAATAAAGCCACCACCACGACTATAGGCTACCGTCCCAAAAGGACAGTTCAATCCTTGATGAATCAATAACATTAGATGGGAGAAAGAGGATCAGATCCAAAATTTTTGGACTTGGAGGTTGGCTTGAACCGCCGTAAATGTCGCCAAAATGAGGAGACGGCGATAGGATTAGCGCGAGAACAATCGCCGCTATAAAGAAATTGAATCATATGGTATCTGCATTTTCTATTGTTTGGTTGTATTTTTTAGGATTAGAATGTGTAGTAAATTAAGAAAATTTAAAACAAATTAAAAAATTCAAATGGACAAAATCACAAAAATCCTCTTTTTGAAAATAAATGAAGAATTAAAAATTGAATACTGCAAAGGAATTTGAAATGACACATATTTTGGAGGAAATTGAAATGAGGAATTCTAGTAATGAATTCCTTTGTTTTGGGGAATTGACATGATCGATTTGATTTGTCCATGAAAAAATCTACCACGTTTATATGCTTAGAGTGGAGTACAAGCATTTTAATGCCATGTATCCAGTCCAATAATCAATCCAACACCTTTATGGTGTTTTCATGCTTTTAGGCTAAGTCAAGCCACTTCACTTAGGGCACGTTTACTTACTTGGAATGAAAGGGAATGATTACGGGGTAAAAACATTCCTGCGTTTACTAACACATAAAACAATCAGAATGATTCCGAGTAAAAGAATTCATGCGTTTACTAACACATGAAGGAATCAGAATGGATGTAGGTCCCATCTCCTTATCAGGAATCAATTCCTGAATACTCAAGAATTCGATTACGAAGGGGGGAGATGGGTTTAGGAATCATTCCTCCGGAATCAATACTGATTCCTTTCTTCTCTCATTCCACTTGTCTCCGATTCATGATTATTTTCCATTCCAAGTAAGTAAACGTGTCATTAATGTTTTTTTTCCTTTTCCTTTATTGTTTTGGGTACAAAGGAAGCCTAAGGCTTTGGGTCTTACCTAAGAAGGCATGCCACCTGCTCTGCTAGGGTTTGAGAACTAAAACCTATGGTTTCTCAATCTTGTTGATTGTCTAGGTTTTTTCTCCCTATTCTTTTCTTCCTGATCTAGTTACGGCAAAGGAGATGGTGACGTGTTTGTTATGACCTGCGCTTACAAAAAAGTGATGGTAGGGTTTGGACCGTTGGGAACGATATCTATTGCGGAGGATGAATTATATTTGGTGGGGAGGCTATTATCAAAGAAGCTTGGGGATGAAAAGGGATTTCCAGGGGCAATGACGACCTTTTGGGGAATGAAAGAGAAGCTGGTAATTACCCCCCCCCCCCCCCCCCCCCCGAAAGCCACCACCAAGACAACTTCTACACACCAAATCTAATAGACTAATCGAAATTTCACACCGAGCCCACCTACAGTACAGATGCTCTAGCTACAAGACACCACAAACCCTGTTGCCATTGACAGGACATGCCCCAGATTTCACCCTGAAATCTGAAGTGATCTTGCGGAGCCCACCTTACAAGAAATTCTACCAAAAATGTATAGGAACATCCCCTAAGAGTGAACTACCCAAAACCTGTAGAAAGATATTTACACTAGAAAGATATTTACACTTCTAGTATCAAACACCATCCTCAACTCTTG
The DNA here is from genome assembly GCA_024704745.1 of Rosa lucieae. Classification (NCBI taxonomy): domain Eukaryota; kingdom Viridiplantae; phylum Streptophyta; class Magnoliopsida; order Rosales; family Rosaceae; genus Rosa; species Rosa lucieae. The sequence goes on along the minus strand of CM045495.1, from coordinate 14,024,875 downwards.
GAGCCACCCTACTTCTCAATTCATAACATCTCAAATTTCACAAATACAAGTCTACACTCAATAACATTAATCCCATAGGTTATCAGAGAAATTCTAATTCACAAGGTAAACAAGGAAAACATAAATAAAATGAATATGCGGAAGTTGTGCTGTCTTACCTCGACTCCAGGTACACCCGACCTCAACTAATCTGGTCTGCAACCTGGGCATTTGAAACCGAAGCCCCAGGGGAGAGTATTGAAAAACACGTTAGCATGAGTGGACAAAAATAAATAAACAAGATAAATTAATGAAATAAGCTTTAATACTTTCCCACAATTTGAATTATTTACAAACCCTTGATGCATGCAACATTTATAAAATATATTTCTTTAAGCTCGAAATCTCGTGAAAACATACAAGCCCCTCTGATTAAGAGAAATCGGACTAGGCCCTGCTAGTCAAGTAACAGTAGAGTAGGGGGAAGAAGGAATCACCATATGACAAAGGAGCCTCCCAAGCTCTAGGCTCGACTACCACCCCCAAACACAGAGTAAGTGAGAAGGAGAACTAATAAGCTCGACTACAACCCACATGAGGAGGAGAACTAATAAAGCGACCCAAGTATGGTGAAGAAAACATTCGAAAACAGTCAAATCCATAAGGCTTCCCCAAGATCACGCGATAAAGGCACGAGTACGATTCCCAACCATACTCGGAAAATCTCATGAAAATTCAAATAAATCAACGACGTGTCCTACACGCCAAGATATTCTCGAATCCATAAACAAATAAGCATGAAATAATAGATAAATATAATTCCATCGAAAATCTCATTTTCAAAAATATTCTAGAAATCTCAAAATCAATGAATAAAAATATAATGAATTCCGAAAATCACATCGGAAAATAACTCGTCGAAAATCATCATAAATTATAAATCCAAATCCGAGCATCGCAAACTCATATTCAAAAATCATGACAGAAATCCAACCAATAAACCAAATTATAATCCAAAACCAATTCATTTTTGAAATCAAATTATAATCCGAAATTAAAATATATGCTTGATAAATGAGTAAATAAATAATTCAAAAAATATTCGCCTGCATCATTTAAAATCAGAAGCCCACTCACAGTATGACTTAGGCAGTCACGCGTAAGAATTTCCTCATCGAGCAGTGGCTCGATTTGCCGTCCTGTACACAATAGTACATCTAAAATAACCAAACAGAATGTTCAAAATAAATTCATAATAAATAAACCGAAAACTCGATAACTTTGACCCTCCGAAACCTACAAGCTCCAAAACTCCTCAAAATCAAACCAAACTTACCAACAACATCATTTCATCAATTCTAGCATTCTAGATCAAAAACGAAAGAAATCCAACGGTCGGATTTCTGGAAATCAATGCACGAAGCTCTGAAAATTCGTAAATTCCTCATCAATACCAAACTTCCTCCAATTTCCACCAAACTCATACCCACAAGTTTCACACACTGCAAGGAACCCAACTAGCAAAAATAGATGGCCGGAAACGACCGCACGAGCCACCAACTGTGGGGGCCACGCGCTTCCGAGCCAACCCCTCTAATTGGGTCACGAAACTTACATCATCTTTCTCTCAACATCCCCAACAACTTCTTCAACCACCACAAAGTCAGATTTCAAAAGAGAAGGCCGGAATTTACCTCGAAAGGATTTAGGGACGATTTAGGGCCGAAATCGTTCAAATCCAAAATTCGTCTTCCTCAGTGAATTGAGATGTGAAACTTGGAGGGTTTGTAGAGGACGGCAAGATGAATAAAGTACAGTTAGTCTCAATGGCTAATTTAGCCAGAGTTGGCCGGAAATTGAAAAATATGCCGAAAAAGAGTCTCACCTTCTTTTCTTCTATTCGTCGCGTACGATGACTAATAGGGTACAAACCATATATGGTTAGAAAGCTCATTCCAAGAAGAAGAGATTGGGACCGGTCTCAAGGCTTGAGGTGGTCGGAAACATTGCCGACCGAGGCCGAGAATGTCAGGCAGCAAATTTGCCTTTTTTGGGTTTTGGGACTTCTATTTCGGGAAATTTCCATAATATGGTGGTTTCTAAAAGAGGAAATTATTGTTTATTGTATCAGAATTTCCACTATTTAAAATGCCATTAACTTAAATCCTTAATAACTTCGTCATTACAACTCCGATTTTAGCATATTTCGTGTCTTCGAACTCGGTTTAACATGCTCTACAACTTTTGTGAAGAAAGTTTTCTCAAAAACAGAGCCGAATAAAAAGTCAACTTTTGAAAACCCCTAAAGAGTTCGAAGCGAAAGTAAAAAGTAAAAATAATTATTGTTTACCGTCCAAATAAATAGTAAACCGGTAAATTGAGATATGGGATGTAACAGCCATCGTAATCCTTCCCCGCCTGTCGAGAAACAAACACCATTTGATCTGGACAAGCTACCGATTAATCGAAACACCTCAAGAAAGCCCCCCACAATCTCAATGTTGAAGCAACGACACGCAAAATCATTGTGCTCCTCTTAACGAAGACAAAGTTGTGATTTTGAATCTGTCGTTTCCATGTGTCGACACCATATTTTATCTGCATACCTGTATCCATATTAGTCCTTCTTACCTACTGACAGTCCATGATAAATGGTGTTACTGAATATCAAGAACAAATGATACTATTAATGATCAATAGCAAATATAGCTACTAACAGCCAATAAGACATGTTTTGGTTTATTTGTAAAATAAGGATTTGAACTACATAAATATACTGGATGCAAAAACAAAACACAAAAATATTGCTAGTGGTATGCAGAGACAATAGCATATAGCCAGATACACATTTGTTACTAAAGTTAATAACTAAGATGATATTTGTCACTGACAGTGAATAGCTAAGATATTGTTACTAATGGTCATTAACATATACATGTTATTGATTGTTAATAACACTTATGCAAGTGTTACCGAACAAAATAGCACGTACTCTCTGATCAGATAGTTGACAGTTGAACTAGGAGTCATCATTTGGCCTTAGGCCCTAAGCCCATTTCAAGTGCGCCCGTTCTGGCCCTTGCATGAAGGCTGCTTGGCCCGGTCCTTTTTCAAATAGGGTAGGATATGGGCCATGGAAATGAAGTCTGGCCCATTTGAGCCCATATGGGCTAAGCCCGGCTGTGCCCTTAAAGCCCGCCGAAACAAGCCCTAATATATTTCTATTTTTTCTATTTTCTAAATATGTTGATCTTTTTTATCCACATACAACTTATCCCTTTATTATTTTATTATTTTATAATTGATTTAGAAAGCTATATTTTCCTTAATATTTATTTTCTTTGTTAAACAACAATTAATTTTGGTAGATTTAGAGAGATAATTAATTGTATATAACTACGTTAACTAATATTTATGAATTTTATTAAGGTAACTCCAAAAAATTGTATATATTAATAGGATCAACAACAAAAAATGAGTCTTCGATTACCCACCGATACAACCATTTAGCCATATTTTGCCCTTGTTTTTTTTAAACAAAGTAAGGCCCTTTCGACTCTTGTCAACCCTCTTCGGCCCTATTCAAAAGGCTAGCCCAGCCTGGCCGTTTTGATCCTTACCAGATGGGCGTTAAAGGTGAGTAAGGGCTTACATATTAAAGTCTTGGGCAACCCGACCCCGCCTTGTCTTAAATTTCATTGACTTTCAGTAGGCCCGGCCTTGCCCAACCCTACCCTACCCTAAGCCCTAAAATTTAGGGTACGGCCAGCCCTGGCCCGGCTCATGATGACCCATAAGTTGAACCTAAATTGTCAGTTATCAATCGCACCACACTGCTAAGCTTGACCAGTTACCCCAAATACACCGGCTGGCCCTATCCAGGATGAACCCTAAGTTGAACCTAATTGTCAGCCATCACTCACACCACACTGCTAAGCTTGACCAGTTACTCCAAATACACTTCGATACACACATCAACAAAATCTAAAGACGTGTTTGGGTAAGGAATTTAAAGGTTTTAAGGAACTTCAAGATAGGATTTTGAGGTGAATTAGACTTTAAGATCATGGGAGCTTACAATGAAGGGATTTAAGTGATGGAATTTATAATTGAATTGTCTGGGTAATTGTTTTTCATTAATGGGATCTAATTATGAGACTATGTTAATGTTTCTATTTTTGACAAAATTAATGTACTTTTGTTTTTATCAAAGAAGTTAATCTTCTTTTCTATTTTGCTATGGAATTATGTCAGTAAATTGCATTTTTTTAACTAAGTAAATGTAAAAACATAAAATCTTGTGGCTCACTAATTAATAATAAAAAGAACAATGAATGAAAAATTACTTCCAAAACTTCCATTGAAATGGAAAACCACCAAAAACACTAGAAATTTGAAAAGAGAGCTTCTATTCATACCTCCAAAATTGATATTTGGACCTCTCTCTTTTTCCAAATTATAGTTGACTTTGTCAACTCATGCCAAATTACCAATAAGGACACAAAAGAGGGAAAAAAAAAAAACCTCTTTTTTATTTTTATTTTTTTTAACCCCACCCCACCCCTCCTCTCCCATGATGTCAGTAAGGTTTGAAACTGTGACATCCATGATATCGGTTATCCTAGATAACCAACACAGGTCACAGCTCACCGACAAAAAAAAAGAAAGTATTTTCTTACCTTTACAAACAGTATGTTTCGATGAGGCAATTCACAAAATTCTAAGTTGTGCATTGCCTATTATATTGCTGCTTGCGCTTTTTTTCCAACTCGAAGTAATTAGTAAATATGTCTCTCTCCAAGCTAAGGAGCGTTATGTTGGACCGTCTTTGGAACACCATGACCACTTTCAATACGGGAATCTGTACATAAATCATAATTAAGTGATGAAAACTTTGAATCCAAAAACTCAGTTTAATTAAAAAATTTGAGAATTTGGAGTAATATTTAAACATCTCAGATAGCAGTATACCAACGTCCTTCTATATTAATTGATTTAATGAAAAAAATACTGTATTGACTACCAACTAAAGATTATTATTATTATTATTATTTGTGCAGCTTAATTGTATGAAGGGTAAAATAGGATTGTAAAATCTTCAAAAATTGAATGAGGTTCGACTATTGATTTTGGAGGTATGAATAGAACGTAAAAAAAGAAGTTTTTATTGATTTTATTGGACGATGGGCGTTGTGGGAAAATTAGGGAGGTCTAGATAGCAAATTTGTTATCTATAAAAGTAAGTTGGAGGTCTATTAAGTTAAGAGGTCCAAATGCCAACTTTGGAGGTATGAATAGAAGCTCCCATTTGAAAAATGCATCTAAAATATTTGCTAAATCATGCTCAAAACTCAATAAACCAGATCAAAACTCAATAAATCTTGATAATTCAATCATGCTCAAATATTTGCTAAATCTTTTGTACTCGTATATCTTCATAAAAACTGATATTCGAAATCAATAATTCTCATAATATTTTCTGAATCAGTCACTTCCCGAAAATCATTTCCCAACTCAATAACTCATAAACAATTAGCTTGAAAATCTATTGAAAGCCTTCGGGAAGGAAATCCACTAAAAATCCCGTAACTCAAAGAGCATAATAAATCTCAAGAAATCAAGCTCAAAAAAATCATAATACTCAATAATTCAAATAATAAATTAAACCTCAATCGGAAATTAATAATATACTGCACGCACATTTAATTTAAAATAAATGTCCACTCACAGTACTATTTAGGCGACCACGCTACCGGTTTCCTACGTCGAGTAGTAGCTCGGCACGTCGCCCTGTATACAATTATAATTCGTGAATAACAATCCGGAATTTAAATACGATTCCCACACCAAATCCTCAAAAATTAATATTTCTATTTCTTCTCTGAGAACCAAGAGAAATCCCACTGTCGGATTCTCGAAATTCAATGACCGACAACCTAAACTTCAGAATTACACAATCGATACAAAACTCCTTCAATTTTCACCAAACTTCACATACAAACTACTCAACATTTATAGGATTTAATTGGGCTAAAACAGGAATTAAAAACCAGCCCTACGAGCCTCCATGCACCATCCACAGTGGCGGCGCGTGGGGCCCACTCGTCGGTAGTCACCACCTCCGATGGTCACCAAATTTTGGCAGCACTGCCTACTCAACAATCCAAGTATTTTTCACAACTACAACAAGTTCCAATTTTACCTGTAAGTGATCGAAATTGGCCGGTGAAGTTTTTCTAGAAAAACCCAAGAACCCTAGAATTTGAAATCGTCGATTCGACCTTCACACTGCAAATCATGGATCAAGGGTAGGGGTGAAATTATCCTTGGCAAAAACTGAACCTTCAACACCAGTTTGGTGGCCGGAGAAGGCTGGAATCGCCGGAAATCGATGAGAATCCCAATCTGCTACAGTAAACTTCACAGATCAAAATCAAGCTCCTCCAGTCGAATCACTGCAAAACACCACCACAGACGTGACAAGGATGAAGTGGCGAGCCTGCTGGTGCCAGAATTCCCTCATGGGTCGCCCGGAGAAGGAAGAAATCGGAAGAGGAAGAATCTGACTGAAGAGGAGAAAAGATCGGGGAAGAAGAGAGAGAAAATTGGGTAAGTTTCCAAAAATGGCAACTTACCACAGTAATTTTCTATATTTATAGAAACTTATCGTGAACAGTAACTTTAGTATTTTGGCCATAACTTTCGCATACGAACTCCGATTTTTACGTACCACATATACACGCGCTCGGTTTAACGTCCTCTACAACTTTCATGAATAATATTTTCTCAAATTTTGATCCGAACAAAAAGCCAACTTTTAGGGCCGCTATAAGCACTAAAACGATAGTATAAGTGAAAGTAAAGATCGTTCACCATCCAAGTGACTAGTAAACCGGTGAATTCGGGTTCGGGATGTCACACCAACACCCTGACCCTCCGAACCCGATCCAGCCTCTAAACAAACCAGATCAGTATCGCCCTGTCTCGACTCCATCTCCATCACATAAACACCCACGGCCTTACCCACAGTCAATGACAAACCCTCCATAGCCGCCACCGATTCCCTTGCCAAAAGCTCCTCCTTTTCTTTGATCAATGTTGTATCACAGCCCATCGCATCATGGATAAACAAACCACAATGACGACAATAGCCCTTAACCTTCTCATATATGAAAGTTAACTCCGGTTGCACCACCGAAGAAAAATTCAACAACTTTCCAGGATCGAATCCGGCGGCGAACATCAAACACAACCTTGATCCTCTGCTCTTCTTCCTTCCTTTTCAGGGCTGTCAGATCCATCCTAACCACCTGCCCTAGCGTCGCACCCACCATGTTGAGCGCTACCTTGTTCCGCAGGGCAAGAGGAAGACCCCGCACCACCACCCATGTCTCCATCATATTCAAAGCCACCATCTCTGGTGGGCAAAGCCCATCATAGTCTCCCACAACAAGCATCGTGTTGCGATAGAACCAAGGACCCCCATGCAGAATTCGATTGCGCACAGACTCGTTCTCAAATTGAAACATGAACCGCTCACCTACATCTTGAATGGTAAGGCCTGATCTGAGATGCCAGATATTGGAGATGGTACCCTTGAAACCTGGAAAGCCCGCTTTCTGTGCCAACAATAGTCCCACCATGTACCAATGGTGATCCTGAAATGCTGCAGCCCTTGCATCCCCGAGGGCCACCAGAGTCGAGTCCGCCTGCCGCAACGATGCCACAGAATCATTCCCGAGTCCGGCCATCGAATGAGGAGTGAGATCAATTGAAACAGATGAAGTTTTGGAAATTGTATCGATGCGAGGGTGCATAGAGAGACCCTAGTTGCAGAGACAGCTAGGTCAAAAAATTAAGTTAGATAGTCTATTGTGTTTATGTAGCCTACTTAGAATTTACATTTTTGAAATGTGTCAATATGCACCGACATATCTATCAATAGCACCCATCAAAGTGTTTCTTTTGTCATTGTTAACATCTGCTTCTTCTTTCTCTTTCTTTTTCTTATTTTGTGGCAATTTGATTTTGGCTTGCTCTGTTTGGTTGCTTGAGAAAGATGTACGAAAAGTATGTAATTAAATTACAGTTACTCGTTTGTAATTAAAATCAAGATCACATGTTGAGATGAGAAAAGCATTTTAAAACGTATTCGCATGACCTTAAATTTTGTTCTCAACCGACTAACACGTACTTCTTCAATATTTTTAGATATTTAATTGGTGGGTTACGCGCCATGGGGGGCTGCAGATCCACTAGAGATTTCTACAATAACTAGGAGATTCTACTTTTAATTCAAAGAAAGAAAAAAACATGTGTTTCGCATCCTCAGTAATCGTTTGTTGTCCTTGACCACCAGCTTGCTCGAATATGATCATTGGAAAAGAAACAGTACGTAACAACAATAATTGTACGCAGACGGCAGACCTATCTTGTCCCACAGTCGTAAATGACCCACAGCTTTACTGTACCCACATGGAAATGACGAAAGTGATTTTTGCTCATTGACTTCTGCACCTCACAAGTCTCTCTGTACGTGCTTAATCTCACTAGTGTTGCTTTTTAGCTATTTAGCTGCTTCCTCAACTTTCAAGTATTCACTCATCGATGGACTCTCGTCATTCCTCTCTGTAAACTAAACCAAACCAAGGTTAAAGTGCAGATTGCAGACTAATAGCAGCTAGCTCTTCAATTTCCTTCTGATTTGAGAGTGTCCCTGCATCTTACATCAACCTTCTTTCGGTTTTACTTCGGATTGTATGCCAAATCATAACCAAGCAGAAACAAAAAGAAGAACCCGGTATTAATTGCGTTTCAATAGATGATATATATGATCAATCTTAGATCTACCGGCTCATATATTTTGCAATCTCACTTGATTTGATTTTGGTACATGATCATCTTCTTTCTGCGTTTCAGTTTACTTCATAACAAAAACATCGACTTATAAAAGGTACGTTGATTCATTTCCTTCTCTGAGAGATCAGAGATTTAATTGTTTATATATGTTTGAATATCCATCTAACAAATTTTATACCAGAAAAAAAAAAACAGAGAAGAGGAAGATGATTTGCAACATTGTTTTTTTTTTTTTTTTTTGGGGGGGGGGGGGGGGGGGGGGGGGGTGTGGTGTTGTTATATGATACTATATTTTAGCTTACAAAATTTACTGACACAAGTAAGTAATTTGACTACTAGTGCTGTCTTAGGGTTTTGGGATCGACGCATCCAGCACCTGCTCCATCTTTATAGAGTTATTTTCGGGCTTCCGCCTGCTACTTGGAGTCATGGGTTATAATTATGTTGATGACTTGATGGTGGTCATATTTTTAATCAGTTCATACATTTGATAGTTTAATTTTCAATCAAAACATAGGAAATTGTGCATACCTTTCAAGGCCAAGTGTTGCAGTAGCCACCACTTATGACGAATTATTTGATTACAAAGTTACACGATTGGATAAAAAATTTCCAGATCCAAAGCACTAAATTAGCTTCCTTCCACAGCAGCCAGTCGCCGTTTAAACCCAACGTCGAAATGATTCTTCTAGCTTACAGAGGAATGAGTGGAAGGGAAGCCGCAAGCGGTTTCAAACTCTTTCCCATACAGAATTACATTAGTTAAAGGCTTGGGCAGCTGCCCAATTGCCGCACAAACACCAGCTGCAACCAAAACCTATATAAAAAGTACAAAAACCACAGAGATGACCACAATCTTGAACTTCCAAGTCTTTATGCTCCAATAAAACGGAGAGTTTTAGCAAACTACATCAGTACATGATAATTAAATCCAGTAGCTGATCAAGTTTAAAAATAACAATAAAAAAAAAAGACAATTTTTACAAGTAATGATTTGTTTTGTATTCAACTTCATCATACGTTTGTTCACAATTCACACATTTTGATTTCCTAATTCAAATAGAGACTTGGTGAGCCATATATTGAACATATTCTCAACTTATAGTCACAGATAGAAACTAGCAAGAAGGGGGAGCAAAGAAACCATATCCAATCCCACCAAGACTATTCAAATGCAGAGTTTATGACCTATCTAGATGATTTAGGGGTTAATTAAACTTAGGAATATGTCAACTGGGTTTCTTCCAATTGAAATATAGGTATATAACATTGAGTAAGAAATAAAAACTGAGCCTTTATAAAATCGAAATCTAAACACTGAGCTTCTTGTTTACTCTTGACATATATGAAACCCCAAACTCAAATCCTAAGCACCTCCTGCAATTTCAGCAAAATAAAGTTTATACCTATAGCTCCAAAGAAGTCAAATTCTCAGAATCAAATGGCTTGCTCACCAATTACTCAATTAAAAACCCTAAAATCACTTCAAATCCAAACTACCCCACAAATTGACCACAGTATCCTCTAATTCAAGCCTTCAATAACTACCTTCCCTTGACAATTAAACTGAAACCCAGTCCTTCAATTTCACAAAAACAATAATTGAGGAAGTGATTGGAGTACCTTAAGTGGTCGATGGCCCGGAGCAGTCTCTTTCTTTCTTAAATCTTAACCATAGCCCATTGCCCAGCATCAAATATCCTTCCGAAACGCTTGATAAACCAGAAGAACAGCGTGGGACAGTGGCTCGATAAAGACATGGCAAATCCAGACACTTTGGGGACAAGTCTCCACGTGGGTGTTCTAATTTCAAAAGAAATTGAGAGAGCGAGAGAGGGCCACTACCGTCGGTGGTGATAGATCTCTATCGGTGATACTAAACGATACGTTTGCATTGTGGTATACAAGGACTTATTCGTAATAAAGAATATTGGGGAATTGCGGCCCCACAACTGGAATTTAGAGTAAAACTGTCCCTAAACACTTACCTCTGCCTCAATCTTTCAATTGTCAAATACGTGCTCATCTGTGCCTTTTTTTTCATCAGTTCTGGGTACATTACTCTTCTGTGCCCAACGTATTTGCCCCTTAGTCCTGTTTTGTAGTAGTGTGATTTGTTCTTTTAAGTTGAATATCATTTCATATTTTTTCTATCGTGTATATAAGATTGATTTGATATATTTTTAATAATAGACATGGAGTTTCTTGTTGCAATTGGTACTGGAATTGTTGGAAAGATTGCTGAGTACACAGTTGCCCCAATTGCACACCAAGTGGGTTACCTAATCCATTACAACAGGAACCTCAAAAAATTACAGAGCCAATTGAGAGACTTGGATGCTACAAGAGAGAGTGTGGAGCGCAAGATTAATCAAGAAGAAAGAAGAGGGAGAAAAGTTGAAGCTTTTGTAATCAACTGGCTGGAGGATGTGAACAAGATTACTGGAGAGGCAAAAGATATCTTGAAAGATGAACACCATGTCAAGTGTCTCCATGGCTTTTGTCCTAATTTAAAGCTCCGTCATCAGCTAAGCAGGAAGTCAACAAAATTGGTTCAGAATGTTGCTGAACTTCATGAAAAGAAAAATTTTCCTAGTTTTGCACACGAGGTTAACCCTGAAGAAGTGTGCAGCATACCTACTAAAGATAACGAGGCGTTTGCTTCCAGGATCTCAGTCGTGAAGGAAATCATGGATGAACTGAGAAATTCTAATATTTGCATGATTGGGGTATATGGTATTGGGGGTGTTGGGAAAACCACACTTGTCAAACAAGTTTATAGGCAAGTTACAGAACATGAGAAGTTGTTTGATGATGTGGTTTTGGTACTAGATGTGAAGAAGAATCCAAGCATTGAAAGACTTCAAAAAGAGATTGCTGAGAAGTTAGGTATGGACCATCGTGAGAATGAGACAGAAGCTGGAAGAGCACGCCATTTGTGTGACAGGATAAAAGGCAAGAAGATGCTTCTAATTTTAGATGATGTATGGGAAAGTATTGACTTGGAGGCTGTGGGGCTTCCTCGCTTGTCCCCTCTTAAAATACTTTTGACATCACGGAGTCGAATAGTATTATCTTCTGATATGGGTACAGAAAAAGAGTTTCCTCTTGACGTTTTAGACGAAAAAGAAACTTGGACTTTGTTTGAGAAGATGTCGGGTGAGATTGTTAAGAATGCTGCTATACAAAGTATAGCAACCGAAATAGCCAAAAGGTGTGGAGGTTTGCCGGTATTGGTTGTTACAGTTGCAAGAGCTCTAAAAAATGGTACAATACATGAATGGAAAGATGCCCTCAGACGCCTAAAAAAGTTCGATGGACAAGGATTGACAGAGAAAGCATACTCTGCTATTGAGTGGAGTTACAGTAAATTGGATAATGAGGAGCTTAAGTCACTGTTCTTACTCTCTGCAATTTTGGTTGGGACCATGAACACTGTTTATTTCATGGACTTGTTGGAATACGGTATAGGTTTGAGTTTGTTTAAAAATGTTGATACAATAGAAGAAGCACGGGATGCACTGCATTCATTTCTTGAACAACTTAAAAAATCTTGTTTATTGCTAGACAATGCTGATAATTCTTTGGTTAGAATGCATGATTTTGTACAAGATGTTGCCAAATGGATTGCTTTTAAACATAACTATGTGTTATCAGTAGATCATGGAAGTGAGTTAAAAGAATGGCCAGATAAAGATTTCTCTGAAAAGTGCACTATGATCTCTCTCAAGAAATGCAATATTCCCAAGCTTCCAGAAGTTTTGCACTGCCAAGAACTATCTATGTTTCTTTTAGACAGTTGTACTACAGATGATTCCTCCCTGGAAATTCCATGCGACTTTTTTGAAGAGATGAAGAAACTTAGAGTATTGGATTTAACAGGTCTGTGTATCCCATCTCTACCTCCATCTCTTAGATTCTTAAAAAGTCTTCAGACATTATTGTTACATAACTGCACCTTGGGAGACATTGCTCTAATTGGAGAGCTACGGAACATAGAAATTCTTAGCCTTGCACAATCTAAATTTCAACAACTACCCAAAAATATAGGGCAATTGACTCGTCTACGACTGTTGGACTTGACTGGCTGCTCACAACTCAAAGTAATTTCACCTAATGTCATTTCAAGGCTGAAAAGACTAGAAGAGTTGAGAATTGGAAAAAATAGCTTCAACCGGTGGGAGGCTAAAGGAGTCATCAGTACGGAAAGAAGTAATGCTAACCTTGAAGAGCTAAAGCACTTGCCTCAGCTAACTGCATTACAAATACACATTCCAGATGCTAATATTCTTCCAAAAGATTTGTTCTCAGATAAGCTAGAAAGATACCAAATATGTATTGGTTCTGCATGGAAATGGGATGATGTCCATGAAACCTTCAATGCACTTAAGCTTCAGCTCACTATCAGCAATGAAGTGGACCAAGGTCTAAGAATGTTGTTGAAAAGAACTGAAGACTTGTACTTGGAGGGTATTGAGGGTGTGAACAACAGGTTTTGCCATGAATTAGCTACTGAAGATTATCATCAGCTGAAACATCTACACATCAACAACAATGTTGAATTTTCATATATCATTCGTGGGAAGGTACGCTCCTCACATTGTTTGTTATTACCTTGTTTTGGCATTATTATTACCATCCTCCAAAAAATGTTGTGGCAATTTTATGTTTCGGGCATTTAATTACATGCAATTTATCATTTCCTAAACATGATCAAACTGTGCAATATGTTCAGGTTGATCTTCCAAACTTAACATGGTTGGCGATTAGTAAACTCAACAATTCAGGATTCTTGCTATCCTCCTCAATGGCTAGAAGTCTTTCACAGCTCAGACGTCTTCAGATATCCGGATGTCCATTTTTGGAAGAGATAGTTTCAATAGAAGAATTTGATGAAGAAATTGAAGAGAACATGTTTTGCCAGCTGCAAGATCTAGAGTTAGAAGGACTACCAAACCTCACTAAATTCTGCTCAAGAAGTTATGTTGAATTGCAAAATTTGTCATCTGAGATATTGGAATCAGAGGATTGTTCTAAAAGTAATACAATCTGCGAAGAAATTACAGAGACTGACTCAAAGGGAAACCTTGACATTGTCATACGACACTTTCTCTTTGACAATAAGGTGAACTTAATACCTTCTTGTTTCCTCTTTCTTTTTGGCTGCTAATTGATATATTTATTCACAACTTATTTCCAATATTTTCAATTAGTTACACATTATTTCTTAACAAGTACATGATTAAGATGAGTTGTGTACGTGCAGGTAGAGTTGCCGTGCTTGAAGAAGTTATCCATCCATGGCCTAGCAAAATTGACGACAATATGGAACAATCAATTTTCTCTAGAGAGTTCAAAAAATCTAGAGACAATAGAAATGGTTTCGTGTGACAGTTTGAAAAGTATTTTTCCAGCCTCAGTAGCCAGAAGTCTTCAACAGTTGAGGAGTCTAGAAGTCCAAAATTGTGGGGTAGAGGAAATCGTCTCAAAAGAAGACGGTGTACAGACAATGCCCATGTTTGTTTTTTCAAAAGTAGCACATGTGACATTTAAAGATTTACCCAAACTTAGGAGTTTCTATCCAGAATCGCATTCTTCGAAGTGGCCATCGCTCGTAACTTTGGCGGTGTATGGTTGTACTGAAGTGCAGACATTTGCAGAGGGCAGGTGTGAGTTGAACAATCTTTGCACTCCAAATAAAAAATCTTTGTTTTTACTTGAGAAGGTAACAATACTTTTTCATAAATCCTCTTAATACCCGTGTTAAAATCTATATATAAGCACTTAATCAAATTCTCTGTTCAAAGCTATGACCAAAAATCAATATTTAAGTTTTGTTGCTTTACTTGGAATATTTAATGATCGTAACTGACCAGGTGTTATGTGATTGATATTTTAGGATTCATTCCCCAACTTGCAATTTTTATTATTGTATGTAATGGAGAATTGGGATAGTGTGCCACTCCACCTGTTTAGGCAGCTCAGATCTCTTGCATACGGCAATTCATCTGTGAATTCTCTGGAGAAATTACTTGGTCTTGAAAAAGTCAACGTGAGTAGTAATGGAGAAATACATGCGGTTGGGGATGGGCCCCTCCCACATTTAAGAGAGTTGAGACTTTACACGATGCGGAAGCTGATGAATCTTGGGGAGGATAGCTTCGGACCAGCAAGAACATATTTTCCAAATCTGGAAGTTCTGAAGCTAAGGGCTTGTGACAGCTTGAAGAATCTAAGATCATCCACAATATCCTATAAGAATCTAGCAACTTTGCAAGTAAGTCGTTGTAAGGGATTGAAATACTTGATGTCTTTCTCCATGGCCAAAAGTTTGTTGCAACTCACAAAACTGGAAGTCCAGGATTGTGAGGAAATGACAGAAATAGTGGGGAGCAATGCAAATGATGATTCAGAAAATGATATTGAATTCAAGGTGTTGAAACATTTGGAACTTTCTGCTCTACCAAGTCTGAGAGGCTTTTGCTCGGGAACTCGCATTGTCAAATTTCCGTCCTTGGTAAGATTATCCATGAGTTGTACTCAACTGGAGACGTTCATCTTTGATTCTATGGGTAAAAGTAATACAATTGGCAAGGACATAGACATCGACTCGAGAAAAAACCATGAGACTGAAGTACTGCAACCTTTTCTTTTTGACAACAAGGTGAAATAACTAATTATACCTTTGTTAACGTTCTTTAATATTTGTTTATATTATATCTTCACTTGATTGAGTGAAAATAAAAGTTCCTTTAACAAGACTATTATCATCTCTTATTTATGTTTATATTTTATACAGGTTGACTTTCCGAGGTTGGAGAGCTTGTCTCTCAAGGGTCTGACAAAGTTGACAGCAATATGGCACAGTCAACTTTCTCTAGACTCTTTTTGTAGACTCAAAGACCTTGAAGTCCATGAATGTGGAAATTTAATAAGTATCTTTGTGCCCGGTACTATGGGAAGATTGAATGCCTTTGAAACCTTATTGATAAAAGAGTGCAAGTCGGTACAAGTTGTATTTGAACTTGGAGGAATTGATGTTATAGAAGAACAAGACACATCAGCAGTCACTCGGTCCAAATCTTTTGACTGTAGAAATCTAAAGTCGGTAGAAATTAATTCTTGTGAGAGCCTAAGAAACATTTTCCCAGTTTCGGTTGCTAGAAATCTTCAACAGTTAGAGAGGCTGATAGTGAGGAGCTGTGGAGTTGAGGAAATCATTGCAAACGAAAGGGAACCGCAAAGAATGCCAACTTTTGTTTTCCCAAATGTCACATATGTGTACTTCACAGACTTGCCCCAACTTAGGTGTTTCTGTCCAGCCATGCATACTTCTAAGTGGCCAGCACTTCAAACGTTGGTGGTTGTTGGATGTTACAAATTGGAGATCTTCTCTGGGGCACTTTCAAGCTTTCAAGGGAAATATGACTCAAACATGTCCGCTCCAATTAAACAAACTCTCTTTTCAATTGAGAAGGTATGGATGCTATTACAATAATTCTCTTTACATATCTTTTTTTTGCAACACTAGTTCGTAGTCTAGTAAAATATTAAGGTTCGGTGACTCATGAGTAAGTTTTTGGTCAGTGTTGGATACTTTAATGTATACTTCTCTAAACTATGCCGAGGATATAATTGACAATATCTCTGACTCTATTTTCGTTCTTCACATCAATTTCAGGATTCATTCCCCAACTTGGAAGACTTGTATTTATGCAGCATGGAGATTTGGAATGGTCCACTTCCGGTCCACTTCTTTGGAAAGCTAAAATCTCTTAGGGTTTGTTGTCCAAAGTCCAAGTCAGTTGTTTTCCTTAACAAATTACTCGATGAAGGAAGCTCTAGTACTAGGCAAAGAGAGGATGCAGTTGAGATTGGGACCCTCCCACATTTAAGAAACTTGGATCTTCGTTTAATGCCCAACCTGATGCATCTTGGCGAGGATAACTCACAATCAGCCCCCCGCCCAAATTTTCCAAATCTGGAAATTCTACTGCTGAGTGCTTGCGACAGCTTACGGAATCTAAGATCTTCCGCAATATCCTTCAAGAATCTGACAACTTTGGAAGTACGTTTTTGCAAGGGATTGAAGTACTTGCTAACTCACTCCGTGGCCAGAGGTTTAAAACATCTCACAAAACTGGAAGTTGAGGATTGTAAGAGACTTGTTAGTATAGTGGGAAGCACCGAAGAAGACGATTCTGGGAATAATGATGAGATTACATTCAGGCGATTGAAACATTTGAGACTTTCTTGTCTACCAAGACTGCAAGGCTTTTGCTCGGGAAATTGCATTGCTGAATTCCCGTCCTTGGAAACTTTAACCATGAGCAACCGCCTCAAATTGAAGATTTTCCCAGCTCATGACCAACCGCCACAGCTAACAAACGAAGAGAACGACACAGATGTGGATTACTGTGGTAAGACTTAATTGACCAAACCTGTTTAATGTTTTGTATTATGGAATGCTAAACATACATGTTCCTCATTTGTCGACTATCTGTGAAATATTTCCAGAGTGGAGACTGACTGTCGAGGATGAAATGAATTCGTCAAATACTGATTGATATGTTAACCACATTTCACTGTAAGTAGTCTTTGGGAGAATGCCTTAACAATAAGTAAAACTTCTTTCTTTGTGTTATCTATATACACATTAGAATTTCCAGCTTGCTTCTACCTTCAAATTTGTTGTTACTTGTTCTGACGAATTCCTTACTTCACCTTCCAGATTCTACAGCTCCACCTGGCCGCAATTGCCCGTCTTTTCTGGTCTTGACATAAGTGGGAGATTATTCACCAAAGTGTGCATTGGTGTGTTATAAACTTATGGCCAGTGCTATGCGCACAAAGTGTTTGGGAAAATGCTTGTGTGATTGTTTATGTGGTGATTTAGCTGTATTTCAATTCTTGTGCTTCTATTGATTCATGTGTGCTAGGTTTGCTTTCTTGCTGCTTACCGATAAAGGAAAAAGAAAACAGCACAGAAAAAACCGAGTGATTCTTACTGTAGCTTCTTTTCGGTTCTCTCAGCTTAATATGTTGTGCCCCGAAGTGTGTGCCCACCAAGTATTTGTGAAAATGCTTGTGTGAGCATTTTAATGCATTTCAATTGTTATGTTTGTGTGAACTTGTGTGGTATATTTTTTTTCTGCTTAGGAATAGAGGAAAAACAAGAAAAAAGAAGAAAAAAAACCAGTGTGATTCTTATTGGACCTCTCCCGAATGTGTGCATGCCTAATTTGCTGCTGCTGGCGTTTTAATCTGGTTCAATCCAGAGCACTCTTATTTATGGTTTTTCTCTCAGCTTTGTTAGTCTAATTGTTGAGTTCGGACTTCGGAGTCTTCTTCGATTCATTAACTGCGAACAGCTAGGGTTGTAGGTCAATTTGGATCTGAGTCTCGTCAACCAGTTTCCTATTAAAACTCTTGTCTGTCTTTTTGCAAGTCTTATCTTGAGTTCTTGACTGCCATCTTTCACTGTGCTCATTTCTATGTCTAATTCACTCCGTTGTATTTTTCAAACTGTGCATTACATTTCATTCATAAATCTCGGTATTTAATCTAGTACGTGATTGCTTATAGTTCTCTGTCCAAATATATTGCACCTTATCTTTCTGAAGAAACAGAGAATCTTCAACATTGATAATGCATCTTTCGCAGCTTCCAGAAGGCGAATTAAACCTAAAACTAATAATCTCTGTAGTGAACTCCATCAAGATTCACAGTAATACCTAGCTCCTAATCTAAAGATCGAATTAAACTGGTGATTTGGTGAATTACGTGTGAGCCAGGGCTAATTGGAAGCTACGGATTTGCTTATCATTGTAGACTGGTGTAAACTGGGATATCACTACATGCTGCTACTCTTTTTAACTTCTAATATCTGGGCATTCAACTGTATATCCCCCAGTAAGTCATGAAGAAATGGTTTTGAACCTATAAGTTCAGCTACAAAATTTGGTGCAGCTCGACCTCAGTTGTGCCCAGGAAAGTGAAAGGTGGCAGCAGCAATTTTTTAGCTGAAGCCATCAAGGCTGTAACAAGTGGAGTTGCGTTCTGTTGCAGAGAAATCGTCGGAGAGCTAGAAAGTAAAATCTTATCCTTGGTGGCAGACCCGGCCGTCAATCTCTCCCTTGTTTTATCTTCCTTCTTTGCAGGCTCTAAATTACTACTTTTCTGCAAGAAAATTTGGAGTTAACAGATGCAAACTTGTAGATATCTGAACTCCTAATTAGAAAAAAGCAATGAAGCAACTTGAAATGACTAATGCATACACTATTTAATTTGAATTTATACAATATTCCAATATGCATCTGCATTTACATCGCACAAGTGAAATTTCTCATATACATACCAACCAAATGAAAACAAACGTACATTAAGAATTAACTCAACTTCAGGCTAAAAATTAAACCAAAGCATCACCAAGTTTTTGCACCAATTACCAGAACATACCCTCCCAAGTACACACATTCAAGAGCAAAAAACTTTGGGATTGCAAGTTCATTAAGCAAGAAACTCCTTTGACAGAAGACACCTATCTAACACTTTTAAAAGCTGAAAGTTCATCACTATAATTAAAAGAAAAGAAAAAAATAAGACCACATCTTTAGCTAGTTTTCTAGATTTTGCCATCGTATGTTGAGCAGAATATGATGTCAAGGATCAAATGCATATGCAGAGAACTGATTCCGAATCCTAGAATCTCATGAATAATCGAATGTTCCAGAGAACTGATCTGGAATCCCAGATCGATATATAAGAATGAATTTGGAGCTTTATTAGATTATTTGAGAATCGAAAATTCTGTGAATGCATCAAAAATCCGTAAATGCATTGGAATATTGTTCCAAGACAAGAAGACCCTCTTGAAAATTCAGTGTACTGTACACATATTTACAGAAATCTAAAAAACATTCAACTATCTCAAAGCAAGTGATGTTGATGACAATGTGAGCTGTAAATGGGACTTAAGAATATCAAACAGGAGCCAAAACTTGGATCTTTCACCATCACTGATCAGAAAAGTAGATGATCCAAAACCATAATTTATCACTTACATACATGTAATAAGGTACACAAAGAACTGACCTAGAGTTAATATACATACCATAATCCACATTCTCCAATACTGATGCAGCCAAAAAGCCAGAAGAGATGAGCTGTACAACAAAAGTCGATGGTCACAAATTTCATGTCAGCAAAGATCTGTAAGAGGACGAACTGCTAATGCATTTCACAATTCCTCGATGATCAAAAGGATACAAAATAGCAAAGTCTGTACATATATCACAAACACTGAGACACGTAGCCGAATGTTGCTACTCTTAAACCCTCTGTCAGCAAATTTCATGATGCTACTCTTAAACCCTCTGTGAATCACTGGAGGACTAACTTGTTCTTGGAGATACTCCAAACCTTTTGCAGCTTCAAAAGCTTTTCTTAATTGGGTTTCCCAGTCTGACTTTGTGGAAAGGGTATTAGGACCTGCAGAAGTTAATGCAAGTAGTTAACCCAACAGCAGATGTAGTAAAAATTAGATCCAAAGTAGACACAATCCCTTTATGCTCATTACTTTTCAATTTTTCATGGTTTTCATATAAAGTATTTTACAATAAAGGTATTTAGGGGTGAGTTAAGACTACCAAGGGAACTATACTTGACCTACGCTTACTAGGAATTCTCTAGACTTCGTTTTAGGATTTGTCTAGATCTTAGAAGTGGTCTCTGTAAGATGAACAATTGTAGCTTGTTATTGGCAGACAAAGCCTCAGTGTAATTATATCTATCTCTTCCAAACCCTGATTCTTCTTGCTATCGCCCTCTTTTCTACCTGTAATTATTTTCTTCTGTACCTCTTACTAAGTCTGCCTATCTGATATCCCTGTTCTATATATCAATTTCTACTTTCTCTTTATTTTTATCTCTTTTCTATTTCTCTTCTAAATTTCTCTCTGAATCTCAGAAAGTGTTAGGTGTTGTCAGCTGTAATAGACTAACAAAAACAGTGAGGTCATAAAGTTTTCATTACTCCAGAAAAGAAGGGAGTGGGAGGCTAGAGAAGGAATAAAATGCAAGCAGAAAGATCAAAGGCTGGCTTTAACTCACATGGTACAGATAGACGGATACAATATGACATGAATTGTAACGTAAAAGGGTTTTCATAACATCCTTTCTATGCCTGAACCCTACTAATCATGCAAAGAAAACTATCCAATCAGCACCCCAATTAGATCCAACCTTATAAATAAACAAAGAAAACCCCAACAAAATAGAGAAGCTGATAAGATCCTGCCAATTAGAGGTCTTGCCAAGCTTAGCCTCATGAATCTATACTTCTTCCTCGATACTGTTCTAGCATTCTATATAAAACTCTATCCTTTCTCATTCTTTCCTAAGTTCAATAATTCCGATTTTAATTTGATCCTAACATCACTAACCCCTCAACATGGATTGGAAGTCCCAGCTCCCAATTAAATATTCTGAATTCACACAGATCTAAGGTCAAGACCTTAAAACACAGGTCAAAGATTAGGAATTTCACTTCAACTCAACAGTTTCGGTTGAAAACACTATGCTCAGAACATACAAATCGATACTATAATACATTAATACCTCAAATGATATCACTGAGGGTGTAGAAACGTGGCCAAATACTCTTCCAAAATCTGTCGTCTCCCTTTCCAAGTATCTCACCCTCTCTGTTTTCTTCCAACCAAAAATACACATAAAAAGGCAAATCCTAATTACATTGAACCCAATCAAACATTTAAGAAGATGAAGTTGCAATTGAAAAACTGCCTCAGGAACAATTTGAGTTGATTCAGAGAAGCTTCCACAATCTGAAAGCAATCATTATCTTGAAAGAGCATCTAGAAAGATTTTTCACAGTAAAAGTACACGCAGTGAAATCAGCAGTGTATTCTATGGCTTAATTGCAATTCAACTAAGTCTTTTTCATAGTCAACTAACTTCAGTAAATTTCCATGCTTATCTGCACTATCTATCTGCTACAATTTCCCAATAAAATGACAAACCAAAGGACCAAATGCTTAGAATGAATTCTCAATACAACATTCATCCTGAAAAATGACAGATTCTATGAGCACTGATCTCCAATCCTTAAGCATTGCAGATTAAATAATGATACCAGATTCATATTCCAAAAGACTCCATAACAGATTCATTGAGATAATTCAATCAATTGAAGACCAGAACAGAAACTTGGACAATGGAATTCCAGAAAGCAGATATAAACAAAATCAGATCAGTCATTGAGAAAAAGAGTTCAGATCATACTGCATTAAACAAATCATTGCACAAAAAACATTAACATCAACTTTAAATGAAATCAAAGGAAAGTGCAAGTTTTGCATTTATAGGAACTGTGGTCTTTCTAGTCATAAAGGCTTCAACTTTAAACTACGATTGGAATTTCCAAACCAGCTAAACAAATTTGATTAAATTTGAATTAACTCCCATTTCTCATACCACACAAAACATTTCAATAGAAATCAATATATTCATTAGGCTACCCAACTTTGTCGTCGACCTTGGAAAGGATTGCCTTACTCTCCTCACTGCCAGCTTTCACAAATTCCTTGACCAATTCATCCCAACTTGCAACACAAATGATAAGGAAAGATATAGGGTACGTAAAACAAAACTGTAAAACAAATTTCCTTCTTCTTTTCAATTCATGTATACAGTCTCAATTTTTTTTCCCCCAAATTAAATTCTATAAATAAGATAGATTTCATCTGCAAACAAGGACCAAAATTGACGGCAGATAATGGGTAATGGAGAAGAAGAAAGTACCAGAAAGTTTTCGACTTTCCCTTCCGACTTAGGTCACCCCAAAAGGTAAGATGCGAAACACAACATGCAGAAGAAAAGCATATACCAAAGTGCAGGGGGAGAGTAATGTATTGCTTTACTCTTTTCACTTGCTGCCTCCATTTTCAAGTATTCCCTCAATGAATCCCTGATCTTTAAACCAAACCAACGGGTCTGCAGATCAGATCAGTTAACAGCTAGCTCTCCATTTGGCCTCTCATCCCTACTGCATGTCTGCATCTGGCTAGCAACAACCTTCTGTAGATTAAATTCTATTTGAAACCCGCAGAAAGACAAAAGACGAGACAGGTATTAATTGTACATCAATTATGGTTTTCCTTTTTCACTTGGATTTTGATTTTCTTATACGATCCATCTTCCTGGTTTTTTCAGTCTACTTCATACAGAAAAGATCAAGTTATAGAAGGTATGTTCATTAATTTCCTTCTTGATCTAATTTCAATTTATCTGATCGAGTTATAAATTAGTATCTTTCATTAATTGTTTTTTTGGGTCGTTTCCTGGTATTCGATTTGGCTTTATTATTTCTCTTATAAATTTGGATACTACAGATATTATAAATTTCAATTTCCCAGTGTTTATTAAATAAATATTGCTAAAAACTTCTCCGGGTATGACCTACATCAACCATAATACCTTATAAGCTATGCTCGTAAAACACAAACTACTAACATATACAGCGGTGATGACATGGTCATCGACCAACTATTTTGTAGTCACCCACCCTTAATTAATTTTAAACGTTGAGATTAAAACAATTATAATTTATTCTTTTAATTCAAACACTTGATACTATATTTAAGGGTATGTGACTAAAAAATTCTTGGTGATCAGTTACCATGTGAATATTACTCCTAACATATGATCAAGCATAAACTTGTTAATTAGATCAGTGTCACATGTTGTATTTGTTAATCTTTGATGATTATATATGGTTGGTAGCAAGCTACTTGAGTAATAATATATGTACCAAACAATAATTGAATAATATATGTAGCAAACCACTGACGGTGGGTCTGAAAGTTGTTAAAGATGTCAGTCTTAGTGTCTTCGATGCAATTATTTTAATTTTTCACTTTCTTACATACTTTGTTATAAAAATTAGAGTTTTATTTTATTTATTTATTTATTTTGACAGAATTATAAAATGTCAATAATAACAAAGCCATAATGGCACATATAATAATTTTCTATATTTGTGTTATACATCAGTGACCAAGTAGTTTAGAAACAACCAGTATCATACACTAGAACATTGATGCTCACTTATTCAGTGAGCCTACATGACTATGACTAGCCTTCTTACATAAAATTAAAATTAAGCGAGAATCATTTTGTCAATGTGCACAATTATTAAAATTAAGCGAGAATCATTTTGTCAATGTGCACAATTATGGTGCTTGATTACACATTTTAACTAAATGTAAAAACACTTCATAGAATTTAGGCATCAAACTACCATAAGCAGTTGGTAATAATTAAGGGTAGCAAGAAACCCTGCTTAACAGTCCAGCCCAACCAAGCCATAGTGCTAGGCCCAAAAGTCAGCCTAACAATAGTGATGAAGGTCACCCCAACTATTAGTAGAGGGATTAGAAACTAAACTCACTCCAAATACTAGCCCGTGTAAATCTAGATTATCACAGTAAAGTTGCAAGGCAAAGTACCTTGAATTGAAAGAGAAAAGCTGTATATTGATTTCTATGTTTACTGTTTAGAATGAGTTAGAAGCTACTATATAAATATATATATATATATATATTTATATATTTATATATATAGATAAATATATATATATATATATATATATATATATATAAACCAAGGCTTCTTGACTTGCTCTTCAACTTGGAACAAGATTTACCTATCTTTCCCTTGTGACTGAAGCTTGGAAACAGAACAAACACTTCAAATTAATAAAATCCCTACAAAATGCATAACCAAAATCGACAAGAAACCGGCACAAATATCATAAAAGATACCAAAAGACTTGCATCCACTCAGCTTTTGGACCATATTTAGCAAACTGAACATTAATCATCTTCTTTTCATGACAAATATCAGAAGGCAATTTGGTTCCAACCAACAACATATGAGATTTACAAGAACAGAGAGACAAAAATATGTTGAAAAGGCATATTTCTTTATAAGAATTCCATCCCAATTATACCTATAGGGCCATAAAAATTTGAGATATACCACTAATAAAGCAAAAGAGCAACACAACATAATACATATGATCGATCTGCTCCTATTTTTATTGACATTCATTCCGCATGACTGATAAAACACAAATAGCAGTCGCAGAAAATGCAAATTTTAACCACAATGCATTCTACACACAATTCTGAACAGCCAAAACAAAATCAAACGTCTAAAAATGAAACTGAAACCAACAATACTCAAAGTTTGATACTTTATCCAAAAAAAAAAAAAAAAATCATAGCTTGTCTTATGCTAGCTTTTCATGTTGAACAAAATCATTACAACCATAAAATTCACAATCTGGTCTCATTTGGGATCTCTCACAATCCTGGGGAAAAGTACCAGAAAATTAAGACCCAAGTGAGCTAAAGCTTTAAATAGAGTTACTGAAATGTTTAATTTGAAGGTGAGAGAGAGGAGAGATATACCTGGAATCTGGGGTGGTAGAGACGAAAGGTGTGGTCTTGTTTGGGCCATTGAAACTTTCTTTCAGTGTCTCACCGAAAAAAAGAAAGAAAAAAAACTCCTTTCAGTGAGACACCCCAAACAAGCCTAAATCAAAAGCAAAATAAGAAACTGGGTAAAGACGTACTGGAAAGGATTAGAGAGAGCTTCTCCATAGCAGGGACAACAACAAAAAACACTGAGCGACCGCCTTGAGCACGAAATCAAGCCTCACTGAGGACGAATTGAAGCCTCTTACTGAACCGCTACATCTTTTGGAACTCAAACCAAACCCCGAATCTGAAGTTCTATTGCCAGATAAGAAACCCCAAGTTTTTAAATCACAAATCAAAATGAATACTAGGACCTACCTGAGTTTTTAAAATTTTATTGACCCAAGCCGAAAGAGAAATTGAATTGCAAGATCAAAATTATAAATAAAAAAAATAAAGAAACTAGATTTTCCTCACCAAAATTCTTTTGTAGTAGTTCCGTTGAAGAGAGGATGAAGAGTGTCTCTTCCCAATCTGAAAAACAAAAAAACCCTAAAATCAAAATCTGGAAATCCAAGCATGGTAGAATGGGGTGAAGAGACCAAATCTAGAGAATGAGAAAAGGAGGGAAAATTCCCACTGTGTGCAGTCAAAGTATCAGTTTTGACGTTAGAGGAAGTCTACCCGTTGAGGTTGGCAGGTTAATATTATTCACTGCTTTTTGTCTTTCATTTCTACCATTTAGGTTGTCATGTTAGATATTGTTCACCCACCAAATGTAAGTTGGCAGGTCAAGACATATTTGAGTCAAGCTAGGAGGGAAATCTGCCGCTCACTTTTTTTTTTCATTCACAACAACTATTCTTGCAAGTATTGTGCAATGGCCTTCTAGCTAAAAACTTCTGAATTTTAACAGCCTTACACAACGCAAGTTTTTTAAATATGTTGTATGATTCACTTTTCCTCATCACACAACAATTTTTTTTTTCTTCATTGTGCAAAAAGTGTTATGTGTTAAGGTTATTGGCCTAGTGTCAATTCAACTTAGACTATAACCACAGCAGCTATTCCCTAGAAGCTTGCTACTCAAATATCATAATTCAAGCAAACTAGTACAACAGACACTACCTCTGAGCCATGTGGTTTTTGCCTTGTTCTGTAGATTTGGCTTTAATATTGTAGTTCTCTTTTAAGTCAAATAGTTTCATCCCATGAACCTGTATCTTGGCCTCACCTCTTCCAACCTATAAATTAGAGCTTCTAGCTAGTTGCTACAAAGGGACATCACACAACCTATAGGCAACAGATCTCAGAACCTCTGAACAATACATCTTTCAAGCAAGCCTCAAGCAACAGGCCAAGCATTCCCAGCCTCCAATCCAAAACCATTTTCAAGCTCTAAACGACCTTAAACCCATCAACCACCACCAAAATCCATTCTCTCCTCACTGTAATAGATTACACCGCAGCAAACCTTTAGCCATAGCAAGCTCTCATCTTCTGCAACTCGTGTATTTTTAGCTCCCACACCACATGCCTTCTTGCAAGCCTTTTCATGTACTTTTGTTCATCTATTAATGCTATATGAAGTTTCTACCTATATATCGCAAGCATGCCACCGCAGCAAGCCAACATTAATGCAGGGAAGCTTAAGGGAAGACGCTACAAAGCTTCTTGAAGCTTTGGACCCAATTCCTGAACTCAAAAGGGGTAAAATAGAGGAGATCAATCTAATCAAGCAATCCTAACAGCCTCTGTACAAACCCACCCACCACAACACCAGGCCACCACCTTCATGACCAACACCACTAACAAACAAGCCGCCACCACTCCCATCATCATCGCCAATGCTACACTTATCACCATCGCTACAACTTCTACCTCTGGCGGTCCCCCCACCCCAGAAAGCCATGGACGAGAGCCTAAGCACCACCACCAAGACAACCTTTGCACCCCAAATCTAACGGACTAATCGAAATTTCACATTGAACCCACCTATGCTACAGATGTTGCAGCCACAGGACACCACAAACCCTGTTGCCATCGTAATCCTTCACCGCCAATCGAGAAACAAACACCAATTGATATAGAGCAAGCTACTGATCAATTGGAAAATCTCAAAAGCCTTCCACAATCTCAGTGTTGAGCAACAACAGTCGAAAGCATTGTGCTCCTCTTGACGAAGACAAAGCGACGCTTGAGTCGACCTAAGGAGATCCGAGGCAGCCGGACTGCTAGGGTTGTGGAGAGAAAAATAACAAACCTAGATATAAAACTCAATAACACTATAATGTTTGCTTTTTGTTCATCTTATTATTATACTATTTTTATTCATTTCTAATTATATATAAATAAATTAAGAGCATATATTTATTCGCCGTATTCTTCTCATACATGTATCAGAAAACACCTAGAATATGTCGTTTTCACGTGTTGGCACCGTACTTTATCCACATACCTGTATCCATATCAGTCCTTAGCTACTAAAAGTCCATAATAAATGGTGTTACTGAAGATCAATTGCAAATGATACTACTGATGATCATAGCAAATATAGGTACTGACAGCCAATAACAAATGTTTTGGTTTATTTGTAAAATAAGGCTTTGAACTACACAAATATACCATAAGCAAAAGCAAAACACAAAAATATTGCCATTGGTATGCAGAGACAATAGCAGATACACAATTGTTACTAAAGTCAATAACTAAGATGACATTTGTCACTGACAGTGAATAGCTAAGATATTGTTGCTAATGGTCATTAACATATACATGTTATTGATCATCAATAACACTTATGCAAGTGTTACCGAACAGAGTAGCACGTACTCTTTGATCATACAGTTGATAGTTAAACCTAAACTGCCAGTTATCAACCACACCACAATACTAAGCTTGAACAGTTACCCAAAATACACTTCTATACACACATCAGCGAAATCTAAAGGAGTGTTTGGGTAAGGAATTTGAAGGTTCTAAGGAACTTTAAGGTAATAGGATTTTAAGGTGAGTGGACTTTAAGATGAAGGAAGCTTACAATGAAGGGATTTAAGTGATGAAATTTATAATTGAATTGTTTGGGTAATTTTTTTCATTGATGGGATTATGTTAATATTCTTATTTTTGACAAAATTAATCTTTTTTTTATTTTATCAAAGAAATTAATCTTCTTTTATATTTTACTATATTCTGGCAGTGAATTGGAATTTTTTAACTAAATAAATGTAAAAACAAAAAAACTTGTGGCTCACCAATTAATAATATACGGAACAATGAATGAAATATTACTTCCAAAACTTCCATTTAAATGGAAAACCATGAAAAACACTAGAAATTTGAAAAATGAATCTAAGACAAAATTAAAAAATATTTCCTGACCATTTGTATCTATTTCGAGCTTGGAGGGTGTGTCGTATACTCATTCTGCAACCTTTGATCATTAGATCTTTTGAACCCTGATTGAGGTCCTCTGCTCATTTCTTCGTGAAGGCGGCTCACATGGTCGTGAAGGCGGCTCCTTTCCACGTGCAGTTGTAAACTCTAGACCATGTAGCATTTAACTGAGTACATCTAGATTATAGACCATCTATATACCCAGTGCACAATTGAAGCCTCACACCCTACAATGACATAACCCAACTAGCAATTAGCATATCAAATGAACCATTTATTCATATCTATAATCAAATTCAAACTATACCAACTTCATACGATTGCTACTAAAGGCATAAGAAAAGAAATAAATCAACATAATGTACCACAAACAAAGCAAGTTATAAAAGAAATTTGAACTTAATACCTTAGAAAAAGATTGTCTAGATTCCTTCTCACTAAGCTTCCGAGTGATAACATCGCTGTCCCACCAACTCCAACTGTTTACTCTTCCCTTTAACCCTATGGATGGCAATGACACCCTGCTTCTCTATCCCCAATGCAAGGGACTTGAGCCTATCCAACTGTAATGAAGATGATGTTTTAGGCTGAGAACTGTGTCTACCTCTATCTTTGGATGAGATTGTGTTCACCCTTGTAATTTGAGGCAAAGTTTTGTTCATTACTCTTGCTTGGTTTCCGACTTCTCTTCTCACCCCCTGAAAAAGTAAGAATTTTGTTCCAGTTTTGGTTCAGAATTTCAGACCCATAAGCAAAGACAAGTGCACAAACATTATGGCAAAATAATGAAGTGAAGATGAGCACTGATGCATGATCTCACGTTAATACTTCTAACTAATAAAATCGAACTATTTCATATCATTACTATCTGCTAAGCAAGTAAAATATATCCCTTCCTAATGAAGCTTAGTAGATTGCAGCACTAGACTGTCAGACTGGAAATAAGGTACTGTTGGTGCCTTTGTTGCCATCTGTCTAAACATAAGCTCTGGACTAGAACCCATCAGATAAAAACTAATTTTCTTGTATACTTTGGTAACATCAATCGCATGCTGGTGAGCATCCTAAGCAGGTATTCAGATATAACATGGTTAACGAGTACAGAGTCATGTTAACATTCCTCTTCATACAAACTGCTTTTAGTACTTTTGGCTGTAAGCAAGCTGAAATAAATGGCATATACCCTCAAGTTCGTTAATCACTAGAGTATCTCAGCTCCAATCTTTAGTTATCAAAAAATGTTGTATCAAAATAATAGGATCAAGGAAAAGATGGATAGAGAAAGAGAGATGTGAACATTGATAGCTGGGCGTCATACATTACAAGACTAGCATAAACTACAGGTTAAGCCAAATACTGAATCCTAAAGTCCCCTGATTCAAAAAAAAGGAATAAATAAATAAATATCAATTCACTAGTTTAAGTTTTAATCAAATGTCGGTGGAAAACAAAGGAAATGGTGCATACCTTTCAAGGCCAAGTGTAGTTGCACTAGCCACCACTAAACTACACATAAGGAAAACAGCAACAAAACAATTCCAGGCATTAGATAGTATCCAACCGAGAGTATGACGAATTATTTGATTATAAAGTTACATGATTGGATCAAAAAATTAGAAATAGCTTACAGAGGAATGCGCGGAAGGGAAGCCGCAAGCAGTTGCCTTGAAATCAAACTCTTTGCCATACAGAATTACATCAATTAAAGGCTTGGACAGCTGCCCAAATGCTGTACAAACACCACCTGCAACCAAAACCTATATAAAAAACACAGAGATGACCACAATATTGAACTTCCAAGTCTTTATGCTCCAATAAAACAGAGAGTTTTAGCAAACTACATCAATACATGATAATTAAATCCAGTAGCTGACATAAAAGACAATTTTACAAGTAATGATTTGTAATCAACTTCATCATACATTCTTTCACAATTCACACATTTTGATTTCCTAATTCAGATAGACTTTGGTGAACCATATATTGAACATATTCTCAACTTATAGTCACAGATTCAAACTAACAAGAATGGGGAGCAAAGAAACCATATCCAATCCCACCAAGACTATTCAAATGCAGAGTTGATGGCCTATCTAGATGATTTTGGGGTTAATTGAACTTATGAATATGTCAATTGGGTTTCTTCCAATTGAAATGTAGATATCTAACATTGTGTAAGAAACAAAAACTGAGGCTTTATAAGATCGAAACCTAAACACTAGGCNTGTAAATCAGACAACGTATGTTGTTAGAACCGTTGCATGTTATATAAGAATTCATTGTGTGTTAGTTTTAGATAACGTATTCTAGTTATTACAGTTGTGTGATTGTAAATCAGACAACGTATGTTTGTTAGAACCGTTGCATGTTATATAAGGATTCATTGTGTGAACATCCAAATTGTTACTTCAGACAACATTATTAACATTAGAAATTATGTTGTGTGATAATCGTCTTTCCTCGATTTTGTACATTGATAATAATGCTCGATTTTACCTAATAAACAGTGACTAATTGTAAAGAAAAGACACTGAAATCCATGAAATGATCAGTAATCCAACTCATACTATTTGAAGAAAAACATTCAAACTTTAAAAGGGAGGATTTCCCAATCATCCAAGCCAACATTGAAAGAAGTAAAGCATTCAAATGCATGCCCATCTACTTGGGACATCAAAAGCTGATACAAATACAAACTATTTGTTACAAAACATGCCACACAGTGCATGAATATTGTACCAGCAGAGAAGCACAAAAATGATGCTTTCCTTCAACAACAACCTACTTCCTCTTGTGCTTTCCTTTAGCTCCTACACATATGCCTTCACAACATACTTTGCCCATTCATTTCGCATCATATCTATGTCTGCTTGGGTATATTGATTGTTGCCTCTCCTCTCCCACTGAATCAATTTATTATATGAAAGTGAGGCATGGACATAAAAGAGTCAATATAAACCAAGTTAAAGTGACTACATTTATAAACTACACTTGTACCTTTCTTGGAAACAATGTCAGGTCTTTATCCTCAATGATGTCTCTCATGTAACGCATAACAAAGTACCCGCACTCCTTATTAGTGGGTTGGGGAGGAATACCCTAAAAACAAATGATGTGTAAACAAGTCGAAAAATGAACCAAATCCAGTATTTTCAAGACAAAAATATACTTAGGTGCATGAAACTTACGGCCAAATTTTTCCACAAGACTGAACTCCGACCTTTCTTCTGCCTTTCAGCATTGAACATAGCTATTGCACTATACCAGAACAAGAAAATTAAGACTTCAGAAAAACTAAAGAAGGCAACAATTATTTTTAAATAGATTTAATGATCTCAATATGTATGATCAATACAAGTGACTTACGATTCCACAATCTTCATCCAATCTCCGGTGGGCAAGCGTCTTTTAAGAGGATCCATAAAATAGGCAGTGCTTTGGTCTGGATCGATAATTGTCAACATCCAGTGATCACTACATACATAAAGTATATATGTTGAACAGAGCTAAAATTAATTGCAAAGAATAAACGAAAAAAAAAAACCTTCATGGACTTACCCCGAGTTGAATGGCAACATGAACATCTGTCCAGGTTTTGCAGTTACAAGCCTATCTCTAATGTGTTTGGCCCTAACAGTTCCAGTTCCAGACCCTTTTGCACCAATCAGTGAAGGATCAACAAATGCAACCATGTCCACCATTTTATAAGCAACCATCTGCTCATAGAGGTACCTAAGCGTCAACCATTTACACCAAACAAATTACTTTCAGCAATAAAATTCAGCAACCATATATGTAATGAACAATTTGAATGTTTTATACCTTTGGTACACAACAATACAAGTTCCAGAAACTTCCCTCATGCTTGCAAGTCGTCGAACATCTGATCCCATTATAAAGGTCTTGCGAGAGAATCCAAAGACTTCAGGTTCTATGTGGAAGCTGATGGTACGTCCATCTCTGAATTTGTCCTCACCCCATTGGCATAACATCTTCAATGATTCTGGTAATTTAGATGCCATTGATGCCATGCTAAATTGAACCTCTGAGTCTTGTTCCTCTATCTCCTTCTTTTTCCTCTTCTTCTCAACATTATCCAAGACAGGTTTCTAGAACAAATATAAATGCAAGGTATATGTTATACATCTGATATAAAATTAAGCAAATTTATTTTCACAAGTGAATGTAATCTTAGTAGCTCAAATTATACTAACTTCTTACCTTCACAAGTGACCTTATGATTAGGTCTTTGGGCCATGCTACCCAACTCCCCATAGCTTGCTTAACAGTTTCAATTTCATCTTTAACAGGGAATGGGACCTTTGCTTTTTCCTCAATCGCCTCATAGATGGAAACACGCATATTGCCATCGCCGAGTGGAGCTCCATGAATAACTTGGGAGCTATCATGACACTCCATAACAGTGGCATAGGCCACAATATGGTCAACAGAACCTAATGCCAACTGGCATTTAATCTCAGCACTAGGTGACTGAAAAGAAGAAAAAAAAATATTAGACTTTGTGCCTATATCTTTGAATTTATAACAGATCCTAACGTAATGAAACAACCATATCAATCCTACCATTATTGGTGTAAAGTGGAACTAACTTACCTTTTTTGAAGCGGAAAGCAATGTCAAATCCACAAATTCTGCTCCATCCTGAAGCTCTAGCTCCTTAGGTACAGCATTGTCTTCCAAAGTCTCTTTAACAGTCTCTCTCACATGCTTATCCAATGCAGGCTGGACAACTACTTTGTCAACCATGTTTGTCAACTCAATAGGGTCCTTGGAGCATGGCGATACATCCAAAAGGCCTTCCTTCACGACCTTTGATCCCTTCTTTGTACGATGCATGGTCTTTTGTTCAATAAGATCAAAAGCTCCTATCACTGCCTTGAAACCAACATGGTCCACATAATGTTCTTCCACGGGTTTTGGTACTTGTTCTTGAGCAGCCTCATCTATTGTGCGTGAACAACTTCCTTGACCAGAAACATATGTATTATTAGGTGTAACACAATTCCCATCTTCTTTTGCACCTACCTTTGATTCTAGTTCTGCAAACTTTGCTGCCCAAAATGCCCGCTCCTCGGCAATAATCCTTTCCTTTGCATCCTCGATAATCTTTTCCCTTGCCTCCTCTACTATCTTTTGTTTCTCTTCTAACATTATTTTTTGCACACTAACTCTAACTGTTGCTTCTAAACTCTCCTTTCTCCGTTTGGGCATATGGAAGTAGGAAGAGGGAGTGATACGACCTCCCACTCCACGCACTCTTCCCCCATGTTCAGGAGTCTCCAACGCTAATGTCAAGACATCGTCACTTCCCTCGACAGATAGGTCTCCATCAGCAACTCTTTTCTTCAATGATTCCTGACATATTTATAGTACAAGCATTAATGTTCTACCTACGCAAACTGCATACACATACATTGGTTATTTATACTTACTATTTTGTTAGCAGTTTTTTTAGTCCTTTCATCTTTGAAACTGCCATCCTTGGACTGCCGTCCTTTGATCCAGAGTGTGGCCCTATCAACTTCCTCATCACCCATCTCCTCAACCTACAACAAAAACTACTTAATCAGCCAACTTTCTTATTGTAAAAACTACACACAAGTAGTTTAAAAAACAAGTTTTTACTAACCAGCTCTTCCTCTAACCCTGCATATCCCTTACGGGACAGTCTATGAGGGTATTTATTTTTTTTCCGTCTTTCTTGTTGCGCAGCACGCTTTTCCTGCAAAAACCAACACTCATTTAATAACTATTTCATATTTACAAATGCAAGATAGGAATACAACTAAATTAAACAACAGTGATCTGTTGCTTTCATACCAAGAATGCAGGTGTTGTGCGTGATTTGACAAAAGCTGTCCAGTGATCTACATTTATGAAAGGATAATCATCTGGAGGATACTTCAACGCCTCAGGGTCATTTAGATAAGGAATAATGTAGTTTGAAGTTAGTCGAGACTTGAATTCCCTCCACTTGCTTGCAGCAGAGTCCATTACCATCTTCTTATTTTCAGGACCAAGCACAAATGGAATCTGTGAACATTATTTCAAGGCTAAGCATCAGTAATAAACTTCATTTACTAAAAAAATTGAATAGTTATATAAACTGAACAAGTTTGTACCTGAACACGTGACCAGATCTTGCCCTTCTCATCGTCTGTTACTTGTTTCCATGTTTCTCTTATTATTGGCACCTTTCTTCGTGCCAATACGCCTATATAGGACTGCAACTCCTTAGCCACCTTCCCACAGGGAGTACCTTTTCTGTTAAACAGAACCATCTTCTTTTGTCTACGACTCTTGCGGCTTGTAATGCGTGACATGGTAACCGCATGCCGTTTCAGCAGCTTGAGACCTCCGGTTGATTCATTTTCTGCATTTTTAGAACTCCCCTTCTTCAAATAAGATGCATCAGAACATGTTGGTGATGTGGAAGACTTAGCAGACTTTGTCTTCTTATGCTTGTGTCGCTTTTCCTTGGACTTTGACTTCTTCACTACACTTGCAGATTTTGATGAGGCCATTATCTACACACACACAAGGCACATTAGACTTAAATACTTTCAGTAGTATATCAAAACAAATAATAAAACTATGGAATTGCAGGACAAGTACGCAGCACAAGCCATCAATAAATAGTGGGATAAATTCAAATTTAGTTTGCTTGAATATGTTAAGAGGACACAATAACTCAGAATTCCAAAGTACCATCACCAAGAAAAGAAAAATTAAATAAAAACCAAAGCAAATACAAATAAATCAAACTGCTCTATTCCCCATCAACTAATATATCCTCGTCTCCTACACGCATGTAACCCACTGGTTCCTCATCGATCAAGTCATCTAGTGAATGGATAGATGGCATTGTACTTGCGATTGGAGGGAGGGAAATAACGGTGTCCCCAAGCTCATCAACCTGAACAGAATCGATGTAATCTTTCTTTGGGGGACTTAATACGACTGACCACCTATGATCTATAGGGTCTTGAACATAAAAGACCTGCTCCACACATTTTCCCAAGACAAAAGTGTCTTTTACATGACCTTTCCTATTCAAATTCACCAAAGTGAACCCAAGATCATCTACTCTAACACCCTTCTGATTCTCTACCCAATCACACTTGAAAATTGGAACCCTAAAATGATCATAGTCAAGCTCCCATATTTCAGCAATAACCCCATAGAAGCTCATGTCTTCAGTAACCACATTTTTATCCTTAGCACTAGCTACTTGAGGTGTCTTAGCAACCAAGTAGACCCCACTACTTTGTGTAGTACGAAGATCATCACGCATCTTTGTGTTATATTGCACTCCCCCTATTCTATAACCGCTAAACTTTGGTACTTCATTCCCTGGTTTATCTGCTAGCCACCTCACAATCTCAGGAATATCAGCACCAGGTTCATTAAGTTGAAAAGCAACCTGCAAAATAAAGAAAATGTTTAAAACAAGCTATTCACAATCACTAAACCCACAATTCTCTACTATGTAAACTTTAATTAAACTGAAACTACTTACCCTTTCCTTCACCCAATCAGCAAAAGTCTGGTTTTGTTTATCGACCAACCACTTTTCATTTTTTTTGTACTTTGGAAACTCCCTCTTCAAATACTCCTTGTGTTCCCTACACATAAAATCAGTGATGATTAATAGGAAAACCAATAGAAGCAGAAAATACATAAAACTGTAAATAAAGGGGTAGTGACTTACAGAAAATAGCTTCTGAATTCATCGGTGTTTTGAAGCACACACAAATGAGCTTGGTCATAGTCCTTGCCAAAAACAGACACAACAGTAGCACCTGAGGTGGGTTTGTCATCTGTGATGGGAGCCTCTGGAATGCCAACAGTCTTGTCGTCGAAGAAAAGTTCGGCTAGAAACTCAACCGCTTCTTCAGCAATATAACATTCAGCAATGCACCCTTCCGGAAGACGTCTATTTCTCACATATCCTTTGCACACCTTCATATATCTTTCGAAAGGATACATCCAGCGAAAACAAACAGGTCCACATAATTCAACTTCTCTAACCAAATGGACCGTTAAATGTATCATTATGTCAAAGAACGAAGGGGGAAAATACTTCTCAAGCTCACATAAAGTTTCTACAAGATCACTTTGGATTTTTGGCAGCCTTAAAGCATCTATGGTTTTACTACAAATTTCATTGAAAAACATGCAAAGTCGGATTACAGCAACTCTAACAGGTTTTTCCAGCACACCTCGGATTGCAACAGGGAGTAATTGTTGCATTAAGGCATGACAATCATGGGATTTAAGTCCTGTCAGCCTTAAATCCTCCATCGAAACAAGGCTGGAAATGTTTGATGAATAATCTTCAGGAACCTTCATGCCATTAAAACAGCCACACATACATTTTTTCTCATCTACCGTTAGGTTCCAGCTTGCCAATGGCAACCGCTTCTTTTTCGGACCATCTAGATTAGGCTGCAATCCTAATCTTATACCCAATTCCAACAAATCTAACCGAGTCTTCAGTCCATCCTTTGTTTTTCCGGGAATGTTCAACAACGTCCCTATTAGACTATCACACACATTTTTTTCAATGTGCATGACATCAAGGCAGTGCCTAACAGGGAGATATTTCCAATATTCAAGCTGAAAAAATATCGACTTCTTCTTCCAACAAGGCCTCGTTTGATCCTCAGCACCTTTGTAAGTAGGAGGAGGATATTTCTTCCCGTAAGGCCATTGTGGAACTTCTTCTTCCAACCTTCTCAACAGTTCCTCTCCAGTCAACGGAACTGGAGCTGGTGAATGTTCTGGACGGTTATTGAAAGCAGCCTTTTGTTTTCTATAAGGATGGTGTCTCCCTAAAAATCGTCGATGAATGGTGTAGGCCATCTTTCCTCCGTGAACCAACCTTGTAGGTTCTGTTTTATCAAGACAAATCGGACATGCATTGTAGCCTTTAACTATACTCCCTGAAAGGTTACCATATGCTGGAAAGTCATTGATTGTCCATAATAGTAAAGCCTTAAGAGTAAAAGTTTCATTCCTAATAGCATCATAAACTCCACTCACTCCTTCCCACAACAACTTCAGATCATCTATTAACGGTTCGAGGTAAACGTCAATGTCGTTTCCCGGTTGTTTAGGCCCTGATATCAATAAGGTAAGCATCATGTGTTTTCTTTTCATTACCAGCCATGGAGGCAGATTGTAGGTTACCAAAATTACGGGCCAACAACTGTACTTGCTGCTCAATGAACTGTGGGGATTGAATCCATCTGACGACAATGCAAGTCGTAGGTTTCGTGGTTCTTTACCAAAGGCTGGCCATTTTTCATCCACTAACTTCCAAGAAGCTGAATCTGCAGGATGACGAATTAAGCCATCCTTGTTTCTCTTGCAGCATGCCAAATTAAATTCTTTGATGTTTCAATTGATTGAAACATTCTTTTGAATCTGGGAATAGGAGGAAAGTACCACAACACTTTTGCAGGCACTCCCTCTTTTTCTTGACCGTTTTTGCAAACTTTCCACCTAGAAAGACCACAAGTAGGACAGATAATGTCATCGGAAAACTGTTTTCTATAGAGAATACAGTCATTAGGGCAGGCATGTATTTTGGTGTAATCCATTCCTAATGCACTCAAAGTCTTCTTTGCTTCATAGACAGAAGCAGGTATCTCATTTCCTACGGGAAGATATTCAGAAAAGGCAATCAGCCAGTCCGAGTAAGCCGCATCACTCATACCATGCTTTGCTTTCAAGTTGTAGAGCCTCACAAGCACATTCATCTTGGTGTGCCTAGTGCAACCAGGGAACAAGGGTTTGTTGGCATCATCAACAAACTTCCTGAACTCATTGCACTCACTTGAAAGCTGCTCATCCTCATCGCCTTCCAAGTCCACATCACTATCCAATTGTACTTCATAATCTGCCCCCATGTTGCCCTGAACAGTGTCAGACTCACTAGACTCTGTTTCATCAATGCTTTCACTATCTGTATCTGATCCTGACTCTACTACAACCTCCCCATGTTCTGTCCATTTCTCATATCCCGTGTCAATCCCATTTACAAACAAATGATCCCTTATCACTTGAGCAGAAAAATCTTTCACATTTCCACACTTTGTGCAAGGACAACAAATACGATTAGGGTCTCTAGCATTTCCCAAAGCAAACTCACAAAACTCTGCCACCCCTAACTTATATTCGTAAGACCTCCTATCAGCATGCATCCATGACCTATTCATCTACATTAAAATAAAAACATAGACCAAAACTAAGTCATCTATCAACAAAACCCCAATAACATATCCTACATGCAATCATTAAGTTCCATAATCCTAAAAAAACAAAAAAAGCTGCTCAATTTGAAAAACAGAAATCAATCAAAACATACTTTAATCAGAACCCCTTTTAAAAAAAAAAGATTAATAATAATAAAACAGAAACCAATCAAAACATACTTATATTAGAGTCAAAGAGAAACACTTTATATCACAATATATCACAATCATGTTATCCTTAATTTTTTCAGTAATAGTATATCCCCACTCCCCCAACTGATCGATTATCCCATGCAAGCTTAACTCAACTCAACCCTATATATATATATATATATATATATATAGTAATTGAACAGAGAACAGAGAATAATTTATGTATTGTAATTGCATATATTGGCACATATATGACAATGCATTTGATGTAGATTATTTTTAATCCAGACCACGATAATATTGAAAATCAAACCAACTACTTGATGCATAAAACCATCACAGCACAGAACATTAATGCCTTCCAGCTTCAACATATATAACAACTCATAATACCAGCAAATGCATTCCAGCTTCAACAAATGCATTCAACAAAACAAAGGCAAAGAGTAGCAGTCAAGCGACACTCACCAGTCAAGCTACCTCCTTACAACTCCAGCAATAGTAGCACAACCAACAATAATAGCTCTCCAACAAGAAAACTCTTTCTAACAATAGTCAGCTCCTTTAATATGTACTCCTAAACACAAGCCCATAAAGGTAATTAGAATTTAATATAGGAAAATTTACCTATATGTACATATCCATCAGGACCATCACCAGATTCGTTCAATCCACAAAAGAAAAACAAATACCAAACCGACCAGTAATTAATTTTGGGAACAAGCGAGGTGCTTGGGACTAATTTTTATTTCTTTGGGAGATATATATATATATATATATATATATATAGACCTGCCATACTTGTTTCCCACTGCATGAAAAGCACCAAAGCTATAACCTAAATTTATATTATTCCAAATTTGAGTTTATTAATTGGTGAATGAAACTGCTAAAAGCTTAAGAATTAAGGTTCTATAATTTTGGTGGAAAAACTTGCCTAGTAAAGGCAGAGATCTGTAATACTGAGCAGAAGTTTCTCTTATCAATTCCAAGTGACTATCAAACTTATAATGGCTAGAAAACCTGTTATCCCTAATAAGAGCTCTTCTCCAACATTCCATGAGACAACATGATGGTACATGTAGCATTGAAAAAGATATAAATCGGTAACATAAACCAAAGTCTATCATCAAACAAAACAGAAACCAAAGTCAAAAGCATATTTTGTTTATAAAGCTGCATCCATACAAAAGAATCCTTCACAAGTAAAGCTATGTTTTCTGCATTTCACAAATTATGGTTGCAAAACATAGATGAAAGTCTTAACAGAGAAACTGAAAAGCAAAGTACATTTATAGAATACAATAAGACACTAAAACAGAATAGAAATGTAGGCCTTAGAAGAAAGAACAAATGAGTTCTTACATCATCTGCTTTTAATTTCAATCCTTAGATTTTTTGCTCAGCTACCCTTGCTTGGGCTTCCAGTTGGTCTTTTTCTTATTCTACAATATGATTTCCTCAACAACCTGCTAGGAAACAGAAACATTACACATGCAACAAGACAGAATATATAATTAACACAATTGACAATCTATAAAAGCAATGTGATCAAACATAGAATCCAAACTCCAATGCTCAAATGTTTATCTCTTTTACTTAAACACCCAATAACTGCCCACCCAACAAAAATGTGAATACTCTCCCCAAAGTTCTAGTACAATCATCATGAGTTCCCAAGGAAATAGATTACCATTACAAAAGTACAACAATACATCAACTTAAACCCAAAATCATATTTTATAAATGCATCAGATTTCATGGCACATATATTCAGCGAATTATGCATTTAGTTGAAAGCAACTTTAATCAAAGAATAGCATATGTAGCATCACCAACAATGAACATAGAAGGGTTTCGGTTCTATTACATATGCATTGTTTATGAACCCAAATCAGAAGCAAAACCAAAATAGAGAAAGAAATTCTTCACCTCCTTTGCAAAAGCTCAGCTCGTCCAAGCACCAAAGAGCATTAATAGAACACTACAAAAATCACAAAGAGGGTCAATTTCTTATAACAATGTAACCTAGTTTCATCAAAAACAAAAACCCAAAAACCAACTTAATTACTATATCATTTATGGACTGATGAAATCACAAACGGTTTCAGTTCTTCTTCTCACCTTCCGAACAACTGACGAAATCTATTATCAAACCTAATAACTGAAAGGTATCCCAAGATATAAACTACAAATAACTGAAGAAGGTGAAAACCAACATACCAAATCGATTGCTTCGAGAAAGCCCTAAATCGAGTTGCTCAGAAATCCCCAAAATGAAGAACCCTAGCCTAATCAAAACCCCTTTCTCCTCCACCTTCTTCCCAATACAAACTGAGTTGAACTCTAATCAAACTAAAGACAATCGAACCCAAATCGAACCCAAACCTATGAGTACAATCGAACCGACATCGATGGATAGAATCGAACTATCCATACGCAAATTGAGGAGAGGTTGGATGATTCGGTGATGGTGTTTTGATGAGAGATTACGGTGGTGAGTTGAAATTGGTGACAGTTTACTGTGAGAGGTTGCGGGGCTATTGAGAGATCGTGAGTTTTTGGTTTTGGTTTTGCGGGACTATGAGTTTTTGGTTTTGCGGTAGAGATTGTGAGGTTTCTGTTTTGGTAGAAGTTATTTCTATGTCAGAAAATTGGTTTGTCTAAGTCAAAACCCAACACTCTTTTTATTTTTTATTAATGCATCACACAACAAACACATCCCATTATGTTGTCTGATTGTCTACAACTTAAATTTCAGCTTAGGTTCCAAGGAGGGAAAGTTCCCGCCCAGCCGCGCTATGTACAATGATTTTGGTGGTACAATAAACAAGTTTCATTCAGACAACAGAAATAAGGTTTTTACGTTGTAGGATCCTCAAATCATGACCTATAAGTTCTCCAAAATTGTACGTTTTGGGGTAGAAGGAGTAGCATTTGGGGGCACATCCAGAATTGTAATTTTATCATACAACACAAGTCTAAAACTGTTGTATGATAAATTGCAACCTAGTATCACACAACTGGTATAACCATGATGTTGTGCAATGTAGTACATATTTGGACCCAAATTTGTGTCAACCTAGGCGGGAAATCTGCCACTCTTTTTTTTCATTCACACAACAATATTCTGCAGTTTGTGCAATCCCTTCTTAAGAAAACATCAATTTTAGGCCTTAACAACGTATGTTTTATATGTTGTTGATTACTTTTCCTCATCACACAACATTTTTTTTTTTTCTTGTGAAAAAGTGTTATGTTTAAGGTTATTGGCCTAGTGAGTCATGATTCTGCATCCTAAATCCTGATACATTTATCAATAGATTTCTGTGTACCTTGAAAAATAACATTGAAAAGAACTATAGCCATTCTCATCTCACTGTAGAAAAACACTATATTCCATAAAATTTGGCTAGTGCAACTTACCATGCCAAAGCAGCATTCTGTTTTTTAGATTTTTCCGGTAATATCCTCATAAAATATGAAGCAAGCAACTTCCAGGAGCACTAAAAAGGTGAAGACCAAGAACTTACAAGGCAGTGATGCGTGAATTGGTGCACTATATACCTTCCCAGCCGTCACAAGGATCGGCACTCACCCAACTAGGAGGTTTTATATTCCACTCATCCATAAGAATCTGCATATAACCATCTACATCCAAAATTCAAATCATGTTTAATGCTTCAATCCACAGTCAGTGACTTACAAGAAGCT
Organism: Rosa lucieae; assembly: GCA_024704745.1. Taxonomy (NCBI): domain Eukaryota; kingdom Viridiplantae; phylum Streptophyta; class Magnoliopsida; order Rosales; family Rosaceae; genus Rosa; species Rosa lucieae. The sequence continues at coordinate 13,981,992 of CM045495.1, read as the reverse complement.
TGTAAAGCAGAAACAGTTACATAAAGCTCTTTGTACAACTAGGGGATGCAAAAAGGTGCTTATTAACAAAGCTAAAGAAGAAAAACCAATGTCTGCTGCCATACCATCAAGGAAAACTGATTAGCTTCACTTTGAGAAAGAACATAACAATTGAAGAGAACTTACATTCCTGAGTGTTTGCCTCTGCTGCAATAACAAAGAACTGGACTAACACAAGCACCGGAAACGCACCAATGGATCGAGTATTACCCATCACAGAAAACTGGAACCAAAGCCCTGCAAGTCCTTTCACTTGTCTTTGTTGTGCAAAAGAACTTATGAATAACTAATTCAGATGAAACCAAATCAAAATCTTAAACTATTTAAGCTACCTGCTTTTAGAAAGTGGGTCAGATTCCAAAACTTTTAATAAAAGTAATTGGTTCGATGATTTTGGATTATGAAGTCAACATTCATATATTAATGGATCATGATAAAAAACAATGGAAGGATTATTGTGAACATAACATATCGATAAAAGGATAAACTGAATAAGTCTTCCCCAGAAAATTGAGGCAAAAGGTGTTAAACTAAAGTTTTCAGTATATTCATTGGTTGAAGGTCATTGTCTGAATGTCTGTACCTAGTAGCATGGATCGAGTCTGATGCCGGTACAGAAATATTCAGATGATCACAAGGAGCGTATTTATCCAATTCCCCTTCCCTTTCAAGTGAAAAAACTTCTTCAAGTTCAAGACTCCAATCCTGATAATCTCATCAGATGCCAGAAACAAGATTTGCATAAATAAATGAATTGACATTAAAATTTTGAGTATATTCAAATTTTTCACCAGGACAATATGCACTAGAGTATCAAAATGCAAACCCACCGTATGTGTAGGGGCATGAGTAGTAAGAAGATACTTTTCAATCAACCGATAATCTTCACTATCGTGGAGTAGTGGATTCATACAACACCGGAGCTTCTTATACTTCTCATCCAAAGAGTCATCACTATCAGCATCAAAACCGACTAATGAGCTTCTAGCATTTTCAACTGCCACGAGAAAACGTAAGCCGTATTAACCTCTTATGCCTTGCATGTAATTATGCAAACTTTTGGAAATCAGTTGAAACCTAAGTGCTTATCGGGGGAGACATCAACCAACAACAAAACCTCAATAAAGTACAGCAAAACTAATACTCATACAAGAAACCCAAATAAATCAAAACTTATCCACATCAAAAACCATCAATTCAACTAACCAAGAACGCAAGATTGACTGACTTGATCTTTCCTTTAAGCACAAACACCTCTAAAACATAGGAAGTTAAATAAGTTAAAACCTAACCACAACAGAAACCAGTAATTAAAATACCCACCTTCAATCAAAAGTCTTCTCTCCTCCTCTTTGATTCCAAGAACGCAAGATCTAGTTGCTTCGGTCCTTCTTCCAAAATCAGCACCCAAATCCAAGTGGCGGAGCTGTAAACAAAAACCAAGATCACGATTCAACCACCCAAAAATAGCAGTGATGAAATTGAATAAATTGTGAATCCAGTCACCGAGATTAAAGGAAAAGAATGGATGATAAAGATCAACAACCAAACTCACCAAGCTGAAAAAGGGAGTGCAGATGATGATAGTCGGGTGTCGTCCTTATCACAAAATAATGACAGATCGGATCTCAAGCTGGAGGTCTGGAGAACGAGATCGGGGACTCGGGGTCAGAGAGCGAGGCAGGGGAACATGGGGTCAGAGACTGAGGTCGGGGACTCGGGGTCAGGTCGGAGGCGGCTTGGAGAATGATGAGGTCGACAAGGTGAGGTCGACAAGGTGATATGCCGAAGAAGGATGTAGGGTTCGAAATTTTAGAGAAAGCGGAAAAAAATACAAAGTGTTGGGGGGGGGGGGGGGGGAATGAAATTTTAGTCCCCGCGTTCTCAAATTTTTTTAATTAGTCCCTCCGAGTTTTTTAAAAATTTGCCAACGAAACCTTTCTCATCGCTTCTGTTAGTGATTGATGTCTATAATAACAATAGAAATCGATTTTTTCACAAACTGATGTTATCACGATTTTTAACATCAAGTGCAATCCTGACCGATTTAATAGTGGCGATGTCTAATGACATTATTCTAGTAGTGTTTCCATGTAATGGGTTATAACTTTGTTAGTATTATCTGCTACTGTTGATCTAGGATTACCTATTACTTTATTTCTTTAGTGATTGGTACTGTTGATTGAAAAGCATTCATCTTATTGCTGTTACTTCTTTGGAACAGACTCGCTCAGCTGTATGGTAGACTTAGCAGGAAAAGATGGCATTGCGAAGGTTGGGTGTCAGGAAGTGTTTATATGCAATAAAGCAAGGTTTTGTTCCAATGAGGCCATGAGAGCAGCAAAGCTAGACTCCTTAAGTAAATTTCTGGATGTATATTGCTAGGAGAGTACTATTAGACGTACTCCTTTCGTGTATAAAAGATTAGTTTTGCACAATCAATTTTGATGCATGATGTAGATTATAACATTTTCTATATATTGATCAGTTACTGTTAATTTGGTCATTTTTGATTCTGCTTCCAGCATATATAATGCATTGAATCATTCTTTTAGTACAACAATAACCAAACAAAACTGTCATATGTACAGAATAATTACAATAGCCTCAAAATTAAAACTGTCGTCTGAATGCAAAACAGATCACGGATGCTATGAAAAAACTGTTGTGTGAATAGCAGTCACACAACGGTTATAAAAAAAACGACTTCTAAATCACAATCATACAACGGGTTCTTAAGTTTCCCGTTGTCTGAGTAACGTTCACATAATAGTTAATGCTGTCGACATGCTATCGACTGCCTGTCGACATGCTGTCGACATGGATGCCGAGTTCTTCAGACGACGGTTCTCTAAATCATGTTTCATCAGACGTCAGCGAGATATACGACAGTTAGCTCCTCATCAGACGACAGTTTTTAGCCATCGTCTGATTCAATTTTTGTACTAGTGACAAGTTAATCACACAACAGAACCAATTGAACTCTGTTGTCTTAAATTTAATCACACAACAGATATAGTCCAAGAACTGAAGTTGGAAGAGCAATCAGACAACAGACAAAATAAAAAAATGTTGTCTGATATGCATAACCTACAACAGCTTAAAACTGGCACTGTTGTCTGAAGACAAAGCCTCAACTGCTGCGCAGCTGCGCTTGGCATCTGTCGAGCCATCTGCCAAGCTATCACACAACAGTTATAATATATACCTGTTGTCTGTGTGTTTATCACACAACTGTGTTCCACCGTTGTCTGATTTTTCATCAGACAACGGCTCACTCTACAACGGTGGGACTCCAAATCCCACAAAGGTTTTCTGCCGTTGTTTGATAACATTTTTGGTGTAGTGTGTGCAGGAAATTGAAAGATCTTTTTGTTTCTAGGGACGCAAATGTTTCCAAAGATTGATTGGAATACTATTGCAGTTGAGATTATTGATCTGTTAGGTATTTGAAAACAGAGAGATAAAGTCATTTATATGAGATTTGAAAGTGGCCTTACATTATGACTCAGAGTCATACCAGGGCTATAAGAGAGGTTTATATTTTTCAGTTATTTGTAAATAATGCACATTGTTTATGGGAGTCTGAAGGTTTTTTTTTTTTTTTTTAATTTTTTTTTTCAGACTCCACTTATTCTAATTTTTGGTCTTGCCATATGTGATATGTCCAGAATAGATGATGTGGTGATCACTCCCAAGGGTTTGAGAAAAGGGTGGTTTCACAGGTAGTTCCGTTATTTTCTTTTTTGTTCTCCGTTTAGTTTATATACGAGTTTTTTTTTTTCTATCAAGAAGTATCTGTTTAGTTTATATACTAGTATCTGAAGCAGTCATAGTTTAGTTAGCCAAAAGGCTAATCATATATGAATTATCTCCAATTAAGGTGACCAAGTCTTTTGCATTGGTGTACTACTGTTCAATTTGTGTGATCATGTAGGATGCTCTACCTGTTTTCAATTTGTCTGTGCTTACAAGGATATTGAAAGCTTTGATGAAGTGAAGAAGAGGTACGGTTCAAGGAAGAGTAGCTGTTCAACCATTAGTAATATTGTTCTCAATGTTGTTCTTGTGTTTTAATGTATGAATGATTGAGAAATACTATGTTTATGGTACATTTAATGCTTTAATGTATGAATTGGAGTACTTGAATTGATGAATTGCATTCAGATTTCTTTCTAATATGGATCGATACTATTATTTAGATAACAATGGAGTATATATTAATTATGCAAAATTCGGATTACATAATAATCAAGCAACAATTCACACAACAGACTTCTTATAACACACTAAAATTCAGTTGTCTGAAATTAAATCATACAACAGTCATAGTCTACAAATTGAAGTGGGAGGAGCAATCACACAACAGTAAAATTCAAAGGCATGTTGTCTGATGAGCTTAACCAACAACAGCTTGAAAACAAGTTTTGTTGTTTGAAGCATGCACCTGCCACGCATAGTAAGGCTGTGCAATAGCTGTGCCTGACATCTGTCCAGAGAAGGTACAACACTGGTAACAAATAAACTGTTGACTGTTTGTGTTTCATATAATGGCTTTCCACCGTTGTGTCATTTTTCATCACACAACGCTCCAATACACAATGGAGATTGTCCAAATCACACAATGATTTTGGCCCATTGTCTGTTAGCTTTTTTGGCCTAGTGATAAAATGTTGATGAATCATGAATAATAGTTTGATTAAAATTGGATTGACCCTGTTTTCAAGCTCTTTTAAGTGATCTTTCAGCTCTTCCAGCAAACCAACCAGCTCTGGTGCAGTACTGTGTGGCAAAAATGTTGATTTTTCAGGCATCAGATGAGACAATGTAAAACTAAAATAAATGCATATTTATCTCATAGTTCTTACTTCAATTTCTATTTACATGGAGATTCATTTCACAAGCCCTTGAACATGGTTTAGAAATGTAGAATCATTGCATGACGTTAGAATCGCGTCATAGTAAATACTCCAAAAATAAATAAATAAATAGAACAGCAAAAACTAGGGGTGGGATCGGTTTGGCTCGGCTCGGGAATGAGCCTATACCGAGACCGATACAGGAATTTTGGCAGGGTAACCGATTGATCCCGAAACCGATCGATTCGGTACAGTTTCGGCACCAATCGGTTGCAACAGTTCGCAGATGGAGATGAAGAGTAGGCTGGGGCTTTCGAGGGGCGAAGCGACGCCAACTTATTCCACCCGGGCTTCCACGCGCATGACACCACCACCTCGCCGTCTCCGTCAACCCTTACCTATGGCTCATCACAAATCCCAGCAACTCGATCCGACACAGAACCGCCATGGGAACCGCCGTCATGATCTGGTTTTGGCTCGGTTTTGTCAATACGGTATGCTTTTCACCCATACCGGTGCCGACCCGTTTGCAGAGGTTTACGTATGGTTCGGATCGGGATTCCGGCGAAACGACTCATCATACCGACCCGATCGGTTTCGGGATCTCGGTTTGGAATTCCCAGCCCTAGCAAAAACAGACACTAGATTCTCGTTTAATTAACATAATCCATAAAAACGATCAATACTTTTTCAACCAATAACAGAAAAAATGACGAGGCCTATTATATTAGAAACCTAGAACGCGCCACACGCACTTGACGAGTTTTGTGAAATTTCATGCCCTGTCCGACAGCACGCGCTCGCGACCTCGTCTTTGAACGGGCTCGAGGGGATCGGTGGTCCATTGGTACGTGGCTCGGCAGGTGTAGATGCTGCAGGGGGAGGAAGATTCTGTCTAGATTGGCTGGAGGGGCTGATAGGAAAGGGCGATGAAGGGTGATTGGCTGGCAGGAGAGGCGGGGGTGGTTTTACCCCAGAGTGGTACGCGGACTACTCGCAGGGTGGTTCGAGTGGTTGTTGTCGGATTGGAGGTCACCGGTTGGTGATTACATTGTGGCAGCGTGGCTAGGATTCACCATGCTCAAATTGGATCGATTGAATCGGATCTGGGTTGCGCTGTTCGCATCTGTTCTGAAGGTGGGAAGCGTTCCTCGCCGGCGCGCCGGAGTTGATGGGAGATTTGTGGGACGGCGAGTGCTTTGGGGTGAAGGGGGTGGCGGTGGTGTTGCAGGTGGAGAGCCTTCAGGGGTCTTGCCATCAGGATGGAGGAGTCAAGCCTTCTGTAGCGGTCAAAATTGGCTTGGGTCTGGTGATGTTTGGGCCTGGGCTTGGGCCCAGGACCAATGGTGTTTTTATTTTTTACTTGTTAGAAGTGGCTTCTTGCCAGCAATAAGTCCCTACAATCTTTTGATAGGGCGACGTGGGCTTTATCCCTGTATGCACACTCAGTGTACCTTGTCTGGCCCAGCGAGGCGGCTAACTATTTGCTTGATCAAATAGACGCAACCTCCTAGTGGCAGGATGAAATTGAGTGCCGTCGGATTTATTTCCGTGCGACAACATAGTGGGAAAACTGTGCTATTTGTAATTATGCTTCTTCAATATAGAGTTATTCTTCCAGTATGTCACCGCTATATCAAAGCAAATGGAGTAGTCATTCGTGCACTTTTTGCTAATTGGTGCTTGTTAGAATACATAGATTTTGTGGAGAGTCCTGAGATTATTTTAGGATATTCTCTTTATGCTTATTGTAATATTGGATTCAAGCTTTACGCCCCCCCCCCCCCTCTTGTATTCTGCAATTTCATTAATCAAGGTTTGAAGATAGCCACACCAGCCCCATTTCAAAAAAAAAAAAAAAAAAAAAAACATAATCCATCAACAATAATCTATCCTTTTTTTTTTTTTTGACAAAAAAGATTATATAGATTTCATTAATATAGGGTAAGGCTAGAATGACCATTACATATCCTTCCGCTACCATGTACAAATAGTTAAGAAATTGTGATGCAGTAGACACCACGGTGATACATAGGATATAACCATTCATTCGACATGTCATACTCACTTATTCAAAGCGAGCCTATTAACCATGACCAGTACGCATAGTAATAGGCAAGTTTAAAAGAAAAACTAACTAAAGGGTGGGTATAAAAACCCACCAATCATTTCGAACCCAAAAAGGCCAGGCCCAAAATCTATATTCCATGCTCCAAGCCAAACCAGCGACCCATCAAGGTCAAGAGCCCCACTAGACATTCTGGACCCCAACAAAAGTCCAAAACTCAATAGGGTACCCACCCTAGATAGAGGCCCAACAAGCTTAAGGCCCAAAAGGAGCTTCTCTACTAGAGACCACCATGCTGATGGCGCTGCCATCAATTTTGGCCGATCTGACAGCTACCACAAGGAGAGAACTCCTGCCATCGACGTCACCCAAATTTGGGTTTGAACTCTGGTCCAAAGACAAGCCAAATGCACAACCACCCAAATTGATCTGGACACCGAGAGCCGAAAGGGGTCCTTGGTGTCACCACTTCGAATCACCTCCCATATGTTCCACCATAGCCAACAGACCACTGCAACGGGAAACACGATCACGGTGAGGTCTTCATAACCCAGTACAGCCTCCAGTAGAAGCCAAACCGGTACCGCCGCACTCCAAATGGGATTCAAAATGAGCCCACTTAAACTGGCACCGCCGCGCTCCACTGTCGTCGTCAACAGAAGACGACCCAATCACAAATGATCGTGGGTCTTCTTCTTCCGATCCCTTGGTCAAATCCCCCAACCCAGTCGCACTTGATCTTGAGTATGATGCACAGTTGTAGGATTAGCATCACCAAACGCAAAAGGAAATCGGAGACTGAGGACCCAAAACAAAGTCGTCAAGAGTGCTTGACATTGAATTCCGGCGAAGTTGACTCCGACCAGTGATGACTTCGATGCTTCAAAGCATCTTTGAATACCCAAGCCCGGGTGGCTAGGGTTTACTGGCGGTAGAGCTCTCACTGCCATTGTTTTAATTCTCAATTACAATAATCTATCCATTGAAACAAGCCATGCCTAATTTATTAATCTTTTAATTATCTGTCCATCAACAATAGTCTTTCAATGCTATAGTACCATATTTATCACAACTACCTTTAGTATATAAATAGTTCAAAGAGGCTAGGGGAAACTCACATTTCAATAACATAGTTTGCCACTAAAGCTCGTAGTGTTTAAAGCTCAAATTTTGTCCTTTTGGGCTGTGTGTATTATGCTGGGCTTGTTGCCTTTAATTAATGCATCATTACTCATGTCTTATTGGTTATGAGACCAAGTCAAGCAGATGAATATTAAAAGGAGTCAACAACAGCCTACAACTATTGATCAACTACAACCATCAGGAATGGCATCAAGTTCATCTGTCAGTGCATACCAAGTGTATTACCGTCCTCTTCTTCTTCTTCTTCTTCTTCTTCTTCTTCTTCTTCTTCTTTTTTAAAATAAATAAATAAATAAATCTTATTTGGTTATATTGAAGAGGATTCGTGACAGAACCTGTCCCAAATTTCACCCTGAAATCCGAAGTGGCCCTGTGAGGCCCACCTTTTGGATAACTTTACCAAAAAATTAGGCAGAGTCACCCCTAAAATGGACTACCCAAAACCTATAAAAACACATTCACACTTCTAAACAACCCTCCAAAAACTCCTGGAGCCACCCTGCTCCCAAAACTGAACAATTCCACAACATCTTCTAATTCACAAGTACAAATCCCAACTTCATAACATTCAACCCACAGATTATCAGAGCAATTCTAGAATGAAAATTAAATAAGCAAAACATGGATAAAATGGATATACGGAAGTTGTGTTGTTGACTATGCCTCAACTCCATGTACGCCCGACCACAACTAACATAGCCTGCAAATTGGGCACTTGAAACCGAAAGGCCCAGGGGAAAAATATTGAAAACACGTTAGTGTGAGTGGACAAAACAAATAATCAAGATAATTTAAATGGAGCAAACTTGAATACTTTTCCACTTATTTAAATTTATAAAACCTCGATGCATGCAACGTTTATAAAACATATTTCTTTATACTCTGAAATCTAGTGAAAACATACCAGCCCACTGGTTAAGAGAAATCGGACTAGCCCCGCTAGTCAAGTAACAACAGAGTATGGGGAAGAAGTCATCACCATACAAGTAAGGGAGCCTCCCAGGCTCGGGTCGGAGTGTCTCACACTCTTGAGCATCCCATACTCTGCTCAACTCACCCACAGACACAGAGTAAGCGGGGAGGAGTACTAGTAGGCTAGCTAGCAATAAAATAATACGACCCAGGTATGGTGGGTTAAAATCATACGAAAACTGGAAAACCATTAAAGCTTCCCCAAATCTCACGAGAAAAAAAATAATATATATCACCGATGTGAACCCGCACGGCAAAATATTCTCGAATTCATAAACCAATATGCGAGATTAAAGTAAATCCATGAATCTCAACGAAAATCCCATTTTCGAAGATCCTTTGGGAAACTCAAAATCGACGAATGAAAACAATAGTTAATTCTGAAAATCTCCTCGGAAAATACTTCATCGAAAATCAACATGAATCATAAACCAAAATGGTAATCGAGATAAATCATAATCTTCATAAATCAACAATGCACGCAAATCCATAAGATATCTCGAAATTAATTTTCCAAAAGCAAATTATGGCAAAATGATAAAATGATAAACAAATAAGTAAATCATTATTTCAGAAAAAATAATCGCATGCATCAATTCTTAAAAACAAAAGTCCACTCACAGTACTATTTAGGCGATCACGCATACGAGTTCCTTCGTCAAGCAATAGCTCAGTTGGTCGCCCTGTACATAATTATATTCTGTGAATAATAATTCGACAATTAAATACAATTCCAAAATCAATCCTCGTAAGCCAACATCTCCATTTCCTTCTCCGATTCAACCCAAACTTTACCACTAACACCATTTCATTAATTTACAAGTTCTAGGGAGATTCGAGAGAAATCCGACGGTCGGATTCTCGTAAATCGATAATTGAAATCCTAAATCTTCGGAAATTAAAAATCGATTCAAAACTTCTCCAATCTTCACCAAATTCACATATATAAGCACTAGATCAAATATAGGATTTAACTAGCTAAAAACCAAAGCCAAAAACATGCCCTACAAGCCTCCACGCACCACCCACAGTGGCGGCGCGTGGATGTGGGTGGCGGGTGGGCCCCACGCGCCGTCAGCCACCACCTCCGTTAGCCATAAAATTTTGGCACCAACAACTACTCAACAAGCCTAACACTATTCTCAACTACAACAAATTCCAATTTTACCTTGAAGAGCTCGAAATTGGCCGGTGAAAATTTTCCAGAAATATAGGATCGGGTTTTCCTTCGATTCACTCTCCACACCACGAATTGAAACTAGAAGCTTGAAGGGAAATGATCCATGGCTCGAGGCGCTTCAACTATACCTAGTTTTGGGGTCGGAGATGGCCGGAATTGGAAGAAGTGGCTGGAAAACATGAATCGCTACAGTGATCATATTTGGCTTCGATTTGTAGTTTTCCGGCCAAATCGTCGTGAACCACCACTATAGGCGTGTGCGGGAGGAAGAGGCAGTCCTAGAATGATCTGTGGCACGCTGTCAGGTGACCGGAATCGGAAGATATGCCAGAAAAACTAAGAAAAACGAAACCGGGGAGAGAGAGAACTCAAGGAGAGAGAGAGAGAGAGAGAGAGAGAGAGAGAGAGAGAGAGAGAGAGAGAGAGAGAGTTACTGAACGGAAACCTACCACAGTAACTTTCCATTTATATAGAAACTTACCATAAACAGTAACTTTTCTAATTTCATCCATATCTTTGCATACGAACTCCGATTTTTACGTACCATATATGCACGTACTCGGTTTAACGTCCTCTATGACTTTCCAGAAGAAAATTTTCTCAAATTTAGACCCGAACAAAAAGTCAACATTTAGGGCCACTAAAAGTATCAAAACAAAGTAAAAAGTGAAAATAATTGTTGTTTATCGTCCAAATGACTAGTAAACCGGTAAATTAAGATACAGGACGTAACAATTCAAACTTTTGATTAAGTCTAGTCTTAACTCAATTCTCAACCCTCATTCCTCCTTAAGCCAACCTTAATGACGTCATGCCAAGTCTATTATTGAAATTGGTAAACTATTGCCTTGGTCTTACTTGAATATCTTAATTATTGAACATATTTGAAAACAAGATAACAATGTAACTTACGTCAAACATTGATGTCTATTTATGTGGTAAAAAAAAGTGTCTTCTTGACTCGTGAATTACATAGAAACAGATCTCTGTATCTAAAGAGGGTATGGACTCATTTCTAGTATCTAGAGACATATTTGTTTCATGCATGGTGTTTCTTTGGGGACAAGAATAATATTGGAGAAAACTTTTGACTTTGTTCGGAGGCTTCCCTAGTAGTGTTAGGTTACTGTATTACTTTGAGCCTTAATTCTAAGATTACATTATGTTTGATTAACCTAGATTTCTTTTGCTTTAGGTTTTTATTCATGGCTCATTATTGTTGTAGTCCAGTTGTTCGGGCGAGTCATTTTGTAAAATTTTCTTCTTTACATTCAATGGATTGATACCTCCTTTGATAAAATAAAATAAAACCGTTGCTTAATTCGCCCCATCCACATAAATCATAGTAGTAGAGTAGCTAGAAAGAAAGAAAGCACATACAAGAAACAAGAATCTCGTTGTTGAACTTCAGTACACGGCGTGTAACTTCACATACCGCTGAGATTGGACAATTTTGAGTGATAAATAACTTACTATAGATACCAACGGCTGATATTGCATATTGTTGTATGTGGAGTTGCATATTGTTGTATAGAAGAAATTTTGGTTGAACTTGGGGATTTCAAAATTCTTTGACATCAAATTTAAGGCTTGGATATCGATGATGAAGAATATCACCGTCATTTGCATCTCCAGCAATGTAAGAATATTGGACTGAACTTGTCAACAAATTCTTCCATGTGTTGTTGTATACTTACTGTATTACTTTTGCATGTGTACTCTTACTTTATGTTGTTTATCTTGGTTGTTTGTCGATCTCTCCATCTAATTGTTCTGACTCACCATATCATACAATGTTCAATGGCTCGAATTCGTAGATAATGTAGGTTGTTTGTCGATCTCTCCATCTAATTGTTCTGATTCACCATATCATCCAATGTTTCATGGCTCGAATAGATAATGCAATTTTTTATAAAAACAGTGGACAAGTTCAAATTGTCTATTATTTTCGATGTATAAAACAATCTTTAATCACCTTTCATTAATGGATCTCACTTTTTCCTCTAAAACATTTGATTGCATATATATCAATAATTATAGAAATTTTTGAATCACCCGGCTGCACAATTATTACTGGTGGAGATATCAAGCCAAAGTTTTATGCGAATCAAGTCCCTCTCAGTAGGCAAATCATGTGAACACTGGCTTTTAGATTCACTAATTGAGTTTACCATTATAATTAAACGTATATGGCATAAAAACAAATGAGATGAGGAGAGTTGAACAAACAACAAAGTAATTATCAACTTTAAAAAAGAAATCAATAAAAATAAAAAGAAGATAAAATTAACTTCAATAGAATGGTAGATTACCTGTGATCTGTGTTCATATGCGTTGAAGACTTTTATAGAATGGTAGATTAACATTAAAACAAAAGAGCATTAGTATAATTTAAATGGAGTAGTGAGACCAGTTACCTACTTGCCAACTTGTGAATACATCAAATAAAGACATCGACTATCAAAGGCCCCGCAAACTATGAATCGGAAATCCTCCCCTCGGCTCCATCTTCACATTCATCTGAGCTGGGCCCTATAATTAAGCCTTCCTATTCTGTCCCAAATTGTTCTATCTTGCCTCACCAATATTATTTTGACACCTGTATTCTAATACAACATTAGCCTAACTCTATTAAACCGTTTTTTTTTTCTCTAATGAGTTATACTAGGAAAAACTTAAATATTCATTACTTGCCGCTGCGACGCCATTGTCGTACAAACAAGTTTTGAACTCAAAAGAATTCCGGCAGATATGCAGCCCAGTCGATAACCCGCTCCTCTTTATCTCAATTATCCTAATGTTATACATGCCAATTTGGTTCTCAATTACAGAGAGAACATGTTATTAATGAATATATATATTGAAGTTCATCAAGTGCTTCACAGAAAGAAAGCACTGATGGGTTTTCTGGGTTGCTTTATATGGCTATTGCTTGTTAAGATCTGGGGTTTTGTAATCAATTTAATTTGGGTTCACGAGCAATTAATATGGATCTATAATCAAGTATGGGGAAGCAAAACAAGAAAGATCTGGGTTTTAAAAAAAGAAGAAACAGCGAAAAGAACAAAATAAAGAAGAAATATCTATAATCAAATATCAAGTTTTGGGTTTTAACAAAAGAAGAAAGATCTGGGTTTCAGTTATTGAAGAGGGGGAAAAAAATTAAAGAAACAACGAAAAGAAATCCTTTAAGGCTCCAGCAAGATTAATCTGGAGATAAAAGAGCTCGAATATGTCAGCCTTCATTCGGTGGAGAAGAAAGGCGGCGGCCAAAATTTAGAGTTAATTTTCTTTGAAAAAATATTGTGATTTAACGGAGTTAAATTTCTGTAAGTGGGTTGACAGGTGTCGCTGTTTAATAAGTGGGACAGGCTCCCCCAATTGCTCTATATCTTTGATACAGATGATACCTTACGTATTTCAGCTACCAAGTCAAGGTTCTATGCTAATTAATCTCCTCAATTATCTGCATGAATATTCACTTTTTAAATTCAATTATTAAGTTCATCATTGAGTTTTTTTTTTACTACTGCAGACATAATTTTTTGCCAACACCAATACACCATACAATACACAGCTATTAAGCATCAAATCCCCGCAAATTAAGGTGCAAGCAACTAAGCAAAGCATGTGACGTGAATTTTTCCTTTCTATAATCATAAGACTTGACAGCTTGGCTTGGATCCATCCCTTGAGACGTTGACTCATCTACCTTCACAGAAATAACGTTTTCTCGTACTTGTTCCCATTTATCTTCAGGTCCCATATAGCAGCTCGCTGATTAAGCTTTCTTTGCTCTCTTTCTTTGATATATCTAAAGGCGAAAAATCGAGTTTTGTCAATTGTTTTCATCTGTCTTCTGATTCAAGTGTCCCTTGCACACTTGTGGCTAGCGACCTTCTTTTAGTTTTACTTTGATTATTGCTCTACGCATTTCTCACAATATTCAAAAAAAAGCCATAAAAAGGTATTTCATTTACATTATTTCTACTAATTCATGGTTTTATTGGTTTTTTTTTTTTTTTTATGTTTTACAGAAAATTATAATCTTCATCCTTTTGTTTTACCTTTGTTCTTGTGTTTTCATGATACAGATTTCGTTCGTACCTCTATCCTATTTTAAGCTGAGAATTTAGAGGAACATACCTTCATTCATAGGTCATTACCAAACGCCCAAGGTATGTCCTTTAATTTTCTTCTTCAATTTCATTTGCTCTCGTTTTCTTTTCTTTTCCTTTTCACTTTTGGAGCAATAATTATTATACCATGTGTTTTAAATATGCTCAATATTAAGAATACGTTTGGTGAGTTACTTGGAATAGATAATGAATCAAATTCGATGAACTTGATAGAACTCTAGCTTCTTCTCTCATCAATCTTTCGGATGCAATCACACAATGAGACACTGAATCTGTATGCTTGTTGTGATTGATAGAGGTAGGGCTTGAATCCCTTATATAGGCATACAAGAATCAAGAACCTCCCAGGATAGAGCTTTCCTAAACCATGTTCTAATAGATACAATTATTCCCTTAATGAAATAGGTTTGCATTCCTTATGGACTATGATTCCTAATTCTAAAATGGACACGCATATAGCTTTCCTAAACCATGTTCTACCAGTTACAATTATTCCCTTAATGAAATAGGTTAGTATTCCTTATTGACTATGATTCCTAATCAATCTCACGATAGTTGAATAGAACTTGCTATACTTTCTTGATTACTTTTTCAAATGGAGTATGACAAGCTAGACGAAGCTTAAGCAATACTAAATCCACAATAAGTCTTACACTCTCCCACCGACTGTATATTATTTTAGTCAACAAGAATGTCATATAATCGGATATATTAACCCTGAAGTGTGCACATGGGATAGTAACAATTTCTGGACCTAAATCATAGCAGAGTCAAAACAAAATTTGCATGAGTCGGACTATGGAAAAACAAGCATTGAGCAATGCCAATACTCCATAATCACATGCAGCAACTTTCAACCAGACAAGAGGCAATTTTCAGAACATGAAACATAAAGTAATACATACATGACCTGCACTCAATGATCAAAACTGTATGCAGGATGTATTATAGCTTAACAACATGCTAAAAGCTCAACTGAAGAGAGTATTCATATGCAAATAATGAAATCAAATCTGCATTTAAGCCACACATATTTGAACTATAGCATAAAATAAACTAATACATGCTGAATTCTCAATAGCGCGCATAAGATTGCATAAGAATTAATGAAGAATTTCTTAATAATACTGGTTTTATAATGTCACACTGTCACTACTAACTGAAGTTACAAGAAGTTAATGAAGGAAAACAAGTTAAATAAAAACAACTTAGACTTAAAACTTCCACTAGTATATCCCCTCTAAACTACTCAAGAATCCCATATTTTTCACTTGTTCTTGATAAACTAATAATGGTTTGGTGGGAGGAACAGCTAACTGCTCTAAGGTACTATTCTGTATAACTGCTATCTCATCATTCCTGACACTTTCTCTTACAGAAAAGTACTTAACATAATGTTTTTGGAAGCTAAGGATTTCTTACTGTTCTTGGCAAAGAAAATAGCTGGTTCTTTGCACAGAAAATCCTAACAGGCCTCTCAATGGAATCTATAATATGAATTTCCTTAATAGAATTCCTTACAAGTTTCTCCATGGACAGCAATGCATTCAGCCTACATTGAAGATGTGGATGTCAAACTTTGTTTGACATGTTAGACATAAAGAACACATATTAAATATGTGATTGCATGAACAATAAACACAGTACAACAAATAGCCAATATATACAAATATGCTATATAACTTAGTCTTGTAGGCACAAGAGCAATACCAGCAGCAGAAGAAAAAGCCATTAGGACAAAACAGAAATCTTCTATGATCCTCTCGAATACAGCAACTATCTATGGGGCTAGAATACTTGAAGCTTATGTTTAGAGAGATCATAGGGACCCTGTATATATAGTGACCAGTTTTAAATAAAGTCCTCCCCATAAGAGGCATCTGAATTTCATTAGAACTTAGTCACTATATGTTTATCTGATAATATCTGCTTGGTTTCCAAGCTGTTTTAGACTTCCCATTACATTTGTGCGACTCATGACACAAACATAATTCAACAAGGAGTAGGAAACATATTTGATCTCAAATTACTTACTCTGCAATTATCAATAAGTTGTCGATAATTAATATGTATTTCACTCATGTTCAAATACGTCTTACATGACACCCTTCCATGATACTACACTAGCAGCTAATATAAAAATAAAATGTGAAGTGGATTTAAGATCACCTGGGCAGCCTCTATAATCTGAATTTAAATAACCAACTATTTCAAGTTCTAGGTTTTCAATCTTTCAATATACTAGCATATAATCTTTAGTTTTCTGGAGATGTACGTCTCAAAACCTTCTGAGTTTTGTCCATTGTTTTCATTTGTCTTCTGATTCAAGTCTCCCCTGTACACTTGTGGCTAGCGACTTTCTCTCAGTTTTACTTTGATTATTGCTCTACCTACTTCTCACATGCAAAACAGCCATAACAAATGGTACTGCCTTTACAACATTTCTGCTGATTCTGGGTGTTGTTAATTTTTTTAATATATTTAAAAGAACATTAAAAGCCTCATCCTTTTGCTTTACCTTTGTTCTTCCGTTTTTTCTCAGATACAAATTTCCTTCGTACACTATCCTGTTTTAAGTTTCAAGCAGAGAGTTTGAAGGAGTCACTACACATTCATTCATAGATCATTACCAAAACAGTTGAGGTGTGTCCTCTAATTTCTTCCTTCCATTTCACCTGCTTTGTTTTTCTTTTCTTTTCTTTTTCACTTTTGAATCACTGAGTTCTAAAGCTCTTCCAAATAAGTTTATTTTATAGTTCCACCTCATTGACTTTTTCTCGCGACAGGGAAAAAAGGAAAAAAAAAAAAAAAAGACATAAACTTTGACAATGTGATACTATACCAAAGAAAGCTAAAGCTCATAGAGAAAGCCAGCTAGATTAATCAAAAATATCTATTATTACATAATAGACCAAAGCACACTAAGAAACACACAAAGGGATGAAAGCATTACTTTAACCCAAAGAAGTCATTACCCACTAACTTCACAATACCACCCGCCCAAAACGTGTATACAATTGGTAGGATAGATAATACAAAGAATAACACTAGGGTTTCATCTATGGTATATTAATGTATTGATACATCAAGTAGAGTAGTTCGATATACAGGCAAACAAGCTCGATACATAGGTAGACTAATTTGAGATCAAATCAAGCTAGTCTACTGATGCATGGAGTTAGTCTATCTCTGTATTAAACAAGGTTCTAAAAAACGCTAGGCTCTAGTCGGGCGGTGACCCAGGGACTAGCGCCTAGGGGCCTAGGCGCGGACTAGGCAGTTTTTTTTTTTTTTTTTTTTTAAATATATATTTTTATGACATATAATAATATAAATAACAATATTTAAAGTCTAAAAATTAATTATAAATATAAAAATAGTCAAAATATAGAATAAATTAGGGTTTACGACTGCCTAGGCTCCGCCTAGCCCGCCTAGTAGCCCAGCGCCTAAGGGAAACGCCTAGGCCAAAATCGGAGCGGTTCCTTGCCGCCTAGCCCCTAGGGGCCGCCTAGGCCGTTTTTTAGAACATTGTTATTAAATATAGTTTACTCAATGAATTGATACATTAATGTACCGGAAATTTTTCCTAAACCCAGAACATTAACAAAACTAATTAATAATAAAAACTTATTCTTACAATGAAATATTTATTGATCAAGTTCTTACAAATTACAGTTCAATTCAAATTGGTTGTTTTCTCTTTCAAAACAAAGTTCAATTTATTAAAGGGAGTGTTAAACTACACCCCTTTTTCTTTTTCCATGAATGTTTCACATAATAAAAACATTTCATAACAAATGGGAGGGGGTGCATATATTGCTAATAAAAAAGAACTTCCCTAAAGTAATACTACACTTCACAAAACCATTTCATGCACAGAGCTAAAAGACAAGTGATACAAGAAATCAAACATCATTTAATCGCACACCCTAATTTCTATACATGTAACATTTCAACTATGCTTGAGCATCCATAATAGGAAGTTAGGCCTTCTCCAACCCCTCTTACTAAAGTGCTAAAGGGCCAAAATAAAGCCCTTTTGGACTCCAACCCAAAATCTTAAGGGCTAAAAGGCCAAATTGGAGGGCTAAAGGTCGGATTAAAGGGCTAAATATAACCCTATGAGTAGCACTTTGGCCCTTGAAAAAAAGATGGATTAGATTGATGGTGGCCCACGGGCTTTAGTGGATGCTAATTCATGACGTCAGCAACGGCTAGTTACTGACGAAAACTAGCCATTGGTTTTTTTTTTTTTTTTTAGCCTTTGATTTTTTTTTTATGAATAAATTGTCCTTGTAACTTTAAGTTATTATAAATAAAATGTTTGATAAAAGCATTAACCTTCTAGTTTTATTCCATTTCAAAATTAGCTAAAGATATTTTTAAATATCTTTAAAAAAAAATACAACCAAAAAATTAATTTTATCATAAAAATTATTGAAATTACTATAAGTCAATTGACTTTAAAAAATAAGAACATATATATATATATATATATATATATATAGGAATTTTCTTAGGTGCGGACGTCCGTACCGAAGTTTTGGTACGGATTTCCTATTTTCGATCACTTTCTAGCCACATTTTTACATCTTAACCGTTCCGTTTTTCGGTCCTAGTGTATAGATCACCTCTACAAAATTTCAGCCAATTTGGTGATCGTTAAGGCATCCAAAACTGCATTTTACACGAACAAACCAAATCTGTCGAACCGGAACCGTTCGTATTTATAATGGTAAATTGCAGTTTTGGATGCCTTAACGATCACCAAATTGGCTGAAATTTTGCAGAGGTGATCTATACATTAGGACCTAAAAACTGAACGGTTAAGATGTAAAAATGTGGCCGGAAAGTGGTCGAAAACAGGAAATCCGTATCGTCCGCTAGGTACGGACGTCCGCACCTGAGACGGACTGTATATATATATATATATATATATATATATGTATAACATATCCAAAATGTTAAAATATATTTTAGGGCTATAATTTAGCCATTTGGGTTGGAGACGGAAGCTGTCAGATCAATGAATAATACAGAATTCAAGGCTAAAATTTAGCCCCAGGGCTATTTTTAGGTTGGAGATGACCTTAGGAACATCCACCAGGGAAAGGTTTAGTCCCTTAAGGTTTGTTCTTGCTACCGAACGAGCGGACATTAGTCTTGTTCTTAGGCTAAACAATACTCCAAATCAAACATAGGTTCTAGAGTAGGGGCAATATGTGCAAGCCTGTATTGAGGATCCAGAGCTTCAACTTCAACCCCTACAATTTCACCCAAAGGAATTTCTTCCTGAGCAACCATGATTCGTTTTCCAGGCAATCAGCAAACCTCGCAGTGGATGCGAAGCGAGGAGCATAAGTTAATGGAAATATTTACGCTGCAGTAGTGGAGAAGTTGCAAGTTTGAGGCAACAGGTTTGTTAAGAAATCCAGCATTGTTGTGTATGCTAATACATGCCGGCTCTCTTTAGCTCTCTTGAGATAGAACAAACATACCGGCTACTAAAGGCATAAAAAAAGAAATAAACCAACATAATGTAGCACAGACACAGCAAGTAATAAAAGAAATTTGGACTTACCCTTAAGAAAAGATTGTCTAGATTCCTTCTCACTAACTTCGTAGTGATAACATCACTGTCCCAACTCCCAACTGCTTGCTCTTCCCTTTAACCCTATGGATGGCAATGACACTCTGCTTCTCTATCCCAATGCAAGGGACTTGAGCCTATCCAACTGTAACGAAGATGATGTTCACCCTTGTAATTTAATTGAGGCAAAGTTTTGTTCACTACTCCTCACCCCTTGAAAAAGTAAGAATTTTGTTCCAGTTTTGGTCCAAAACTTCAGACCCATATGCAAAGACAAGTGCATAAACATTATGGCAAAATAATGAAGTGAAGATGAGCACTGATGCATGATCTGACGTTAATACTTCTAATTAATTAAATCGAACTAATTCGTATCATTACTATCTGATAAGCAAGTGAAACATATCCCTTCCTAATGAAGTTTAGTAGATTGCAGTACTAGACTGTCAGACTGGAAATAATCTACTGTTGGTGCCTTTGTTGCCATCTGTCTAAACATAAGCTCTGGACTAGAACCCATAAGATAAATGCCAATTTTCTTGTATATTGTTGTAACATCAACTGTATGCTGGTGAGCATCCTACACAGGTATTCAGATATAACATGGTTAACAAGTACAGAGTCATGTTAATATTCCTCTTCATACAAACCGCTTATTACTAGTACTTTTGGCTGTACGCAAGCTGAAATAAATGGCATATACCCTCAAATTTGTTAATCAATAAAGAGTATTTCAGCTCAAATCTTTAGTTATCAAAAAATGTTTCATCAAATTAATAGGATCAAGGAAAAGATGGATAGAGAAAGAGAGATGTGAACATTGATAGCTGGACATCATACATTACAAGATTAGCATAAACCACAGTTAAGCCAAATACTGAATCCAAAAGTCCCCCTGATTCAAAAAAAAAAATTAATAATAATAAAAATATAAATATAAATCTATACTATTATTAAGAAAGGAGAGCTTGCTCTCTAAAATTGAAATTTTTTACTAATTTAACCTTTATATATTAAAAAACTATGAAATATAATTAATCAATAAGGATAATATAGTAAATTGTAAAATAAAAAATAAAATAAAATAAAAAACAGAAAATGTGGTAGTTGTACGAAAAGTTTTTCCACTATCTTTAACTTTTCTCCACACACATAGTGGGTGGGCCCTGCTAGAATAAATATAAATATAATAATAATAATAATAATAATAACAACAACAACAACAACAACAACTAATAAAATACATTCATGAACTGAGTATGAATTTAATAGTTTAATTTTCAATCAAATGTCTGTGCAAAACAAAGGAAATGGTGCATTCCTCCTTTCAAGGCCAAGTGTTGCAGTAGCCACCACTAAACTACACATGGAGAAAACAGCAACAGAAGCAATTCCGGCATTAGATAGTATCCAACAGAGTATGACAAATTATTTGATTATAAAGTTACATGATTGGATAAAAAATTTAGAAATAGCTTACAGAGGAATGCGTGGAAGGGAAGCCACCAAGGCGTTGCCTTGAAATTAAACTATTTGCCATACAGAATTTACATTAGTTAAAGGCTTGGACAACTGCCCAATTGCCGCACAAACACCAGCTGCAACCAAAACCTATATAAAAAACACAGAGATGACCACAATCTTGAACTTCCAAGTCCTTATGCTCCAATAAAATAGGGAGTTTTAGCAAGCTACATCAATAGATGATAATTGAATCCAGAAGCTGATCAAGTTTTAAAATAACAACAAAAATAAAAAAGACAATTTTTACAAGTAATGATTTTTAATCAACTTCATCATACATTCGTACACAATTCACTCATTTTGATTTCCTAAATCAAATAGAGACTTGGTGAACCATATATTGAACATATTCTCAACTTATAGTCACAGATAGAAACTAGCAAAAGGGGGAGGGAGCTAAAAAACCATATCCAATCCGACCAACACTATTCAAATGCAGAGTTTATGGCCTATCTAGATGATTTTGGGGTTAATTAAACTTATGAATATGTCAACTGGGTTTCTTCAAATTGAAATGTAGATATCTAACATTGAGTACGAAACAAAAACTGAGCCTTTATAAAATCGAAATCTAAACACTGAGCTTCTTGTTTACTCTGACATATGAAACCCCAAACTCAAATCCTAAGCACCACCTGCAATTTCAGCAAAATAAAGTTTAAACCTATTTCACCAAAGATGTCAAATTCTTAGACTCAAATGGTTTGATCACCAATTACTCAATTAAAAACCCTAAAATCACCTCAAATCCAAACTACCCCACAAATTGACCACAGAACCCTCTAATTCAAGCCTTCAATGCACAAACTACCTTCCCTTGACAATTAAACTGAAACCTAGTCCTTCAATTTCACAAAAACAATAATTGAGGAAGTGATTGGAGTACCTTAAGTGGTCGATGGCCCAGAGCAGTCTCTTTCTTTCTTAAATCTTAACCATAGCCCATTGCCCAGCATCAGATACCCTACCGAAAGGCTTGATAAACCAGAAGAACAGTGTGGGACAGTGGCTCGATAAAGATATGGCAAATCCAGACACTTTGGGGACAAGTCTCCATATGGGTGTTCTAATTTCAAAAGAAATTGAGAGAGCGAGTGAGAGCCACTACCGTCGGTGGTGATAGATCTCTGTCGGTGATACTAGAGATACGTTTGCTTTGTGGTATTCAAGGACTTATTCGTAATAAAGAATATTGGGGAATTTAGAGTAAAACCGTCCCTAAACACTTATCTGTGCCTCAATCTTTCAATTGTCAATCAGTTCTGGGTACATAACTCTTCTGTGCCCAACATATCTGCCCCTTTGTCCTGTTTTGTAGTAGTGTGATCTTTTCTTTAAATTGAATATCATTTCATATTTTTTCTATCATGGACGTGTATATAAGATTGATTTGATATATTTTTAATAACAGACATGGAGTTTCTTGTTGCAATTGGTACTGGAATTGTTGGAAAGATTGCTGAGTACACAGTTGCCCCAGTTGCACGCCAAGTGGGTTACCTAATCCATTACGACAGGAACCTCAAAAAATTAGAGAGTCAATTGAGCGACTTGGATGCTACAAGAGAGAGTGTGGAGCGCAAGATTGATCAAGAAGAAAGAAGAGGGAGAAAAGTTGAAGCTTTTGTAACCAACTGGCTGAAGGATGTGAACAAGATTACTGGGGAGGCAAAAGATATCTTGAAAGATGAACGCCATGTCAAGTGTCTCCATGGCTTTTGTCCTAATTTAAAGCTCCGTCATCAGCTAAGCAGGAAGTCAACAAAATTGGTTCAGGATGTTGCTGAACTCCATGAAAAGAAAGATTTTTCCAGTTTTGCATACGAGGTTAACCCCAAAGAAGTGTACAGCATACCTACTAAAGATATCGAGGTGTTTGATTCCAGGATCTCAGTAGTGAAGGAAATCATGGATGAACTTAGAAATTCTAAGATTTGCATGATTGGGGTATATGGTATTGGGGGTGTTGGGAAAACCACACTTGTCAAACAAGTTTATAGGCAAGTTACAGAACATGAGAAGTTGTTTGATGATGTGGTTTTGGTACTAGATGTGAAGAAGAATCCAAGCATTGAAAGACTTCAAAAAGAGATTGCTGAGAAGTTAGGTATGGACCATCGTGAGAATGAGACAGAAGCTGGAAGAGCACGCTATTTATGTGACAGGACAAATGGCAAGAAGATGCTTCTAATTTTAGATGATGTATGGGAAAGAATTGACTTGGAGGCTGTGGGGCTTCCTTCCTTGTCCACTCTTAAAATACTTTTGACATCACGGAGTCGAAGAGTATTATCTTCTGATATGGGTACACAAAAAGAGTTTCCTCTTGACGTTTTAGACGAAAAAGAAACTTGGACTTTGTTTGAGAAGATGTCGGGTGAGATTGTTAGAAATGCTGCTATACAAAGTATAGCAACCAAAGTAGCCAAAAGGTGTGGAGGTTTGCCAGTATTGGTTGTTACAGTTGCAAGAGCTCTAAAAAATGGTACAATACATGAATGGAAAGATGCCCTCAGACGCCTAAAAAAGTTCGATGGACAAGGATTGACAGAGAAAGCATACTCTGCTATTGAGTGGAGTTACAGTAAATTGGATAATGAGGAGCTTGAGTCATTGTTCATACTTTGTGGAGTTGTGGTTGGTGCCTCTAACACTCTTTTTATCTCTGACTTATGGAAATATAGTATGGGTTTGGGTTTGTTAAAAGATGTCGACACAGTAGGAGAAGCGTGGGATGCATTGTGTTCGATGATTGAACAACTCAAGTACTCTTGTCTATTGCTAGAAAGTGATGATAATACGCGTGTTAGAATCCATGATCTTGTAAAAGATGTTGCTAAGAGGATTGCTTCTAGAGAGCAACACGTCTTATCAATATCTCTTGGAAGTGAGTTGAAAGAATGGCCAGACAAGGATTTCTGTTCAAAGTGCACTATCATCTGTCTTAGACAATGTGATATCCCTGAGTTTCCTGAAGTTTTGCAATGCCAAGAACTGACACTGTTTCTTTTAGATAATAAAGTCCGGGAAATCCCATGCAATCTTTTTAGAGAGATGAAAAAACTCAGGGTGTTGGATTTAACTAGATTCAGTATCCCATCGCTGCCTTCATCTCTTCAATTCCTAGAAAATCTTCGAACGTTGTGTTTGGATCAATGCACATTGGGAGATGTAACTCTGATCGGACAGCTACAAAATTTGGAAATTCTCAGCTTTGTAAAGTCCAAATTCAAAGAGTTGCCCAAAGAAATTGGGCTACTGACAAGTCTGCGATTGTTGGATTTGACTGGCTGCTATCAACTCGAAGTGATTTCACCTAATGTTCTATCAAGCTTGAAAAGATTAGAGCACTTGAGAATGAGAAATAGTTTTAACGGGTGGGAGGCTGGAGGAGTCATCGGCACAGAAAGAAGTAATGCAAATCTTGAAGAACTAAAGAACTTGCCTCACCTAACAGAATTACAACTACATATCCCAAATGCTAACATTCTTCCACCAGATTTATTCACTGGTTGTAAGTTAGAGAGATTCCAAATATGTATTGGTTCTGTGTGGAAATGGGATGATGTGGATGAAGCCATCAATGCACTAAAGCTCCAGTTCACTGCCAGCAATCAATTTGACCAAGGACTAGAAACGTTGCTAAAGAGAACTGAAGACTTGTACTTGGAGGGGATGGAGGGTGTTTATAGCAGTATTGTATATCAACTAGGTGCTGAAGTTTCTCACAAACTAAAGCATCTGCATGTCCAAAACAATGTTGAATTTACCAACTCTTTGTCTATCATAAACGAGAAGGTGCGCCCCTTCATTTATTTCAATTTTACCATCATATTATAATTAGTTCGTACTTATTTTATTATTGAGTTATAGACTTCTTGGATTTATTAAAGTCATTATTCCTCTGCATGGGGAATAATTCACAGAGTGATGTAAGAGCTACTCGATTTTCTATTTTGTGAAGCTGCATGATTTTTATTTTTTGACCTTACAATCTCTTTTATTTTCAACCACAAACCATGGTATAACGGTTAGTTAGAATTGGTGTTGTGGTAGCATTGATAGGTTTAGTGGGGGGAGTATTCAGAGTACCGTCGTGCACTTGCACCAACACAAATAAATGGTTAGATTGCATTAAATACACTTTTTGTTTATTAAAAATAAAGTTGATAATAAATATTAAGGGTTGAGATTATTTTATAAGGGTTGGGTCACTTGCACCGTCGGTGCATAGAATAACTTCCAAGCATTTTGTGAGTGTTTAGGTAGTGCTAGATCGAGTTTAGGACAAGCCTTTTAGAGCAAGTTCACCCGTTGGGTCACTAGGTCACCCACTATTCACTGCTTTTTAGTGTTAATTTCACCATCTGGATCATGAGTACAGTGTATTTCGTGCCCTGGGTCACCCTGTACAGTGTTCTAGGTCACCCTGGTGACCTGCACAGTGTATTTCGTGACCCAGAGAATGAAAATATACACTAAAAAACAGTGAATAGTAAGTGACCCGGTGACCCAACGGGTGAACTTGCTCTTAGGAGCACGACTTTGGGACCCATGATAGCATAAATATAATTGGTGAGTATTTGATACCTCATATATGCATGTATGGTTTTGCTAACTGATCTACTGTACTGGTCCATAGCTCCACCCACTTTTGTACTTTTACACACGTCTAGGACTCTCTACACTATTAATTAGTACATTATTGTTCTAGACTACTCTATGTAACTGTAGTTCAGGACAAAATTTCATCATTGTTCTAGGATATAGAAATTCCCAATGCACATTATCATTTTAACAATAACTTAATACAGTATAAAAACATTCTTTTAAAGATGCCTAGTCCACAATCTATGAGAAAGGTCAGATATTTGAGAATATCATTAACTCATTATACAGTTCCATGCTATTAGTTGCTCTCTTGTTTTATTTGGACATTTAATTTCTTTCGTCATTTTTCCTAATGCTTTAGCAATAGCATCTGCATTATGATTTCTAAACATGATCTATTTGTGCCATATGTACAGGTCAAGTATCCCAACTTAACATGGTTGGCAGTAAATGACCTCAATGGTTTAAGATTCTTGTTATCATCTTCAATGGCTAGAAGCCTTGCACAACTCAAACGTCTGCAGGTATCAAGATGTCAAATAATGGAAGAGATAGTATCATTAGATGAATCTGATGAAGAAATTGTAGACAACTTATTTTGCCATCTACAAGATCTGGAGTTAAAGGACCTTCCAAATCTCACTAAATTCTGTTCAAGAAATTATACTGAACTTTCAAATCCATCCATTGGGAAATTGCAATTAGTGGATTGTAATCAAACAAATACAACTTGTGAAGAAATTGAAGAGACAAACTCAACTAGAAACCTTGACATTGTGATACAACACTTTCTTTTTGACAATAAGGTGACTAATACATTTTTTTTTTCTATTTCTTTTTGGCTAATACGTTGACATATTTTTTTTTCATATTTTTATTTCCAATATTCTCGATCAATTAATTACATATTGTTTCTTCACGAGTCCATGATTTAATAATGTATATATGCAGGTAGAGTTTCCAAACTTGAAGAAGTTATCCATTGATGGCCTAGCAAAGTTGACCACAATATGGAACAATCAACTTTCTCTAGAGAGTTCAAAAAGTCTAGAGACAATAGAAATTGTTTCGTGTGACAGTTTGAAAAGTATTTTTCCAGCCTCAGTGGCCAGAAGTATTCAACAGTTGAGGAGTCTGGAAGTCCGGAATTGTGGGGTAGAGGAAATCGTCTAAAAAGAAGACGGTGTATAGACAACACCTATGTTTGTTTTTCCAAAACTAACATATGTGAGATTTCAAGATTTACCCAAACTTAGGAGTTTCTATCCAGAATCGCATTCTTCGAAGTGGCCATTGCTCGTAACTTTGTCGGTGTATAAATGTACTGAAGTGCAGACATTTGCAAAGGGCAGGTGTGAGTTGAACAATCTTTGCACTCCAAATAAAAAATCTCTGTTTTTATTTGAGAAGGTAACAATACTTTTTCATAATTCCTCTTAATATTCGTGTTAAAATCTATATATAAGCACTTAATCAAATTCTCCATTCAAAGCTACGAACAAAAATCAATATTCGAGTTTTGTTGCTCTACTTAGAATCTTGATCATAACTGACCAGGAGTTACATGATTCATATTTCAAGATTTATTTCCGAATTTGGGAAGGTTAGGCTTCGACGTAATGGAGAACTGGGATAGTCCGCCACTCCACCTCTTTAGGAAGCTCAAATGTCTTTGTAGTTATGCATACACCAACTCATCTTTGAATTCTTTGGAGAAATTACTTAGTCTTGAAAAAGTCAATGTGAGTAGTAATGGAGAAATACATGTAATTGGGGATGGGCCCTCCCACATTTAAGAGAGTTGTATCTTTACGGGATGCGGAAGCTGATGAATCTTGGGGAGGATAACTTCGGACTTGCATGCCCATATTTTCCAAATCTAGAAATTCTGAAGCTAGAGGACTATGACAGCTTAAAGAATTTAAGATCATCCGTAATGTCCTTCAAGAATCTAACAACTTTGCAAGTAACTCGTTGTAAGGGATTGAAATACTTGATATGTTACTCCATGGCCAAAAGTTTGATGCATCTCACAAAACTGGAAGTCCAGGATTGTGAGGAAACTATAGAAATAGTGGGAAGCAATGAAAATGATGATTCAGAAAATGAGATTGAATTCAGGGTGTTGAAACATTTGGAACTTTCTGCTCTACCAAGTCTGAGAGGCTTTTGCTCGGGAACTCGCATTGTCAAATTTCCATCCTTAGAAAAATTATCCATAAATTGTACTCAACTGGAGACGTTCATCTTTGATTCTATGGGTAAAAGTAATACAATTGGCAAGGACATCAAAGACACCGACTCGAGCAAAAAGCATGAGACTGAAGTACTGCAACCTTTTCTTTTTGACAACAAGGTGAAATAACTAATTATATCTTTGTTAACGTTCTTTAATATTTGTTTATATTATATCTTCACTTAATTGAGTGAAAAGAAAAGTGTCTTTAACAAGACTATTTTTCATCTTATTTATGTTTATATTTTATACAGGTTGAATTTCCTAGCTTGAAAAGTTTGTCTCTAGAGGGTCTAACAAAGTTGACCACAATATGGCATAGTCAACTTTCTCTAAACTCCTTTAGTAGACTCAAAGACCTTGAAGTACATGGATGTGGAAATTTAATAAATATCTTTGTGCCCAGTACTATAGGAAGATTGAGTGTTCTTGAGACCTTATTGATAAAGGAGTGCAAGTCTGTACAAGTTGTATTTGAACTTGGAGGAATTGACGTTAGAGGAATACATGACACGTTAGCTGCAACTCAGCTGAGATCTTGTGACTGTCAAAATCTAGAATCAGTTGAAATTGATTCTTGTGAGAATTTGAAAAACATTTTCCCTATTTCAGTGGCTAGAAATCTTCGACAGTTAACAAGGCTAATAGTGAGGAACTGTGGAGTGGAGGAAATCATTGCAAGAGAGGAGGGACTACAAACAACACCTAAGTTTGTGTTTCCAAAAGTAACAAAAGTGATTTTTAGGAATATGTCCCAACTCACGAATTTCTACCCAAGAATGCATGTGCCTGTCTGGTCATCACTTAATGACTTGAGGGTGGTACAATGTGCTAAAGTCAAAGTGTTGGCCGAGGAAATCTCAAATTTTCAAGGACATAATGAGTCGGAACGTCTCAGTGTTCTTATCCCGCAGTCTCTCTTTTTAATTGAGAAGGTATGAGTACAATTTACACCTTCTTTTTATTAAAAGTATTAATTTAAAATATATTATGACATACCTTGATACCTCCATGACTTTTGTCTCAGCATCTAAAATGTTCTAAGATTTATTGACCTTGTGATTAGAATGTCACTAAAACGAGAGGTTCATGAAAGAAAAACATGTTTATGCAGTCAGGCAATAAAAAAAATGAAGAAGAACACAAAACTAGTCTGTTTACATAAGCATGAACCATGAGTCAAAACTTAAAAATGCACATATATCTAAAAGGTTGGGCCCTTTTTGTTCCACTTTGGAGTTGGTTCATCATATTTGTTTTAATCAAAGAGGCAGTACTTGAGAGGTATATAACTAAATTCTAACTGTAATAAAAAATAAAAAATAAAAGAGAGAGGAAAGGTTGATTTATTTTTAGTTAGCATATTTTGTAACGCATAATAATACGCACACATATATCCCACCCCCTGTTTAATACGCACGCATATATGCAGTCAAAAAGCTTTTTAAGTACTAAAATGTGAATCAGTAGTCAGCACATCAAATTAACAACTGTTTAATTATAATCAAGTTCTCTGATCTTGTCTATTTTAGGATTCATTTCCCAACTTGGAGAGTTTAAGCGTGAAAGCAATGGAGTTTTCGAATGGTCCACTCCCAGCAGCAGCGCAGTTGTTTAGCAAACTAAAGCTTCTTGAGGTTTGTTATCCAGAGTCCATATCAGCTGTTTTCCTTGACAAATTACTCGACCTAGAAGGAAACAGCACTAGTAGTGCAGTTGGGATTGGGACCGCTGGGCCCCTTCTATTCTTTTTGACATTATTATTTCTATGCTTCAACAAGAATCACACAAGGGTAGATTGATACAATAGAAATCTCTGGGCCAGTAAGGCAAAGTCTTTACTTAATGAAACAGGCCTTAGTAATATTTATTTCTATTTGATAGTAACAGAAGAGAAGAATGAATGAAGTTGCAGTTGAAACGTAATCTTAAATATGATCAAACAAATATTATATAGAGAATGTTCACTTCACTCTTCTGCAACCAATTTGATAATGTTCTAAAGACGTAATTGCAGTTTTGGTCCTTTTGTTTGATAGGATTCACAATCTTTTTCTTATGGTTTAAATTGGTCATCTTGGAGTTTTAAGACATAGTTGCAGTTTACAAGGAGATAACATTAGGATATAATTGTTTCTGTTTTGAAATCTCAACTATGTCTTTGTGTGGTGTGTACTCCATTTGAGATTGATGTTTACTATTGTTCTGTATGTAGGCAAAGTGGAAGAGGTTTAGGCCAGGTTGTAGAAGCAGTTTTCTTTCAATCCTATTAATATCAAACAGACATAACAGCTAAAGTAATTTTTTGGTGATGGTTTTATGAGAACTATAACTTAGAATCTGAGGGGGTAACGCTTAAAAGAGTTGATAAAATTATATTTTTTCATCAATAATAACTGTTTACACTTTGGAGCACTAATCTCCTCAATCAATCTTATTCAAGAAGGCATTACAAATTGGGCATTAAACCAGGTAAACAAACTATTCCCTCTTCGTTTTTTAATTGAAAGCCTATTTATGTTAGACAAAGCCAAATTCATTGCTTTCTTGAATTCCTAATGTTGAAAATGAAGTCTGGTTTTCTGTAATGCCCTTGGCTCAACACATTGTCATGCTGATAGGCACTTCATAATATTTGTAGACATAGCTGTGGTTATATAAATGGGAATGCTTTGGTTATGTAGCTGCATTTTTTGCCATTGGCTATCTAACAGGAGTATAATTCTATTTAGAGCAGAAAACTAAACTGCAGTTGGAGCCTTATAGTTTTGATCTGATTACATTCCTGCATTTTTTCAGTCCTGATTTTTACTTTTTTGTGTTCTTGGGTTGCCTTTTTCAATCCCATTGTCTGGCCTATAAATGATATATTGTACTTTGTTGGATACATTAAAAGCTGAGGTTTACATAAGAAAATTAACCTGCCAAATAATTTGCATTACAATACTTCTCTTCAATCATCTTAACGTTGCTCTTAATTATCTATTTTGGCAGGTCAACTGTAGGAAATCAAATTGTCAAGGAAAATTCTTTTTGGTAGCCAAAGACTATCGTGGTGGTTAATGGTTGACAATCACTTAGGATTTCGTCTTTCAACTTCGAACACGAGCAACCGCCTCAAATTGAAGATTTCCGAAGCTCATGACAAAACGCTACAGCTAAAAAACGAAGAGGGCGACACAGATGTCGATTGTTGGGGTAAGTCTCAATTCACCATTCATATTTAATGTTTTGTGTTTTCCTAATATATATTATTCTCGCCGGTGTCTCAATCATGGAATTTCCACACTATGTATAGATCTATCTATCTATACAATAAGAGTCCTCATATTAAAAATTTTGTATATGAAATGCTGATTCGCGACAATCTATGTAATATTTCCAGAGGAGTTGCTGACTATTGAGGATGAAATGAGCTTGGCAAGTACTAATTTGTGGAAAATTCTAGTGTGCTGGTATGTATCCCATACCCACACTTACAAAGTGAGAACAAATTTGTTCTCAAAATTGTAATTTGAGTCATACTTTGTGTAATATTTTGTTCTAATAATGGTAATTACACCTCTTACGACACTTTTACAAGTTTTGAACAAAATCGTTGTCAATGTTGTAATTTTTGTTCTCAATGTTGTAAATAGTGTAAATGAATATGATAACTTTTGTTCTCAATGTTGTAATTTTGGTTCAAATACTTGTAAATTTTTGTTCAAATTTTTGTTCTCATAATGGTAGGTACCATAGCTTGTCTCCTAATTTGTTATCTTAACCAAATTTCACTGTAAGTAAACCTTCTATGCGAGTGCCTTAACAATAAGTAAACCTTCTTTCTTTGTGTTATCTATATACGCATTACCACATTACAATTTCTTGCATGCTTCTACCTTCAAATTTGTTATTACTTGTTCTGAAAAATTCCTTACTCCACCTTCAAGATTCTACTGCTCCGCCTCGCCGCAATCTTCCTCAATAGAAGATTTGTTTACCAAAGTCAGCAATGGTGTGTTATAAACTTATATGACTTGTGCCATGCGTACCACATGTTTGGGAAAATGCTTGTATAGGGATTTTGCTGCATTTCAATTCTTATGCTTCTATTGATTTACATGTGTATAAGTCTTTACTCTCTTTCTACCTAGCAATAAAGGAAAAAACAAGAACACGATAGAAAAAAAACAGAGTGATTCATATTGGACCTCTCCTCATTATTGTGCAACCTTTGGTCATGTTGGTGCTTTGTTCCAATCAAGAGCTCTGTAGCTTCTTTTAAGTTTTTTTCTCTCTCAGCTTAATATGTGTTACTGTAATTGCTGATTTGGGATTTTCATTTTTCAGTTGTGTTTTCCCATTATGGCTTTTTGCTTAATTGGCCCCAGGCCTTATTGACTATGAATAAGGCTTTTAGGAGTAAGAAATAAGAATAAGTGTTGTTTAAAGGTTTGAGTGCTTTTACGAGAAATCATTACGGTGTCTGAGAGGTTTCTCATCATTTCTGGTGAGTTCTCTTCTTCTCCGTTTCCCATCGAAGCCATGCAAATGGAGCCGTTTTTGACCTGATAGAGTTGAGTCTGGGGCTTTTACTGCTTTAGTTGATTGCCATTGATTTCAGTTCATACATCTGAAGCTGGGGAATTGTTTAATTTCGTTTCAGCCTGAGTGTTTTTGATCTTGTCTTGGTGCACAATTGTGTGTAATTTCGTTTCAGCCCGAGTGTTCTTCATTCTAGGAGTTGGGCTGGCTTATATGCTCTTTGGTATTTACAAGAGACACCTAGTTGAAGCATTGTCAGAAGCAATTGGGTTTTAAGCCAATGAACAGTGATCACCAACTTTAGCTTCTCAAGTTTGTACCTGCTCTTTATTTGCATTGAGAAAGTTTTGTATTATTTGTTGAGTACTTGGGTTTTAATCTGAGGAAGAGGAGGACGAATATGGGTAATTCTTTTTCATTTCGTGTTTTATTTGAGTTTCTTCTAATTGATTAAAGCCTCAGATGAACAATTGTTTTTATTAAGCAGTTTCTGGGTTGCATTTTGTCTTTACCTATTGATTCCTGGAATCTGGATTTTACTTAAATTTGTTGTTTTTTGGGTTTATTTGAGGTAGCTCTGAACTGGGGTTGTCCATAGTCCATACGGGTCTTGAATTTTGTATTTTGCAAACATGTGTTGTTTTATATATGATAAGCTCTGGTAGTGAGTGTAAAGCATGTTCCTTTTGATGTTATCTATTGAATTTGAGATCTGAAATAAGAAACTAAAGCTTTCATAATTTTCATCAAGCATAGTGGATTTTGCTTCAATTAATTGGTGCTGATCATGAACTGATCAAATTTGTTGCAGCTTTTAAAAGTGAAGCTCATCCAGGGTATCCAGATGAAGTGGACATCAAGTTTTTGGGGACTACATTTGGGAAGTCCTGTACTATACACACCAATGTCTACATCAGAGGAAGTGGAGATGGAAAAATTATTGGGAAAGAGATGAAGCTACTTTTGTGGTTTGATCCGATCATTATGCTATATTAAGGAGATTATGTATGTTTATTTATTTATTTATTTTGTTTTATTTTTTTATCATAGTTTAAGCTTCATTTGTTAATTCAGAATATCAAAGTGATCAGTTTATGATGCAGAACAGATGGCAGTCCAATTTGAAGAACAATTGGATTGTGCCAAAGGTGGAAAACGAAAAGTGACTAGTAGACGTGAAATGGGCTTCCAAAGTCCGATTGGGACGCACCTTACCTTTCCGGAAAGGGAATCGCGCCAGAAATCAAACTCGTCACTATGCCACGACCTGTGACCTTTTTCGGGCTTTCGGGGTCGTTTAGGGCCTCAAAATTGCGTTTTTCTATTTTATGACGTTTTGGTTTTTCTAGTTGTTTTTGGATTGTTTTCGTTTTTACCCATGGGCTTTAGGGTTTCAATGTTAGTCGCCCTAGGGTTTATTTTCTTATAAATAAGCCGCCTAAAGGCTACAGGAAGTATCTTATCATCTTTTATCAATAAAATTGAGATTATTCTCTTTTATCTCTGGTGGACTCCAGAATCTTTTGCTTAGGTTTATTGCTGGTAAACCTAGTTATCAATCCTTCTGCGTCAGGTGGTATCAGAGCAGGTTTTCCCTATCTCTCCTATTTACCTTGGTAGCAATGGGTGAAGTTACAAAATCAGATATCGAAGCTCTCACGGCAGCGTTTACCGCTGCCATCAACACCATGAACAATCGGATGGAGCAGCAGATTGGAGAAATTCGTGGGTTGTTGGGAGAGAGAAACAACCACAACAACAACGATCAGAATAGAGGCAGGGAAGGAGGCCAGCGAGTTAGGGCTCCACGTAGAGATGTTGTTGTTCATACTTCAGAATCTGAGTCTGAAGAAGAGATCGTGCAAGATGAACCTCAAGGACAAGCTGACCAAGATTATAAAGTCAAGGCCGAAATTCCTTTCTTTTCGGGCAACTTGGGTGTAGA
The DNA here is from genome assembly GCA_024704745.1 of Rosa lucieae. NCBI lineage: Eukaryota > Viridiplantae > Streptophyta > Magnoliopsida > Rosales > Rosaceae > Rosa > Rosa lucieae. The sequence continues at coordinate 13,947,156 of CM045495.1, read as the reverse complement.
AGATTATCTAGACTGGCAGCTTCAGGTGGACAGGTTCTTTGAAATTATGGAAGTTCCTGAACACAAGCAGGTTAAGCATGTTGCATGGAGATTGAAGAGTACTGCTGCAGTTTGGTGGGATAAATTGCAGAACACTCGAAAGAAGCAGAGGAAGCAGGGTGTAAAAACATGGCGAAGAATGAAGCAGTTGATGATGGAGAGGTTCTTGCCGGACGATTATGAGCAGATTTTGTATAGGTTGTATATTGAATGTGTCTAGGGAACCAGGACAGTGGCTGATTACACCGCTGAGTTCTTACGCTACTCAGAGCGTAATGAATTAGGAGAAACTGAGGGGCAGAAGGTGGCTCGATATGTCAGTGGGCTGAAACCTTCCATTCAGGAGAAAATCGGGTTGCAAACTGTTCATACTATGGCAGAAGCTTCAAACCTAGCATTGAAGGCAGAGTTGTTAGAGAAGCCTTCACGAGCTTCTTCTTTCCAGAGATATAACTACCAAAGGAGCACAGATTTAGCAAACGCCTCAACTGACAAAGGTAAACCCACACTGCAGAAAACAGAACTGCAGAAGACAGAAGGTGTTTTTAGGGCTTCCAATCCTCTTTTTAAAGGGGCTGGCAGTTCCAGTGGTGCTCAAAACAGGGCCCCGAACCAGAGGTTTAATAATCCCTATGCTAGGCCTACAACAGAAGTTTGTTATCGATGCAACAAGCCTGGTCATAGATCTAATGTATGCCCTGAGAGGAGAGCTGCCCTTATAGACGATTATGATGATGAAGAAGAAGAAGTTGGAAGAGATGGAGATTATGATGGGGCTGAGTTTGCAGAGGAGGAATCTCCTGAAAAGATTAATATTGTGTTGCAGCGGGTTCTACTATGTCCTAAGGAAGAGGGGCAGCGGCGCAATATTTTCAGATCACTTTGTTCCATTAATAACAAAGTGTGCAATTTAATTGTAGATAATGGAAGCTGCGAAAATTTTGTAGCCAAGAAACTGGTGGAGTATTTGCAGTTACCTACGCAGCCTCATGAGACACCTTATTCCCTCGGGTGGGTAAAGAAAGGTCTACAAGTTCGAGTTGTGGAGTCCTGCAAGGTACCGGTATCCATTGGTAAGCATTATAAAGATGAGGTTTTGTGTGACATTATTGATATGGATGCTTGTCATATTTTGTTTGGACGACCTTGGCAATATGATGTGGATGTGACTTATAAAGGCAGGGACAATGTGATGTTGTTTATGTGGAATAACCATAAAATTGCTATGGCTCCTGTTTGTCAATTTGAGAAATCTGGTGTGAAGAAAGGGGAGAGTTTCCTGACCTTGTCTAGCAGTGAACTTGAGATGGAGAAGGCCTTTAAAGAATCTGAGGTTTTCTGTCCAGTGGTGATAAAGGGGTTGTTGTCTGCAGAAAAGGAAGAAGTGGTGATCCCCAAAGAAGTGCAGGACATGTTGGGGGAATTTGAAGAGCTGATCTCGGATGAGTTGCCCAACGAACTGCCACCTATGAGAGACATTCAACATCAGATTGATTTGGTGCTTGGAGCTAGCTTGCCCAATCTGCCACATTACCGCATGAGTCCCAAGGAGAATGAGATTTTGAGAGAACAGATTGAAGACTTGTTGAAAAAAGGGTTCATTCGAGAGAGTATGAGTCCTTGTGCAGTTCCAGTCCTCCTTGTTCCTAAGAAGGGCAATCAATGGCGGATGTGTGTTGATAGTAGGGCCATTAATAAGATAACTGTGAAGTACAGGTTCCCTATTCCTCGTTTGGAAGACATGCTTGATGAGCTAGAGGGTTCCAAAGTGTTTACCAAGATAGACCTTCGAAGTGGATATCACCAGATTCGAATCAAGCCAGGAGATGAATGGAAGACAGCTTTTAAGAGCAAGGATGGCTTGTACGAGTGGATGGTTAGGCCATTCGGATTGTCTAATACACCCAGCACTTTTATGAGGCTTATGAACCAGGTTCTTCGCCCTTTTATAGGTTCCTTTGTAGTAGTGTATTTTGATGATATACTGATATATAGCAGGACCAACGAAGAACATCTGGTACACTTGAAGCAGGTTTTGGGAGCTTTACAGGAGAATAAACTAAACATCAACCTAAAAAAATGTACATTCTGCACCAGCAAGCTATTATTTCTGGGATTTGTGGTTGGGGAAGAAGGTATTCAGGTTGATGAAGAGAAAGTACGAGCTATAAGAGAATGGCCAGCTCCAAAAACAGCTTCTGAGGTGCGGAGCTTTCATGGCCTAGCTACCTTCTACAGGAGGTTTGTGAAGAACTTCAGTACCATTACTGCTCCTATTACTGAATGCTTAAAGAAAGGTAAATTCCAGTGGGGAGAAGAACAAGAGAAGAGTTTTGCCTTGATCAAAGAGAAGCTTTGTACTGCACCAGTTCTCGCTCTTCCTAATTTTGATAAGGTTTTTGAGGTTGAATGTGATGCTAGTGGTGTGGGAGTAGGTGCTGTATTGTCACAAGAGAAGAAACCAGTAGCATTCTTTAGTGAAAAGCTGAGTGAAGCTCGCCAGAAGTGGAGTACTTATGATCAAGAATTTTATGCAGTGTTCCGAGCATTGAGGCAATGGGAGCACTACCTGATTCAAAGAGAATTTGTACTGTTCACGATCATCAAGCTTTGAAGTACCTTAATAGTCAGAAAACTGTGAATAAGATGCATGCAAGGTGGGTGAGTTTTCTGCAGAAATTTCCTTTTGTTATTCAACATAAATCTGGTACTCTTAATAGGGTGGCAGATGCTTTGAGTAGGAGGGCTTCCTTACTGGTCACCTCAGCTCAGGAGATTGTGGGGTTTGAGCTCTTGAAGGAGTTGTATGAGGAAGATACTGATTTTAAGGAGATCTGGACCAAGTGCAGTAGCAATAATGCAGTTGCAGACTTTTATGTGAATGAAGGATATTTATTCAAAGGCAATCGTCTATGTATCCCTAGTTCTTCATTGCGAGAAAAACTGATTAGAGATCTGCATGGAGGGGGATTGAGTGGCCACTTGGGCCGAGACAAAACTATTGCTAGCCTTGAGGAGAGGTATTTCTGGCCACAGTTGAAAAAGGATGCAGGAACTATCGTGAGGAAGTGCTACACCTGCCAAGTTTCTAAGGGTCAGTCCCAAAACACAGGACTTTATCTTCCTTTACCTGTTCCTGATGATATTTGGCAGGATCTTGCTATGGATTTTGTGCTGGGATTACCCCGTACCCAAAGAGGTGTGGATTCTGTGTTTGTGGTAGTTGACAGGTTCTCTAAGATGGCGCACTTTATAGCTTGTAAGAAAACTGCTGATGCATCCAATATAGCCAAACTATTTTTCAGGGAGGTGGTTCGTTTGCATGGAGTGCCCAAGTCCATCACCTCTGATAGAGACACGAAATTCCTTAGTCACTTTTGGCTTACGTTGTGGAGAATGTTTGGAACAACCTTGAACCGTAGCAGCACAGCTCATCCTCAAACTGATGGATAGACAGAGGTTAATAGCAGAACTTTGGGCAACATGGTTCGGAGTGTTTGTGGAGATAGGCCCAAACAATGGGATTATGCTTTGCCACAGGTGGAGTTTGCTTATAACAGTGCGGTGCATAGTGCAACAGGGAAGTCCCCATTCTCCTTAGTTTATACTGCTATTCCTCGACATGTGGTGGATTTGGTAAAGCTTCCTAAAGTTCCTGGTGTTAGTGTTGCTGCTGTTCCAGGAAGGTGATGACGTGATGGTGTTTCTGAGGAAGGAGCGATTTCCTGTTGGTACCTATAATAAGTTGAAGCCCAGAAAATATGGCCCTTTTAAGGTGGTGAAGAAGATCAATGATAATGCTTATGTTGTTGCACTTCCAGATTCAATGGGCATTTCTAACACTTTCAATGTTGCTGATCTGCATGAGTTCCGTGAAGATGAGGCTCTTTATCCTGAAGAGAACTCGGGGTCGAGTTCTTCGGAGGTGGAGGAGACTGATGCAGAACAGATGGCAGTCCAATTTGAAGAACAATTGGATCGTGCCAAAGGTGGAAAACGAAAAGTGACTAGTAGACGTGAAATGGGCTTCCGGAGTCCGATTGGGACGCACCTTACCTTTCCGGAAAGGGAATCGCGCCAGAAATCAAACTCGTCACTATGCCACGACCTGTGACCTTTTTCGGGCTTTCGGGGTCGTTTAGGGCCTCAAAATTGCGTTTTTCTATTTTATGACGTTTTGGTTTTTCTAGTTGTTTTTGGATTGTTTTCGTTTTTACCCATGGGCTTTAGGGTTTCAATGTTAGTCGCCCTAGGGTTTATTTTCTTATAAATAAGCCGCCTAAAGGCTGCAGGAAGTATCTTATCATCTTTTATCAATAAAATTGAGATTATTCTCTTTTATCTCTGGTGGACTCCAGAATCTTTTGCTTAGGTTTATTGCTGGTAAACCTAGTTATCAATCCGTCTGCGTCAGTTTATCAAGTTTGCCAAGAGCCCTACAAATCATGAAGTTCCGTTTTCCCTGCTCAAAGTCTTTATCTTCTCCAGCAGGAATCATCGATGATGGTAACTTAGCTGGTAAGTATAGACTTTTTCTTCTTTTAGGTTGGGAATCACCAACCTGGTTTTCATTGTTCTGACTTATGAGATTATGAACAAACGAGTTCTACTTTTGCCATAGATACTTTTTTTCTTTTTGTTTTCTTGAAACTATGATCTATATATGGCTTGGTAAATGTCACTTAACATAGAAATAATTTAGCAGAATAATATAACAAGCCCTCAAATTGATAAATTCATGGGGAACGTGAAAAAGCATACATCTCTTTCAAACAAATCCTTTCAGTTATATGATTCAAACATGATTTCTGTACCTTTGCCCTTTTTAGATCTAACATTCACAACACATTGTCAGATGTCCTTTTATGTTCTGTGATTAAAGAAAATTTTGGTGTTCTAAGATTTACTAAATTTGTTGTTTCTTAGATGACATGTGGAGCCAAAATATTGTTCTCTTACATGACTTATATGGTATGGGACAGTATCTGGTATGCAGACAGTATCAGAGGGGAGCTCAAGTGGAATTGATGCTTATGAAGTTTCGTCGGAGCTAAAATCAAATGGACAAGTTGTGGATGAAAGTCTATTCAAAGATAGCAAGATGGATGTGACTGAGGTACAGATAGATGGTTCAATGCAAAAGTAGGAATGGAATGTGAGGTGTCTGTACCAAAGGCAGCTTCAGATATCATTATGAAATGATTTTTGAGGTTATGGAAGAATCTGATGAAAAGATCTCAGCTGAGGATAAAGGGTAAGTTAAATTGGAGTTTATTTTTTATTGTGACCAAGATCATTATGCTTGCTTTTTTAAACTTCAGTTTTTATCCTTTTTATTGAACCTTTTTGTGGTTGCTGCCTGCAGAACCTCATTGTGAAGGAGTACAAGATTTGGTAGTTGCCAACGATTCTAATTATGTTACTATTGTTCAATCTGCGTTGCCACATAAAGGAAGCGAATCCCCAAGTGCTGTAAAAACTGTTGAGCCCGTTTCATTGACTCTGAGTTCAACTCTCACTAAGAGACAGGCAAGCAGGAGTTCAAATGTGAATGTGGTTGCCACTGTAATAGAGCCTAAAGAAGCTTCAAGGCTGAGGCATTGGGTGATTAAGATGGGAAATTAGATTTCGAATCGGGTTCCAGCGTGGAAGGAGATTCTGAGGATGAGGGCACTAGAAGTTGAATAATCTGTAAGCTATGACATGGCTTACATATGGAACTGGACATTGCTTAGAGTTCATACACTGATATGCGAGTGTACATATATTCATATAAATATGTAATTTGATCAGAGTTTAAACAATAGGTGTATAAGCTGTCAATTAATCTTGACTTATGGATAAGCTTATATATATTATTTTGAATTCAAAATAGAAATACAGTTGCAGAGCAGTTAAATAGTCAGTTAAGCAATGAAATCAGTTTCTTTATGGATGAAACTGATTTGCTGCATTGCTATATGTATATGTCAGATTAGTCCCTTCTGATGCACGAGTTGTTCTTGTTGTTAGTCCCATATACTAAAAGAACATAAGGGTGAAACCAGGAGAAGGCTATCATGGACAGTGAGAGTGCATCGAGTAAGTTTTCTGGGTTCATGTTCTTATGTTCTTGTTTTATGCAGGTTCAGGATTGATATGTTCTTTTCAATCCCTATTTCATACTTACATTCAGTGTTAGAGTTTGAATGGTAATCAGTTTCCATTGAAGAGGATTAGCTCTGTCTCAAAGGGATCCGTTAAGGATTTTGTTCCTCACTCGGATCCATCTCAAGGGGATATTACCTCTCCAAGATCTGTCTAGAGGAGATTTCACCTCACTTGAATCTTCCTCAAGGAGATTTCTTCTCACTTGGATTTAACTCAAGGAGATTTCCAAACACTGTTGGAACATAATTCAGTTTTTGAATATGCATGATTTGATCTAGTATAGGTTCTAAATTATGTGTTTGTGATTGCTTAAGCATACTATTTCTAACATAATCCTCCACTTTACGTTGATTCTAGTATTGTTAGTGGTAGCAGTGTTTGGTTTCGAGGGGTAAACCAGACTTTGGATATGGGTGGGTTGTTCTGGTTGGTAGCTGAGAATCTAGACTGGCATTGCCATTGGTATGTGTATTTTTCAGGCGCTGCAATTCTTATTTCTTATGTTGTGATCGGCTATTGTAATTTTTTTCTGGAATGAAAGTAAACTATTCTGATTGGAAGTAGAAACAGGATGCCCATGAAACAAGTCTGAGCTTTTTCACTTTTCATCGATTATGCTCTTTGTTAACATATATTTATATACAAAGCCAAGTTCAATTGCACCCATCAAAGTGTTTCTTTTGTCATTGTTAACATCTGCTTCTTCTTTCTCTTTCTTTTTCTTATTTTGTGGCAATTTGATTTTGGCTTGCTCTGTTTGGTTGCTTGAGAAAGATGTACGAAAAGTATGTAATTTAATTCTTGATACTCGTTTGTAATTAAAATCAAGATCACATGTTGAGATGAGAAAAGCATTTTAAAACGTATTCGCGAGACCTTAAATTTTGCTCAAAACCGACCAACATGTACTTCTTCAATATTTTTAGATATTTAATTGGTGGGTTACGCGCCATGAGGGGCTGCAGATCCACTAGAGATTTCTACAATAACCAGGAGATTCTACTTTCATTTCAAATTAAAAAAAAAAGCATGTGTTTCGCATCCTCAGTGGATTGTTTGTTGTCCTTGACCAGCAGCTTGCTCGAATATGATCATTGGAAAAGAAACAGTACGTGACAACAATAATTGAAGGTGATTTTTGCTCATAGACTTCTGCACCTCACAAGTCTTCTGTACGTGCTTAATCTCACTAGTGTTGTCAGCTTTACTGAACCCACATGGAAGTAATGACGAAAGTGATTTTTGCTCATAGACTTCTGCACCTCACAAGTCTCTCTGTACGTGCTTAATCTCACTAGTGTTGCTTTTTAGCTATATAGCTGCTTCCTCAACTTGCAAGTATTCACTCACCGATCGACTCTCATCATTCCTCTCTGTAAACTAAACCAAACCAAGGTTAAAGTGCAGACTGCAGACTAATATATAGCAGCTAGCTCTTCAGTTTCCCTCTGATTTGAGACTGTCCCTGCATCTTACATCAACCTTCTTTCAGTTTTACTTCGGATTATATGCTAGCTCATAATCAAGCAAAAACAACAAGAAGACCCAGGTATTAATTGCGTTTCAATAGATGATATATATGATCGATCTTAGATCTACCCGCTGATATATTCTGCAATCTCACTTGATTTGATTTTGGTACATGATTACCTTCTTTCTGCGTTTCAGTTTACTTCATAACAAAAACATCGAGTTAACCTTTTATCATTCATTTCCTTCTTTAATTTCCTTTACCCTGAGAGATCAGAGAGTTAATTGTTTATATATGTTTGAATATCCATATAGTTATATTGTCTTGCTCAATTAATGGACAGTTTTAAAGAATTGTAAGGGATATATAGATCTCAATCATGTGTATTATTATATTAAAAAAAAAAAAACATATTGTCTTGGTTTTGTTATTTTACTTTTCTCAATCTTTTGCAGTTGTTTTCAAAACACATGTAAAACCTTCGGCTTCACCTCCACCTCTGTCTTTGTGTTTTTGTTCCACATACATAGATTTCATTTAAACTCTGTCCTGTTCTAGCGGAAAATTTAGAATAATAACAGTTGCTTTATTTACAGATCAGTACCAAAGCAGCCAAGGTATGCATCCTTTAATTTTCTTGTTCAATTTCATTTTGCGCCGTTTATACATATATATATATATATATATATATATATATAATTGTGATCTAAGGCTTTCTAGATTTTATTTTTGCCGTACTAAAAAAATCAAGTTAAGAGACCAATCAGAAATCACTACAAGTCACATGACACAATAACATCACCTCTGACCACCACGTGTACTATGGTCCAGGACAATTTAATAATTTCCCCATATAACTAGTAATGTGGCAATGGAGCACCTATATCACAAACTTGCCGAAGATATCCACGTATTGAACAATGTGTGGCTAACGAAACGTATCCTTTGCTCAGTATTGTTGTAGTGGAGTCCCGTTTCCCTGGTCAACTGACCAGGGATCATTTGGTCAGTTACCGTCTGATTGAAATCGGACGGCTGACAGAACTTATCTCAGATTTCATCACTTATCTGTCAGCCGTCTGATTTTAATCAGACGGTGACTGATCAAATGATCCATGATCAGTTGCTGACTAGGAGATCATGATTGTGTTGTAGTGAGTTTTATGTCAAATATTAGTATTACCATGGCTCTCCATGTTTACTAAACCAGAATTTATATTTATCATAAAAACAAAAGAACATTAGTATGATTTAAATCGAGTATTGAGATCCCCAACGGATGCCGGATTTATATTACCAACTTGCCAACTTGTGATATATATATATATATATATATATATATATATATATAAATAGATCGACATCAAGTATCAAAGCCCCCGCAATTTAAGCTGGCAAGCATGTGATGTATACCAGAATCCTCCCTTTTTATAAACAAAGACTTGGCTTTATCTTCACATTCATCTAAGCCGGGCCTTAGATAAAACAGCTCACTAATTAAGCCTCCCTTTCTCTCTAGCTTTCTTTGACATCTAAACGCGAAAGATCGAGAGTTTTCGTCCACTGTTTCATTTTGTCTCCTGGTTCAAGTCTCTCCAGCACACTAGTGGCTACTGGCTAGCGATTTTCTCTCATTTTACTTCGATTATTGCTACTTACTTCTTACATTCAAAACAGCCATGACAAAATGTATTGCCTTTACATGATTTATGCTATTTCATGCATGGTTTTGTTAATCTTTTCTCTTTTTATAATATTTTACATAAAATTAGAATCTTCATCCTTTTTTAATACCTTCATTCTTATGTTTTTTGACGGATGCAGATTCCATTCGTACTTGATCCTGTTTTAAGCGGAGAATTTGAAGGAGGAACTTACCTTCATTCATAGGTCATTACCAAACAGCTAAGGTATGTCCTTTAATTTTCCTTCTTCAATTTCATTTGCTCTATTTTTCCTTTCTTTTCTTTTTCATTTTTGGAGCAATAAGTGTTATACTATAGGTTTTAAATATGCTCAATATTAAGAATATATTTGGTGAGTTACTCACCTGGAATATGATTGATGATATATCCATGTCAATGAACTTGATAGAACTGTTACTTCTCCTTTGATCCATCATCCGGATGCAATCACACTGTGAGACAGTGAATCTGTATTGCTTCTTGTGAATCAGGGCTTGAGTCCCTTAGACATACAAGAATCAAGCACCTCCCATAAAGATTCCTAATTCTAAACGGGATAAGGGATCCTTTAGTGGAAGGACCCCATATAATATATATATATATATATATATATATATTATATTATATAGGGTCCTTCCACTAAGGGATCCCTTTTTTGGTCTTTTATAGGAATAGGGCATTAGACCAACTTTTTTATCACATTTCAACATTTCAATCGTTCAGTTTTTAGGTTCTAATGTGTGGATTATTTCTGCAAATTTTCAGCTAAATCAGTAATCGTTAAGGTATCAAATTAGAATAAATCAATGAACGAACCAATGTGTCAAACTTGAACCGTTCATACTTATAATCTTAAGTCGCCGTTTTAAATGCCTTAACGATAATCAATTTGGCTGAAAATTTGCAGAAGTGATCTATACATTTGGACCTAAAATCTGAACAGTTAAGATGTTAAAATATGATCGAAAAGTTGGTCTAATGCCCTATCCCTAGAAAAAACAAAGAAAAGGGATCCCTCATGTGAGCCCCGGAAAAGTTTATCGAGCTTAAGTGAAATAGTTCGATAAGTTACTTATCGATTTCGATAAAAGTCAAAGTGCTCGGGAGTATTTTCAGAAATTTTTGTAAAGTGAAATCCTCAATTTAGGAGTTGGATAATAAAGTACACGACACGACGAGCTCGTGGAAATTTTAGGGGAATTTTTCGGATACCCGAGCTATTTTTATCGATTTTCCGAAATTGTGAGATTTTAGAAAGAAAAAAAAAAGAAAAAGAAAAAAAAAATGCTGCTGCGGTTCAATCTCAACCGTCCAGGCTTCCACCGCTTGATCACAACCGTCCATTGTTAATTGGACAAGTCTATATATATAAGCCTTTGATCAGTTGGACGATTCAGAAGAATCGAGAAGAAACCAGGCCTCTCGACCCGCGAAGGAGACCGGCGACCCGAAAATGACGACCTGACCGGAACTTCAGTTTCCGGCCACTTCTTCGCGGCGGACCACCAGTAAAAGCCTCGTCTCGTCGTCGCCTACACCTCTGTGGTGTCGGATTGTACATGCAATGGCCAGGAACGGACAATTGACGACTGGAAGCCCGAGCTGTCTCCGGCGAGTTTCTGCAATTTCCGACCACCACCTGGGCCGCATTTGGTATGGAAATCCCTCCTCACGCCATTGTATACATGTTAGACTAATTGGTTTTTGAAATTGATCGAGTTGGTTGATTTTGGTTTCTGGGTTCGTTTCGGGTTCACCGTTGATGTTGCCGCCGGCGACCCTTCTGGCCTTTTCTGGTTCGCTTTCCACCTTGTCACCGTCTATTGTTGTGGGTTGGCTTAGACTGGAGCTAAATTCGAGAGGTACCAGCTGGAAGTACGCCGAATCCCTCAGCTCGTTCGTCGGGAGTTTGGGCATACACATGAGGATGGTGGCTGATCGTTAAGTCAACAGTTACTAATCATAAGCTTGAGGGTAAATTCTTACTCTTGAATTGAAATACTGCTCGTATGGTTACTGTGAATTCAAGTTGGGCTTGCTACGTTGTTCTAGTTAGTAAGATGGGGTTAATTATGAATTGGGGTTGCTTGCTGGAGTTCGTATGTTGATCGTTAAGTGTAGTAGCAATTGGTAGTTTGAGTTTGTTTCAGGTTCTGCAAGTTGATGTTGGGTTAAGATTTCCTAGGACATTTTGTAATGTAAATGGTTGTGAAGAAAATAATTGTGGATGTGTAGAAACGGTTGGAATATGTTTTGGGTGTCCTGAGTATTTTGGGCACATCTTAATTGAGAATGGAATAAGGTTGGTTGGGTGTCCATAGTAATTCCGATTACTATGTGACTAAAGTGCTAAGGATACTCGAATTTATTTGTTCGTGAAATTGGGAATTTGTTATAACATTGGTTTGCATAAGCATTTTGTAAAAAAAATGATAGTGAGTAAAGGAAAGAAATGTGTATATATTGGGTGGCCTTAGTAAAATTGTGGTGCACCTAATATATCGAGTCGATATCACAATTTCAAGTAATTGTTCGGTAATTTGAGTTAATTATCGAACTAGTCTTAATTGGTCAAACAATGGTCAAAATTGGTCAATCCTGGTCAAACCAATAAAAGTTGGTTTGGACGATTTATTATTGCTCAATGAGATATTAACCATCGAAATGTCGGAATCTAGGACTCCAGTTACCCAAGGAACGGAAGGTTCGCGACTCTCGGAGTACGTAAGAGAAAGCATCGGAATCCAGGTAGGGATTCAGGACTCTCCTCGGTTAGCGACTTTCTTATATTGTTATTAAATGATGCACGTTAGTTGGTATGGTTTGGTCATGTTCAAATGCAATGCATACTAACCAAACCATGTGAGAAATGTGATGGCTTGAGAGCGAAAGGTGGCTCTGACTTCCTTGGGTTCGATCCCCAAAACCTCCGGAGGGTTAGTTACACCGGTCGGACGGTGAGCGATCGCAATGACGACCCGATCCGTGTGTGTAGCTAGGTAGCGGACGCTCTCGCTACGCTTACCTGGTGATAAATTAAATTGAGGTAAGGTCGTGTAGTGGGTCTATGGGACCGGCCATCAGGTAATATTTGGATTTGGCGTCGTATTTATTTAAGCATCATGCATCTGTTTTCAAGTTGAAAAACATTAAAGTTTGTCGTTCCTTTAAAATGTTTGACTTAAGCATGTTTTCATACTGGGATCCCAAATATATATTAAAGGGTTTCAAACCTAGTCGTGGTAGAGTTCCTGTAAGAGCAGCGAGGACGAAAGCTCACCCCTACAACAGTGTGCATGCAGGTACTGTGCACTGGTGACGGGACAATAGCGGACGGAGCTGGGTGTGCAGAACAAATTCGGTAAATTACCTTTTTATTTCTTGAACTTCGTATTCCGAGACCTGTAAACAGTCACACTCTTGTTCTTTGAAGTGCGTACCCTTTGTGTGAACACTAATTCCTAGCTTGAGCCGATTGAAACGAATTTTTCACCTCAAAAGTATTTGTAGCTTCCGCTGTGTTTCTACAAAAAGTTTTCAAACAAAATGCCTAGCGGTTCTCTAGAATGTAAATCGAGTGTTCGGTTTATGTTTTAGAGTCTCGCGGCACTGTGACGTGCTTAAGCTGGTGAGGTGCAGCTTGGGGCGTTACACCTCATTAGAAGGGCCCTATATATATATAGAGCTTTCCTAAACCATGTTCTACCAGATACAATTATTTCATTAATGAAATAGGTCTGCATTTCGCATTGAATATGATTCCTAGTCAATTTCAGGATTCTAGACTAGAACTTACCATACTTTCTCGGTTACTAATTCCATTGGATATGACAATTAAGTTGTTGAGATGAAGCTTAAACAATACCAAGTCCAAAATAAGTCTTAGGGTTAAATATTGTTTACTCCCTGAACTTTCAGGGAAAAAACAGTTCAGTCACTCCCTTTTTAATTTTACACGTTTACTCCCTCATCTCTCAATTTTGGACCAATAGGTCCATTCCGTTACCCTCCGACCAAAAACTCCGTTATATTGCTGACGTGGCGATTATTTTGCGTCAAAAAGTCTATCATACCCTCGGTTCATCTTTTTTCTTTTTCTTAATTAATATATTTATATTTTATATTTTCCCTATTGTTTACCTCTTCTTCCAGCTCTCTCTCTCTCTCTCTCTCTCTCTCTCTCACACACACACACACACACACAAGTTATCCCTCATCACTCTCCTTCACTTGCTCAATCTTCATCACTTCCTCTTCCCACAAACCCCTCTCCGCTACCCTCAGACCCCCAAACCCCTAACCATAAATGCCGAGCTCGCCACCCTCCCCGTCTTCTCCTTCACCGGCAACAAGCTCAGCAAATCGGCGATGGTTTTGGCGGCCATGAACAGCTGGTACACCACGGGGCGCAGGTGACCCGGCCCAGGAGCTTGGCGGAGTTGAGGCCGCAGGTGGCGGTGGAGATCGAGATGGAGAGGCTAGGGCGCTTGGAGGCAGGGTTTCGATTTGGGGTTTGGTGAGGTTGAACCAGGTGTTGAGGGAGTGGGAGTGGGAGCGAGCGGCGTCATGGTCGACGATGAGAGGGACGGCGGAGAACTGGTGGGGGGATCGAGTTGGTGAGCTTGATTTTGCAGAAGCAGGGAGAGGAGGTTTTGAGTTTTTCAAATTTGGGGATTTTGAGAGAGAGAGATCACTGGCCACGGGGCTCGGGCTAGGGGAGGGCGAGCACGAAGGCTTCTCCGACGTTCTTTTTTATCTGGGTTTTGCCAAGTTCACAGTTTTTTTCTATCACGTTCTGTTTTGTATCTTGGAGTTTTGATTTGTTCTTGGATGTGTAGAAATTGTGTGTAGAGGGAGAGTACCTTTGTTGGGGGAAATGAGAGAAGAGAATCAGAGATTGGGGTTGAAGTGAAGTGGCGGTGGCAGTGGCGAGGATGGGGTTGAAGCGCTATGGAGATGGGGAGGGGAGGGGAAAAGATAAACAGAAGGAAAAAAAAAAAGATAAAGAATAAATAAATAAAAGAATAAATTGAAAAAAAAAAAAAAGTGAGTGAGGGTAGAATAGACATTTTACTATAGAAAGACTGCTACATCAGCAATTTAATAGAATTTTTGGACGGAGAGTAACGGAATGGACCTATTGGTCTAAAATTGAGAGATGAAGGAGTAAACGTGTGAAATTGAAAAGGGAGGGGCTGAACTGTTTTTTCCCTGAAAGTTCAGGAAGTAAACAGTACTTAACCCGAAGTCTTACATCCTCCCACTAGACTGTATGTTGTTTAAGTCAACAAAAATGTCATATAATCGGATACAGTAACCCTGAAGTGTGCATGTGAGATAATATGAATTTCTGGATCGAAATCACAGCTGAGTCGGATCAAAATTTGCATACATCAGATTATGGAAAAACAAGCATCAAGCAATGCCAGCACTCCATAATCACAATGCAGCAACTTTGAACCACAAGAGCTAATTTTCAGAATATGAAAACATAAAGTAATACATATGACCTGCACTCAATGAATCAAAACTGTATGCATAATGTATTATATATAGCTTATCTGAATTCCAAAAGCTTAACTGAAAAGAATATTCATATGCAATTAATGACATGAAATCTGCACTTAAGCCTCACAAACATGAATTGTAGCATAAAATAAACTAATATATGCTGAATTCGAATTCTCAATAGCATAAGATTGCATAAGAAATAATGAAGATTTTCTGAATAATATTGATTTTATAATGTCATTACTAACTTCAGAAGTGTATGAAGGAAAACAAGTTAAATGGAAACAACTTAAGACTTAAAACTCCCACTAGTTTATCTGATCTAGACTGCTCAAGACTACCATATTTTTCACACGCGCGTTCTTGATAAACTGATATTGATAATGGTTTAGTGGGAGGATAAGCTAAATGCTCTAAGGTAACAATCTGTATAACTTCTATCTCATCATTCCTGGCACTTCCTCTTACAGCAAAGTAATAAACATTAATGTTTTTGGAAGCTGAGGATCTCTTATTGTTCTTGGCAAAGAAAATAGCTGCTTCATTGCCATAGAAAATCCTAACAGGCCTCTCAATGGAATCTATAATCTGAATTTTCTTAATAATTTCCTTAGCCACAATACATGAAAAGTTGCTTCATGAACAACAATATATTCAACCTGCATTGTAGATGTGGTTGTCAAACTTTGTTGGACACTTCTCCATGACACTACACTACCATCTAATATAAAAAAATAAAAAATAAATAAACTGAAGTCGATTTAAAATCATCAGGCCATCCTCTATAATGTGAATCTAAATAACCAACTATTTGAAGTTCTAGTTTTCAATCTTTCTATATACCAGCATATTATCTTTAGTTTTCTGGAGATATCTCAAAACCTTCTTACCAGTGACCCAATGTTGGAAACTAGGATTAGATTGATAACTAGATAACACACCAACTACGTACAAAAGCAATATGCAGCCTTATACAAACCTGAGCATACATCAAACTTCCTACTAACCTTGCATATGGCCTATCTCTATATCCTTTTTCTCTACTGCATTCCAAGGACATTGACCACTATCCAATTTATCACCTTTTAACATCGGTGGATCTCTAACCTAACAGTTATTCATATCCAACCTCTATTTTAGGAACTGATTTACTTAGTGTTCTCTTGCATATATAGTTTGCCGTTTTCAAAGCTTCACCCCATGAAAATCTTGGAAGTCCAGACTTACCTAGTGTTTTTCTGCATCCCCATTATGTTCTATGGTGCTTGCTGTAGTGAATTGTGCCTTAATACCACATTCCTGAAGATAAAGTGCCAATGGAACCTTATTTTGCCGAGACTCAGTGTACCTGCCGTATAAGCAGCTCCCCTATTGTATCTCACAATCTTTATAACCTTATTTAATTATTTTCTGCCTCTGCCTTAAAAAAATTTTAAAGGCTTCAAGTGCTTTAGATTTATCAGAAAGCAGGTAGATATGACAGAAGATACAGATTTCCACAAATAGTTTTGTGTGGGAATGGACCACGATGTCAGTGTTAGTATGTATGACTTCCAATAGCTCTTGACTCCTGACAGACCCCTTTTTCCTAGTGCAAGTCATTTTTCCTCAGTCAACACAAATGTCAATTTCAGAAAAATCTAAACTTGGTAAAATATTTTATTTTATTAAAAGCTGAACTGCTGAAGTATGTCTTTTAAAATGTGTCTCAAACAGTCAAACTTTTGTGCCAAAGAAAAGCAAAAATATTCATTAAATCTAGGTATTTTATTCCTATAAGTTTTTATGTGAAAAACACTTCAATAGAATTTTCACAATTCATTTGCCAATAACCATAAACTGAAGTAGCATTCCCGATTCAGAGAATTTAAAGAAATTGAGACTATTTTTATTACTAAGGGAGGAAAACCCCTTCAGAACAAAAAAATAGAATAAAATAAAAGAACGAAGGAAGCAAAACCCTTGAGTTTTTTTTTTTTTTTATGGAAATAGGTCAGCCCTTTCATTAATATTCAGCAAGCAATACAAAAACGAAACACCCCTATGGGGTCGACAGAAAGAACCGTTCCTTAGAACCTCATGAACCCTATTCTAGAAGAATAAAATCCCAAAAATCCCGAGTACACCCACCTTTTAGTAAATTCACGCACCAGTATTTTAACAAAAAACCAAGAAACCTCGAAGCTTACATTAAAAAGGTTCCAACTAAGGCACTGGTTTTTGCGACCCAAACATAAATTAAACAATGATATGGGCCATAGAGACCCTATTCATAGAGGAACTAGAAAGTGAGAAATCACCCTCCACCCCCATTCCAAAGACAGACCAAGCCTTGAACAGGCTTAAGACCCAGCCTACCCACTGCCAACCATGGGACAAAGCCCATCCTGTCAACCCTAGCCCAAAAAGCCCAAAGCAAGGATCCCAGAAGCAATCTGCCCAGCAAGGAGACAAGGCAACCCACTCCGATCGTATGTCACCGTCGACCTCCGTCACCATAGATCTCCGATCATCCACCCCAGAACCTCCGCCAGCATCCCTTTCAAGTACAGCCAGCTGCATCACTGCACCTCCACCTTCTGCCCCATTTTCAAGGGGGTCAAATTTCAACCAGAAGCCTTCACCGCCTCCGGACGAAGTACCACCCCCACCATCGAAGATCAGATCCTCCGTCGTGATGAACCAAAAGGCAACCCACTGCACCTGCCTTGAAACCTGCACCACTACCATCGTCGGAAAAAAGGAGAATAAGACGAAGCCAGAAGCTCGCCTAGATTCTTCATTCGGATACACACAGCCCCGCCACCAAGCCCTACCACCTCCAACAGAAGCAATCTGGCCACCACGTCGGTCGCTACCACCACTATCAATCAATGGATCAAGAGCAGATTCATCATCACCAGGACCACCAAACCAGATCTGATCGATCGTGATTCCAATCCCAATCCCACCAACATCAATAGAACATCCTCCCCTAACCGAAGATAGGGGCAGACAAAGAGATTTATCGCCACCACCATAATAGAGAAGCAAGCGAGAAGGTTTGTCGCCGCCGCTCGCTCGAGAGAGAGAGAGAGAGAGAGCCATCTTCTATTAGTTAATTTTGGAAAACCCATGAGTTTTAACAACAAAGATCATGAAATTAAATTCCATAACATAGAAGGAATGAATCCAAAATAAAACACAAGGGAATAAATGTTTGACAACTTCTATAGCCTTGACTGCTACGTTGTTTCTATTCCCCGAACCTATTTTTGCCTCATCTTGTTTGGGATCCTCTTTCTTAGATATCTCTGCATGGAAGTTATGACATGAATGGGTGAGGCAGTGTCAAATCACAAAGAGCTATTGGAAACTGACACAATTTTTTATTCTAAATAAGAATGATTTAGAGTTGGTACCTTTTTTAATCAACCACTTCTTAAAACCTCTGTATTATTATTATTGTCGTCGTCGTCGTCGTCGTTGTTGTTGTTGTTGTTGTTGTTGTTGTTACTATTATTATTAAAAGAATTTTATTATAGGTTAAATCAGATAAGAGTGTTTCTATTGAGACATCCGAATTTGCTTAACTAACTTTTTTTTTTGTATTATTAAATGACGTATATAACCTTACACATGAAATGACTATTAGGGACAATATATTATATATAAAATAAATATTTCCAATAAATTTTATTTTTAAGAAAAACTTTCCAATTACTTTCCAATGACTATTAGACCCAGTACCATTTGGTCTAGTGGCATAAATCTCCCATTTATAAGTGGGAGGTTGTGATTTCGACTCATAATAGGCTAGTTGTTGTATATGAGTTATTGATTTGATAAAATAAAATAAAATAAAAATTTTCCAATCAATTTAGATATCTGATCGAATAAAAAAAAAAAGATATCTAGGATTCCCAATAAAGACATTATTGGCATTTTAGGAACAAGGAAGAAAAGAATGGCAAGCACTCCACAAGAAAAGCTTGACTTTGTTAGGAATTTTAAGACTCCAATGGAGTTTGAAACACTCCTTCCCCCATCATTGCAGTTTCCTTTAACTCTTCTAAAGTTCCAATTACGTTTATGTCATTGAAATATACCACAACAATAGCAAACCCGGAACTTATCTTCTTAATGAAAACATGTGGACATAATTTATTATTGACATATCCTTTTCCGATCAAGTATTCACTTAGACGGTTATTCCACATCCGTCCAGATTACTTTAATTCATAAAGTAAGTGTTTCAATCTAATCGACAACGCAATCCTTGGCCGAGAGCTACTTGATTCGAGTATTCTAAGTCCATTAGGTACCTTCATGCATATCTTTGTATCTAGATCCCCATAGACATATGCGGTAACCACGTCTATAAGCTACATCTTCAGCTTTTCAGAAACTACGAAACTGATAAGGTAGTGGAACGTTATAACATCTATTACGGGAGAATATGTCTCATTGTAGTCGATACTAGGGCGTTGAGAGAATCCTTGCACCACAAGTCGAGCTTTATATCTTACAACCTCATTTTCCTCATTACGTTTTTTAATGAAGACCTATTTATGTCCAACGGGTTTAACATTAGGATATGCTGGCATCATTGGCCCGAAAATTTTCCTCTTTGTTAGTGAATCTAGTTCAACCTGGATTACATCATTCCATTTAGACCAATTTGCGTTAGCACTCATCAACAGAGAGGGGTACGATAACATTGGAATCAATGACTTCGGGCGCAATAGAATATGCGAATATATAATCAGTGATGATTGCGTTTTGATTCTATACCACATGCACACTAGTGTAATTAACAGAGATCTCTCTATTCTCTGGAATCGGTTCTAACGTTAAAGAGTCTTAAAACGATGTCTCTTAGACATATCTGTAATCCAGAAGATTATCATGGGATGGATCATGAACATCGATGTCTAATGGATTGGTTTATGCTGAATTCGCCCTTTTTCATGGAGGAGAATCCATCAAACCCAAAGGCCTGCGCTTTCTTGCGGGAACCATGGCCTTATTGGCCGCCAGTCCACTCTCAAGCATTATCAAGTCTAATCGAGTTAATCGGATAATCCGGTGGTAAGCCAGCAATCGAATGATTTGGATAAGGAGTTTATCATAAGCGGCGTTGCAAGTAGACAAGAGCACAACATGTGACTAGCGTGTCGATGCGTCAACCAACACCATAAAGTATCTAAATGATCTGCAAGTTAGTTGAATAGGTCCACAAATATCCCCTTGAATTCTTTGTAAGAATGAGATTGAGTCTTTGGAATCCTTTAGGAAGGATGATCACGGTCCTAATTTGCCTAAGGAACAAGCTTGGTGGAACAAGCTTGGTAGAACAAGCTATGAGCCTTGACGATAACCAATGAGGATGTTGGTTGGGCCGAAGAGGCATAATTCATGACCGGGGGACCACAAGCAACTAAAGAAGCAAGAGAAGGTTGAGAGGGAGTCACTACCGCACTGGCAAGTGGCCAGCTGTATGTGGTAGTGGCGCCGAGTGATGGCAACGACGGTCAAATGAATCATGGAACAACGTTTTGTGGTTTGAAGAATCGCCTTACAATTCTTGCTTCTTGTAGCTCAAAAGAAAGGATGTCTGTGTGAAGATTTAAGTATACAGATCATCATATCACGACCAAGATGACCTAATTTGCTGTGCCAAAGCTAATATATGTTAGAATTCATGAGATCATCTCTTATAACATTATTGGATTCAATAGCTCGAATAGTAGTGACATATAGCCAGTTATGAGCTTCTATAAGATGCATTTACAACCGCAATCATTAGAGGTGATGAATATGAATTCTTTCCCATTCTCACAATGTGTTTTCGCATGATATTCGTTGGCTTGAATATCTCTGAAGCTCATAAGGGTCCTTCCGGCCTAAGGAGCATAGAGAGCCTCTGTGATAGTATGGTGTCGTTAGGCATAACAGACCCAGCCATTCCTTTGTTGGGCTTGTCATAGTTGTTACAGAGGAATGTGTAGGCAATATCTAAAAAAAATATTTGCCTATTTCGGAGAATAGGGTATGTAGTCGCACTATCTGCAAAACATTATAATTCACTAAAGGTTAAAAAATTCAAATTAAAAACAAAACTGAGGGAATAGAACTCAAAATTATTCATTATAAGCCAACGATTACATCAAAAGTCTTGAAAAGAATCTAAACCTAATAAATTCAAAACAATGGTCGTGACTCAATTCTTTTGGTAACTCCAATCAGCCGCGACTAGATGTAGAGAGATGAAGTTTTGGTAGAGCGAGGCTCACTTAAGTACGCTGCCTCATCTGAATCTTGCCTAGACATCGCATTTAATTGGATAAGCCTAGTCGCAAAAGCTAGAGTTATAACCAATGTTATTAATAAAAATAAGGCAAATACCATTACATAATTCCTTGAAATAAAAGAGGCTTCAAGTCATCATATTCGGCGACATTCATGTCTTTGACTTTGGCAGAAGTAAAGTCTGCAACTTCGAGCTAGACATCTTGATCACGATCAACGTGATAAGTTTCTCTTACATTCTTCAAGATCTTGTATGCAGCGACAATCTCCTTATATGCTTTACATACTTTTGCCCAATGATCTGATGCTCCACATCGGAAACACACCTCATTATTCATCAAAATTTGGTTGTTCTCCTTTGATTGAGGGGCGGGACCCATGCATTCGCCTTGACCTCTATGGCTGCTGCAGATTCTCTCTGTCTGCGGTGACCTCCTCAGTTGTGGCGGATGTCATACTGGTTGTTCGGGATGTTTCCTTCCTTTGCTGAGCGATCATATGGACCAAATCGTCTGGATCGTTTTCCCTTAATTTTAGGGTTTTGCTCGCGACAGCCTCTTTTCGGAGCGTAATTATAATTCGATTTCGGGATATCTCTCGTTTCGACAGGTTGAGAGTTATAATTCTTCACAAGAAAAGTATCATACTTTTCAACAACAGTCATCTCCAAAATTAGCTGATGAAATATTGTGATGCGTCCTGCTTGTATGTCGATTCAATATTGCTTAGGTAGCATCATAGCAGAGACGGAGAAGGTAGAGAAAGTTTTCTGAATCTAGTTCTTGTCTGTAATAGTTTGATTACAAAATTGTATCATTGATCTAATGTTGGGGCTTTCAAATTGTACTCTAGTACAAATTTATAGTCTGTGAAGTGGGGAGTATTCCGTCTCTCTCGCAATTTGGGGAGGTGGGAGTCTTAAACATTCCCAAAATGCTCTTCAAGCGCAACCCTTACATTTCTATGGTTATTTTCAACCATGTACTCGAGTTGAAACAAATAGTCCATATGGCGCATCAACAAGATGAAGGCATTGGCATTGTTTGCAAGGACATTATGCGCAACCAAATCATTGTTGAGTGGCTAGATCGTTGCTATGATCCCTTTGGCAGTGAGATGATTTCTGACGTCATGAACTTGCTTATGATATCCACTACTAGTAGCGTCCAATGAGGCAAAGTCAAGTTTGTTCAAGTTTGATATTGTGAAAATGACAAAACAAGGACAAAATTAGTACTTCGGAGCTAGAAAAGCTTCTACGACAATTACTAACCAAGAAACGTAAATTTCAAGGATTTTGGATTAGACCAAAACTTTGACCTTTTTAACTGGTCGGGAATGATAAAACATTCAAGGCTTCAAATGAACAGAAGTTCGGAGCAGAGCGAACCACCACAATTTCTAATATCTTCAAGCAAACAGAAAATAGAAAACAGAAAAGTAAATGACCGGCAACCTTTATAAAAACCACAATGCTTGAAGATTCTAATATCTCTTGTCTATTTTACACCTATTTAACCAAACAAGCAATTCTCCAAAAAAAAAAACAAAAACAAAAACAAACAAAAAAAGGAAAAAGCAAGCAAAATATTGCATTTCTGAAATCTTAAAATTAGAAATTTGACTCTTTTGAAAAAAAAAAAAAAAATTTCGAAAGTTGACCTCTTCTGGAGACCACTAACAACACTGGGATTAGATCTCAAATCCTCTTGACCTTTTTATGAATACAATTGTGAATTTTGTTGTCACGGGGATCTGACTAGATTTCATTTATCTTCAACAGTCATGGCATGTCTTATTGAAATTGGTACTGGAATTGCTGCAAAGCTAGCAGAGTACATGGTTGAACCAGTTATACGCCAAGTGGGTTATGTAATTTGCTACAACAAGAACCTCAAAAACCTACAGAATCAAGTTGGTGACTTAGTTGATGCCAGATCAAGTGTGCAGCATCGTGTTGAAATAGAAGAAAAAAAAGGTAAAAACATTGAAACAGGGGTCCAGAACTGGCTAACTAAAGTGGATCAGCTAACTAAAGAAGCAGATATCTTCTTGAAAGATGAACACCATGCAGAGACCAAGTGTCTAAAGGGCTTTTGTCCTAATCTAAAGCTTCGTCATCATCTAAGCAGGAAATCAACAAAAATGGCTCAAGAGGTGGCTGAGCTTTATGAGAAAAAGAACAACCTTGACAATATTGCATATGCTGCCTCCCAAGACGAGGTGTGTGTAGCAGCTCTCCAAGATTATGAGGCCTTTGATTCAAGGACTTCAGCTGCGAAGGATGTAATCAACGAATTGAGAAATTCTAATACCTACATGATTGGGGTGTACGGTATTGGGGGTGTGGGAAAAACAACACTTGTCAAAGAAGTTTATAAGCAATTAGCTACAGGAGGTGAGAAGCTGTTTGATGAGGTAGTTATGGTACTCGATCTGAAAAAGAATCCCAGCATCGATAGAATTCAAAAAGAAATTGCTGAGAAGTTAGGTCTCGAGATTCTCGAAACTGAGACCTTAGCTGGAAGAGCACGTCGAATAAATAACAGGATCAAAGACAAGAAGTCCCTTGTGATCCTAGATGATGTTTGGGAAAACATTGATTTGGGGGATGTAGGTCTTCCTCGAATGGAGACTCTTAAAATACTGTTGACTTCTCGAAGCAAACTAGTATTATCTTCCGATATGGGTACACAAAAGGAGTTTCCTCTCGAAGTTTTAGACAAAGATGAAGCTTGGAGTTTATTTCAGAAGACGGCAGGTGATATTGTTAAAAATCCCAATATTGGAACTATAGCCACCCAAGTAGCTGAAAAGTGTGGAGGTTTGCCACTTTTGATTGTCACTGTTGCAAGATCTTTGAGAAATAGTTCATTACAAGCATGGAAAGATACTTTCAGACGCCTAAAAAGGTTGGATGGAAAAGGATTGACAGAGAAAACATACTCTGCTATTGAGTGGAGTTACAATCAATTAGGTGATGAGGAGCTTAAATCATTGTTCTTGTTGTGTGGACGTATTATGTCGGGGTATTCGAACACTATTTATATCCTTGATCTGTTTAAATATAGCATGGGTCTGAGCTTGTTAAAGAACGTGAATACATTAGAAGAAGCACTGATTGCATTGTATTCTCTACTTGAAAAACTCAAAGACTCTTGTCTATTGCTTGATGGTAATGCTAATTCAAATTGCAGAATGCATGATCTTGTAGGTGATGTTGCTAATCGGATTATGGTCAGGGATAATCACATCATATCATCCACACGTGAAGATGAGTTGAAAGATTGGCCAAGTAAGGACTTGCTTCAAAAATGCACGGCAATATCTTTTCCTTACACGGTAATCCCCAATCTTCCTGAAGTTTTGGAATGTCCAGAACTGAAAATGTTTATTTTGTGGAGTGAAGATGTTACATTGGAAATTCCATGCAACATTTTTGAAAAGATGGAAAAACTCCAGGTACTTGATTTAACCAAATTGAGTTTTTTGGCTTCACTACCTCCATCTCTAGAGTTCCTAAAGAGTCTTAAAACATTGTGTTTAGATCATTGCAAGTTAAGAGATCTATCTCTAGTCGGGCAACTTGGAAGCTTAGAATTTCTTAGTTTTAAAGGATCCGATTTCAAGCAGCTGCCCAAAGAAATAGGGCAATTGACTCGTCTACGCTTGTTGGATTTGAATGGCTGCTCTCAACTTGAATTTATTCCACCTAATGTTCTATCAAGGTTGACAAGATTAGAAGACTTGAGAATGGGAAATAGTTTTAACAGATGGGAGGCTGAAGGAGTCATCAGTACTGAAAAAAGTAATGCAAGCCTTGAAGAGCTAAAGCACTTGCATCAGCTAACTGCATTACAGCTACATATCCCAGATGATGTTATTCTTCCAGTAGATTTGTTCGCCACTAAATTGGAGAGATTCCAAATATGTATTGGTTCTGCGTGGAAATGGGCTAATGTCGATGAAACCCTCAATGCACTAAAGCTCAAATTCACCACTAGCAATGAATTGGACCACGGTTTAAAAACGCTACTCAGGAGAACTGAAGACTTGTATTTGGAGGGCATCGAGGGTGTTAATAGTAGTATTTTATATGAATTAGGTACTGAAGGTTTTCAACAACTGAAACATTTTCATGTCCAAAACAATGCTAATTTTGCATACATCATCAATGGCAAGGTACACTCCTTAAATTGTCTCATTTTCTTTTATGTTTATCAGTATATTTTGAATAACTTCTTGTTATTTTTATAATAGAAAATTTCTCCTATATTTATTATAGTCGTTCTTCTAAATTTTTATCAAATAACAATCCTTTTTATCCCAGGCCCATACCATTTTATAACTAAATACAGCACAAAACATTCTCTTGAGTAACCTATCCCACAATTCATGTAAAAAATTCATATAAAAATAAAATCGATTAGTCATTCTATGCCATTATGAAGTCCAAAATTTCCAAGTTGATTTTTGTGATTTTGTTTTGGGCATTTAATTACACTGACAGTTTCTAGCTAGTGTCCTAACAATGAGTTTGCATTGTGATTTCATAAATATGATCGAATTGTGGACTGTGTACAGGTTGGTTTTCCCAACTTAACATGGTTGGAGATGAGTGGACTCATTGATTTAAGATTCTTGTTCTCATCTTCAACTGCTAGAAGTCTTCTACAACTCAAACGTCTTCAGATATCGGGATGCCAAATCATGGAAGCAATAGTATCAACCGAAGAGTTTGATGAAATTGCAGAGAAACTGTTTTGCCAACTACAAGATTTGGAGCTAAAAGACCTTCCAAAGCTCACTAAATTCTGTTCAAGAAAGTATACTGAATTTTCAGATCCATCCTCTAGAAGATTGCAATTGGAAGATTGTATTAAAACAAATACAATTGGTGAAGAAATTGAAGAGATAAACTCAACTAGAAACCTTGACGTTGTGATCCAACACTTTCTGTTTGATAACAAGGTGAACTATTACCTATTCCTATTTCTTTTTCGCTAATATGTTGACATATTTTATTTCTAATATTCTCAGTTAGTTACAAGTTCTCTTCACAATTCCACGAGTAAGATGAATATCATGTATATGCAGGTAGAGTTTTCAAACTTGAAGAAGTTATCCATTGATGGCCTAGCAAAGTTGACGACAATATGGAACAATCAACTTTCTCGAGAGATTTCAAAAAATCTACAGACATTAGAAATTGTTTCGTGTGACAGTTTGAAAAGTATTTTCCCGGTTTCGATGGCTAGAAATCTCAAGCACTTAAAAAGGTTGATAGTGAAGAGTTGTGGAGTGCAAGAAATTGTTGCAAGAGAGGAGGGACTACAAACAACACCTAAGTTTGTGTTTCCAAAAGTAACACAAGTGACTTTTAAAAATTTGTCCAACCTCATGAATTTCTACCCAGGGATGCATGTGTCTGTCTGGCCATCACTTAATGTGTTGAGTGTGGTACAATGTGCTAAAGTCAAAGTGTTTGCCGAGGAAATCTCAAATTTTCAAGGACATAATGAGTCGGAACGTCTCAGTGTTCTTATCCCGCAATCTCTCTTTTTAATTGAGAAGGTATGAGCACAATTTACACCTTCTTTTTATTAAAAGTATTAATTTAAAATATATTATGACATACCTTGATACCTCCATGACTTTTGTCTCAGCATCTAAAATGTTCTAAGATTTATTAACCTTGTGATGAGAATGTCACTAAAACGAGAGATTCATGAAAGAAAAACATGTTTATGCAGTCTGGCAATAAAAAAAAAAGAAGAAGAACACAAAACTAGTATGTTTGCATAAGCATGAACCATGAGTCAAAACTTTAAATGCACATATATCTAAAAGGTTGGGCCCTTTTTGTTCCACTTTGGAGTTGGTTCATCATATTTGTTTTAATCAAAGAGGCAGTACTTGAGAGAGGTATATAACTAAACTCTAACTATAATAAAAAAATAAAAAATAAAAGAGAGAGGAAAGGTTGATTTATTTTTAGTTAGCATATTTTGTAATGCATAATAATACGCACACATATATGCAGTCTCTCTCACCCCCTGTTTAATACGCACACATATATGCAGTCCAAAGGCTTTTTAAGTACTAAAATGTGAATCAGCACATCAAATTAACAACTGTTTAATAATAATCAAGTTCTCTGATCTTGTCTATTTTAGGATTCATTTCCCAAATTGGAATGGTTGAGCATGGAAGCAATGGTGTTTTGGAATGGTCCACTCACAGCAGTAGCGCAGTTTTTTAGCAAACTAAAGTTTCTTGATGTTACTTGTACGGAGTCCAAGTCTGTTGTTTTCCTTGACAAATTACTCGACCCGGAAGGAAACAGTGCAGTTGGGATTGGGACCCAACAGCAACAGCAGCTCCCACATTTAAAAGAGTTGTGGCTTGTTCGAATGGAGAAGTTGATGCATCTAGGCCTGGAGGATGAGGAGGATAACTCACAATCAGCCACCCGCATCCCAAATTTTCCAAACCTGCAAATTCTATTCGTGAATGCTTGTCACAGCTTAAGGAATCTGAGATCATCCGCAATATCCTTCAACAATCTAACAAGTTTGCAAGTAAGTGTTTGCTACGGATTGAAATACTTGATAACTTACTCCATGGCCAAGAGTTTAATGCAACTCACAACACTGGAAGTCGAGTGGTGCCTAAGACTGGTGGAAATAGTGGGAAGCAATGAAGACGGCGATTCAAGAAATGAGATTACATTCAGGCGGTTGAAACATTTGAAACTATTGGGTCTACCAAGACTGCAAGGCTTTTGCTCCGGAAATTGCATTGCTAAATTCCCGTCCTTGGAAACTTCAAGCATGAGCAACCGCCTCAAGTTGAAGATTTTCACAGCTCATGACCAAACGCTACAGCTAACAAACGAAGAGGCAGACACAGATGTCGATCGTGAGGGTAAGTCTTAATTCACCATTTATGTTTAAAGATTTTCCCAATATGTACTCTCCGGTGCCCAAAATCATGATATTAAAAATTTTGTAATATTTCCAGAGGCGTGGATGACTACTGAGGAATTCAACAAGTACTGATTCGATATCTTAAGTAAACCACATTTCACTGTAAGTAGCTATGACATAAGTAAACCACATTTCAAGTACTGATTCCTTCAAAGTTGTTATTGTTCTGACAAATTCGTTACTCCATCTTCCAGATTCTACTGCTCGTCTTTTCTGGTCTGACATAAGTGGAAGAGTCTTCACCAAAGTGTACATTCGTGTGTTGTAAAATGCACACCAAGTGTTTGGTAAAATGCTTGTGTGATTGTTAATTTCTGTGGTGATTTTGCTGCATTTCAATTCCTATGCTTGTATTGATATATGCGTGCAAGGCTTGCTTTCTTTCTGCTTAGCAATAAAGAAGGGGGGGGGGGGGGGAAAACAAGAATCGCACAGAAAAAAACAGAGTGATTCTTATTGGAGCTCTTCTCGTTTTTGTGAAATCTTTGGTCTTGCTGGTGCTTTGTTCAAGTTCCAATCGAGAGCTTTCTAGCTCCTTTTCACTTTTTTTTTTTTCTCATCTTAATGTTGGTGTAATTGCTGATTTTGGAATCTTCGTTTCTTTGCTTGTTTTCCCATTTTGTCATTTTGCTTAATTAGCCCCAAGTTGTTGACTATAAATAAGACTTACAGGAGTAAGATGGCTCTGACCCCAATTCTGTCCATTTCTTGTTCACCAAAGTGTGCATTAGTTTTATACATAAACTTATAGTGTGTGCTATGCACACCATGTGTTTGTGAAGATGCTTGAATGAGCATTTTACTTCATGTCAATTGTTATACTTGTGTGTATGCCCCAGCGGGGCTTGTCGTCAACCCATCACAGCGACGCTTCACTGTCGAACCGGTGAAGTTTAATTTTCGATACTAGGTAGAATCATAATGAGCTGAGTTTGACAAATTTAAGATGAATTTAAACAAAGCAGGAAAACTAGTAACCATTTTTGTAAAGTTTACTCTCGAAACTCAAACTCCGATGCATGAGATACCCATCACTCATGCACTTATTCGTATATGACAAGAAGGACTAGGAGTCCATGTGAAGATCCGTGTGTACCATAGTAGACATCCAGCTGCACTAGTTGTTGATGCCAATGAGGAATATGAAGCAGTGCTCAAAGAAGATCCTCAAGTTGAGTTCAGTGGAGAGGTCAGTCTTTATATCTTTTTGTGTGTGTAAGCAATGCTTGAGGTTACAAAGACAAGAAAATTTACTTTGTTGCAGTCTTTTCTCTTTCAAAATGAGATTCAAAAATTGATTACCAGTGAAATTGCTAAATTTCAGCTAAGTGATTCATTTCACGGCTTTGGTTTATTATGATTCATGATCTTGCACTTTCCTTTTTCTCTGGTTAATTCTATATGATTGCCATCTATGGATTGCATTTACTTCAAACCAAAAGTTACCTGGTAATCAGGAAGGAATGTTAAAAGGGTAGAATTTGTTAACATCAATAAAGAGATTTTGTGCACTCTTGATTAGATTGTTTGTTGTTGGACTTTCTCAAGTACTGTTGAGCAGAAGGCAAAATGGATTTTCAACAAGCTGAAAGGTGTGGAACAATAGAACCAATTAGTTAATCTGCAGGTTGACTTTCTTATCATATAAGTGTTCGTATGAATTAAGCTTTTGTGGACTATTCTTTTTTCCTTTTTGGAATCTGTAATGTCATCTCAGACACCTGTTGACAAATTTTAAGCTTTCTTATACACTCTTTGTATTGTAGATCTACAAACGTTTAGGTATGCAAGGGATACATCATTCGGAAGGATGCATTTGAACTTCTGGAGCCAGTCACCAGTTTTCCTTTGGATTGTACGTAACACACTACTATGAAGTTGAGCTTTATTGCATTGTTAATAGGAATTTCTAATTGCAATTGTTGGATTTTACAAAGAATTAACTCAGTATTGCATGGAGTGTCTAATTGCTATGACAATTCAATTGAAGTGAACAAGGTTAAAGGGTATTCTCATTTTCTTATCAGGTGTGCTGCTTCAGACAGTTCTTCAGGTTAATTACCAAGACTGATTACCTGCTATTACGATAGTGCTGAAGAAACAACGAGTGTATCAGGTTTATTTGAGAGCATTGGTTATCTAATTGCATGTTTTGTTGTTACATATAGAACTCAATGTTTTGATAGGGGATTTTCTGCTATCTTTAATTGGGAATCTTATAATTTTGGGAAGTCTGGAATTTGATACCTAGGAATTGTTTGGTTTATGTGAAATTTTTTTTTTCCCATTTCCTCTTTTCCATTTCTCTTATCTGTATTTCTGCTTTTACGCTTTTGATTCTGTGTGTTCATTTAGAGGCACTGTTTTCTGATTGGTTAAGATTGTTCTAAGTTTGAATCTTAAAACTGATTGATCGCTCTGCCCCTTATATTCTTTTTGACATTATTATTTCTATGCTTCAACAAGAATCACACAAGGATAGATTGAAACAATAGAAATCTCTGGGCCAGTAAGGCAAAGTCTTTACTTAATGAAACAGGCCTTAGTAATATATATTTCTATTTGATAGTAACAGAAGAGAAGAATGAATTAAGTTGCAGTTGAAACGTAATCTTAAATTTGATCAAACAAATATTATATAGAGAATGTTCACTTCACTCTTCTGCAACCAATTTGATCATTTTCTAAAGACGTAATTGCAGTTTTGGTCCTTTTGTTTGATAGGATTCACAGTCTTATTCTTATGGTTTAAATTAGTCATCTTGGAGTTTTAAAGACAAAGTTGCGGTTTACAAGGAGATAACATTAGGATATAATTGTTTCTGTTTTGAAATCTCAACTATGTCTGTGTGGTGTGTACTCCTTTTGAGATTGATGTTTACTATTGTTCTGTATGTAGGCAAAGTGGAAGAGGTTTAGGCCAGGTTGTAGAAGTAGTTTTCTTGCAATCCTATTAATATCAAACAGACATAACAGCTAAAGTAATTTTTTGGCGATGGTTTTATGAGAACTTTAATTTAGAATATGAGGGGGTAATGCTTAAAAGAGTTGATAAATTTATATTTGTTCATCAATAAGATAACTGTTTACACTTTGGAGCACTAATCTCCTCAATCAATCATATTCAAGAAGGTAATTACAAATTGGGCATTAAACCAGGTGAACAAACTATATATTCCCTCTTCGTTTTTTAATTGAAAGCCTATTTATGTTGGACAAAGCCAAATTCATTTCTTTCTTGAATTCCTAATGTTGAAAATGAAGTATGGTTTTCTGTAATGCCCTTGGCTCAACACATTGTCATGCAGATAGGCACTTCATAATATTTTTAGATATAGCTGTAGTGATATAAATGAGAATGCTTTGGTTATGTAGCTGCATTTTTTGGCATTGGCTATCTAATAGGAGTATAATTCTATTTAGAGCAGAAAACTAAACTGCAGCTGGAGCCTTATAGTTTCGATCTGGTTACATTCCTGCATTTTTCAGTTCTGATTTTACTTTTTTGTGTTCTTGGGTTGCCTTTTTCAATCCCATTGTCTGGCCTATAAATAATATATTGTAGTTTGTTGGATACATTAAAAGCTGAGGTTTACATAAGAAAATTAACCTGCCAAATAATGTGCATTACAATACTTCTCTTCAATCATCTTAACGGTGCTCTTAATTATCTATTTTTGCAGGTCAACTGTAGGAAATCAAATTGTCAAGGAAAGTTCTTTTTGGAAGCCGAAGACTATCATAGATGTTCGTCTTTCAACTTCGACCATGAGCAACCGCCTCAAATTGAATATTTCCAAAGCTCATGACAAAACGCTACAGCTAACAAACGAAGAGGCAGACACAGATGTCGATCGTTGGGGTAAGTCTCAATTCACCATTCATATTTAATGTTTTGTGTTTTCCCAATATATATTATTCTCCCCGGTGTCCCAATCATGGAATTTCCACACTATGTATAGATCTATCTATCTATACAATTAGAGTTCTCATATTGAAAATTTTGTATATGAAATGCTGATTCGCGACAATCTATGTAATATTTCCAGAGGAGTTGCTGACTATTGAGGATGAAATGAACTCCGCAAGTACTAATTTGATATCTTAACCAGATTTCACTGTAAGTAAACCTTCTATGCGAGTGCCTTAACAATAAGTAAACCTTCTTTCTTTGTGTTATCTATATACGCATTACAATTTCTTGTTTGCTTCTACCTTCAAATTTGTTATTACTTGTTCTGAAAAATTCCTTACTCCACCTTCCAGATTCTACTGCTCTGCCTTGCCGCAATCTTCCTCAATAGAAGATTTGTTCACCAAAGTCTGCAATGTTGTGTTATAAACTTATATGACTTGTGCCATGCATACCACGTATTTGGGAAAAAGCTTGTGTGGGGATTTTGCTGCATTTCAATTCTTATGCTTCTATTGAGTTACTTGTGTATAAGTCTTTACTCTCTTTCTACTTAGCAATAAAGGAAAAAACAAGAACACGATAGAGAGGAAAAAAAAAAAAAACCAGAGTGATTCATATTGGACCTCTCCTCATTATTGTGCAACCTTTGGTCATGCTGGTGCTTTGTTCCAATCGAAAGCTCTGTAGCTTCTTTTTGTTTTTTTTTTTCTCTCAGCTTAATATGTGTTACTGTAGTTGCTGATTTGGGATCTTCATTTTTTAGTTGTGTTTTCCCATTATGTCTTTTTGCTTAATTGGTCCCCGGCCTTATTGACTATGAATAAGGCTTTTAGGAGTAAGAAATAAGAATAAGTGAATATTTTGATAGTGGACTTGCTTGGTCCGTTTGGTGTTGATTTGTATGATGAAATTTTGAGCCTAAATGATTGAATTAGAAAATTGATACGGTTGCTTAACTTTTAGTTTTGTAAAATTTGATTCGGGACAGTATGATTGAGTGAGATTTTACCTACCATATATGCTCAATTTTGGATTGCAATTACAACCAAAAAAGAGGAAATAGTAATGAAACTGCTGACTTTTGAAGTCTAGGTAATGCTTATATGCTCATTGGTATTTACAAGAGACACCTAACTGAAGCATTGTCAGAAGCAATTGGGTTTTAAGCCAATAAACAGTGATCACCAACTTTAGCTTCTCAAGTTTGTACCTGCTCTTTATTTGCATCGAGAAAGTTTTGTATTATTTGTTGAGTACTTGGGTTTTAATCTGAGGAGGAGGAGGACGAATATGGGTAATTCTTTTTCATCTCGTGTTTTATTTGAATTTCTTCTAATTGATTAAAGCTTCAGATGAACAATTGTTTTGATTGAGCAGTTTCTGGGTTGCTTCTGATTGTGTCTTTGCCTACTGATTCCTGAAATCTGGATTTTACTTGAATTTGTTGTTTTTTGGGTTTATTTGAGGTAGCTCTGAACTGGGGTTGTCCATAGTCCATACTGGTCCTGAATTTTTTATTTGGCAGACATGTGTTGTTTTATACATGATAAGCTCTGGTAGTGAGTGTAAAGCATGTTCCTTTTGATGTTATATATTGAATTTGAGATCTGAAATAGGAAACTAAAGCTTTCATAATTTTCAAAAGCGTAGTGGATTTTGCTTCAATTAATTGTGCTGATCATGAACTGATCAAATTTGTTGAAGCTCATCCAGGGTATCAAGATGAAGTGCAAATTGATTTTTTGGGGACTACATTTGGGAAGGCCTATACTATACAGACCAATGTTTACATTAGAGGAAGTGGAGATGGAAAAATTATTGGGAGAGAGATGAAGTTACTTTTGTGGTTTGATCCGATCATTAAGCTATATTAAGGAGATTATGTAAGTTTATTTATTTTTTATTTTCTTTATTTTGTGATCATAGTTTAAGCTCCATTTGTTAATTCAGTATATCAAAGTGGTCAATATATCAATGTTAGAACCACAGATCCTTTGCATCTCTCTTCCTCAACTCAAGCCACAAACAAATCTCTTTCATTAATTGATTTATCTCCAGCTTGATATTGCTACTGTCAAGGATATGTTATGGCTAGAGTTTAGCATCTGTTACAAGGCTAGGATTGAGCAGTTTGATATTGTTGTAATTCCAATTGAATGCTTTCTGTAAATATAACCATGTATACTGCTATATATTCTATAGAGTGCAATTGCACAAATCAATGAAAATCAATTTCTTCAATCAAGGACTGAACACAATTTGCCAAGAGCCCTGCAAATCATGAAGTTCTGTTTTCCCTGCTCAAAGTCTTTATCTCCTCCAGCAGGAATCATCGATGAGAGTAACTTAGCTAGTAAGTATAGACTTTGCATTTCGATCATTTTTGGAAGCTTATCATCTTTTTGATTCTTAGATAGCTCTCATATATCCTTCTTTTTTTCCTTACTGCTGATTCTTCTTTAAGGCCGGGAATCACCAACCTGGTTTTCATTGTTATGACTTGTGAGATTATGAACAAACGAGTTCTACTTTTGCCATAGATATTGTTTTTTGTTTTTGTTTTCTTGAAACTATGATCTTTGGCTCGGTGAATGTCACTTAACACAGAAATAATTTAGCAGAATATTATAACAAACGCTCAAATTGATAAATTCATGGGGTACGTGAAATAACATACATCTCTTTCTTTTCAGTTGGATGATTCAAACCTGCGTTCTGCACCTTTGCCCTTTTTAGATTTAACATTCACAACACGTTGTCAAATGTCCTTTATGTTCTGTGATTAATGAAAATTTTGGTGGTGTTGTGAGATTTACTAAATGTTTACTAAATTTGTTGCTTCTTAGATGACATGTGGAGCCAGAATATTGTTCTCTTACATGACTTATATGGTATGGAACATGATCTGGTATGCAGACACTGTCAGAGGGGAGCTCAAATGGAATTGATGCTTCTGAAGTTTTGTCACAGCTAAAATCAAATGGACAAGTTGTAGATGAAAGTCTATTCAAAGATAGCAAGATGGATGTGACTGAGGTACAGATAGATGGTTCAATGCAGAAGTAGGAATGGAATGTGAGGTGTCTGTACCTAAGGCAGCTTCAAATATCATTATGAAATGATATCTGAGGTTATGGATGAATCTGATGAAAAGATCTTAGCTGAGGATAAAGGGTAAGTTAAATTGGATTATTGTGACCAAGATCCTTATGCTTGCTCTTTTTAACTTCAGTTTGTATCCTTTTTATTGAACTTCTTTGAATGTCATTGTGGTTGCTGCCTGCAGAACCTCGTTGTGAAGGAGCACAAGATTTGGTAGTTGCCAAAGATTCTAATTATGTTACCACTGTTAAATCTGCGTTGCCACATACAGTAAACGAATCCCCAAGTGCTGTGTTGAGCCCATTTCATTGACTCTGAGTTCAACTCCCACTAGGAGACCGGCAAGCAAGAGTTTTGATGTGAATGTGGGTGCAGCCACTGTGATAGAGCCTAAAGAAGCTTCAAGGCCTAGGCATTGGGTGATTAAGATGGGAAATTAGATTTCGAATCAGGTTTCAGCGTGGAAGGAGATTCTGAAGATGAGGCAGTGGCTGAAGCTACATATGAGCTTTTAGGATAACATGAATGCGATCATGGAAGCAAGTGAAGAAGAAGATTCTGAGGATGAGAGCTCTGAAGATGAAGCTTCATGAGCTTCAGGATAACATGAATGATATCAGGAAACAAATGGAGAGGAAGGCTGTTGCCTCTGAGAGTGAGACAGTATATTGTGTTTGTGTAGCCTACTTAGAATTTACATTTTTGAAATGTGTCAATATGCACCGACATGTCTTCTGGATCGAATGAACTAATTTGAATTTCTTAAATTCCACTTGCACTGTAGCGATTTGCTCCCAATCTCACAATAATGCCTTAATCGATTTCTAGTTTGTGTATTTGCTCTGTGATTTAGTCTTTCCAGCGAGATATATTGATGAACATGCCCTAATTGACTCGCCTGCGTTGCTTTGTTTCAGTTCAATTTAAGTTTTGTCTATTTTTTGTTAGGTTAAATTTGTGTTGCGATTTTCGTTTCTGGTTTGGTTCGACAAGCGTGGTGCAGTAGCAAAAGGAAGTATGTCTGGGCATCGATCGATATTTGTGTCATGTTGGAGCACACTATTTTGCAGCAAGATTCAAAGGCCGGAGGGGTGATGTTGGCGTGGATCAATAACTTTGAATCAGTTTGTTTGAGATTTGTACTTGGTTTAACTGTCTCCATGGTAGATTTGAATTTGTTGCTAGTAAATTGACTAGCAGTCAGAGGTTGAATTATCCTCCCACTTTTCGTCGATTCTAGTATTGTTAGTGGTAGCAGTGTCCTGACTTTGGGTATGGGTGGGTTGTTCTGGTTGGTAGTTGAGAATTTAGAGTGGCACTGCCATTGGTATGTGTATTGTTCAGGTGCTGCAATTCCTATTTGTTATACTGTAATCGGCTCTTGTAATTTTTTTCTGATTGAAAATAAACTATTTTGATTGGAAGTAGAAATAGGATGCCCATGAATTTTCACTGAGTTTTTTCACTTTTCGTCGATTATGCTCTTTGTTAACATATATTTATTTACAAGCCAAGTTCAATTGCACCCATCAAAGTGTTTCTGCTGTCATTGTTAACATCTACTTCTTCTTTCTTTTTCTTTTTCTTATTTTGTGGCAATTTGTTTTTGGCTTGCTCTATTTGGTTGCTTGAGAAAGATGTCGAAAAGTATGTATTCGCAAGACCTTTCTTCTCAACAGACAAAACACTTCTTCAATATTCAGATAAATGACGCGTCATGTGGGGCTGCAGATCCACTAGAGATTTTTACAATAACCGGGAGATTCAGTGGATTGTTTGTTTTACTTGACCAGTAGCTTTGATCACCGGCTTATAATCGTACGAAGCTTTCATTGTAAAAGAAAAAGAAAAAAAAAGTTAATTAGATGTAAGTCCAAAATTCACACCTTTTTTTTTTTTTTTTTTTTTTGAGAAAAAGGGCGGTGCGGCAGCCCTCAAGCCTTGATTAAACAAACTGTCAAATACAAAGGGGGGAGGACAATGAGCCTAAACCCCTGATTACAATAAGTAGAACATCCTGAAATACTACTAAACGCTTGTACTCAACAAAGCACTAACTAGCAAAGAGCGCTCTACTGGCGACTCTATTTGCTTTAACTGTATTAACACAGCGGTGACACAACGGAAAGATAACTTGATCTGCAACGCGACTGCAGCAAAGCATAACTACCATACACACAGCTTTCCCATCATGATGCCACTGGAAACTAAAAGACAATGGAGCCAGAACAACTCGGATAGTCGTGTGTTTGACGACGGGACTAAAGGTTTCAGAATAATCAAAACCTTCTTGTTGATGGAAGCCATTTGCAACTAGACGAGCTTTGAAGCGCTCAATACTACCATCTGCACGACGCTTCACGCGAAAAACCCACTTGTTGGGCAATATGTTCATTGCTGGAGAAGGAGGAACGAGCACCCATGTACCAGAAGAAATCAAGGCATGAAATTCAGATGCCATCGCTGCTTGCCACTCTGGATGTTGTGCAGCCTGTTTATAGGAACTAGGTTCAAGAGTGTGAGTCTGTGAAGTACTATGCATAGCATATTTTGGATTAGGTTTGAAAATCCCATGCTGTGAACGAGTAATGACACGAACATCCTCAGTAGATGGTAACGTACCTTGACCAGATGGAAGAAGAGATACCTCCACATTGGAGGACTGCACAGAGGGAAGAGAGGACAAGGTAGAAGATGTAAGTGGTGGAGAGGATGAGGGCAACGGGGATGGTGATATAGGTGGTGGAGATAAAGGTTGCAAAGGTGGTGATATAGGTGATGGAGATGAGAGGACAGTGGGATGATCTGTAGGGGAGGACGATCCAGGTGCAGGAGAAGTGAGCATGGCCTGTTGGAATGGAAAAGTATGTTCATCAAAAACCACATGTCTTGACACATAAACACGACCAGAAGGAAGATCTAAACAACGATACCCTTGATGATCAAGAGAATATCCTAGAAACACACAACTTTTGGACTTAAATTGCATTTTGTTTTGGTTAAAAGGACGCAAGAAAGGGAAGCAGGTGCAACCAAACACACGGAGACAGTCATAATCAGGAATACGTTGAAACAACTTTTCATATGGAGATGCATGACCCAAAGTACGTGAAGGCAGACGATTAATGAGAAAAATAGCAGTATTAAAAGCATCAACCCAGTGAGACAGAGGAATATGTGCATGAGCTAGCATAGTTAAACCAGTTTCAGAGATATGACGATGTTTCCTCTCCGCCAAACCATTTTGTTGTGGTGTTTTGGGACAAGAAAAACGTTGGAAGACACCATTAGTTTCCAAATAATCACGAAAAGCATGACTTTTATACTCACCACCTTCATCACATTGCAAGACTTTGATTTTGGTCGAAAACAGATTCTCAACATGTTTCTGGAATTTAACAAACATAGAAAAAGCCTCATGCTTGAATTTCATAGGGAATAGCCATGAATAACGGGAGAAATCATCGATAAATATTATATAATATTTGAACCCTTGTACAGAAGAATTGGGAGAACACCATACATCCGA
This sequence comes from Rosa lucieae, assembly GCA_024704745.1. Taxonomy (NCBI): domain Eukaryota; kingdom Viridiplantae; phylum Streptophyta; class Magnoliopsida; order Rosales; family Rosaceae; genus Rosa; species Rosa lucieae. Next base: position 13,908,473 of record CM045495.1, on the reverse strand, counting down.
ATGCACAAGTGCCAAAGGTACATTAGAGACAGACTCTGATAACTTAAAAGGAAGCCGAGAACTTTTTCCTAGAGGACATGAATGACAAAATGAGTTTTCTAAATGGCCTTGCAAACGCAAGGATTTATTTGACACTAGACGAGACAAAACAGGAGCTGCTGGATGGCCAAGCCGAAAGTGCCAGACTTGAGCACACGTACGAGCGCCAAAAAATGCAAAAAGACCCTTAGATGATGCATGAGATGGAATTAAGTGAAGCGGGTACAAGCCATTTTCACTCCTGCCGCGGAAAAGGATCTTCCGTGTCCTGAGATCCTGGATAAGAAAGAAATCAGGGAAAAACACAAAGAAGCAATTATTGTCTTTGGCAAATTGATACACAGAGATAAGATTGGTAGAGGCAGAGGGACAATGAAGAACATTAGGTAAAGTGAAGGATGAGTGTTTATGAGTTAGTGCAGTAGACCCAGTATGAAAAATATCCAAACCTGAACCATGGCCAATTCCATTGACGTTGTCAGCGCCATTATACTCACGAGGGTTGGTGAGGTTGTGAGCATCAGAGGTGACATGAGCATTGGCTCCAGTGTCCATCAGCCATGTAGTATCACCAGAACGAGTAGAAGATGATGCAGCCATTGCAGTAAGGCGCTTGGTGGGAACCCTTCCCTCATAAGACAAGTTCATTCGGTTAAAGCAGTCAAGAGCAGTATGACCAGCACGCTCACAGATTTGACAGTGTACTCGGTTACCAGTATTGAAGAAGGACTCAGTAGAGGAGGCAGAACTTGGTTGCACTGAGGAAGAACCACTAGAAGAGCCACCACGAGGGGAAAAGGATGAACGTCCACGTCCATTAGCAGGAGACCAACCACGGCTACCACGACCATTGCTAGGAAATCCACGACCCCGGAAAGATCCACGAGGTCGAGAAGCAAGGAAGGCAGTGGTACCGGTATCAACAGCAGCAGAAAGAGATTGAGTTGCCATGCGACGTTCAGCACTCAATAATAAAGCCTCCAAGGCTTCATACGAAATGGGAGTATCACGTGCCTGAGCAGAGCTGACAGTCATCTCAAAAGCAGGGCCAACATTATTCATTACAATAGAGACAAGATCATTATCATCAATTGGACTACCAGCTAAGGCAAGACTATCAGCAATAGAATTCAACTTATCAAGGTAATCAGAAATTGAGAGATCTCCCCTCAGTGTTTTCAGCAATTCACCACGCAACTGAAGAATGCGGTTTTGCGAGGAAGAAGCATAGCGCTTCTCTAAGGCCACCCATGTAGCACGAGCTGACGTTGAGCGAGCAACCGTTGACAGTACGGCCGGAGTCAGCGAAATATTAATCCAACTGAGGATGAGTTGGTCTTGTTGGATCCAAGCGTCATATTCAGGATTGACAGTATCGGTGAGCTTGTCTTCCTTGTCCTTCAAGAAAGACGGAGGGCAGGAGCAAGAGCCATCCACAAACCCCATAAGGTTGCGACTCTTCAGTGTTGGGACCATCTGAGCAATCCACAAAGGATAGTTGGAACGGTCCAGCTTGATAGACAAACCCCATAAGGTTGCGACTCTTCAGTGTTGGGACCATCTGAGCAATCCACAAAGGATAGTTGGAACGGTCCAGCTTGATAGACAGCATGCTGGAGACATTCTGAGCAGCAGTCGATGATGAAGAGGACGAAGCACCAGTTGTGAGACCCATCGAACTCGAACAGGATCAGAGAAAAAAAAATATAGATATATGTTTGTCGATTAGACTTTAGGGCTCTGGTACCATAAAAGACAATGGAGCCAGAATGATTTCAGTATATTTGATAATGAAGTTACATGGCTCTATATATAGAGATCTGTACAGCAGAAGATAAACATATACACGAGAGAGGACTCTTGTCTAACAAACTAGATAATTACAGAGTGAATCTAAAAGAGTTATCAACAATCAACAGAGATAAACTCATATATATCACAAGATACACATTCTATCTAGGAGACTCCAATATCTCTACGTTGTTCAGGAGTCTTGGAGAGATTAATGGACTATGCTTATCATTATGCTTATCAGAAACAACATCTAGTGACACTTAGTTTCACACTGCTACTAGGAGGCAGCGACCATTTGCAAGTGCAAGGAACTCACCGCCTGCCTAGAACAAAACAGGCACACAAGGTGCAAAGACTGGCACACATGCCACTGCCTCCAACCAGAACATGGTTGGAACTAATTTTCGACAAAGCAAAACAGAAAGAAAACAACCAAACAAGCAATAAAATCGGAGTAAGGCCAGGAGGTTTGAGGCCTTGGACCCAGCCCAAAACGCCGTTTGCACAGAAATCCCCGCCACCACCACCTCACCCTCAAAGTCACCGCGCTGCCGTCGTTGTCGAACCCACCCTCGGTGGCACAGACGTCGCTGCCGCCAGATCTGGAACTCCCGTCGACACTTACTGCTCTATCCAACACCAAGATCCACCCAATCCCCACCTGATTTGCGACGAGATCCGGATGGATCCAACCACCAACCACAGCACGCGCCGCCGAACTTGAATCCTCCCCAAGAAGACGCCGCAGCAACACCATCCCTGCCCACTGGCCAACAAACCGCCGCCTCCACCCTACCTCTTCTGCAAACGAATTGGACATCGAACCCATCACCACAAAATCTCCACTCCGATAGAGCTTATTCCGGGAAGACCCACTCTCCAACAAGTAAAGAAACAAGAAAACTGGACAAAGCCTGAACGAGGAGGCCGCCCCCAACCCTCAAGCCTTCGATCTAGATCCGGAGGGATCAAGATCTGGGCAAGAGTGGAGGGGGAGGGGAACTGGTTTCTCTCTGTTTTCTTTCTCTACACAAAAATGTATCTTAAGATGATGGTTTAGTAAAGGGGGTTCTCTAAATTCACACCTCTTATTAGATATAGTCCGGTTGATTTTTTTTCTTAATCGCGGTTCTATTACTCAAGAGAAATTTTTGTGTCCTACGGTAGAACCACGTAGGACTGCCACATGGTATGCCTCCCCAATCAAAACTCCCCACGTGGATTTTTTTTCCAATTCATATCAGGTTGAATTATCCCTGCATTTAACCAACAGTAAGCCAAACCAACGTGAAAATATATATATATATATATATATATAGTTATGCCTTCGTTAGCTACTGTCGTTAAAGAAACCCTACGTATACTATCGTTTTTCTCATCACCTAAAGTATTCACAGCAATATTTGTCTTCTCATTCATCTACAAAGTTTGCAGTTTCTCTCTCCAACAATAAATGGAGATGGAGCCAAAGATCATAATCAAGGTAAGAAGAATTTCTCCAGTTAAGTTATTTTAGACAATTTTTTTGGTTCTATTACTACAACTACATATTACAGTTAATTTATTTGCTAACATGCCAACAGTAATTAACGTAGAAGATGATCAAGAACACAGCAAGACAATTGATTTGGGAAAAGATTCAATGATTGTGAATCATCAAGCTAGTAGTAATGACAACTTGTATGGTGTAATTGCCAATAGCGAGGAAGAAGCATTGTAACGTCCCGAACTTGAATTCACTGGTTTACTAGTCATTTGGACGGTAAACGACCTTTACTTCCACTTTTACTATCGTTTCAGTACTTTAGTGGCCCTAAAAGTTGACTTTTTGTTTGGGCCAAAATTTGAGAAAATGTTCTTCATGAAAGTTGTAGGGGACATTAAACCGAGTCCGTAGACATATGGTACACTTAAATCAGAGTTCGTATGCAAAAGTTATTAGCGAAAGATTAAAGTTACTGTTTACAGTTACTGTTCACAGTGACTTTCTATATATATGGAAAGTTAATGTGGTAGGTTTCTATTTTCGGAAACCTACCCCCCAAGATTTACCCTCTCCTTCCCTCTCTCCCCCACGTCGGCCCTCTTCTCTTTTTCCTTCGATTTGCCATCGTCCGGCCACCAAACGGCGAGACCCTGGTGGCCGTCGTATCGCCTCTTCCGCCTCTACATGCTGGTGGTCGTGGGTCGTCTCGATTCGGCCGGAGGAGCTCTGATTTGAGCCATGAAGTTCACTATAGCAGTTCGGAAGTTTCGTCAATTTCCGGCGATTCCGACCTTCTCCAGCCACCAAACCGGCGTCGAAGGTGCGGTTTTTGCCAAGGATCATTTTCCCCCTAGCCTTGAGCCACGATTTGCAGCGTAGAAGGAGAATCAAGGAAAAACCGGATCCTAGGGTTTGGAGTTTTCTGGAATTTTTTTCACCTGCCGAATTGGAGCTCTTAAAGGTAAAATTGGATTGTGTTGTGGTTGAGAAAAAAGTTGGGTCAGTTGAGTAGGTGGTGCTGCCAATTTTTGGTGGTCATCGAAGGTGGTTGCCTGCGGCTCGTGGAGGCGCGTAGGGCAGGTTTTTAATTCTTGTTTTTAGCCAAGTAAATCGTATATTTGTTGTAGAGCTTGTATATGAAATTTGGTGAATTTTGGAGAAGCTTGGGTTTAATTATGAATTTTTGAAGTTTAGGGTTTTGATTTACGATTTACGAGAATCCGACCGTCGGATATCTCTCGATTCTGACTTGGAACCTTTAAGATAATGAATTGGTATTAGAGGTAAAATTTGGGTTGAATCCGAGAACAAGTGGAGAGATGATTTGTGAGGATTTGATTATGGGAATCGTATTTAATTGTTGAATGGTTATTTACGGAAAATAATTGTGTATAGGGCGATGTACCGAGTTATTGCAAGACGAAAGAACTCGTATGCGTGATCGCCTAAATAGTACAATGAGTGGACTTTTGTTTTAAATAATGATGCATGCATTTATTTTGAAATATTTGATTATTTTAATTATTATTTTATTCATCGAGCATAATATTTTGGTTTGCTTATAATTTTGGCATTGTTTTTCCATATGAATTTTGGATACAAATTTATTATGCTCGGATTTGGGGTTATGATTTATTTTCGGAAATATGATTTAATTTTCGGAGATTAACTATGATTTATTTCAAGTGTGTTTTGGAAATGAATTTTGAGCCTTCGATAAGTATCTCCGATATATGGCCTTTGTTTGAAATCACGATTTAAGTTATTTTCGACAAATTATTTTCTGAGGCGATTTCCGGAAATTTATAATACATTTCTATTCGTCGATATTGAGATTTCAGGAATATTTTTTGAAAATGGGATTTCCGATGGAATTATTTTTATTGATTATTTCTCGCCTAATGGTTTATGATTTCGAGAATATTTTGGCGTGTGGGGCCACATCATTGGATTATGTACTTTCTCGTGAGATATTGGGGAAGCCTTACGGATTTTCGAGTTTTTCGTGTGGTTTTAAACCACCATACCTGGGTTGTCATATTTATTGCTAGCTAGCCTATTAGTGTTTGGCTCCAGTTTTGTTGCAGCTGGTCAACAGTCTCTTTTCTGCGCGGGCGTGCCAGCACCGTTCGGGTGCGGTCGTCGGGGGTGTCCCTTGACCTGACTTCTTTCAAGCAATTGTGGACGAGGAGAGCACCAACCTCGTCGTGGGATTCTTTGTGCCTCGTGGCGAGGACTTTTGCTGAGCTTCTTGAAAATCACCAAATCGATACTCGATGTTGTAGATCGAGCAGAGCAAGAACCACTGGGAAATGAGGAGAACTTGCTAAAGCGTGACTTTAGCTTGGCTGGGTTGCTAGGGCGTTACCCCTGCTTGGCTGGTTCCGAAACCGTTGTGGTCGCGGCACTACCGTCGGCTCTCGAGGAGACTAGGACCGAAGTACGTTGACAGAGGGTTTGGTGGCACTGAAAGTCGGCTTCTGAGAAGACTAGGACTAGGAGTGTGATCACCGGTAAGAGAAAGAGAAGGAGAGGAGTTGCTCTTAGAGAGGTTGCTCTAGAGAGAACTTAGATCATCTTAGAGATGTTGTTGTTGTGAATGTGTGTTTTAGAATGGGAGGAAAAAGAGAAAAGCATCTAGCTTTCTTCATGTGGGTAGGAAACATGAACATGTGAATATTGAGCTGGTTTTAGGTCAGTTTCTTCCCCTTTATTCCTTCAATTATTTCTCCAACAAGACTTCAGTATAAGCCTTCCACTTCTTCATATGAAATTATCCACCATGAGTTTAGATTACTGTGGTAAAATTTCAGAATTTATTTCCATATGGTTGGGCCGAAAATGCTGCTGGACCTCTTACAGGTCCAGTTTTCCAGTTTTGCTTCTGTAGAAAATTGGACTGATTGTTTGAAGGCTTTCCACTTAAATTTAACTTTGGCACTCTTCATAATAAATGATCCTTGGGATGTATAGTATTAATCTAGAAAGTTTCAGCTCATTTAGATTTCATTTGGTTAGTCTGCCGCCCCTCCTTCCTTGTTTAGCTCGGTTTCTCCTAGCCGAAGTAGGAAAATGTGCTAAAGTTGACTTTTCATGCTTCCATAGTAGGCTTTATTTAGCCTCTAAATATATATTTCGAACTTGTTGACAATATATATCTTGAGCCACTGATATTGGCTCAATTTCTCCAAGACGTGCCTTGTCAGGCCAAAATGTTCATTTTGGGTCCAAACATTGCCCCCCAGACCTCGAAGTCAAAGGGTCTTCGTCTTGACTGAAGAGGTCTTGAATCAGCACTGCTCTTATAATGTCGTTGCTCCAAAGCCACTTGTATTGGCTTGACTAAAATTACTTGAACAGTGGACTCTCTCCCTCTTAATTATATATAATGAGCATACATATATTAATCGCCAGTCTTCCTTCACGAACCATCCTTTGCGAGGCCATGTAATTAAAACCACTTCACTGCCAACAATTCGTAACCCAGCTTTCGTCACAATTATTGGCAAAAATATTGATTTTACCTCCTCCACTGCTAATACCATACTAGGCATATTAAATGCCTCTTGTATATGTGCCCAGACCAATACCAATGGCCTCTTAAGTATATTAGCAAGTTCCAGCCACTATTAGGCAAGAACACAATTTTTTGCATCCTCCGCGACGCACAAATTTGAAACTCTTTTTGTATTTTTGTATTTTTTTTTTAATAAGACATTGTGAATCAAGGTTTAGACATGCGGCCCAAGTATAGTCGTCTAGACACAAATTTTCTTTCAAATCCTTTGGGCAACCTTACTGAAATGGCCAGATGGGGGAGGGCGAACAAGAGAGGCAGAATCCATTTTGGCATGAGCTACTCCCACATAGTGGTTTAGGCCCATTTGCACGCACTTCTAGATTCAAGAACCTGTCATGAACGTTGTCCCCTTTCTAGACACCATTTCACATAGGCTATACTTACTAAGATGGGAAAGGTCATTAGTGTGAAGACAGTTCAACAAGTGTTAATAAAAGCCTCCCTTAACCTTAAGGGACCTGAACTAGGCACCAATAAGGAGTTTAGGCCAATAGTAACAAAAGAGACTTCACCTATTCCGTTATGATTCACAAATGACGAAAATAAAAATGAAAACTGAAAATTGACAGGAAATTTAAAAACAAAGAAAGAAGTTAGCAGCACTATATTTGGCTAACCTCCAAAAGGCCACGGGGGAGGCCATCTATGCTTCACTCCAAGCTCCGATGCGTATAAATTTATAGCATGAAAACCCCCCTTGTGAGAGCTTGTAGGAAAGAAACAAAGATACTTCGTGTTGAAGAATTTGAAGGAATTTGGCTCGTGAGAGGGGTAATCTTGCCCTCCAAGTATCCTTGTTCGTTGGCGAAACATGATCTTCAATTGCACTTTTGGAGATGAAGATGTTCCAAAATCGGCTTTGTCGCCAACTACCATGTCATAGAACATGGTGTCTTCAGGATTAGCCACAGATTGGCCATTATAGACGACCACTTGCTGGTCTGAATTCTCCATATCAAGAGCTTTATTTGAACGTGGGTTGTAGATGTGCCCTCCACATATATCAAAGCCACCGCTTGGCCTTGAAGAATATATGAAGAACTTCAAGTTGAATTGATTAATAAAGCCACAAATTGGCTTCTGTAGACCACAACTTAATTGATAATTAAGTTGGCTCTGATTTTGATCACCTTCACCAAGACGTCCAGTAGCAGAGTCACAATTAAAATGATCATGAACTTGCTTCTTTTGATCAAAGGACTGATCATGGGCCATATCTTGCCCCCCATGCATCTGATCAGTAGCCACGTATTTGGCTTGATCAGTGGAGAAATCAGATATTTGTTCATAGACAATTGTATTGTCAGAAGAACAATCTTGTTGATCCTCTTCTCCATAAGTAGCCTCTATGTAAGGCTGTGATTCACCAGTGAGGCCATTAGGTTGATTGCCACCTATAGGCAAATCAGCCTCAGAAATGACCTCTTCGCGAGCAGGTTCTTGACGTTCCAATTCGCCTTGTTGCGAACTGACCAAGCTGGAACCTTCCTCGCATAAGGTTGTGGACTCCGATGAGGTTTGTTTGTGCTGGGTCGCAACGACATTCATCGACTACTGGTAGTTTTCTTGGGCTAGTTGGGTCACGTCGGCCAGCTGCTCCCAGGTCTGCCACTACTCTTGTTGGGCTGATTGGAAAAGTTCATCCATCCTCTTCTGCTGCGCTGCCAGGACTTTTTTCAAATTCGCATAATACGAAGCAGTGTTCTGTTGAAAGATAGCAAGTCGCTCCTCTATGCTCGCATTCTCCGGGATAGGTATGCGCATGAAGACAGGCATGATTTCAGGAATTTCTTTTGGTAAAGATTTTCCTCTGGCATCCCAATGATGGTGAATACAAAAAGACTATAGTTTTGTCCCACTGGGCGTGCCAAAATGTTTGTTTTGAAGCCTGGTGGTTGAATGTGCTTCAAGGGAAAAGCTTCTGATGTAGTCCCACTGGGCGTGCCAAAATGTTTGGCTCCAGTTTTGTTGCAGCTGGTCAACACTCTCTTTTCTGCGCGGGCGTGCCAGCACCGTTTGGGTGCGGTCGTCAGGGATGTCCCTTGACCTGACTTCTATCAAGCGATTGTGGACGAGGAGAGCACCAACCTAGTCGTGGGATTCTTTGTGCCTCGTGGCGAGGACTTTTGCTGAGCTTCTTGAAAATCACCAAATCGATACTCGATGTTGTAGATCGAGCAGAGCGAGAACCACTGGGAAATGAGGAGAACTTGCTAAAGCGTGACTTTAGCTTGGCTGGGTTGCTAGGGCGTTACCCTTGCTTGGCTGGTTCCGTAACCGTTGTGGTCGCAGCACTACCGTCGGCTCCCGAGGAGACTAGGACCGAAGTACGTTGACAGAGGGTTTGGTGGCACTGAAAGTCGGCTTCTGAGAAGACTAGGACTAGGAGTGTGATCACCGGTAAGAGAAAGAGAAGGAGAGGAGTTGCTCTTAGAGAGGTTGCTCTAGAGAGAACTTAGATCATCTTAGAGATGTTGTTGTTGTGAATGTGTGTTTTAGAATGAGAAGAGAAGGTGTTTATATAGGGAAGAAAAAGAAGAGTGAAATGATGAGTGGAAGAAAAATAATGAAAGTGGAGTATGAAAGTGATTTGTAAAATATGGAAAAGATAGAGAAATGATGAAATGAAAGCAAAGCATGAAGGTGCAAAAACATGGAAGTGATGATGATCTATTAAAGAGATTGTAGAAGAAAAATATATCCAAGGAAAAAGAGAAAAGCATCTAGCTTTCTTCATGTGGGTAGGAAACATGAACATGTGAATATTGAGCTGGTTTTAGGTCAGTTTCTTCCCCTTTATTCCTTCAATTATTTCTCCAACAAGACTTCAGTATAAGCCTTCGACTTCTTCATATGAAATTATCCACCATGAGTGTAGATTACTGTGGTAAAATTTCAGAATTGATTTCCATGTGGTTGGGCCGAAAATGCTGCTGGACCTCTTACAAGTCCAGTTTTCCAGTTTTGCTTATGTAGAAAATTGGGCTGATTGTTTGAAGGCTTTCCACTTAAATTTAACTCTGGTACTCTTCATAAGAAATGATCCTTGGGATTCTAGTATTAATCTGGAAAGTTTCAGCTCATTTCGATTTCATTTGGTTAGTCTGCCGCCCCTCTTTCCTTGTTTAGCTCGGTTTCTCCTAGCCGAAGTAGGAAAATGTGCTAAAGTTGACTTTTCATGCTTCCATAGTAGGCTTTATTTAGCCTCTAAATATATATTTCGAACTTGTTGACAATATATATCTTGAGCCACTGATATTGGCTCAATTTCTCCAAGACGTGCCTTGTCATGCCAAAATGTTCATTTTGGGTCCAAACAATTAGTACTCCTCCCTGCTTACTATGTGTTCGTGGGTGAGTAGAGCAGACCATGGGATGCTCTAGAGTGTGGGACACGCCAACCCGAGCCTGGGAGGCTCCCTTAAATGTATGGTGAGAACTTCTTCCCCATATTTGATTGATACCTTCAGCTAGCGGGGCTAGCTCGATTTCTTTCGACCAATGAGGCTGGAACGTTTTCACAAATTTTCATATTGCGAGAAATATGTTTTATATACGTTGCATGCATCAAGGTTTTTAAAGGAATAGATGTGGGAAAGTATCAAAGCTTTACTTTCATTTGAATTATTCCATTTATTTATTTTTGTCCACTCACTCTAACGTGTTTTTCAATACTTTCCCCTGGGCCCTTCGGTTTCAAATGCCTAGTTTGCAGGCAAGTTAGTGGAGGTCGGACGTACATGGCATATGAGGCATAATTGTCACTACTTCCGCATTGTAGGATTCCTTGATCCTTTACTCCTCTTTTTATATCCCTGTGTATTAGTATTGCTCTGATAACCTTTGATTTTAGTATTGTTGAGTTTTGTGTTTTGTGAATGTGGAGTTGATAGTAATTGGGAGCAGGGTGGCTCCAGGAGTATAAGGTTGGCTTGCTTGAAATGTTTTACAGGCTTTTGGGTAGTCCATTTTAGGGATGACTCTGCCGAATTTTCGGTAGAGCTATTCCTAAGGTGGGCCCCACAGGGCCACCTAGGATTTCAGGGTGAAATTCGGGGCGGGTCTTGTCTATTTGGTATCAGAGCATTAGGTTGTCAGATTCTGTAGACTTGTGCATATCTTGTTACCGTATATGCTTGATGTTACTCAGTACCTCCCGAGTGATGGCCCGACTGCAGCGGTTCCCTATCATATACTCTTCGGTGCTGTTGTACTCATCAAGTGTGTATGGTACATGTCTAGTTGGTTTTTCTTTAGGTTCTATGCCTCCTGTACGCCGACCTCATAGAAATTTCACTACGTATCGGATCGATTACATGTCATGCACCTTTTCCTGGTAATGGTATAGTAAGGTTACTCTGCAGATTCGAGTTGTACTATGAAATACGATTCGAGGAAATGTTATGGTTATCTCTTCCTCGATCTCGACAAGTTTGTTGGGGCATGGTTTAAGGTGCGAGACTGGTGTTTGATTTTGTACCCGATGGTTAGAGATGAGCGACCTTTGTTTTGGGCTGTCACTGAGTACTATAATTCCTTCAGAATCAGGATTGTTGTTAGAATTAAAATTAGTAATAATGATGGTTCTGAACTTGAACCGAGTTTTGGAGAATGTGTTACTTGATACGATTGGCCCTGTAAGCGGCATGTGGAATATTAATGAGATTCTTTGTGAATCTCATTGTTGAAAATCATTTATAGAGAATCCAGATTGAAATGTATCCCAACTGGAAACCTTATGTTGGCGTCATGTACGCATCACCCTCCTGTAGACAACAGGGAAAATTGAAGAAATATTCTGGGCTGTTATGGCTAGAGGCTGCGTTTTCAAGTGGCTATGGTCACTAATGTTAATAAGTGGGAAGTGATAACAGTAAATGAGAATTGTAAGTAGAATGAGATTTTTAAAAATTGTTGGTTTGGGTCGTTGACCTAACCAGGGTGTATGAGCATAGTTTCGCTCGGAATAAAAGAAATTGATTTTAGATACCACAACTTATAGTTTTGTCTTCCTGAGTCTTGGATGGTAACGAGTAGGGAGATGAACAAGAGTGAACTTTTGAAGTTGATAGAAGTTCGAAAAATAGGAAGAATGCTTAAGGTTTTATAATAGAGTTACGACTTTGGTTGGTAAATAATTGGGAGAGTTGGAATCAACTCTTCGTATGTGGTATTATGCAAATGGTTGCCTTTGCTTATCCATTTATGAGTGAAACGGTTGTACGTAAAATTGGGGATTAGTGATAGTGACATAGTTGGGTGTTCTTAGAATTTCAAACGGAATTACTGTGTGATACGGAATCTGATTCGAGTTTTGAATCACGGAACCTTGAAGGTTGAATTGTGATAGACTCTTAGTGGAAGTTTGCCGGACTAATGGGTTGTGATATGATATTAGTGGATGGTGGAATAACTTTAAGGAAATAAGTTTTCAGTTGGCTCTGGAAATATTTTAAGTTAAGGCTTGACCAAGACTCTTGTTATTTGAGTGGAATGTATTGTAGTGTGTTTTAAGTGACGTACTTCAGTGATGATTATTTGAGGAAATTGGATCATTATTGTGGTGGGACCACGTTCAGATCCAGATATCAATTGGTGTGACACAAGATGTTGGACGGGTGTCCTTTGTCTTATATTAAGGATTGTTCGGGAAAGAGCTTGTGAATTGTGTGAGCTACCTTGAGGAATTAGTTATTGCTTGAATTAAATATATGTAATGGATTCCTCTGGATGGATTAAGCGAGTTTTGCCACCTTGGTGACCCTTAATTGAAAATGTATAGAAAGTTGTTGGTACGAGTGAAATCTAGTCACCACTTGTCTAAAAGTAAGATTACTTGAAGAGGAAGTAGGAGTTGAGTTGGAATGAATTGATTGGGCTTATGTTCTATCATGGGTTCAACATATATTTAAGTACTAATTGTTGAGCTACTATGGTTATGTTATTGAATTAACTCTCAGTGAGAATATTTGGAAAAGTTTTTGGTACAATTTTGGTTAGCACAAGAAAGTCATTGAGATCCTTGTTGTAACTAAAATCTTTGAAGTCAAGTGTCGATTGAGGAGCGGATTTGTGGTTATCTTATCCTCTTTTCGGTAAGGACAATTGTTGTTTATCAGTTTTGGCCTTAAGTTAAATAAGAGGAGTTGGCTATATTCTAGTACTTGCAAGTTCAACGTTGGTTGACATAACTGATTTCTAGTAATTCTTGTATCATCAGACAATGAACTACTTCGATATCTTGTTTTCCTGTCTTGGGAAGTAGACTCTGTTTCTATGGTACGCAAAGTGTTATTTGTTTAATTAATTAAGTGACTTTGAGCTTTTCTATTTGGGCTCTTATTCGACTTTCTCTCCAGGTTGTTTTGAGCAAAAGAGTTTTTACAAATTTGTGCTTAGCAGTGGCTAAGAGTTTTCGATAATGCTTGAGGGCATATCTATACTTTTAGAACTGTTGAGTCAACAAGGAATGCTGTGAATTTTTTTGGGATTGTTGTCTCTGACCAGATTCCAGCTTGAGGATTTTTCATTTCAATGTTGAATTTCTTTTCCTGTTGGTCAAATTTTGTATCAGATTTGGAGCAATTTCTGGTGTTGTTGGATGCATCATAGTCCATTAGAGGTATGTGTCCATTAGATGATTTGACACATACAGAATTTAGAACTTTTCTATAATGTCATACCTGTAGTAGAATTGTTATGAGGTGATGTCAGACTGATGGTTGGAAATATTCTACTTGGGACTGGTGGAGCAGTTATGAGACAGAGTTTTTTTTTAGTTATTTAAAGAAGTTATTTTATTTGAGGGTTGATCAGAATTCCAGTCAAGTATTGTTTTTGGTGGTGAGAATTACATTGGCATATGAAATAGAATTATCATTTGTGGCGTAGAGGCCAGCGAGAATGACATGGATTCAACTAGATTTTAGACCTATGACTATTAAAGAAGTGTAGCCTCAACTAAGAACAACTTTGGTGTGATGTATCTCCTCTTGGATTTGAATCTTTGGGCTGGAATTGAGCGAATATTTATAGATTTTGCTTCGCATCAGGTTTCGGAAGATGTAGTACATAATGTGAGCAGTTTTGATTTTAGACATTGGTAATTGGTAGATTCCTTAGAATGCATGTGATTTAGAAGAATTTTATCCCCACATTATAGTTATAAGAAGTTTTTGAGGGACAACGCTAATTTGCCCGTTTGAGAAACTATAAGTGTGGCCAGCGGGATAACTATTAAATGAGTTTTCTTGTGACTGGGAATGTCATTTCAAGGCGTGATCAATGTTCCAATCAGTTATCTGAGTAGCAAAGAGGCAGTGTAGTGGTTCCATAACCTACCTACTTCAGAACTTATGGATTTGTCCGAGGCTACCCTTTGTTATGCTTGACAATTGTGGGACCTTTACGTGAACGACATTCGATCATAAATTTTTATATAAACATATGGAAGAAAGTGTTGTTTTGTGGTAGCTACGAAAATTACTTGTTTTGGACTTGTTGGGTTTTTGTGACCATGTTGTGATGTCTTAATCGTGTTGGCTTCCCATTAACACCTGTGTAAATTGAAAATGTATTGCGTGTGGGGTCAATGACTTATAACAATGTTGTTGGTGAACGGTATGGTTCTTCACCGTACGAGTTATATGCAAAGATTATGAATACGTCTATTCCAGTCAAATGGTTTGTGACGTCAATACCTCGTGCTACCTGAGCTATAAGCATGTTTTGATTTGCTTGGGTAGTTGGGATTATAGGAAAATCTTTGGGGTTGTCAAAGTAGTTGACGTGTGATTGTAAGAGAAAAAAAAAATTGACCAAGGATAAGCCGACAAGCTTCAAGGTTTTGGGAACATTGGATGAGATATTGCTTTGATTAGTCTTTTGGGGACTATGAAAGAAGTTCATTCTGGTTGTGGGTTATATCATTGTTTCCACATCTTGGTTTTCTTGACGGGTGAGACGATTATCCCTTATGCGGTATTCAAGATTACTTGGAACTTAAAGTGTTAACGATTTTATTTCCCCACTTGATAAGGACTTTTAGTGACCATTGGAAATAAATTTATATCCTAAGACGGTGAATGCAGCAGGAACGCTGAGGGAATCAACCAGATTACAATGACTGGTCATATTTCTGCTTGAGGACTGTTCCTTTTTAAATGTCAATTCCCTTATTTTATTTGGCCACCTCTTGGACTAGATCTAAAGTTAGTTTCTACATGAGTTGAGCAGACTTACACATCTTTTTCGTGTACTATGATCACTATTTTTGTTTAGTTGATGAATTCTTATGCAAGAATGCTGTATTTCAGATTGCTGTGTACGACCTACTTCTACTTTGACAATATGAAATTTCAAGGACGAAATTTTTATAAGGAGGGGAGACTGTAACGTCCCAAACTTGAATTCACCGATTTACTAGTGATTTGGACGGTAAACGACCTTTACTTCCACTTTTACTATCGTTTCAGTACTTTAGTGGCCCTAAAAGTCGACTTTCTGTTTAGGCCAAAATTTGAGAAAATGTTCTTCATGAAAGTTGTAGGGGACGTTAAACCGAGTCTGTAGACATGTGGTACACTTAAATCGGAGTTCGTATGCGAAAGTTATGAGCGAAAGATTAAATTTACTGTTTACGATTACTATTCACGGTGACTTTCTACATATATGGAAAGTTACTGTGGTAGGTTTCCATTTTCTTTCAGAAACCTACCCCCCCCCCCCCCCCAAGATGTACCCTCTCCTTCCCTCTCTCCCCCACGTCGG
The DNA here is from genome assembly GCA_024704745.1 of Rosa lucieae. Classification (NCBI taxonomy): domain Eukaryota; kingdom Viridiplantae; phylum Streptophyta; class Magnoliopsida; order Rosales; family Rosaceae; genus Rosa; species Rosa lucieae. The sequence continues at coordinate 13,892,805 of CM045495.1, read as the reverse complement.
CCCTCTTCCCTTTTTCCTTCGATTTGACGTCGTTCGGCCACCAAACGGCGAGACCCTGGTGGCTGCCGACTCGCCTCCTCCCCCTCTACATGTTGGTAGTCGTGGGTCGTCGCGATTCAGCAGGAGGAGCTCGGATTTGAGCCGTGAAGTTCACTGTAGCAGTTTGAAAGTTTCCCCCTAGCCTTGAGCCACGATTTGCAGCGTAGAAGGAGAATCAAGGAAAAACCAGATCATAGGGTTTGGAGTTTTCTGGAATTTTTTTCACGGGCCGAATTGGAGCTCTTAAAGGTAAAATTGGATTGTGTTGTGGTTGAGAAAAATGTTGGGTCTGTTGAGTAGGTGGTGCTGCCAATTTTTGGTGTTCATCGGAGGTGGTTACCGGCGGCGCGTGGGCCCCACGCGCTTCCACTGTAGATGGCGCGTGGAGGTGCGTAGGGCAGGTTTTTAATTCTTGTTTTTAGCCAAGTAAATCGTATATTTGTTGTAGAGCTTGTATATGAAATTTGGTGAATTTTGGAGAAACTTGGATTTAATTATGAATTTTTGAAGTTTAGGGTTTTGATTTACGATTTACGAGAATCCGACCATCGGATATCTCTCGGTTCTGACTTGGAACCTTTAAGATAATGAATTGGTATTAGAGGTAAAATTTGGGTTGAATCCGAGAACAAGTGGAGAGATGATTTGTGAGGATTTGATTATGGGAATCGTATTTAATTGTTGAATGGTTATTTACGGAAAATAATTGTGTACAGGGCGATGTACCGAGTTATTGCAAGACGAAAGAACTCGTATGCGTGATCGCCTGAATAGTACAATGAGTGGACTTTTGTTTTAAATAATGATGCATGCATTTATTTTGAAATATTTGATTATTTTAATTATTATTTTATTCATCGAGCATAATATTTTGGTTTGCTTATAATTTTGGCATTGTTTTTCCATATGAATTTTGGTTACAAATTTATTATGCTCGGATTTGGGGTTATGATTTATTTTCGGAAATATGATTTAATTTTCGGAGATTAACTATGATTTATTTCAATTGTGTTTTGGAAATGGATTTTGAGCATTCAATAAGTATCTCCGATATATGGCCTTTGTTTGAAATCACGATTTAAGTGATTTTCGAAGAATTATTTTCCGAGGCAATTTCCGGAAATTTATAATACATTTCTATTCGTCGATATTGAGATTTCAGGAATATTTTTTGAAAATGGGATTTTCGATGGAATTATTTTTATTGATTGTTTCTCGCCTAATGGTTTATGATTTCGAGAATATTTTGGCGTGCGGGGCCACGTCATTGATTATGTACTTTCTCGTGAGATATTGGGGAAGTCTTACGGATTTTCGAGTTTTTCATGTGGTTTTAAACCACCATACCTGGGTCGTCATATTTATTGCTAGCTAGCCTATTAGTACTCCTCCCTGCTTACTATGTGTTCATGAGTGAGTAGAGCAGAGCATGGGATGCTCTAGAGTGTGGGACACTCTGACCCGAGCCTGGGAGGCTCCCTTATTTGTATGGTGAGAACTTCTTCCCCATATTTGATTGATACCTTCAGCTAGCGGGGCTAGCTCGATTTCTTTCGACCAGCGAGGCTGAAACGTTTTCACAAATTTTCATATTGCGAGAAATATGTTTTATATACGTTGCATGATCAAGGTTTTTAAAGGAATAGATGTGGGAAAGTATCAAAGCTTTACTTTCATTTGAATTATTCCATTTATTTATTTTTGTCCACTCACTCTAACGTGTTTTTCAATACTTTCCCCTGGGCCCTTCGGTTTCAAATGCCCAGTTTGCAGGCAAGTTAGTGGAGGTCAGGCGTACATGGCATATGAGGCATAATTGTCACTACTTCCGCATTGTAGGATTCCTTGATCCTTTACTCCTCTTTTTATATCCCTGTGTATTAGTATTGCTCTGATAACCTTTGATTTTAGTATTGTTGAGTTTTGTGTTTTGTGAAAGTGGAGTTGATAGTAATTGGGAGCAGGGTGGCTCCAGGAGTATAAGGTTGGCTTGCTTGAAGTGTTTTACAGGTTTTTGGGTAGTCCATTTTAGGGGTGACTCTGCCGAATTTTCGGTAGAGCTATTCCTAAGGTGGGCCCCACAGAGCCACCTAGGATTTCAGAGTGAAATTCGGAGCGCGTCTTGTCAAGCATACATCCTCTACTGTGAGTATGGTGCTAGAATGGGGTTTAGTGTTCGGATAATGCAGAAGAGGAAAACCAACAACGTTGTGAGACAAGTTAATTATGCCTGTTCAAAAGAAGGTTTTAAACTAGATAGTGATCCTTCAGAAGTGAAAAAGGCTGATAGGTTGGCCACTAGAACTGGCTGCACAGCAAAAATTTGATTTGGATTGCAAGATAATAATGTATGGAAAGCAACTCTCTTTGTTCCTGAACACAACCACAAGCTTGCAGAGCCAGAAGTACGGATGTAAAACTAAAGCTTAAGAACACTTCGGACCCAGCAGTCTCATCCATCAAATCACCTATCTAAGCACATAATCTACCCAAAAGAGAATTGATAAAACTAAAGGGGAAAATCGCTGGGTTGGGAAATCATCCAAATCTCGAGTTTAGAACGAAAATTGTAGAGGATGAATATACTTTCAGTTTTTTTTAGTTTTTTATTTATTTTGATAGTGTTTGTTTGCATAAGTTGATGGCAATAGTTAACGTTCCGTTTAAGATTTTTTTTTTTTTTTCCCCGGCATTGTGTAGTTTTACTGCAGTAGGATGGAGAGTAAACTTGCTGTGATATGAGGTGTCAAAAAAATCCACGTGGTGTTATTGTATTGGAGTGGCAGACTGTGATGACCTGGATTTTCATTATGTAATTTTGGTAATTAATAATGGACCAGTTGTACGAATAATTGTTAGTATGCTTTATTCATAGGTTGTATGTGGAGTGGAATGGTTTTCGTACGTATAAATATTTGAATTTCACAGTTTAGGGAGTCGTGTGAAGTTTGACTTTTTATATGTTGGGATTCTCGGAAAACTTCCTTCACGAAAGTTGTAGAGCGCGTTGATACGAGTTCGTGGACATGCGGAACGCGTAAATCGGAGTTCGTATGAAGAAGTTATGGCTATGGGAAGAAGTTTCCATTTCAGTATAAATAGAGAAAAAAAATCAGAAATTATTCATAATTCCGTATTTCCATTTCCGGAAATATTTCTTTTCTCTCTTCTCTCTCTCGTCTGCACCTTCAGAGTCGAAGTTTTTCGACTGACCCGACCTGAACCCGGTGATCCGACCCGGTCGGAACTCACAGCTCCGGCGACCACTTCCGGTGAAACCAGCCCAGATCAGTTCGCCTCCTTGCTCCAGTCGTCTCTGTGGTGGTCTCTAGCGGCGATTCTCCTTCACGGCGGCGTTACAAGGCGGCACAGGTTGAGGAAATCGGACCCGATCGGAAATCCTTGTTCCAACATCGGCAAGGCTTCGAGTCTTCTTGGTTGAGCTCAGAGCAGCCTCGTCGATCGATCCTTGGTGGTTGTTTGGATCGATTCACGTGAAACCTTGTTCAACTCAGTTGGGATTATTGTTCACGGCTTGTGAGGTAGTTTTCGATCCCTTAGGCTTGTTTTCTGACTTCGATCCAGTTATGAAAGTTCACAAGCATGCTTAGATGAAGCTTTTTGATGTTGGGAGTTTTGTGAAATATTGAGTTTTGGCCGGCGGCGGTGCGCCACAACCTGTGGCGGCGTTCTGGCTGTGTTCCGGCCATGTATAGGACTTTTTCTGGTATTATATGTCTTCTACTCGTCGATACGAGCGTTTCGATATATAATATGCAAATTTTGGAGTTCGAATGGATTTGTTATGATTTTTGCAGTTTCATACCGATCGATTTATTTGATCCGTGAGGATTCGAGCGTCCGATCGACTTGTGGTTTGGTCACATCGATCATGGACGTATTCCGGAGACTTTGGGAGGTCTCGGATGTGGTTTTGCCTCGATTGGCGCCACTTTGGGGATTTTAGTTCAAAACAGGGGTTTCGGACTTAAATCAAATGTGAATCGTTACTAAGTGGAAACCGTTTGTGATTAGGTACTTGACGAAGTATTTGGACGGTTATTCTGTAGTTTGACTACTTATTCTGCATTGAAGACGCAGCAGGAGTTTTGAGGTGAGTAAATCTCACAAGGATCTTTATGAACAGAAGTACCATTATTGTTTTGGCATTAATTAATTAACTGCAAACTATAGTTGGTATTAGTAGGCATTCCTGAGCAAATGACTACGTATATATATTTAGATGAAATATATATATTTATATATCTTTGCGGATGATTGTGATGAAATAATATGCATGATGGTGTTCATATTATTGTTGAATGTGACTTTTCAGAAAACAATATTGTGGAAAAAGATGTTTTCTATTGTTTGAAAAGTATTGAGCTTGATGTTATATTTTTGAGTCAAGCGTGACTCATTTTAGATGTATTGGTCTTTGTACCAAGGGTCACAGATGGTGAGCAGGGATTAGGAAAGCCGAAACTAGATGTTTGTAACGTTTTTTAAGTCGGATGCGACTTACTTAACGTTGACCTTAAGACCAGATAGGGTCTAAGAAGATCTTATGTCACAAATGGTGATAGATCACAGATAGTGACATGTTGCAGACAGTGACCTTGATGTTTGATTTCATGACCAGATGGGGTCTGAAGATCATGCGTCACAGATGGTGATGAGGCACAGACGGTGACCTAAATGTTGATTTTGAGACCAGACGGGGTCTGAGAGCACATGTCACAGATGGTGACCAAGGCAGGAATTAGGAAATCACGTCCTTGGTAGGACGAGTGATTTCTATTTCAGACGGGGTCTGAAACCACATGTCACAGATGGTGACAGGTCGCAGATGGTGACCAAGACAGGAAATAGGTAATCACGTCCGTAGCTGGACGAGTGGTTACGATTTCAATAGAGCTATAGCCTGTCTGCCATGATAGCTTATGGGAGTAATGGTCGAGGTTGCTTGAGACTCATAGGTATGTAGTTTAAAGGAGAGTTCTGATGGTATTCTTCTTTATGGTTAAGTTAGCAAATAGAGCATGGTCACAGCGGTGACTCATGTTGTCCTTTCTGTGGAAAGGATATGGAATGTTAGTAGGAATCATGGCTGCATGTTTCCTTAAGTAGATTGATGTGTGTTGTTGATTGATGTTCATGAGTTACTCATACGAGCTTGCAAAAGCTTACCGGGTTTATTATTTGGCAACCCCGGTGCACCATTCAAATGGTGTAGGGGCTAATCCTGCAAGTCAGGAAAATCGTGGCTGAAGCTGAGGTAGCTTGTTGGCAGCAGGACGGGTAGGAAGCAAATTTTGTTGGCTTTGCCAGTATATGACTTCCGCTATGCAGTAAGCTCTGAGGAGCATTTACGTTTTATTTTGTGATGTAATTTGTAAATTTGTGTAATATATAACTCTGTGGAGCGAGTGTATGTTATTTTGGATGGTTCAGTTCCTCAGTAAGTACTTGTTTTAAGGGAAAGATGTTTCAGGTATTTGTATTGATGACTGAACATTCACGCATGTATAATTATGAGATTATATATATCGATTTTTATTGTTGTTAAAAATCAGGGGCGTGACACAGACCATGTGTTAGTCTGATATGGTTCTACGGTAGGACACAAAAATTTCTCCTTTTGTTAGCACTTGCATTGCTTTTTGAATAATTTGATTTATTAAATGTTGGTTATTCTATAAATCAAATCTTTCCAATCATTATTTCTTAGAATCCAATTTAACGACAAAAGGAATTCCATTGGTCTAATTTTCACTTCTTGGCAGCTAATTTTTGGTTGTTGAGTGGGATGTTGATTGACAGCTTTATATTGGGTGGTGGTATCACCACAAAAGTATTGGTGGTGAGCAAATTTGAATCCCTATTTTTTTACTAAATATTGTCAAAATTGCGCACCTAAATGGTGTGGAAACAATACTTCCTGTACGCCAAGTTCACTACAATCAACCAGGATTTTGCCTCTCTAGATTGTAGGTAATAGAAATTTACACACGAGGCCAAGCGACCAACCTTTCTTCAAGACAATATTACAGCTGCAATACATCTGCATTAGGATCACCATTCCTATATTATAGGCCCACTCTAATTAATAGTATGGAATCAGTACTTCCTGTAAACCCAGGTTCAGTACAATCAACCACAATTTTACCACTTTCTATATTGTAGATTTGTAGGTAACAGAAATTTACACACGAGGTCAAACGACAAACCTTTCTTCAAGACAATATTAAAGCTGCTATACCTCTACATTTGCAGGATCACCATTCATATATTATAGGTCCACTCTAATTACCTATATGTAAGAGACTCCTAACAACTACCTTTTCTCGACACAACAGCCATCCAGTCATGCATATATAGCATTGCAATAGTTTTTCACAATGTTCCATATGGCTTCACACTACCTATGCACCAAACTACAAATACAATATATATATATATATATATTGCTCCCAATCTCACAATAATGCCTTAATCGATTTCTAGTTTGTGTATTTGCTCTGTGATTTAGTCTTTCCAGCGAGATATATTGATGAATATTCCCTAATTGACTCGCCTGCGTTGCTTTGTTTCAGTTCAATTTAAGTTTTGTCTTAAATTTGTGTTGCGACTTTCTTTTCTGGTTTGAATCGAAAGCGTGGTGCAGTATGTCTGGGCATCGATCATTTTTTGTGTCATGTTTGAGCACACTATTTTGCAGCAAGATACAAAGGCTGGTGGGGTGATGTTGGCATGGATCAATAACTGTGAATCAATTTGTTTGAGATTTTTGCTTGGTTAACTTTGTCCATGGTAGATTAGGATTTGTTGCTAGTAAATTGACTAGCAGTCGGAGGTTGAATTATCCTCCACTTTTTGTCGATTATAGTTTTGTTAGTGGTAGCCAAGGTTTTAAATATCTACGATATTTCCGATATTTCTTTTTTTCGATGGACCGATAAATATCTTATCTTTTACCGTTTCTGCGAAATTTCTCCGACATCGTCAAATATCCCCGACATATTAGATATTTGCGATATATCTCCGATAAAGTGAAGAAATATCTGTAAAATTTAAGGTAAAAATATTTTTTAAAAAAAACTCAGTAATTCTCTAAATAAAAATCTGTGTGAAGAGAGATCTTTTAAAGACAAATCTCAGTGAGGATAAATCCCCTCAAGGTGAATCTAGGTGAGTAGAAAATCCTCTCAAGGCAAATCTAGGTGAGGAAAAAAAATCCCCTCAAGGCGAATCTAGCTGAGGAGAAATATCCTTAAGGCGATTTTGGGCAAGGTTTCAAATTTCTCCAAAACTGTTGAAATTTCCATCGAAATTTCCATAATTTTGAAGTACCGAAACGAAATCTATATGCTATATCATTTCCGTCAGGAGTTTCCCGAAATTTTCTGAAATTCTCCGTACATTTCTGCTAAATTCTTAATTTCTGAAATATCTACACATAAAAAATATATTCAAAAATGGGCTAAATACTGTTTAGTACCCTGTGGTTTGAGTCCAACATCGATTCAGTCCCTCGACTTTTAATTTCATCAAAAACACCCCTGCATTTATCAAATCTCATCTAATAGGTCATTCCGTCAATAATCCGTCAATTGGAGCAGTTAACTCACTGACGAGGCATGCCATGTCGGATCATGTGGGCCCCACCTAATCAGGCAAAATTCTAAAATTGCCCCTGCCTCTCTCCCAGCTCCAGAAGAGCTCTGCTTTGGCTCGAAACTCTGCATCTTCTCTCTGTTTCTGCATAATTATGCCTGCCTCCACATCGAGCCCCCAATCTCCCCCCTCTACCGCTCCCAACAACAACAACCCCCAAAACCGTCACCCTAACCCTGTCCCTTCTTCCAAAAACCACACAAAGTTTCCATCTTTGACTCCAATTTCTGCTTTTGATTTCTTGCAGGGATCAGACCTAGACTTATCGAAACAACCACCGCCGCTTCTGCCGCCGCAAATTCAATCGCCGCTCGCCGAGAAGCTCACCTCCGACAGTTTTCCCAAGTCCCCATTACTCTTCAGCTCCAATACCTCCGGCCATGCTTTGCCCCCACTCAAGTTCCACGCCAGTCTACTCGCGCCTCACAGCTTGGTGGCTCCGTCGTGCCTGAGCATCGACATGGACGTCGACGACGGCGACGAGGAGAGCCTCGATTCAGTCGCCGATGACTATTCTGGTGCTAATTTCTTCGATGAAGAATCGAAAGCGCAGACGGAATGGTATCAAGAAGAAGAGGAGAGTGTTGGGTATAGTAATAAGGGTAGGTCTGGATTGAATATGGGGTTTTTGAAAGAGGGTTTAAGGGTTGAAGTTTCTGCGAATAATTTCAGAAGGTTTACTGAGAGTGAGGTGGGGTTTAAGCAGAGATGTCCACCCAAAACTTATACACCTTCAACTGCAAATCAGCTTCTGAAAAGGGTTCATCTTCGAAATGTCAATGTAAGGGTTGGTGCTTTCGTTTCATTTGAGAATTGATTTTATGGATTGGGAAAGTTTTGTTTGTTATTTTGAATATTGTGTTGGTTTGTAGGAGACTAATTCAATGTTGTGTTGATGCTTTTCTTTCATTATATTATGTTCATTCGTGATTTTGAAAAATCCCAAAAACGGCAACGTATCCGGGGTTGTTGTTGTTGGGAACGGTGGAGGGGGGAGATTGGGGGCTCGATGCGGAGGCAGGCATAATTATGCAAAAACAGAGAGAAGATGCAGAGTTTCGAGCCAAAGCAAAGCTCTTCTAGAGCTGGGAGAGAGGCAGGGGCAATTTTGGAATTTTGCCTGATAGGTGGGGCCCACATGATATGACATGGCATGCCTCGTCAGCGAGTTAACAGCTCCAATTGACGGATTATTGACGGAAGGACCTATTAGATGAGATTTGATAAATGCAGGGGTGTTTTTGATGAAATTAAAAGTCGAGGGACTGAATCGATGTTGGACTCAAACCACAGGGTACTAAACAGTATTTAGCCCTTTAAAAATTTATACCGAAATTTTGTCCAAAATTTCTCTTAAATTTTTGTAAAATTTGTATATCACCAACAATGATTTTTTTACTTCATACTTTCATGAAGAAATATGAAATTTTGATTTTTTTTTTTTTTGCAATCAAGTTGAATACAAAACGTCCAAAAAAAAAATTGAATACAACTAAAACACCTTTTTGCTTTTATCTACTACAAAGTTGAATGCTTCAACAACAACATAATTCCTTTTTTTTCTTTGTCTCAAATGTCATATGCTTCATAAAATGAAACACCATATTGAGTAATTTCACAATATCCGATATATAGATTGCATGTGGAAAGAGATCAACATACATACAATACCCATGTGATGAAGTACCAAAATCATTTTCAAAATTCATGTATTTGGGGGAAGTATTGTATGATACTAAATGGAAATAGTTCAACCAGCTAGATCGAACCACATTGTAGTAGCTTTTACGTTCTTTTTGTTGTACTTTTTTTTTTATGACATTCTTTTTGTTGTACTTGTTCATTTTCATTAATGGGGTTTTGGTATTACGTCATACTCCTGCTTAATGTAGACGTAACAGCAACCAACCAACACTTATCTATATCATTTATCTCCAACCAAATTTGGAGAAAATTGGAGTACTCACCTTTCAGCACAGTTGAGAATAATGAAAGAACTTGAAATGCTTATAACGCCTCTCGGCTGCATTGATAAGAGCCAAAACGGTCCCCCACTTGCTGAGGAAGGTATGCAGAAAAAATGGTGGAACGAGAGTGTGCTAAGAAGCTTAATTGTAAAAATAAAAATTGTATTATTGCCAAGTACGTGTCTCAATCAGCATTTTCTGACCATGAATTAATCAATATCTAGTGGAGGATTTGTTCTACAATTGCCCAATTATTTACGTCCAAATTAAGAAGGTGGACTATTGTGTGGGAATTTTCTTTCAATGGACTTCCTTAAAAATAATAGGCTTCACTCATTTTCTTTGAAATAGTCTACAGATTAAGGTATTTGAATACATTATTGATATGATTTTTTCGGTTATATACATGATATAGTTTTTCGATTAGATACATGATATGGTTGATTAAAACCATAGTTAGTAATAAACAGGACGTTTATAGTATACAAAAATACGTACTTGTATTATTTAGATATTTTATCAATTAGTTCGTTGAATTACTTAATTTTATAAAATAAAATAAAAACATAAAACCATGTTTTATTCACGTATAATATGAAAAATTATTAACTATGATTAAAACATTATACTCCATTTTAATGTAGATGTAACAGCAACAAACCAACACTCATCTATATTATATTTAAGAGAACCCATTTTGACTAGTTGATTAAAACGTCATATTCCTTTTTAATGTAGACGTAACAGCAACCAACCTAGTGAACCAACCAATACTTATCTATATCTCTATATTTATATTTAAGAGAACCCACTTTGATTGTGAAAAGATAGTAAAAGTCTTAGATCTTATGTTAATTTTTAATAATTGAGTGGCAGTATGGTAAATAGTAAAATAAAATATTAAATTAAAAAGGAAAATAAATAATTTTTTGAACAATTAAGTTAGATCCTGAGACTTAAAGAAAAATCCAGTCGAAATTTGGGAGCATTATTGAATGATACTAAATGGAAGCAGTTCAACCAGCTAAATCGAATCACATTGTAGTAGTTTTGATAAACAAGCCTCTCACTGGATTCCAACCATAAAAAATAAAAAAAAATTAAAAATCAAGTTCACATTATCAATATACAACACATTTATAATTACATATAGATAAAAACACTAGTTTAGCAACATACTACAATACTAGTTAATTATTCGTCCATATTAAATATTACAATATTATTATAATATATAATTTTACAGAGGTTACATTGTAAATAGGTTTATTATAGATTAGTTTAGTCTATGTAAAACTTTCATTCAAAAATGTCATTTTATAAATTCAATTAATGTGATTTCTTTATTTTAACTGAAATTTCTGCTGAAATCGAAACTTTCTTCGAAATTTCCTTAAATTTGAAGTACCGAAATTTGAATCCTTGATTTTGGGTGAGAAGTAATTCTCTAAAAGTCTAAATGCAAATCTGTGTGAGCAGAGATTTGCTACTATGTAGTCTGTGACTATGTCTGTAACTCTGTATGTAGTTTGTAACTCTGTAGTTGAATAATAGAAAGAAGATAAAGCCATAAAGATTCAATTATTCAAATGAGGCCAAATGACACTGCAGAAGGAAGTTAAGGAACCATATATGGATGACATTGCAGATAAAGCCATATATGGGTCATATGTTTTGGTCTGATTATTGCATTTTCGTAGACCAGCGAGCGGCTTTTCAACCTCCTAGAGTCTCTTTTTTTATGTAGAAGAAGTTGACATTCATATGTATTTATATGTAGTTCTAAATTTCTAATAAATTGACTTTTTTCAAAAACGACATTTTGTTACCCTGTATCCTCGATATATCCCCGATATTTTCGATAGCTCCCTTTTTCAAAGTACCGATACATATGAAGATACTGATATTTAAAACCTTGGTGATAGCAGTGTTTGATTTCGAGGGGTAAACCAGACTTTGGATATGGGTGGGTTGTTTAGGTTGGCAGCTGAGAATCTAAAGTGGCATTGCCATTGGTATGTGTATTTTTCAGGCGCTGCAATTCTTATTTCTTATGCTGTGATCGGCTATTGTAATTTTTTACTGGAATGAAAGCAAACTATTCTGATTCCGAAGAAGTTTCCATAGATTATATGTCAACTGATAGATCAATGACTTCTTCGTCGGAATGCTAATAAATCTATTCGAATCAAGATCGAGAAAAGGAAGTTTTCCAATCACTGACTCAAACCCATTGTCGAACCCCACTCAGCGGAATAGGGAGGTACTTATGGCAGAACGGGCCAGTATGGTTTTTCACAATAAAGTGATCGATGGAACCGCTATTAAACGTTATTAGTAGATTAATATATCACTTCGGGGTCCGGGGAAAGAATAGGAAAGGTGATTTCACTATATTTCTGACCAGGAACAGGACCTATCACAAGAATATTTTTTTTAGTAGGGCGGTAACTTTGAAAAGACAGATTTCCTATCTTTTCTTTAATCTCGGGCGAAATACGATCGGGCGGGGCTAGTTCAAACCCCTCGGGTAAAATAAGAACAGCCCCCACATTCAAAGCGCCTTTTTTACCATTAGCAAGAACTTGTTTCACTTGCAGATCATAGGGAATTCGAACAACTGCTTCAAATACAGTATCCGGAAGTACCGCTTAGAAATAGGATGCCCATGAATTAAGTCTGAGCTTTTTCACTTTTTATCGATTATGCTCTTTGTTAACATATATTTATGGGCTAATTACTGTTTAGTACCCTGTGATTTGGGTCCAACATCAATTCAGTCCATCGACTTTCAATTTCATCAAAAACACCCCCACACTATCATTTCTCATCCAATAGGTCCATCCGTTATGATTTCGTCAATTTCAGCCGTTTAGCTGCTGACGTGGCTATCCAACTCAGCACAGGTGGGGCCCACATGGAAGTAAATTGCCTAAAGTGACCCTTACTCTATTCTAACCCACGGCCAGCCCTAAATCCATGGCTTCTCACTTCTCTCTCTCCAACAATGATAAGAACTCCATGCAAAAATGACCCTTTCTTTATTCTAACTCAGATTACAGACCCAAATCCATGGCTTCCCACCTCAGATCAACAAAGATAAGAACTCCATGCAAAAACGAAACCAATAATTCTTATCAATCACAAAAGTCGCAATCAAACCCAAATTCAGCAAAACCAAAAAATGGCCAAAATTCCACTATCAGATCCAACCTCAATCACAATCCCAATTGCTCAAAATTACAAATAAATATCAAAAACAAATTGAAACCCTTTCAATCAATAGACCCATCTATCATTGATCGAAACAACGCGGAATTCCCAAAAATTCAAACCCAAATTGCATCACAACATACAAACAGAAAACCAAAATTCATCAGAGTTTAGAATCACTCACCTCCAGCACAAAGATCTTCTTCTGGGCTAGAACTAAAACCAATCAATCTATCTACAATTTTCACCATTTCTAGGCAATTTGATTAAAGCTTTGGTTAGTGATCCCAAACCCGAAGAGTGTTGATTAGCTTACGGCGGCGATGGTGCTTGAGCACAATTCCTAGCGTCTCCGGAAGATGTGGTGGCTAGCCTTGACTTGTCGCAGGCCAAGTTCAATGAACGAACGAACCCAATCGGATTCGTTATAATCTGATTCCCCAAATCTATGGCTTCCTACTTCTCTCTCTCCGTCGTCTTTCTTCTCACCCTCCTCACCGCAACTACCTCGGCTGACACAGGCGCAACCACCTCGACTTATCCGACCCTAATTTACCATAGTCTAGCTCCGGTGCCATCCTGGCAAGGCATCACAGTCAGATTCCGCGTCAGAGTCACCGACTTCACGAAGATTCTAATTTCAGCGTCATCGGAGAAGTTCCACCAATCTCCGTGGGGCAAAATTGATCGGAGAAAACCAAACAGTCTCATAGAGCTGCTCAAATAGCTCGACCTCGATTTCGTCAGCTTTATGGTTTTCCTTTTCGTACTCCTTCGCCGCGTAGCCATTAACGGAGGCCGATTTGAGCGGAGAAAATCGGGAGTTTGGCATTAGAGAAATGGAAGGAGATAGAGAATCGATGGTTGGTTCTGGCGGTGGGTTAGAATAGATTCAGGGTCACTTTAGGCATTTTACTTCCATGTGGGCCCTACCTGTGCTGAGTTGGATCTCCACGTCAGCAACTAAACGGCTGAAATTGACGGAATCATAACGGATGGACCTATTGGATGAGAAATGATAGTGTATGGGTGTTTTTGATGAAATTGAAAGTCGAGGGACTGAATTGATGCTGGACTCAAACCACAGGGTACTAAACAGTAATTAGCCCTATATTTATATACATGCCAAGTTCAATTGCACCCATCAAAGTGTTTCTTTTATCATTGTTAACATCTGCTTCTTCTTTCTCTTTCTTTTTCTTATTTTGTGGCAATTTGATTTTGGCTTGCTCTGTTTGGTTGCTTGAGAAAGATGTACGAAAAGTATGTAATTTAATTCTTGTTACTCGTTTGTAATTAAAATCAAGATCACATGTTGAGATGAGAAAAGCATTTTAAAACGTATTCGCGAGACCTTAAATTTTGTTCTCAACCGACCAACACGTACTTCTTCAATATTTTTAGATATTTAATTGGTGGGTTAAGCGCCATGGGGGGCTGCAGATCCATTAGAGATTTCTACTTTTATTTAACCAGGAGATTCTACTTTTATTTCAAAGAAGAAAAAAAAAAAAAAACATGTGTTTCGCATCGTCAGTAGATTGTTTGTTGTCCTTGACCAGCAGCTTGCTTGAATATGATCGTTGGAAATGAAACAGTACGTAACAACAATAATTGTACGTAGACCCATCATTATTAACGCGTCCCACACGGTCGTAAATGACCCAGCAGCTTTACTGAACCGTTCTGAACCAGTGATTTTTGCTCATTGACTTCTGCACCTCACTGGTCTCTCTGTACGTGCTTAATCTCACTAGTGTTGCTTTTTAGCTATATAGCTGCTTCCCCAACTTTCAAGTATTCACTCACCGATCGACTCTCGTCATTCCTCTCTGTAAACTAAACCAAACCAAGGTTAAAGTGCAGACTGCGGACTAATAGCAGCTAGCTCTTCAGTTTCCTTCTGATTTGAGAGTGTCCCTGCATCTTACATCAACCTTCTTTCGGTTTTACTTCGGATTATATGCCAAATCATAACCAAGCAGAAACAAAAAGAAGATCCAGGTATTAATTGCGTTTCAATAGATGATATATATATATATGATCGATCTTAGATCTACCGGCTGATGTATTCTGCAATCTCACTTGATTTGATTTTGGTACATGATCATCTTCTTTCTGCGTTTCAGTTTACATTATAACAAAAACATCGAGTTATAAAAGGTACGTTCATTCATTTCCTTCTTTAATTTCCTTCTCTCTGAGAGATCAGAGAGTTACTTGTTGGGAAATTCTAGTGTAGTGGTGGGTATCTCATACCCACATTTACAAAAGTGAGAACAAATTTTGTTGTCAAAGTTGTAATTTGAGTTATACTTTGTGTAATCTTAGTTCTAATAATGGTAATTACACCTCTTACGACATTTTACAAGTCTTTGAACAAATTCGTTGTCAATGTTGTAATCTTAGTTCTAATCATGGTAATTACACATCTTACGACATTTTTACAAGCTTTTAAACAAATTCGTTGTCAATGTTGTAATTTTTGTTTAACTATATATAAATAGTGTAAATGAATATGGTAATTTTTGTTCTCAATGTTATAATTTTGGTTCAAATACTTGTAAATTTTTGTTCAAATAGTTGTAAATAAAGCTTGTCTCTTAATTGTTTATATATGTTTGAATATCCATATAGTTATATAGTCTTGCTCACTTAATGAACAGTTTTAAGGGCTTATAAGGGACATGTAGATCTCAATCACGTGTATTATTATATTAAAAAAAAACATATTGTCTTGGTTTTGTTATTTTACTTTTTTTCATTCTTTTGCAGTTGTTTTCAAAACACATGCAAAACCTTCGGCTTCACCTCTGTGTTTGTGTTTCATTTATACTCTGTACCTGTTCTAGACTTCTAGTGGAAAATTTAGAACAATAACGGTTGCTTTATTCACAGATCATTACCAAAGCAGCCAAGGCGTCCTTTAATTTTCTTGTTCAATTTCATTTTGCACCGTTTATACATATATATATATATATATATATCTATATATATTTATAATTGTGATCTAAGGCTTTCTAGATTTTATTTTATAAGTTTTAGCTCATTAGTTTGTTTGTTTTGGGAAAAAATTCAGTTTAACCCCCTGAACTTTAGTGTGGCCCTTAAACATTTTTTTTTTAATCATGTTGGTCCTTGTACTCTCAAAGAACATCATCCGAGTCCAAAATTTGAATCCGGGTCCAAAAATGACGTCATTTGCTGAGTTGGAGCTGACATAGGGGCCAACACTTCAGCTTTTTAAACCCTGAAGAGAGCAGAATGGACATTTCTAAGTTAATATAATTTCTAATTTTTATTTTTATTTTTTCTCTATATTTTTATTTTTATTTTTATTCTCTCTCTCTCTCTTCTTCTTCTTCTTCTTCTTCTTCTCTATATTGGCGACCACTCTAACGATGCCGAAACCCCCTTTACCACCTCCACTCTCAAATCCCTATCAAAACTCTCCTCCTCCGCCAAGCCCAAGAGGCGTCAGAACCAAGCCCCCATGCATGTTCTTCAGCTTTGCGGACGACGAAGAAAACGCCACGCAGTCTCGCTCCTCGTCCTCCTCCTCGATCGGATCTAACCAAACCTTCAGAATTCTGAAATGGATATACTCTTCGCTCAGATCCAAGCGGACCTTCGCTCCAACGACACCCTTGGCCAATCAGGCGCCCTTCTCCAAGCCATGCAGCAGTCCGCCGGTGACGAAACCTATGGAAGAACTATTGGTGGAACACTGAGTAGCTCAGCAAGAAGTGACGGAGGAAGGAGAGAGAGTACGCTTCGACGCGACGGAGCTGCCTTCATTATTCACCACACTCATCTCTAGCCATTCTCTTCTGGGTTGTTCAAGTTCCTCAATTTCCTCATCTGGGTCTCTTTCAATTTTTTCTATTCTTCAATCTTCTGGGCTGGTGGGTTTTCCCTTTGCTTCCTTGATTTTTCCATGTTTTCTCATCTGGGTCTCCCTTGTTTTCTTAATTTCAAGTTTTCTAGGATTCAAAGTTGGGGGCTTTCTCCCAATTGCTTGTTTCAGTGAACAAAAGTTGGTTAATTCTTCCATTGTTGGGTCTCTTCTGTTTTTGGGTTCTGGATCTTGTTGCTACTGCATGCTGGGTTTCTGCAGAGATTTTGGTTATGGGAGTTGATCATTCTCAGTAGATTTGATTGTGCTTCCTTGAATGTTAGCTACTAGGTGGATTAGAGTTGGAATTTTTGATCAAGAAGTTGGAAATTGAGGCTTATCTTAGTTATGTAAACTAGGGGATGTGATGGTTTTGGGGTTCTAAGTCACTGCTCATGGCCATCAAGGGTGAGATCGAAGACAGTGGATTTGAATTTGATAGCAACTGGATTTGAGTTTGGGTTTTGGATTTGAATTTGATAACAATTGGGTTTGAGTTTGGGTTTTGATGGGTTCGGAAGAAGAAGAAGAAGAAGGAAAGGGAATTGGATAGGTTTGGTGCCGTGGAGAGACTTCTCTGATTTCTGGCTGCACCAAGACATTCTATGAGTTTTAAAAAAAAAAAATATTTTTATTGCTAGAATGTCCATTCTGCCCTCCTTCAGGGTTTAAAAAGCTGAAGTTCCCATGTCTGCTCCAACTCTGACGTTTTTTTGGATCCAGATTCAAATTTTGGACTCGGGTGATGTTCTTTGAGAGTACAATGACCAACGTGATTTAAAAAAATGTTTAAGGATCAGACTGATTTTAGCCCTAAAGTTCAAGGGGTTAAATTGAATTTAATCTTTTGTTTTAATATAAATATATCATAAATTTCAACATTAGTAATCACATTTTCTTTTATTGTCAATTATATATGTTCTTCTCCATATATATGTTTTTAAAAGGAATCAAACTAGAAAGTCAAACGTAATGATTTTACAGAATACAATAAAAATAAACTCTACGAGAAAACAAATCATTTATGGTGCGCAAATTGCGTCTTGAGCATCATGTTATAAAAGGCAAAGAACATAATTCTAGCTTTTAAGTTTTAATAGGCTCTTCCTTCCTCAAAGAGCATCATGAAAGAAATAAGAACAACATAATTGGTGGCAAAGATAGCTGCCACAACTGCCTTGGTTAGTTGGCAAATTGAAACATATTCAACAGTAGAAGCTATTTTTTTAGCTAAATCATCTAAAAGTTAAATATAGTTAGTAAATTTCTAGTTTTTGCTCCAACAGTGTTTTTTTTTTTTTTTTTTGAGAAAAAGAAGCCTTCATTGATAACCAAAATTACATAACATGGGAATGACCGGTGGTGGACAAGAACTCCCCACTCTCCTCCCTAAAAACCTAAACCAGTTACGGGTCCGTCATCCCCAACCCCTAACCTCCTATATCGCCCAACCCCTCGGGCTATAGAGACTCCTGAGAATCTCGATACCACCTCATAGACAACCGCCATAAAAACCAACGTCCTCTTCCACACAGTGTCCCAATGATACCAGACCACGTGCAAGGATCGTTTGTCAACACATTGACTATAAGATAAAACCGAAACTAAACCAACTCGTCCCCAGGAATGACACCAAATCCATGGCACCTCAATTTGACCCAACTCTAGCTCAAAAGAGTAGGGACATACTAATGACCAGAAAAGACTAACCAAAAGCCTAACCAAAAGTAAAACTCTAAACAAGACCAGACCAAAGCTATTACAATCAACTTCCCTCTCTCCAATTTCCCAACCGGCAGACCACCTCCGCAAATCTTGCCCTTCGAGCTCACCTACCCAGAGATATCCAATCAATACCATAAGCCACACTGATACACTTGCCTGTCTTCGGTCAGATCCAGATCTGGAACCAAATCCACTCCAATCCAAACTACCGAGAAACAAAAAGGGAATCACCGTGCCCTTCCACCTTGAAACAATATTGCTCCACCCATCTGTGTCCATCAGCCTGGGAACCCGAACCCACCTCTGCAAACATCGCCGATCGACCAACCTCCGAACAGAGACCAGCGCCATACGATCCATGGCATGGCGCCGCCACGATCTGGCCTCTGGCCCCTTGCTCCAAGCCTGCGCCACTGCCGAATTCTCCCTCCACGCCTACGGCTCTGCCTGAGAGTAGAGAAGAAGCATGCAAAGGCCCGACCAACGAAGAGAAGACAAAACCCCCATCTCCCGTCCGGCAACACCTGCCATCTTCGCTGAGGTGGGAAGCCACGGTCGACGAGGAGGCGCCGTCGGACGAGCGTCAACCTCTCCTTCGCTCTTTCCAAACCCTAGCTTTCTCTCCTGTTTTCGATATTTCAGAGTATTAAACTTTTGCTCCAACAGTGTTAGCTGAACTAAAAAAAAAAATTGAACGTGGAGTGTTTATCTTTTTGTTATTTTCTCTCTCCTCCTTAGATAAATTTAGATCGAAATTTTAGCAAAAGCCAAATTTGACTTTCATATAGCTATTCTACTGGAGTGCTAAACTATCTCAAATTAGTGAAATTTTTAACTGTTTTTTGAAATTGCTAGTCTGTTGGAGATGCCCATAATGGTTGTTCAATTAGTAGAAAAGTATATACAGCATAAATTATCATCAAGCCCCATAAAAACATCAATTAGAATACTCAAAAAGCAAAACACATAAATTTTCCTATTGACCTATGATGCACGCATATGCCAAATTTGAAACGAATCTCGTATTGATATGGGATAGCATATGTGTATCCAACACACCCAGATATGGATACGCGCTCCAACACGTCGTATCTGTTTTGGATACCTTTTTTCGTAATTAAAAGGGATATATGGGGTAATATTGTACTTTCTCACCCTAACGAACAGTACAAGAAAAAAAAAAGAGAGGATAAACCTAATCTCATCGTGATTCTCAAAATATCAATCCGTTGTTTTTCTCCTTCTCTTCATGTTCGCTCAAACAGAGCGGGCACTTGATCATCAAGCAAAATTCTGCAACAACTTGGAATAGATATATTATTGTTATGTCTGTCTTAAAAAAAAAAAAAATTGATATCATTATAATCAATAGTCATTGACTAGAGTCTAACATATCTTTAAAACATGATCATCCATAAAAACACAATTATCTGCCCTAACCATAAAACCAGTATCTTTTCCAGCCGCACAAAGAATAGTACTCACTTTTACAAAGCCTCAATCAAATTTCTTCTTTTATTTATTCTCAGTTCTAGATTGCTACAAGCTATTCCAAAGGTAACATGCAGCTCTTCCCAATGAGATATATCACCTCTTCTAACTTCTCCTATATCACACTAGGCCAAAAAATGAAACACATGATGGACCTAATTCGTTGTGGAATATGGACAACCCCCGTTGTGTATCAGAGCGTTGCCTGTTGAAAAATGGCACAACGGTTCTTCACCGTTGTATGATATACAAACAGTCGACATCTTTTTGTTATAAGCATTGTGCCTTCTCTCGACAGATGCCAAGCACAGCTGCCACGCAACCATGCATAGCATGGAAGGTGCGACATTCATACAACAGAACTTATTTCAAAGCTGTTGTTGGTTATCTTAGTCAGACAAAGTGGTTCTAGTGTTTTCTATTGTGCAAGAGAAAATGAGAAGACATAATTTTTTGAACCATTGTGTGATGTATAAAAATGCATTGTGTGGATATCCAAATTTTGTGTATTCAGACAACGTTGCATTAACATTATATTAGACTTGTTGTATAATCATTTTCATTCCCTTGATTTTGTGCATAAATAATGCTCCATTTTACCTAATGAACAATAATTAATTAGAAATAAAATTGATTGCAAACCATCAAATGACTAATCCAACCCATACTATAAACTTCAAATGTCAAATAGGAAATTTCCCCAACCATCTAAGCCAAAGTGGCATATGTTGACTAAACAACCCAAAAGTATTTTTGATCGATCTAGTACTTTGACAATGAATTGGTACAGAATACTAGGGAGAAATCCGGACTTCTGGCTTCACATTGGGTGGAATGGTTGGTGGAGCCGGTGGAATCAAATCTAGTTCCCCATCTGCCTCCCCAACATCAGCTACATGCTCCGTCTTTTGCTTGATCAATATTATCTGCAAGCCATTAACGAAAGAAAAAATGACGATACTTTGGCAAGGAAAATCATACAAAATCAGACTTTTGCATATACTGAGATTGTGTAATGATCATGATTCATACAGTTACTGAGTTACATGGCACAAATTATAAAAGCAGATATAGCATTTAGAAACAGAACAACTCTCAAGCCAAATCATAGCTCAATTATTTTATCTTCTGGTGGAATCATTTTATATTTTTGCGTTGTCTCTCTAATCTTTCTATCTAATTGCTCTACTTCCTCGATCTACCATACGGTTGCATGTGGTTCTACTGAAGACTCTTCCCTTAACCAACCCGCTATGTAAAAACTACTAGAATTTAACCTAGCGATTGAAATTCTAATCAATTCTACCTTGAAGTTGCCTCAACCTAGCGATTGGATAGAATTAACTCATTATCCTGCTTCTTTTCTTTCCATCCACTAAATATCCTCCATTGAATATTCTTAATTTCTTGCCATTGACTAACACCAGTGCTGATATATCGGCTGCTACTTGCTTACTTCCTTAGTTTTGACATCTCCATTCTTCTTACTTTGTTTGCTTCTCAAATTGAAAAAGCCGCAAGAAAGCACAACAGAAAAGGAAGAGCAAAATCAGGTATTAACTGTGTTTCAAGGATGTATATAACTATATATGTAGCCTTAATTGTTAATTCATATCTCTACTGGTTGGTTCTCTTAAATTTCATCAGCTGAAATTGTCGATTAGCTGCAGATAAATTGAATTTTTTAATCCCGTGTTCGAGGCAAAAGAAAAACTAGTTTCACTCATAAGTCTTAGCCAAACGAGTTAAGGCATGTCTCTCATTTCCTTCTTCTCTTTGATATTAATCACTGTTATTATTCTTCATCACCAAGCAAGAAATTCCAAATATCCTGTACCTTGATGAATTAGATCATCTTTAATTTTCTGAAATTTAATTGCTATGTAAACATGCCTGTTATTTATTTCATGTTTCTTTTATAGTTTTGCAGGTGTTAAACAAACTTTAAACCTACACCTGTGTTTACTTTCGATCGTACTCTACCCTCTTCTAACCGAAATAATCTTAGCTCTATCATGTCATGAACAAAACAGTAAGATTTTCTTCCATTTGATTTGCTGTGTTTCTCTTATGCTTCTTGAGATCTAATCCCTTGGTATTTTAAGTTTTTATGTTTTGAGAGAAAATAAATACAAGTAGACCTATAAATAAACCGAATTTGGAGCGGATCGACCTAAATCCAAATCTGTTTAGTAATAAAAATTTTCAACCCGACCCGATCTATTAACCTAGCAGATCGTTGATAGCTCAATCTAAATTGATATTCGGGATTAACAGATATGCGTTCCGCTAATCTGATCTGTTTATAATAACAAATAATTTTAAATTTTAATAATAATGTTACATTTCTATGATGATACTTCATGAAATATTAATAAAATATTTTATATTTATTATCTTATATTTTAAAAGTTATAAGTATTCTTAATATTTTATAGTTAATATTTTGGAAATAATATTTTATTAATACAAAAATAATGTCTATTTGTTAAAAAAACAGACCGGATCATTAACGGATTTGATAAACCTAAATATGTGTTTGATATGTTAAATAAAATGATTAACGGATCCGAACTATTGACAGATCAAATTTTGAATCCAAACCCGTTCAATAACCACGTATACAGATCAAAATTTAGTCCATGTACAGGTCTAAATACAAGGGTCTTTGACTCAAAGAATCATTTATAGGAACAACTTTCCCCATGACTCCAAGTCTCCAACAACAAAACGGTTTTCTTAATCAACCCGTTTTACCGCGAAATGACAATTTTGAGCTCAGTACAATGATAAAATTACGCCAGTCCTCCCTCCCTCCCTAAAGCAACCTTTTCTGCCTCGTCACCTACGGGCCCAAGACAATGACAACCCTCTCTGCCTCGTCACCTACGGGCCCAAGACAATGACAACCCTCTCTGCCTCGTCACCTTCTACATCCCAATCTCGTCGCTCCAACCCAAAATGCTGATGTCGAAGATTCCCACATGCATCATCACCGCCTTTTATACCTAGTCACTCGAGCCCAGCTCACCCTACCTCTGCTCCTCTCTCTCCTTCTTCAGCCACCTAACCAAGATTGAGCACGTGCTCAAATTGTCCTTCGCGTCCTCCACCTTTTCCACTGTCGTGGTTGACAATCTCAGGGCGTATATGCATATCATTAATGTCGCTCCATATATGCATATTTTCATTTAGGCGTTTCTTATCTTTGGAAGAACCAAAACATGGAAGAAAGTAACACATGACAGATCTCTCTTCTTCTCTCAAAGATTATGTCTTTATGTAACTTGGTTTCTAGGATTTTAAAGCAACCAAGGCATCTTTGCAGAGAGAGAGAGAGAGAGAGAGAGCCATTGGGTTTGGTAAGAAAGAACTTAGGGATTGTTGGTCCACTACTTGCTTGAGGAATCGAAACATTGAAACCCTAGTGGACTTGTGAAATGGTTCAGCGAATTTACATCTACGATGTGGGATTTGGATAAGAAAGTGGAATTTTCATGTAGGACGTGTTTGGCTCCAATTTTGTTGCAGCTGGTCAACAGTCTCTTTTCTGCGCGGGCGTGCCAGCACCGTTCGGGTGCGGTCTTCGGGGGTGTCCCTTGACCTAACTTCTTTCAAGCGATTGTGGACGAGGAGAGCACCAACCTCGTCGTGGGATTCTTTGTGCCTCGTGGTGAGGACTTTTGCTGAGCTTCTTGAAAATCACCAAATCGATACTCGATGTTGTAGATCGAGCAGAGCGAGAACCACTGGGAAATGTTGAGATCTTGCTAAAGCGTGACTTTAGCTTGGCTGGGTTGCTAGGGCGTTACCCTTGCTTGGCTGGTTCTGTAACCGTTGTGGTCGCGGCACTACCGTCGGCTCCTGAGGAGACTAGGACCGAAGTACGTTGACAGAGGGTTTGGTGGCACTGAAAGTCGGCTTCTGAGAAGACTAGGACTAGGAGTGTGATCACCGCTAAGAGAAAGAAAATGAGAGGAGTTGCTCTTAGAGAGGTTTGCTCTAGAGAGAACTTAGATCATCTTAGAGATGTTGTTGTTGTGAATGTGTGTCTTAGAATGAGAGGAGAAGGTGTTTATATAGGGAAGAAAAAGAAGAGTGAAATGATGAGTGGAAGAAAAATAATGAAAGTGGATCTAAGTTCACTTGTAAAATATGGAAAGATAGAGAAATGATGAAATGAAAGCAAAGCATGAAGGTGCAGCAACATGGAAGTGATGATGACCTATTAAAGAGATTGTAGAAGAAAAATATATCCAAGGAAAAAGAGAAAAGCATCTAGCTTTCTTCATGTGGGTAGGAAACATGAACATGTGAATATTGAGCTGTTTTTAGGTCAGTTTTTGCCCCTTTATTCCTTCAATTATTTCTCCAACAAGACTTCATTATATGCCTTCGACTTCTTCATATGAAATGTTCCACTATGAGTATAGATCATCCTGACAAATTTTCAGATTTTTATTCCATGCGGTTGGGCCAAAAATGCTGCTGGACCTCTTATAGGTCCAGTTTTCCAGTTTTGCTTATGTAGAAAATTGGGCTAATTGTTTGAAGGCCTTCCACTCAAAAAAAGCTCTTGCACTCTTCATAAGAAATGATCCTTGGGATGTGTAGTATTAATCTGGAAAGTTTCAGCTCATTTAGATTTCATTTGGTTAGTCTGCCACCCCTCCTTCCTTGTCTAGCTCGGTTTCTCCTAGCCGAAGTAGGAAAATATGCTAAAGTTGACTTTTCATACTTCCATAGTAGGCTTTATTTAGCCTCTAAATATATATTTCGAGCTTGTCGACAATATATAGCTTAAGCCACTGATATTGGCTCAATTTCTCCAACACGTGCCTTGTCAGACCAAAATATTCATTTTGGGTCCAAACACCCTCCTTCCTTGTCTAGCTCGGTTTCTCATTGCCGAAGTAGGAAAATATGCTAAAGTTGACTTTTCATACTTCCATAGTAGGCTTTATTTATCCTCTAAATATATATTTCGAACTTGTCGACAATATATATCTTGAGCCACTGATATTGGCTCAATTTCTCCAAGACGTGCCTTGTGAGGCCAAAATGTTCATTTTGGGTCCAAACATTGCCCCCCAGACCTCGAAGTCAAAGGGTTTTCGTCTTGACTGAAGAGGTCTTGAATCAGCACTGCTCTTATAATGTCGTTGCTCCAAAGCCACTTGTATTGGCTTGACTAAAATTACTTGAACAGTGGACTCTCTCCCTGTTAATTATATTTAATGAGCATACATATATTAATCGCCAGTCTTCCTTCGCGAACCATCTTTTGCGAGGCCATGTAATTAAAACCACTTCGCTGCCAACAATTCGTAACCCAGCTTTCGCCACAATTATTGGCAAAAATATTGATTTGACCTCCTCCACTGCTAATACCATACTAGGCATATTAAATGCCTCTTGTATATGTGCCCAGACCAATACCAATGGCCTCTTAAGTATATTAGCAAGTTCCAACCACTATTAGGCAAGAACACAATTTTTTGCATCCTCCGCGACGCACAAATTTGAAACTCTTTTTGTATTTTTGTATTTTTGTATATATATATTTTTTTAATAAGACATTGTGAATCAAGGTTTAGACATGCGGCCCAAGTATAGTCGTCTAGACACAAATTTTCTTTCAAATCCTTTGGGCAACCTTACTGAAATGGCCAGATGGGGGAGGGCGAACAAGAGAGGCAAAATCCATTTTGGCATGAGCTACTCCCACATAGTGGTTTAGGCCCATTTGCACGCACTTCTGGATTCAAGAACCTGTCATGAACGTTGTCCCATTTCTAGACACCATTTCACATAGGCTATACTTACTAAGATGAGAAAGGTCATAAGCGTGAAGACAGTTCAACAAGTGTTAATAAAAGCCTCCCTTAACCTTAAGGGACCTGAACTAGGCACCAATAAGGAGTTTAGACCAATATTAACAAAAGAAACTTCACCTATCCCATTATGATTCACAAACCCTTACCAAATTCAACCTTTTTTTTTTTTAAACTAAGAAAATAAAGGTAAAATACAACTGAAAACTGATAGGAAATTAACAAAAAAGCAAGGAGCTAGCAATGACACGTTTGGCTAACCTCTAGAAGACCATGGGGGAGGCCATCTATGCTTCATTCCAAGCTCCGATGTATCAAAATTTGTAGGGTAAAAATCCCTCCTGTGAGAGCTTGTAGGAAAAGAACAAAGATACTTCTCATCAAAAACTTGGGAAAAATTTGGCTCGTAGGAGGAGTAATCTTGCCCCCCAAGTATCTTTGTTGGTTGGCGAAACATGATCTTCAATTGTAATTTGGGAGATGACGGTGTCTCAAGATCGGCTTTGTTGCCAACAGTCGCCAACTTCTCTTGATCAAAGGGATGATCATGGGTCATATCTTGGCCCCCATGCATCTGATCAGTAGCCACATATTTGGCTTGATCAGTGGAGAAATCAGATATTTTTTCAGAGACAATTGTATTGTCAGAAGAACAATCTTGTTGATGACCTTCTCCATAAGTAGCCTCTATGTAAGGCTGTGATTCACCAGTGAGGCCATTAGGTTGATTGCCACCTATAGGGAAGTCAGTCTTAGAAATGACCTCTTCTCGAGCGTTCTGCTCAATTTGTAGGTCCCAATCTCGAAACCTCTGCTTTGTTTTTGCGATCAAACTGGCCATGTCCCTGGCTTGCTTTTCTTTATTCCTCTCGATGTTGGCCATGATGATCGCAAGCTGTTCCTCAATGCTTGCCCCCTCTGGGATGGGAATAGGCATAAACTCATCATTAATGGCGGTATCGCCAATGGTGGCAACATTGTCCATCAATTCACTTTAGGAATTTCTTTTGGTAAAGATTTTCCCCTGACATCTCAATGATGGCGAACAAATGCAAAAATACTCTAGTATTGTCCCACTGGGCGTGCCAAAATCTTTGGCTTGAAGCCCGGTGGTTGAATGTCTTCAAGAGAAAAAATTCTAACCTTGTCCCACTGGGCGTGCCAAAATGTTTGTTTTGAATTTTGTAGCCCGGTGGTTGAATGTCTTCAAGAGAAAAAAAATTCTAACCTTGTCCCACTGGGTGTGCCAAAATGTTTGTTTTGAAGCCCGGTGGTTGAATGTCTTCAAGAGAAGAAAAAAATTATAACCTTGTCCCACCGGGTGTGCCAAAATGTTTGTTTTGAATTTTGTTGTAGCTGGTCAACAGTCTCTTTTCTGCGGGGGCGTGCCAGCACCGTTCTGGTGCGGTCGTTGGGGGTGTCCCTTGACCTGACTTCTTTCAAGCGATTGTGGACGAGGAGAGCACCAACCTCGTCGTGGGATTCTTTGTGCCTCGTGGTGAGGACTTTTGCTGAGCTTCTTGAAAATCACCAAATCGATACTCGATGTTGTAGATCGAGCAGAGCGAGAACCACTGGGAAATGAGGAGAACTTGCTAAAGCGTGACTTTAGCTTGGCTGGGTTGCTAGGGCGTTACCCTTGCTTGGCTGGTTCTGTAACCGTTGTGGTCGCGGCACTACCGTCGGCTCCCGAGGAGACTAGGACCGAAGCACTTTGACAGAGGGTTTGGTGGCACTGAAAGTCGGCTCCTGAGGAGACTAGGACTAGGAGTGTGATCACCGCTAAGAGAAAGAGAATGAGAGGAGTTGCTCTTAGAGAGGTTGCTCTAGAGAGAACTTAGATCATCTTAGAGATGTTTTGATGTTGTGAATGTGTCACTTAGAATGAGAAGAGAAGGTGTTTATATAGGGAAGGAAAAGAAGAGTGAAATGATGAGTGGAAGAAAAATAATGAAAGTGGATCTAAGTTCACTTGTAAAATATGGAAAAGATAGAGAAATGATGAAATGAAAGCAAAGCATGAAGGTGCAGTAACATGGAAGTGATGATGATCTATTAAAGAGATTGTAGAAGAAAAATATATCCAAGGAAAAAGAGAAAAGCATCTAGCTTTCTTCATGTGGGTAGGAAACATGAACATGTGAATATTGAGCTGTTTTTAAGTCAGTTTTTGCCCCTTTATTCCTTCAATTATTTCTCCAATAAGACTTCATTATATGCCTTCGACTTCTTCATATGAAATGTTCCACTATGAGTGTAGATCATCCTGACAAATTTTCAGATTTTTATTCCATGCAGTTGGGCCAAAAATGCTGCTGGACCTCTTACAGGTCCAGTTTTCCAGTTTTGCTTATGTAGAAAATTGGGCTGATTGTTTGAAGGCCTTCCACTCAAAAAAAAGCTCTTGCACTCTTCATAAGAAACGATCCTTGGGCTGTCTAGAATGTATCTGGAAAGTTTCAGCTCATTTCGATTTCATTTGGTTAGTCTGCCACCCTTCATTCCTTGTCTAGCTCGGTTTCTCCTAGCCGAAGTAGGAAAATATGCTAAAGTTGACTTTTCATACTTCCATAGTAGGCTTTATTTATCCTCTAAATATATATTTCGAACTTGTCGACAATATATATCTTGAGCCACTGATATTGGCTCAATTTCTCCAAGACGTGCCTTGTGAGGCCAAAATGTTCATTTTGGGTCCAAACAGGAAGAGCAACAGATTAGAAGAGGCTATGAAATGAAATGAGAGAGGAATTTGGTGTTGGATTTGGTTGAGTGTTCAAAAAGTCCCGTTTAACTAATAATGGCATTAGGGTTAACGCGGTTAGTGACGATAGGTACATATAGTGGGTCAAGATGGTAACGTCAAGTACCAATATCATAGTTTTGAAAATCCATGTATTGAAATTCATAGTGGGCCTATATTAGGGTACTATTCTTAAAATTTTCCCTAACGGTGTGTTTGGTTGAGAAAATTAGAAAATCCATAGGAATTTATAGATAATGAAATCTACAATTTCATGAATTAAAATTCCATTAGTTGCAATTTCTAATGTTTTTCTTTTTGTTTTTTAAGATAAAAATGTGGATTTCATTAAAGACATGCCAACATGGTCATTACATATCATTTCGCTGCCTTCTAACTAGATAGATCAAGAAGTTGTAGTAGGAGAACCACTACTATGATACATTATATTCAAACTGGACGCTTTTTTTATTAAAGCAAACCTATGACTATGGAGACACTAAGATATAGTACATGGCCTAGAACCACACGAACCTAGTCTAGGAGGTTTTGCCCAGCACAATTGCTTCCTAGTCTATTGATAGATTTGGCCTGACAGAAGAGTGAAGTGAGCCCCATAGCTGCCCAAACTCCTGACGACCCGAATTGCCTTGGATACCTCATTAATGAAGAGCCCAAGCCCATCTCTTCTTTCATGTTTATTCTCTAGCCCACAACAGCAAGTAGGCCCTAGCCCCTAGAGATACTTGGCCTAAACCCAATAGTTGTTAACCAGCGGCTATAACACCACCACCGCAAGAGCCTATGACACCTTTTTCATGCTAAAACTCGCAACCAACCAAGCAACAGCTGTCATGGAGAACATAGAGGGTCTGGCCTGCTGCCACCTCCTCCATTGAAGTCATTGAGAGCTGGGCTCGGATTAAAGCTCAAAATCAGCCTAGCCACATTACCTACTGCATTGATTTGGATACCCTTCCAACTACGCTCCACGGCTCCAGCATAAACTTCGGCAGTATTCGCAGTTCTGCCAAGACCAAACCAGCATTGATGAAGCGTGGTGATGGTCCACAAACTCTGCAGTGCGGCTTCGTGCAGCTATGCTTCTGGACGAAGTTCCCTTCAGCCTGACTGCAAAACCCTCGCTGCCATGGTTCAGACCACCGCCGTCTTGATTGAGAACACCAAACCTATTCATTGTAAACCATAGTGCAATAAGCTGAAATCAGCATTCAAAATTATGTGCAGGGATCTGAAAATCGAGCTGCCACTAATCAAGCCACCACCACTACTACAGGCTACTGTCCAAAAGGACGGTTCAATCCTTGATGAATCAATGACATTAGATGGGAGAAAGAGGATCGGATCCAAAATTTTTGGACTTGGAGGTAATGCATGTCGCCAACATAAGGAGACGGCGATAGGATTAGCGTGAGATCGAACAATTGCTGCTATAAAGAAATTGAATCACATGGTATCCACATTTTTTGTTGTTTGGTTGTATTTTTTTAGGATTAGAATGTGTAGTAAATTAAGAAAATTTAAAATTAAAAAAAAAATTCAAATGGTCAAAAAGCCTCTTTTTGAAAATAAATGAAAAAATAAAAATTGAATACGGCAAAGAAATTTAAAATGACACATATTTTGGAGGAAATTGAAATGAGGAATTCATGAATTCCTTTGTTTTGGGGAATTGACATGATCGATTTGATTTGTCCATGAAAAAATCTACCACGTTTTTATGCTTAGAGTGGAGTACAAGCATTTTAATGCCATGTATCCAGTCCAATAATCAATCCAGCACCTTTATGGTGTTCTCATGCATACTATATAATTGATTACTTGCTAATTAACGAAAATATCGCTAAATTACAACACAAACTATATAACTGATAAGGAAAATGATTTGTGGCCTCAATGAGGCCTAAGATTTATGGCCTCAATCTTAGGTGTCATGCCATGTCATTTACACAAATCATCTATTTGTCAAATCATGCCACGTAATTCTTGAGAAAAAGACCATCTTATCCTTCCAAAATCTAATGACTCTAAATTATTTTGGTTTTCTACCTCAAAAATTATTTTGGCTTTCTTCTAAAAAAAAATGGCTTTCTTTCATTTCTTTTTCATTACACTCATGCTTAGATTTAAATATCAATTTTTTTTTCTTCAATCAAGAGTAGAAAAAATTTCATGAAATTTAGTCAATGGATTTGCACGTACATTCGATTAACAGATTTGTATAACACATGTATATGAATTCAACCTTTGTTGGGTTCCTGCAAATTTTGAAAATATAATGTAAAAATACATATTCATATAATTGTATTTTTTTCTTTTGTTCATTGTTTTCTCTTTATGTAGCTAGGGTTTAAAAGTTAGATCTGAATTTATTATTTTTTGTTTGTCTTTCCCTTATATTTAGATTGTAGATGTTAATTAATGGTTGCTAACGTGTAATTTTTTCTTACCTCTTAATTTAGACATAAGTATTTCCCAAATTCAATTTACTAATGCTATATTTTTGTGGATGAAATTAATCAATATTTGGAAAGAAAAGTTAACGTCTATTTCTTGACACATAATTCAATATATTAATGCCATTTGGGAAGAAAAATTAAAGGAAAAAATTTAATTAAATGAAGAAAAATATTGATCAAATAATCTGTAGACATATCCCTTAAATTAATATATAATTAATAGCTGATATTTTTTTTTCCACCTAATTAAATTCATTAATGTAATTTATTCACCTCCTAACATCTAAAAGGAAATGTAAAAGGGTAAAGTTGGTGTTGAAATAGTATGATGTAGCAAGATATATTATATGGAATTGAAAATAAATTTTTATTTACTTACATGGCATGACACCTAGGATTTGAGGCCACAAATCTTAGGCCTCATTGAGGCCCTATATCATTGGCCCTAACTGATAACTTGCTAATTAACTAAAACTAACTCGAAAGTAGGCTCCTTTGATTTGTTTTTTGCTCCCACAGGTCTTTCCTAGCTTTATTTAGGTTAAGATCTCGCAATGAGATCAAAGCTCAATAGCAATGCTTCAAGGTAAAGTAACACCATAAGAATGGAATGAGTAGAGACCTGTGTATGATAGATACATCAGAATACAAACGATCTGTTTCTCCAGAAGACGACCCTTCTTTAGATAAAGGCATGTCAAGAAGACTGCGTCCCAAGTCCCACCATTAGTACGAGAGCCACATGAAGAAACTAAGAGGGACTGCTATCAATAAATCATCAAATAGCATAAGAAGTCAGATCAAAGCGTTTATTAAAAGTACATTCATCAAATAAACTCAACCAATGATTATAACATTCAGTAATCGCAAAATCAATAAATCATAAATAAAAATCAATCCAACGAATTTATCCCAAATCATACTCCAAGCTCAAATCCGATATATTCCTCGGGAATCATAAATCAAATCCGATGCTTTTGTAGGAATTCAAATAATACTCGTGGAAAAGTAAATGTTTCTAGCAATCTAATGAAAAACCATGACGATCTAACGGTCCATTTATCACGAAATGAAATCCTATAGTGACAAATTTTCGAAACCTAAACTTGGAATTTACCTAAACTTTAAGGGTTTTCATCGTCTCAATAATTCTAACAAGTGAATGAAAAATAGAGATGATCCGATGGTCGAATTGTCACAATTCTTAACTCAAAAATCCACAACTACGTAATTTTTTATAAATGTTCAAATGATCAACACTCGTTAAACAAATTATAAATACGGATTCCTAACATCGAGCTCTTCTAATGAACTAAAACAGAGGACCAAAGGAGGTGGCATGCGCCTCCATAAGGCTTCACCCCGAATTCTGAATTAGAGCTTGCTGCATACACCAAGGGATTCATCTTTACAAGAGGAATGAGTTTTGTACTTGCAATAAGCTCGGTTCGGCTAGAATAGTTGGAAAACGCCTTGAAAATTTAAACACCCAATATTTTTAAACCATCAGTTTTTCCATGTTCAATCGAATTGAGCCAAAAGGTGAGTACCAGTGTAATCAGTGAGACAAGGGTTCCAAGACCCAGGCTTGATTGGGTCAGGTCACTCTGTGCAACACCGCAAGTGAAATTTGCTTATCTTCTCCTTCCTTATGGCTAGATGGCACAAACCATGTCCATAGATCTCGAGAGGAGAATAAGGTAGTTTAAATGGGACAAGTGGCGCGGCGTCGGGTGGTAGGACGACAAATAAATTTCGAGTTAGGCCAGGTCGACATTCAGGTCTCTAGGGTTGATCTGGATTGAGGGTTTGTGTGTGCCTCGGTAATTATTTTTACCCCATCTAGGATTTTCAAATGGAAAGTTTACCATTGGAAACTATTTAGCTAGGGTATTCAAAATAGTAATTTATGCTTTTCAAGTTACAATTTGTTCATACAAACTTCGATTTTTTGCTTGCTTCGTGTCTAAGGACATTGTTTAACATTCTCTACAACTTTAGTGAGGAAGGTTTCTCCAAAAAGTGAACTGAAGAAAAAGTCAACTTTAGAGCCTTCTAAATGTTTGAAATGAACATGTAAAATGAAGACCTTAGTCTTTTATGGTCCAAATGATTAGTAAACAGGTAAATCTAGGTACGAGGCATAACAAATTCGTTTTGTCTAGATCAGATCTGGACT
Source organism: Rosa lucieae (assembly GCA_024704745.1). Taxonomy (NCBI): domain Eukaryota; kingdom Viridiplantae; phylum Streptophyta; class Magnoliopsida; order Rosales; family Rosaceae; genus Rosa; species Rosa lucieae. The sequence goes on along the minus strand of CM045495.1, from coordinate 13,859,562 downwards.
AGGCTACTTGGGGTCAAGGGTGGACACACGGTAAATTGTTAGCTGGGGGAAATGGTTGCTAGCAGGTTGGCCACATCGGACAATCATATGGCTAGTTGTTGGCAGCTTCTGTTGCAGCACTGTACAAGTTTTTAGTGCCATCATCCTCTGATTTTTTAAGTCACGGAAGTCTGGTTCAGATCACTACTTGTTCATGGGGCCCTTGGCTCTATTTTAGTTTGGTTTCTTCAAATTAGTAGCTACCAAGACTTGATCAAGACCCATGAACATGTCTTAGAGGCAGCGCTGTGACAACAATACAAGCTTGGTAGATTTGGTTGAGGATAGTGCATGATCTCCTTTCTACAGATGGTGAATAGTGGCTAGGATTTGTGGTTATTGGATCTAGGCTATGTCAATGGGCTTTTCATTGTTTGATTTTAATTTTCATGGTTCTTTTTTTTTTTAGTTGGTTGTGGCTTTATACCGAAATAAGTCTCTACTAGCTTAAAGTAGGGCAAGGTGGGCTTTGTTATGGTTTATGCACTTAGTGTGTCTTGTATGCAATGATCAAATAGGCGCAATCTCTTAGTGGCAAGATGAAACAAAGTGTTGCAAAATTTATCTCCGATCGGCAACATAGTGTAGACAAACTGTTAACACTATATTTAAAACATACACCTTTTTGTTTTCTTTTGGACAATTCATATATTGTATACCTACGTGAAACTTGTATAAAGGCTGTCATTTTTTTTTTGTCTAAAAGAAGACTGTTTGCATTTGCAAAAAAAGAAATTCTATGATATTTGTGAAAAATTGGAGTGAAAAGAAAGGTATATTCGGTTTTATTTTAAGTTGATTGTCATATGCAAATATATTAAAAGAGCAAAGATATAATAAGATTTTTTTTTTTTAAACGAATAAGATATGTTTGTAATAACAAACTTTACTTGACAACGGCAAAATCATATCACAACTAGCAGACACACACACGCTCTACGTTATCTAGATCCTCTGTTTTCTATTAAGTCAACACTAAAATCATGAGTTCATAACCAGTGCTATACATGTGAACTTGGGTCGTACATGTTGGATCTAGTTGTTCATGATCAGCTGACTTTCATTTCAATTTTGTTGTCCTCCTCACCCTCGTATTTGATTAATTTGTTTTACATCTTGTCCGCAGTCATGGAGTGTCTCACTGCAATTGGTACCGGAATTACTGGAAAGATTGCTGAGTTTACAGTTGCACCAGTTGGACGTCAGGTGGGTTATGCATTCCACTACAACAGGAACCTTAGTAAACTACAGAGTCAAGTTACTGACTTAGAAGCTGCAAGAGAAAGTTTGGAGCACAAGATTGTTGAAGAAGAAAGAGCAGGAAGAAAAGTGGAAACTTTTGTAGCTAAATGGCTGACAGATGTGAATAAGCTCATTGGAGAGGCCAAAGATTTCTTAAAAGATGAACATCAAGCAAAGATCAACTGTATGTATGGATTTTGTCCTAACCTAATGGCTCGTCATCATCTAAGCAGGAAATCAACAAAACTGGTTCAAGATGTTTCTTATCTCTATGGGAAAAAGGACTTTTCCAATATTGCATACGATGTTACACCGGAAGATGTATGTGTATTTTCTACCAAAGATTATCAAGCCTTTGATTCAAGGACTTCAGTTGCTAAGCAGATCATGGATGAGCTAAGAAGTTTTGCTACGGCTATGATTGGGGTGTATGGTATTGGGGGTGTTGGGAAGACAACACTAGTCAAAGAAGTTTACAGGCAAGCCACAAATGATAAAACATTATTTGATGATGTGGTTATGGTATTGGATGTAAAGCATAATCCAAGCATCGAAAGAATTCAAAGTGAAATTGCTGAGAAGTTAGGTCTCAAATTTCATGAAATTGAAACTCCAGCTGGAAGAGCGCGTCATCTATGTAATCGAATAAAAGACAAGAAAACTCTTGTCATTTTAGATGACGTTTGGGAAAACATTGATTTGGAGACTGTGGGTCTTCCTCACTTGGAAACTCTTAGGATACTCTTAACATCTAGAAGTAAAATAGTATTATCTTCTGACATGGGCGCACAGAAAGTGTTTCATCTCCAGGTTTTAGACAGAGAAGAATCTTGGAGTTTATTCCAAAAAATGGTTGGTGATATCGTTAATAAACCTGATATTGAAACTGTAGCACCACAAGTAGCTGAGAAATGTGGAGGTTTGCCACTTTTAATTGTCACTGTTGCAAGAGCTCTGAAAGATAGTCCATTGTATGCGTGGAAAGATACTTTGAGACGCTTAGAAAGGTTGGATGGACAAGGATTGACAAATAAAACATACTCTGCTATTCAGTGGAGTTACGATAAATTGGATAATAACGAGCTTAAGTTGGTATTCTTGCTCTGTGCAGCTGTAGTTGGGAGTAGTAACACTGTTGATTTCCTTGATTTGTTGAAATATAGTATGGGCTTGGGTTACATTAAAAACGTGGATGCAATGGATGAAGCACAAGATGCATTACGTTCACTGCTTGGAAAACTCAAAGATTTTTGTCTATTGCTTGATTGTGGTCATAGTCAACATGTCCGTATGCATGATCTTGTAAAAGATGTTGCTAAACGAATTGCTGCTGGTAGAGATCAACACATGTTTTCATTATCTCATGGAAGTGAGTTGAAAGAATGGCCAGACAAGGATTTCTGTTCGAAGTGCACTATTATCTGTCTCAAGAAATGCAAAATCCCCAAGCTCCCAGAGGTTTTACAGTGCCAAGAACTTACAATGTTTCATCTAGAGAGTACTACAGACTATTCCTCCCAAGCAATCCCATCCAACTTTTTTGAAGAGATGAAGAAACTCAGAGTGTTGGACTTAACTTGTCTGAGTATCCCATCACTACCTCCATCTATTCAATTTCTAAAAAGTCTTCGGACGTTGTGTTTGGATCAATGCACATTGGGAGATGTAACTATGATTGGACAGCTACAAAACTTGGAAATTCTCAGTTTTTTAATGTCCAAATTCAAAGAGTTGCCCAAAGAAATAGGACAATTGACTCGTCTGCGATTGTTGGATTTGAATGGTTGCTCTCAACTCGAAGTGATCTCACCTAATGTTCTATCAAGCTTGAAAAGATTAGAGCACTTGGGAATGAGTAATAGTTTTAACCGTTGGGAGGCTGTAGGAGTCATGACTCCAGAAAGAAGTAATGCAAACCTTGAAGAGCTAAAGAACTTGGCTCACCTAACCGAATTACAACTACATATCCCAAATGCTAACATTCTTCCATCAGATTTGTTCACTGGTTGCAAGTTAGAGAGATTCCAAATATGTATTGGTTCTGTGTGGAAATGGGATGATGTAGATAGAGCCATCAATGCACTAAAGCTCCAGCTCACTGCCTACAATCAATTTGACCGAGGACTAGAAAAATTGCTCAAGAGAACTGAAGACTTGTACTTGGAAGGAATGGAGGGTTTTTATCGCAGTATTGTATATCAACTAGGTGCTGAAGGTTTTCACAAACTGAAGCATCTCCATGTCCAAAACAATGTTGAGTTTACCAACTTTATCATAAACGGGAAGGTGCGCTCCTCCATTTATTTCAATTTTATCATCATATTATGATTACTTCGTACTTATTTTATAATTGAGTTATAGACTTCCTGCATTTATTAAAGTCATTATTTCTGTGCATGGAGAATAATTCACAGAGAGATGCAAGAGCTACTCGATTTTTATTTTGTGAAACTATACGATTTTCATTATGTGACCTTACAATCGCTTTTATTTTCGAGCACAAACCATGGTATAACGGTTAGCTAGAATTGGTGCTGTGGTAGCACTGATACAATTTGCTGAGTGTTTAGTTAGTACTAGATGGAGTTTAGGACCAATTGGATTAGGACAAGTCTTTTTGGGCAGGACTTTGGGACTTATGATAGCATAAATAGAATTGGTGAGTGTTGGTTAGATCACATACATGTATTACAGTTTTGCAAATCGACCTACTGTACTGGTGCATAGCTCCACCCACTTTTGTATTTTTACACACGTCTAGGACTTTCTACATTATTAATTAGTACATGATTGTTCTAGACTACTCTATGTAAATGTAGTTCAGGACAAAATTTCATCATTGTTCTAGGATATAGGGAATTCCCAATGTGCATTATCATTTTAACAATAACCTGATACAGTCCAAAAACATTCTTTTAAAGATGCCTACTCGACAATCTATGGGAAACGAATCAGATGTTTTAGAATATCGATTAGTCATTAACTCATTATACAGCTCCATGTTGTTAGTTGCTTTTTTTTTTTATTTGGACATTTAATTTCTTTCGTCATTTTTTCCTAATGCTCTAGCAATAGCATTTGCATTATGATTTCCTAAACATCATCTATTTGTGCCATATATACAGGTTAGGCATTCCAACTTAACATGGTTGGCGGTGAATGACCTCAATGGTTTAAGATCCTTGTTATCATATTCCATGGCTAGAAGCCTAGCACAACTCAAACGTCTTCAGGTATCAGGATGTCAAATAATGGAAGAGATAGTATCAATAGAAGAATCTGATGAAGAAATTGTAGACAACCTGTTTTGCCAGCTACAAGATCTAGAGCTAAAGGACCTTCCAAATCTCACTAAATTCTGCTCAAGAAATTATACTGAACTTTCAAATCCATGCTCTGCGAAATTGCAATTAGTGGATTATAATAACACAAATACAACTTGTGAAGAAATTGAAGAGACAGACTCAACTAGAAACCTTGACATTGTGATACAACAATTTCTTTTTGACAATAAGGTGACTAATACTTTGTTTTCGTATTTCTTTTTGCCTAATAAATTGACATATTTTCTTTCACATTTTATTTCCAATATTCTCCATCAATTAGTTACATATTGTTTCTTCACGAGTCCATGATTAAGATGAATATCATGTAAATATGCAGGTAGAGTTTCCAAACTTGAAGGAGTTGTCCATTAATGGCCTAGCAAAGTTGACGACAATATGGAACAATCAACTTTCTCTAGGGAGTTCAAAAAATCTAGAGACAATAGAAATTGTTTCGTGTGACAGTTTGAAAAGTATTTTCCCGATTTCGATGGCTAGAAATCTCAAGCAATTAAAAAGGCTGATAGTGAGGGATTGTGGAGTGCAACAAATCATTGCAAGAGAGGAAGGACTACAACCAACACCTAAGTTTGTGTTTCCAAAAGTTATACAAGTGATGTTTGCTGATTTGCCCAACCTCACAAATTTCTACCCAGAGATGCATTGGTCAAGTTGGCCTTCACTCAATGATTTGATTGTGCTACGATGTGCTAAAATCAACATGTTTGCTGAGGAAATCTCAAGCTTTCAAGAATATAATAAGCCAGAACGTCTATGTGCTCTTATCCCGCAGTCCCTATTTTTAATTGAGAAGGTAAGAGTATTTAATTTAAGCATTCTTTTAATTAAAAGTATTAATTTAGAATATATATTATGATAAACCTTGATACAAGTGGGACTTTGGTCTGAACATCTAAAATGGTCTAAGATTTTTTTGGCATTGTGATCGGAACGTCACTAAAAAGAGGTTAGGGAAGAAAGACATGTTTATGCAATCATGCAATAAAAAAAAAATGAAAAAGAGTACAAAATTTAGTCTATGTGCATAAGCATGAACCATGAGTCAAAACTTAAAAATGTACATATTCAAATGCTTGGCTTTGTGTTGTTTGTTTCCCTGTTTTTATTTGCTCATCCAAAAAAAAAAAAAAAACTTGGGCCCTTTTTGTTCCACTTTGGAGGTGGTTCCTCATTTTTGTTTTAATCAAAGAAGCAGTATTGGACTATGCCGTAAAATAAAATGAACCGGATGTTATTAAGGTATGGTGACCCATGACCAACTGTTTCATCAGCTTGGATACTTTAATGTATGTTTTCTAATATATGCAGAGGATATAATTGACAATATCTCTGACGCTATTTTCGTTGTTCGATCATATCAATTTTAGGATTCATTCTCCAACTTGGAAGTCTTGTTATTATGCCGCATGGAGATTTGGAATGGTCCGCTTCCGGTCCACTTCTTTAGAAAACTAAAATATCTTCAGGTTTGTTGTTCACAGTCCAAGTCAGCTGTTTTCCTTGGCAAATTACTCGATGAAGGAAACTCTAGTACTAGGACTAGGGAAAGGGATGATGTCATTGAGATTGGGACCCTCCCACATTTAAGAGAGTTGGAACTTCGTTTAATGCCCAACCTGATGCATCTTGGCAAGGATAACTCACAATCAGCCCCCCGCATCCCAAATTTTCCAAATCTCGAAATTCTACTGTTGTGTACTTGTGATAGCTTACAGAATCTAACCTCATCTGCAATATCCTTTAAGAATCTGACAACTTTGGAAGTAAGTTTTTGCAAGGGATTGAAGTACTTGCTTACTTACTCGGTGGCCAAAGGTTTAGTACAGCTCACAAAACTGGAAGTTGAGGATTGTAAGAGACTTGTCAGTATAGTGGGAAGCACCGAAGAAGACGATTCTGGGAATAATGATGAGATTACATTCAGGCGATTGAAACATTTGAGACTTTCTAGTCTTCCAAGACTGCAAGGCTTTTGCTCGGGAAATTGCATTGCTAGATTCCCGTACTTGGAAACTTTAACCATGAGCAACCGCCTCAAATTGAAGATTTTCCCAGCTCATGACCAAACGCCACAGCTAACAAACGAAGAGAACGACACCGATGTGGATTACTGCGGTAAGACCTAATTCACCAAACATGTTTAATGTTTTGTATTATGGAATGCTAACCATACATGCATGGTCCTCATTTGCGACTATCTGTGAAATATTTCCAGAGTGGAGACTGACTGTTGAGGATGAAATGATTTCGTGAAATGCTGATTGATATGTTAACCACATTTCACTGTAAGTAGTCTTTGGGAGAATAAGTAAAACTTCTTTCTTTGTGTTATCTATATACACGTACGTTAGAATGAGCTTGGCAAGTACTGATTGATATGTTACATTTCACTGTAAGTAGTCTATGCGGGAGTGCCTTAACAATAAATAAACCTTCTTTCTTTGTGTTATCTATATACACATTACAATTTCCTGCTTGCTTCTACCTTCAAATTTGTTATTACTTGTTCTGACAAATTCCTTACTCCACCTTCCAGATTCTCCTGCTCGCCGCAATTGCTCCTCTTTTCTGCTCTGACACAAGTGGAAGATTGTTCACCAGATTGTGCATTCGTGGTGTTGTAAACTTATGGCGTGTGCTATGCGCACCAAGTGTTTGCGAAAATGCTTGTATGATTATTTGTGTGGTGATTTTGTTGCATTTCAATTCTTATGCTTTTATTGATTTATGTGTGCAAGTGTTGCTTTCTTTCTCCGTAGCAATAAAGGAGGCAAAAAAAAAAACCGCACCAAAAAAAACGGAGCGATCCTTTTTGGAGCTCTTGTCATTGGTGTGTAACATTTGGTCCTGCTGGTTCCAATCGAGAGCTCTGTAGCTTAATATGTTGTGCACCGAAGTGTGCACACCAAGTGTTCGTGAAATTGGTTGTTCTGCGACCTTTGGTACTGGTGGGGCTTTGTTATAGTTTCAATCGACAGCTCTGCAGCTTCTTTTTGGTTTTTCTCTCAGCTTAATATGTTGTGCACACCAAGTGTTTGTGAAGATGGTTGTATGAACATTTGACTGCATTTCAATTCTTTAGCTTGTGTGGACTGATTTGTATGTACTATTTACTTTCTGCTTAAGAAAAAACCAGTGTGGTTCTTATTGGACCTCTCCCGAATGTTTACAGGCCTTTGCTGCTGCTGCTGCTGCTTTAATCTGGTTCAATTCACAGCACTCTTCTTTTTGGTTTCTCTCCCAGCTTTGTTAGTCTAATTGTTGAGTTTGCAGTCGTCTTCGACATTAATAGTGAACGGCTAGGGATGTAGGTCAATTTGTATCTGAGTCTCGTCAACCAGTTTCCTGTTAAAGTCTTGTCTGTCTTTTGTAGTTTTGTCTAACTCAAGAGTTCTTGACTGCCATCTTTCAGTGTGCTCATTTCTATGTCTAATTGCTCTGCTTCACTCCATTGTATTTTTCAAACTGTACATTACATTTCATTCATAAATCTTTACGTGATTGCATATAATTCTCTGTCCAAATATATTGCAAATTACCAAAATCTGTCAAAGGCTCAAAGCTAGAAGCACTAATGTACCTTATCCTTATCCTTCTGAAGAAACAGAGAATCTTCAACATTAATAATGCATCTTTTGCTGCTTGCAGAAGGCGAATAAAACCTAAAACTAATCATCTCTGTAGTGAACTCCATCAAGATTTCACATAGGACAGAGAAATTTGTTTTAGAAAGAAGAAGCACCATAATCCATTACAGCAGACTTATCCAAATACAGAAAGTATCAGAAATTCAAACCTAGTAAGAAATGAAATCAAAATTTGCACCTTCAAAGAAAATGCTTGACAATAAAAGCCATAGCTTCGGGTAAAGCAGTAATATGCGATTAGGGTCTATCTCTTCACATTGAAATTTAAACACAAAATAAAGCAAGTCTTCATAAACTGTCCATAGAACCTCAATATAACAGAAAAGGACTTGATGTTTTATCAAAGTGCTAAACCACCATATATCACACATTAATCGGAACAGTGCGTCAAACAGTAATGGAAAAAATAAGAGTTCCTACCTCCAAAATAGTTTGAGTTTCTAAAGACGATTAATAACAAAGCACTAAAGATTAGTCATATATAATACAGACTCAGTTCTAAGTACATAGACATTTACTTCGAATTTCATTCATCAAGTTCAAACTATGGAAGGTGTACAACATAAACTATGGAAGATTTCATTCGTATTTAATCATTTTTAAAAACACATGTTAGGAACCAGATAACTCCCTTGGATAAGAAAACTGAAACTAACGTTTACTTCCCTTGCTAGTGCAGGCAATGATTCTCATGGTCTTCCAATTTATTACATCGTCAGAACAATCTAAGACCACAAACGGATAAACTAAAGTGCTGTTCATCGTCATAGGTAGCTCTAGCTTGATCGTTGGTTGAAACTATATAAATCCAGGAATATAAAAAAGGGGCCGTGACCACTTACCCAATTTTAGCCTAAAAGTTGCCCACTTACTTCACTAAGAGTTTTTTAACCTCATTTACCCAATTTAAAAGGAAAAAGACTATTTTAGACAAAGCATGACAAACAATTACAAACCTACCCAGATCTTCGCTCACTTTCACCCTCTGGAACCGCTTCAGCTTTCGCCTCCTCCACTAGCTCCAGCTTTCGCCTCCTCCACTAGCTCCAGCTTCTCGTCTCCGTCGTCTGCCTTTTTCAACAACCACCAGGACCACCATAGCCACTACCACTACCATCGCTCCGCTCCACCGACGCATGTCAATCTCTACACCTCCAGTGCTCTGTCTCCAGTTGTCCGCTTCTTCATTGAGCACTTTCTATCTCCCCAAGCCGATCCATCACTACTTCCAAGAAGAACAGCCCAATCGCAGCGGCCAGGAAGACGTGTATGTGCTCGCCATGACGAACTCGCTGGTTCAAATTAGTGGAGTCGCTGGTTCGAATTAGTGGAGTCGAGGGTAAGTGGGTGAAGAGAGAGCCTTCACTGCTCTGATTCGTCCTTCTACGCACCAGCAGAGGAGGAGAGCTGGGTTCCATCCATGGCAGAGCCGACTCTCCTTTATGTCTGAGGCTGATGCTGAGTGATGGATCTCTCTGATTTTTTTTGTTTACAGAGTGACACAGATTGATTATTTTCTAATCATTTCTCTATTTTTCCAATCTTAGATTCCGGTGAGTCAATTCCGAGTAGCCGCGGGTGAACAAATCCGATTAGATCAATCCAAGGCTCTTGCTTAGTCCAGCTCAACTCTGACGAATTTTGAAGCGGTGGTGCCGAGTCAACCCGGCGAGTTTTGCATCTGGATGCTACTGAACGCCAGCTGGAAACGACACTGTTGAAGACAAACTCCATATTTGTAATTTTTTGGGGGGCAGTAGACACATTATTGGCCCCCAGTAGACTTTGATATGAGGGACAGGGATCACTATAGTGTGGTGTTTTGATAAGTTACATGTTGTTTTCTGTTTATTAAAGTCAAATTATCTGTGAATCCTACAAAATGGTGCATTTTTGGTGGTCTATTGGGAGGCAGTAGAGACATTGGACTTTGTATTGGGGGGGGCAATAATATGATTATTGGGAGGCAATAATATGATTATAAATTGATCAATTGTGCCTGTAGTGTATTCATTATGGTTTGGGAGTTCATACAATTCACTGGACGGCAATAATATGATTTTTGGGAGGCAATAATATGATTATTGGGGGGCAATAATATTATTACTAGGGGCCAATAATATGGTTGCTGGATATTATTAGGAGGCAATAAATTCAGACGCCGGAATCCGGTCAACAGTCCGGTAGTCGGATTCCGGATTCCGGTCATCGGTTGCCGGATTCCGGTCACCGGTCGCTGGATTCCGGTCACCGGTCGCCTGAGTCTGTGGCCGGCCACTGGTCATCGGAGAACAACAAGGTGGGGGATGACTTTTATCTCTAAGTGAGAAAGAAGGAGAGGGCAAAAAAGTCCCAAAAATAAATTAAAATAATAAAAAAAGAATTAATTGGGTAAAGGGGAAATAATCCCTTAAAGTGTTTTGGGTAAATGTGGTTAAAAAACTGTTAGTGGAGCAAGTGGGCAAATTTTAAGCTAAAAGTGGGTAAATGAGCATTTTCCCTTTATTATATTCAATACCAGTCATGGAGTGTCTTGTTGCAATTGGGACTGGAATTGTTGGAAAGATTGCAGAGTATACGGTAGAACCAGTTGGACGGCAAGTGGGTTATGTATTCCTCTACAACAGGAACCTCAAAAACCTACAGAGTCAAGTGATAGACCTGGAAGCTGCAAGAGATAGCTTGAAGCACAAAATTGCTGAAGAAGAACGAAATGGAAGAAAAGTTGAAACTTTTGTAACCAACTGGTTGACAGATGTGAATAGGATTGTTGAAGAGGCAAAAGAATTCTTGAAAGATGAACACCAAGCAAACATCAAGTGTCTCAATGGCTTCTGTCCTAATCTATTGGCTCGTCATCAACTAAGCAGGAAATCAACAATACTAGTTCAAGAGGTTGTTGAACTCTCTGGGAAAAAGAATTTTGCCAACATTGTAATATCTACCACAGATTACGAAGCCTATGATTCCAGGACTTTAGTAGTGAAAGTCGAACAACTCCCGGGATGTAGGTCAAATTTGGATTGAACCTCTTCAACAAAATAATTTCTTGTGTTTGCGTTGTCTCTCTAATCTTTCTATCTAATTGCTCTACTTCCTCGATCTACCATATGGTTGCATGTGGTTCTACTGAAGACTCTTCCCTTAACCAACCCGCTATGTAAAAACTACTAGAATTTAACCAGAATCACCTACCAAAGACTACAAGTCTTTGAGACGAACGAAGATTCTCACATCTTGGAATTTCGATTCCTTTACTAGTCCATTTAAAACAGATTTTCCACCACCGTGACATTCCAAAATAAACAAGAGAAAAGAGTTCTTGACTTCTTGTGGTGCTGAGAGGGATCGAGAACCACCACAAGTTTCACAAATTATTTTTCGATCGGTTGGGAGTTGGGGACAAACACATAACTTTCAAAGAACAAAAAACTTGACCATTTGTTAATTTGGAACCTTTGAAATTCTAATCAATTCTACCTTGAAGTTTCCTCAACCTAGCGATTGGATAGAATTAACTCATTATCCTGCCTCTTTTCTTTCCATCCACTAAATATCCTCCATTGAATATTCTTAATTTCTTGCCACCAGTGCTGATATATCGGCTGCTACTTGCTTACTTCCTTAGTTTTGACATCTCCATTCTTCTTACTTTGTTTGCTTCTCAAATTGAAAAAGCCGCAAGAAAGCACAACAGAAAAGGAAGAGCAAAATCAGGTATTAACTGTGTTTCAAGAATGCATATAACTCTATATATGTAGCCTTAATTCATATCTCTACTGGTTGGTTCTCTTAAATTTCATCAGCTGAAATTCTCGATTAGCTGCAGATAAATTGAATTTTTAATCCCGTGTTCGAGGCAAAAGAAAAACTAGTTTCACTCATAAGTCGTAGCCAAACGAGTTAAGGCATGTCTCTCATTTCCTTCTTCTCTTTGATATTAATCACTCTGTTATTATTCTTCATCACCAAGCAAGAAATTCCAAATATCCTGTACCTTGATGAATTAGATCATCTTTAATTTTCTGAAATTTAATTACTATGTAAACATGCCTGTTTTTTATTTCATGTTTCTTTCATAGTTTTGCAGGTGTTAAACAAACTTTAAACCTACACCTGTGTTTACTTTCGATCGTACTCTACCCTCTTCTAACCGAAAACAGTAAGATTTTCTTCCATTTGATTTGCTCTGTTTCTCTTATGCTTCTTGAGATCTAATCCCTTGGTATTTTAAGTTTTTATGTGCTGAGGGAAATTTTTTACAAGTAGACCTATAAATAAACCGGATTTGAAGCGGATCGACCTAAATCTAAATCCGTTTAGTAATAAAAAATTTCAACCCGACCCGATCTGTTAACCTAGCAGATCGTTGATAGCTCAATCTAAATTGATATTCGGGATTACCGGATACGCGATCCGCTAATCCAACCTGTTTATAATAATGAATAATTTTAAATTTTAATAATAATGTTACGTTTCTATGATGATACTTCATGAAATATTAATAAAATATTTTATATTTATTATCTTATATTTTAAAAGTTATAAGTATTCTTAATATTTTATAGTTAATATTTTGAAAATAATATTTTATTAATACAAAAAATAATGTCTATTTGTTAAAAAAACAGACCAGATCATTAACGGATCGGATAAACCTAAATCTGTGTTTGATATGTTAAATAAAAGGATTAACGAATCCGAACTATTGGCAGATCAAATTTTGAATCCAAACTCGTTCAGTAACCTCAGATACATATCAAAATCTAGTCCATGTACAGGTCTAGTCCAGGTGGCAAATCTGCCTTTTTTGGGTTTTTGGGGCTTCTATTTCAGGAAACTTCCATATATGGTGGTTTCTAAAAGTGGAAACTATTGTTTATAGTATCAGAGTTTTCACTATTTACAAAAATGTCACTAACTTAAATCCTTAATAACTTCGTCGTTACAACTCCGATTTTAGCGTGCTTCGTGTCTTCGAACTCGGTTTAACATGCTCTACAACTTTCGTGAAGAAAGTTTCCTAAAAAACTTAGCCGAATAAAAAGTCAACGAAAGTCAAAAATAAAAATAATTATCGTTTACCGTCCAAATAACTAGTAAACCGGTAAATTGTTATATAGGATGTAACAGCCATCGTAATCCTTCCCCGACTGTCGAGAAACAAACACCAATTGATCTGGACAAGATATCGATTAATCGAAAAACCTCAAGAAAGCCTTCCACAATCTCAGTGTTGAGTAACAACACGCAAAATCACTATGCTCCTCTTAACGAAGACAAAGTGGTGATTTTGAATTTGTCGTTTCCACGTGTCGACACCATATTTTATCTGCATACTTGTATCCATATTAGTCCTTCTTATCTACAGACAGTCCATGATAAATGGTGTTACTGAATATCAAGAACAAATAATACTACTAATGATCAATAGCAAATGTAGCTACTAACAGCCAATAAGACATGCATGTTTTGGTTTATTTGTAAATAAGGATTTGAACTACATAAATATACTTGATGCAAAAACAAAACACAAAAATATTGCTAGTGGTACGTAGGGACAATAGCATATAGCCAGATACACAATTGTTACTAAAGTTAATAACTAAGATGATATTTGTCACGGACAGTGAATAGCTAAGATATTGTTACTAATGTTCATTAACATATACATGTTATTGATCGTCAATAACACTTATGCAAGTGTTACTGAACAGAATAGCACGTACTTTTTGATCAGATAGTTGATAGTTAAACTAGGGGTCATCAATCATTTGGCCTTAGGCCCTAAGCCCATTTCAAGTGCGCTCGTCCCAACTGTTGCATTAAGGCGGCTTGGCCCGGCCCTTTTTCAAATAGGGTAGGGTATGGGCCATGGAAATGAAGTCCGGCCCATTTGAGGCCATATGGGCTAAGCCCGACTGTGCCCTTAAAGCCCACCGAAACAAGCCTTAATAATTTTCTATTTTTTCTATTTTCTAAATATGTTGATCTTTTTTATCCACATACAACTTATCCCTTTATTATTTTATAATTGATTTAGAAAGCTATATTTTCCTTAATATTTATTTTCTTTATTAAACAACAATTAATTTTGGTAGATTTAGAGAGATAATTAATTGTATATATAGGATTAAATTTTGCTTACTACCTTGTACTTTCAAGGGTTCATCAGTTTAGTCTCTCCACTTCTAATTTAATCAGAAAAATCCTTGCACTCTCAAATTTCATCAAATCGATCTAATCCGTCACTATTCCGTCAATTTTCGCTGTTAAAATGCTAACGTGAGACATTCTCACAGGGAAAATTCATAAACTACCCATCGCTAGGCAGCCCGCCGACGCGTTAGTGTTGTGAATGCAGATAGGTAGTTTGGAAATTTTCTCCGAAAATTGACGGATTTGATCGATTTGATGAAATTGGAGAGTGCAAGGACTTTTCTGATTAAATTAGAAGTGCAGGGACTGAACTGATGAACCCTTGAAAGAACAGGGTAGTAAGCAGAATTTAGTCCTTGTATATAACTACCTTAACTAATATTTATAAATTTTAATAAGGTAACTTCAAAAAACTGTATATATTAAATAGGATCACAACAACAAAAAATGAGTCTTGGATTACCCACTGATACAACCATTTAGCCATATTTTGCCAAAAAAAAATTTATGTATTTTTTTTTTAAAACAAAGTAATGCTCTTTCGGCCGTTTTGATCCTTACCGGATGAGCGTTAAGGGCGAGTAAGGTCTTACATATTAAAACCTAGGCCCAACCCGGCCCCGCCTTGTCTTAAATTTCATTGACTTTGATTAGACCCTACCCGGCCCGACCCGACCATACCCTACCCTAAGCCTTAAAAGTTAGGGTAGGGTCAGGCTCATGATGACCCATAAGTTGAACCTAAATTGTCAGTTATCAATTGCACCACACTACTAAGCTTGACCAGTTACCCCAAATACACTGGCTGGTCCTACCCATGATGAACCCTAAGTTGAACCTAAATTGTCAGCTATCACTCACACCACACTACTAAGCTTGACCAGTTACTCCAAAAACACTTCGATACAACACATCAGCAAAATCTGAAGAAGTGTTTGGGTAAGGAATTTAAAGGTTTTAAGGAACTTCAAGGTAGGATTTTGAGGTGAATTAGACTTTAAGATGATGGGAGCTTACAATGAAGGGATTTAGGGCTAGTTTGGGATTACTGTGACTTTAAAAAAAAAAAACTGCTGCTGCTGCTGTGTTGTGAGAATAATCAGCTGTGAATTAAAACAGTTTCGTGTTTGGTAAATTTTAAAAATTTTATGTGTGGTCAATACATAAAACAACTACAGAGCGTGTTTTGATCCGCAACAACTTCCAAAAGCAACCTCTAGACTGTTTCTAAAATCTGCTATCAATGACCCATAACTTTCAATTAAAACTATTTTTTATTTATTTACCAAACACAATAAAATCTAAAATTTTAAACAAAAGCTTATTTGTTTTAAAGCGAAGCAATCCCAGACGAGGCCTTAAGTGATGGAATTTATAATTGAATTGTTTGGGTAATTATTTTCATTAATGGGATCTAATTATGAGATTATGTAAATATTTCTATTTTTGACAAAATTAATGTACTTTTGTTTTTATCAAAGAAATTAATCTTCTTTTCTATTTTGCTATGGAATTATGTCAGTAAATTGCATTTTTTTTAACTAAGTAAATGTAAAAACATATAATCTTTTGGCTCACCAATTAATAATAAAAAGAACAATGAATGAAAAATTACTTCCAAAACTTCCATTGAAATGGAAAACCACCAAAAACACTAGAAATTTGAAAAATGCATCCAAGACAAAATTAAAAAATATTTTGTGATCATTTGTCTCATTTCAAGCTTGGAAGGTGTGTCGTGTACTCATCCTGCAACCTTTGTTTTTTAGATTTTTTGAACCCTGATTGAGGTCCTCTGCTCGTTTCTTTTATGATTTCTTCTAAGGGGTTTTGATCGGGGTGGCAACTTACGAGGTTGTCAAGGCGGTTCCTTTCCACGGGCAGTTGAAAACTCTCTCTAGACCATGTAGCATTTAAGTGAGAACATATAGATTATATGCCATCTATATACCCAGTACACAATTGAACCCTCACACCCTACAATGACATAACCCAATTAGCAATTAGCATATCAAATGAACCGTATATTCATTTCTATAATCAAATTCAAACTATACCAAGTTCATTCGATTGCTACTAAAGGCATAAGAAAAGAAACAAATCAACAGAATGTACCACAATCATAGCAAGTTATAAAAGAAATTTGGACTTATACCTTAAAAAAACGATTGTCTAGATTCCTTCTCACTAAGCTTCCAAGTGATAACATCACTATCCCACCAACTCCCAACTGCTTACTCTTCCCTTTAACCCTATGGATGGCAATGACACCCTGCTTCTCTATCCCCAATGCAAGGGGCTTGAGCCTATCCAACTGTAATGAAGATGATGTTTTAGGCTGAGAACTGTGTCTACCTCTATCTTTGGATGAGATTGTGTTCATCCTTGTAATTTGAGGAAAAGTTTTGTTCACTGCTCTTGCTTAGTTTCCAACTTCTCTTCTCACCCCCTGAAAAAGTACGAATTTTGTTTCAGTTTTGGTTCAGAACTTCAGACCCATATGCAAAGACAAGTGCACAAACATTATGGCAAAATAATGAAATAAAGATAGCACTGATGTAGTTTGCTAAAACCCTCTGTTTTATTGGAGCATAAGGACTTGGAAGTTCAAAATCATCATGTTTAAAAATAACAATAAAAATAAAAAAGACAATTCTTACAAGTAATGATTTGTAATCAACTTCATCAAACATTTCTTCACAATTCGCACATTTTGATTTCCTAATTCAAATAGAGACTTGGTGAACCATATATTGAACATATTCTCAACTTATAGTCACAGATAGATACTAGCAAGAAGGGGGATTAAAGAAACCATATCCAATCCCACCAAGACTATTCAAATGCAGAGTTTATGGCCTATCCAGATGATTTTGGGGTTAATTAAACTTATGAATATGTCAACTGGGTTTCTTCCAATTGAAATGTAGATATCCAACATTGAGTAAGAAACAAAAACTGAGCCTTTATAAAATCGAAATCTAAACGCTGAGCTTCTTGTTTACTCTTGACATATATGGAACCCCAAACTCAAATCCTAAGCACGACCTGCAATTTCAGCAAAATAATGTTTAAACGTATAGCTCCAAAGAAGTCAAATTCTCAAACTCAAATGGTTTGCTCACCAATTACTCAATTAAAAATCCTAAAATCACTTCAAATCCAAACTACCCCACAAATTGACCACGGAACCCTCTAATTCAAGCCTTCAATGCACAAACTACCTTCGCTTGACAATTAAACTGAAACCCAGTCCTTCAATTTCACACAAACAATAATTGAGGAAGTGATTGGAGTACCTTAAGTGGTCGACGGCCCGAAGACTGCTCTTTCTTTCTTAAATCTTAACCATAGCCCATTGCCCAGCATCAAATACCCTACCGAAACGCTTGATAAACTAGAAGAACAGCGTGGGACAGTGGCTCCATAAAGATATGGCAAATCCAGACACTTTGGGGACAAGTCTCCATATGGGTGTTTTTTTTTTTTTTTTTGGGTCAAGATATGGGTGTTCTAATTTCAAAAGAAATTGAGAGAGCGAGAGAGGGCCAGTACCGTCGGTGGTGATAGATCTCTGTCGGTGATACGTTTCCTTTGTGGTATACAAGGACTAATTCGTAATAAAGAATATTGGAGAATTGCGGCCCCACAACTGGAGTCCCTAAACACTTTTCTGTGCCTCAATCTTTCAATTGTCAAATGCGTGCTCATCTGTGCCTTTTTTTTTTTATCAGTTCTGGGTACATAACTCATGTGCCCAACGTATTTGCCCTTTAGTCCTGTTTTGTAGTGTGATCTGTTCTTTAAGTTGAATATCATTTCATATTTTTTCTATCATGGACGTGTATATAAGATTGATTTGATATATTTTTAATAACAGGCATGGAGTTTCTTCTTGCAATTGTTGGAAAGATTGCTAAGTACACAGTTGCCCCAGTTGCACGCCAAGTGGGTTACCTAATCCATTACAACAGGAACCTCACAAAATTACAGAGCCAATCTGAAGAAGTGTGCAGCATACCTACTAAAGATAACGAGGCGTTCTCTTCCAGGATCTCAGTCGTGAAGGAAATCATGGATGAACTGAGAAATTCTAAGATTTGCATGATTGGGGTATATGGTATTGGGGGTGTTGGGAAAACCACACTTGTCAAACAAGTTTATAGGCAAGTTACAGAACATGAGAAGTTGTTTGATGATGTAGTTTTGGTACTAGATGTGAAGAAGAATCCAAGCATTGAAAGACTTCAAAAAGAGATTGCTGAGAACCTAGGTGTGGAGCATCGTGAGAATGAAACAGAAGCTAAAAGAGCACGGCATTTATGTGACAGGATAAAAGGCAAGAAGATGCTTCTAATTTTAGATGATGTTTGCGAAAGAATTGACTTGGAGGCTGTGGGGTTTCCTTCCTTGTCAACTCTTAAAATACTTTTGACATCACGGAGTCGAAGAGTATTATCTTCTGATATGGGTACACAAAAAGAGTTTCCTCTTGACTTTTTAGACGAAAAAGAAACTTGGACTTTGTTTGAGAAGATGTCAGGTGAGATTGTTAAAAATGTTGCTATACAAAGTATAGCAACCAAAGTAGCCAAAAGGTGCGGAGGTTTGCCAGTATTGGTTGTTACAGTTGCAAGAGCTCTAAAAAATGGTACAATACATGAATGGAAAGATGCCCTCAGACGCCTAAAAAAGTTCGATGGACAAGGATTGACAGAGAAAGCATACTCTGCTATTGAGTGGAGTTACAATAGATTGGATAATGAGGAGCTCAAATCATTGTTCATGCTTTGTGGAGTTGTGGTTGGTGCCTTCAACACTTTTTCGATCTCTGACTTGTGGAAATATAGTATGGGTTTGGGTTTGTTAAAAGATGTCGACACAGTAGGAGAAGCGTGGGATGCATTTTGTTCGATGATTGAACAACTCAAGTACTCTTGTCTATTGCTAGAGAGTGATGATAATACGTGTGTTAGAATGCATGATCTTGTAAAAGATGTTGCTAAGAGGATTGCTTCTAGAGAGCAACACGTCTTATCAATATCTCCTGGAAGTGAGTTGAAAGAATGGCCAGACAAGGATTTCTGTTCAAAGTGCACTATGATTTGTCTTAATCAATGTGATATCCCCGAGTTTCCTGAAGTTTTACAATGCCAAGAACTGACACTGTTTCTTTTAGATAATGAAGTCCGGGAAATCCCATGCAATCTTTTTAGAGAGATGAAAAAACTGAGGGTGTTGGATTTAACTAGATTCAGTATCCCGTCGCTACCTTCATCTCTTCAATTCCTAAAAAGTCTTCAAACATTGTGTTTGGATCAATGCACATTGGGAGATGTAACTCTAATCGGACAGCTACAAAACTTGGAAATTCTCAGCTTTCTAAAGTCCAAATTCAAAGAGTTGCCCAAAGAAATTGGGCTACTGACACGTCTGCGATTGTTGGATTTGACTAGCTGCTCTCAACTAGAAGTGATTTCCCCTAATGTTCTATCAAGCTTGACAAGATTAGAGCACTTGAGAATGAGAAATAGTTTTAACCGGTGGGAGGCTGGAGAAGTCATCGGCACAGAAAGAAGTAATGCAAATCTTGAAGAACTAAAGAACTTGCCTCACCTAACCGAATTACAACTACATATCCCAAATGCTAACATTCTTCCACCAGATTTGTTCACTGGTTGTAAGCTAGAGAGATTCCAAATATGTATTGGTTCTGTGTGGAAATGGGATGATGTGGATGAAGCCATCAATGCACTAAAGCTCCAGCTCACTGCCAGCAATCAATTTGACCAAGGACTAGCAACATTGCTAAAGAGAACTGAAGACTTGTACTTGGAGGGGATGGAGGGTGTTTATAGCAGTATTTTATATCAACTAGGTGCTGAAGATTCTCACAAACTGAAGCATCTGCATGTCCAAAACAATGTTGAATTTACCAACTTTTTGTCTATCATAAACGGGAAGGTGCGCTCCTTCATTTATTTCAATTTTACCATCATATTATAATTAGTTCGTACTTATTTTATTATTGAGTTATAGACTTCTTCGATTTATTAAAGTCATTATTCCTGTGTGTGGGGTATTATTCACAGAGAGATGCAAGAGCTACTCGATTTTTATTTTGTGAAGCTACATGATTTTCATTTTGTGACCTTAAATCTCTTTTATTTTCAACCACAAACCATGGTATAACGGTTAGCTCGAATTGGTGTTGTGGTAGCATTGATACAATTTGGTGAGTGTTTAGGTAGTGCTAGATCGAGTTCAGGACAAACCTTTTAGGAGAAGGACTTTGGGACTCATGATAGCATAAATAGAATTGGTGAGTGTTTGATACCTCATATATGCATGTATGGTTTTACAAACCGACCTACTGTACTGGTCCAATGCTCCACCCACTTTTGTATTTTCACACACGTCTAGGACTCTCTGCATTATTAATTAGTACATGATTGTTCTAGACTACTCTACGTAACTGTAGTTCAGGACAAAATTTCATCATTGTTCTAGGATATAGAGATTCCTAATGTGCATTATCATTTTAATAACTTAATATAGTACAAAAAAAATTTAAGATGCCTAGTCCACAGTCTATGAGAAAGGAATCAGATATTTGAGAATATCATTAACTCATTATACAGTTCCATGCTGTTAGTTGCTCTCTTGTTTTATTTGGACATTTAATTTCTTCCGTCATTTTTCCTAATGCTTTAGCAATAGCATCTGCATTATGATTTCTAAACATGATCTATTTGTGCCATATGTACAGGTTAGATATCCTAACTTAACATGGATGGCAGTGAATGACCTCAATGGTTTAAGATTCTTGTTATCATCTCCAATGGCTAGAAGCCTTGCACAACTCAAACATCTGCAGGTATCAGGATGTCAAATAATGGAAGAGATAGTATCATTAGATGAATCTGATGAAGGAACTGTAGACAACTTATTTTGCCATCTACAAGATCTGGAGTTAAAGGACCTTCCAAATCTCACTAAATTCTGCTCAAGAAATTATACTGGACTTTCAAATCCATCCATTGGGAAATTGCAATTAGTGGATTGTAATAAAACAAATACAACTTGTGAAGAAATTGAAGAGGCAGACTCAACTGGAAACCTTGACATTGGGATACAACACTTTCTTTTTGACAATAAGGTGACTAATACATTTTTTTTTTCTCTTTCTTTTTGGCTAATACCTTGACATATTTTTTTTTTCACATTTTTATTTCCAATATTCTCGATCAATTAATTATGTATTGTTTCTTCACGAGTCCATGATTAAGATGAATATCATGTATATATGCAGGTAGAGTTTCCAAACTTGAAGGAGTTATCCATTGATGGCCTAGCAAAGTTGACCACAATATGGGACAATCAACTTTCTCTACAGAGTTCAAAAAATCTGGAGACAATAGAAATTGTTTCATGTGGCAATTTGAAAAGTATTTTTCCAGCCCCAGTGGCCAGAAGTCTTCAACAATTGAGAAGTCTGAAAGTCAAGAATTGTGGGGTTGAGGAAATCGTCTCGAAAGAAGACGATGTACCAACAACACCTATATTTGTTTTTTCAGAACTAACAGTTGTGAGACTTCAAAATTTGCCCCAACTTAAGAGTTTTTATCCAGGATTGCATTCTTCGAAGTGGCCGTCACTCATAACTTTGGTGGTGTCTGATTGTACGAAGGTGCAGATATTTGCAAAAGGCAGGCGTGAGTTGAACAATCTTTGCACTCCAAATAAACAATCTTTGTTTTCACTTGAGAAGGTAACAATACTTTTTCATAATTCCTCTTAAGACCCATGTTAAAATCTATATATAAGCACTTAATCAAATTCTCCATTCAAAGCTACGAACAAAAATCAATATTCGAGTTTTGTTGCTCTACTTAGAATCTTGATCATAACTGACCAGGAGTTACGTGATTGATATTTCAGGATTTATACCCCAATTTGGAAGGGTTAGGCTTGGACGTAATGGAGAACTGGGATAGTTCGCCACTCCACTTGTTTAGGAAGCTCAAATATCTTTATAGTTATGCATACGCTAATTCATCTGTGAATTCTCTGGAGAAATTACTTGGTCTGGAAAAAGTCAGTGTGAATAGTAATGGAGAAATACATGCGGTTGGGGATGAGACCCTCCCACATTTAAGAGAGTTTCACCTTTACGGGATGCGGGAGCTGATGAATCTTGGGGAGGATAGCTTCGGACCAGTATGCCCATATTTTCCAAATCTGGAAATTCTTAAGCTAGAGGATTGTGACAGCTTGAAGAATCTAAGATCACCCACAATATCCTATAAGAATCTAACAGCTTTGCAAGTAAGTCGTTGTAAGGGATTGAAATACTTGATATCTTACTCCATGGCCAAAAGTTTGATGCATCTCACAAAACTGGAAGTCCAGAATTGTGAGAAAATTATAGAAATAGTGGGAAGCAATGAAAATGATGATTCAGAAAATGAGGTTGAATTCAGGGTGTTGAAACATTTGGAACTTTCTGCTCTACCAAGTCTGAGAGGCTTTTGCTCGGGAACTCGCATTGTCAAATTTCCATCCTTAGAAAAATTATCCATGAGTTTTACTCAATTGGAGACGTTCGTCTTTGATTCTATGGATAAAAGTAATACAATTGGCAAGGACATCAAAGACACCGACTCGAGCAAAAACCATGAGACTGAAGTACTGCAACCTTTTCTTTTTGACAACAAGGTGAAATAACTAATTATATCTTTGTTAACGTTCTTTAATATCTGTTTATATTATTTCTTCACTTAATTGAGTGAAAAGAAAAGTTTCTTTAACAAGACTATTATTCATCTTATTTATGTTTATATTTTATACAGGTTGAATTTCCTAGCTTGAAAAGTTTGTATCTCAAGCGTTTGACAAAGTTGACCACAATATGGCATAGTCAACTTTCTCTAAACTCCTTCAGTAGACTCAAAGACCTTGAAGTACGTGGATGTGGAAATTTAATAAATATCTTTGTGCCCAGTACTATAGGAAGATTGAGTGTTCTTGAGACCTTATTGATAAAGAAGTGCAAGTCTGTACAAGATGTATTTGAACTTGGAGGAATTGATGTTAGAGGAATACATGACACGTCAGCTGCAACTCAGCTGAGATCTTGTGACTGTCAAAATCTAGAATCAGTTGAAATTGATTCTTGTGAGAATTTGAAAAACATTTTCCCTGTTTCAGTGGCTAGAAATCTTCAACAGTTAACAAGGCTGATAGTGATGAACTGTGGAGTGGAGGAAATCATTGCAAGAGAGGAGGGACTACAAACAACACCCAAGTTTGTGTTTCCAAAAGTAACAATAGTGATTTTTAGGAATATGTCCCAACTCACGAATTTCTACTCAGGGATGCATGTGTCCGTCTGGCCATTACTTAATGTGTTGGGGGTGGTAGAATGTGCTAAAGTCAAAGTGTTTGCCGAGGAAATCTCAAATTTTCAAGGATATAATGAGTCGGAACGTCTCAGTGTTCTTATCCCGCAGTCTCTCTTTTTAATTGAGAAGGTATGAGTACAATTTACACCTTTTTTTATATTAAAAGTATTAATTTAAAATATATTATGACATACCTTGATACCTCAATTACTTTTGTCTCGGCATCTAAAATGTTCTAAGATTTATTAACCTTGTGATTAGAATGTAACTAAAACTAGAGGTTCATGAAAGAAAAATATGTTTATGTAGGCAGACAATAAAAAAAAAAAAAAAAAGAACACAAAACTAGTCTGTTTGCATAAGCATGAACCATGAGTCAAAACTTAAAAATGCACATATATCTAAAAAGTTGGGCCCTTTTTGTTCCACTTTGGAGTTGGTTCGTCACATTTGTTTTAATCAAAGAGACAGTACAGTACTTGAGAGGTATATAACTAAATTCTAACTGTAATTAAAAAATAAAAAATAAAAGAGAGAGGAAAGGTTGATTTATTTTTAGTTAGCATATTTTGTAATGCATAATAATACGCACAACATATATGCAGTCTCTCTCACCCCCTGTAAGTACTAAAATGTGAATCAGCACATCTATGTTTAATAATAATCAAGTTCTCTGATCTTGTCTATTTTTTTTAGGATTCATTTCCCAACTTGGAATGGTTGACCGTGGAAGTAATGGAGTTTTCGAATGGTCCACTCCCAGCAGCAGCGCAGTTTTTTAGCAAACTAAAGTTTCTTGCTGTTTGTTGTCCAGAGTCCATATCAGCTGTTTTCCTTGACAAATTACTCGACCCAGAAGGAAACAGTGCAGTTGGGATTGGGACCCAGCAGCAACAGCAGCTCCCACATTTAAAAGAGTTGGGACTTATTCGAATGTACAAGCTGATGCATCTAGGCCTGGATGATGAGGAGGATAACTCACAATCAGCGCCCCGCATCCCAAATTTTCCAAACCTGCAAATTCTATTCGTGAATTGTTGCCACAGCTTAAGGAATCTGAGATCATCCGCAATATCCTTCAACAATCTAACAAGTTTGCAAGTAAGTGTTTGCTACGGATTGAAATACTTGATAACTTACTCCATGGCCAACAGTTTAATGCAACTCACAAAACTGGAAGTCGAGGGATGCCCAATACTGGTGGAAATAGTGGGAAGCAATGGAGACGACGACGATTCAAGAAATGAGATTACATTCAGGCGGCTGAAACATTTGAAACTATTGGGTCTACCAAGACTGCAAGGCTTTTGCTCCGGAAATTGCATTGCTAAATTCCCGTCCTTGGAAACTTCAAGCATGAGCAACCGCCTCAAGTTGAAGATTTTCACAGCTCATGACCAAACGCTACAGCTAACAAACGAAGAGGAAGACACAGATGTCGATGCTTGGGGTAAGTCTTAATTCACCATTTATGTTTAAAGACACAGATGTCGATGCTTGGAAATTTTGTATATGAAATGCTGATTTGCGACAATCTGTGTAATATCTCCAGAGAAGTGGCTGATTGATAAACGGAATTTGGCAAGTACTGATTGATATCTTAACCAGATTCCATCGTAAGTAAACCTTCTTTCTTTGTTACTCATTACAATTTCCTGCTTGCTTCTACCTTCAAATTTGTTATTACTTGTTTTGACAAATTCCTTACTCCACAATTTAACCTTTTCTATATTTTATTAGTTATAGTTTGAAACCTTTTGTACACAATTTAACCTTTGATGTTATGAATTGGTGGATCAGCTCCATGGACCTTCAACCCTGAGCTACTACTCAAGTCTTTGAAGACTCTGAGAAGTCAAGTGATTATTTGATGCTCACTACTTATGATTACTTGTCTCTGTCACATACATTCTAAACAAAAGATTGTTGCAGGGATCAGTATATGCACCTTCATTTGACCATGGTGTTGGAGATCCAGTAGAGGATGATATCTTTGTGAGCATTCAGTGAGTAATCTGTCCCTTTCACATGAATATTCTTCATTACACTAGCTAAACATTTAGAAATATGGGGCATGTTCTAGATAAACATGACTTATTGGAAAGCAAAAGAAAGCAGGGAACTCAAACAATGTCTGAGAACAATATTAACAATGAAAGTTAACGGGGCTCTCAGTAGGTCAGAAAGATAATATCATTTGTCATCTGCCAATATTTTAGTTTGATGGTCGATTTGTTTGCCATTAGTGGATTGAAATTAGTAAATGCAACTAGCTATTTTAGGAGTATCTATCAGTAACTGTTGTGTTTTTGGCTCATTGATACAATCTGAAAATTAGGGTTCAGAATTCAAATCCAAGTCTAGAAAGGAAAGAGGTTTGCGCGCAGCTTTTCTATAAGTTCTAGGAAAGTTAGTCTTTCAAGTTCTATTAGGATTTGTATTAAAAGCTTAGTCTATTAGGGTTAGGAATCCTAAACCCATGTTGTATCAGCAGCCTCTATGCCCTATAAATAGGGGCTGCAGTCAGTTTTCTGGAATAAGAAGACAGAAAGTGCAGAAAACTGAGAGTCAAGGTGATAGAGAGATAAGAACTAGTCTGAGGGGTTTGAGGGATCTGCAATAAGTACTTGTAAACACCTAAATTCTTCATAGTGCTAGTGAATCTCTCAAGAGAGATCACGAAGTGGACGTAGGCTAAAGTTTTGGCTGAACCACTATAAAATCTGCTGTGTTGTTTCTGTTTTCAGTTCATCTATTTTATGATTTTGCTTAAGTAAAACACAAAGATCCTAAAGGGGGCTTACACAATAAGTGGTATCAGAGCTTAGGCTCAAGGTGTTTTGCGATGGTGAACGGCAAAGTCATTGTCGAAGCAGGAGATGTGAAACCGTCCATTAAGCCCTTTAATGGCAAGGACAACTTCACGCTTTGGCAAAGGAAGATGAAGAACGTTCTGGTTCAGCAAGAGGTTGATGAGGCAATTGGAAATAAGCCTGCAACAATGACTGAAGCAGATTATACAAAGAAGAATAAGAAAGCAAAGAGCTCAATTGAGTTGCATCTTGCTGATAATGTCTTGCTTCATATTGGTGAGAATATGACTGCAAAGGAAGCATGGGAGAAGCTTGAAAGCGTCTACAGGGGTAAAACTATCAGCAGCAAGTTACTCTTGAAGGAACAGCTCTTTGGCCTCAAGATGGAGGAAGGAGATGATCTTAATGATCACATATGCAATTTTCAGAATTGCATATCAAACTTGGAGAAGGTTGGAGCAAAGATGGATGACGAAGACACGGCTGTCATGTTACTTCATTCGCTTCCACCTTCATTCAAGCACTTCAAAACCACCATGATATTCAAAGATACTATCACACTTTCTAAAGTGTGTGAGAACCTGGAATCATATGTCAAAATGGACAAAATGAAGAAAGTTCTCAAGCACGGGGACTTCATGTCAGAGGCAAGGAGAGAGGAAGGTCCAGGAATAGAGGTGGTGGATTTGAAGAAAGAGGCAGGTCAAAATCCAAGGGAAAAGGCAAAGAAAAGAAGAATGGTTGCTTCGAATGTGGTTCACTTGACCACTGGAAAAGGAATTGCAAACAATGGAAGGAGAGAAAAGCGCAGATGTTAGGAGAAAGTTCCAAGTCAGCCAATGTCGTTGCTGGAAATTATAGTGACGATGGAGAACTTCTCGCAGTAACAACCAGCTCCAACGCGCTTAAATATTGGACCTTGGATACAGCCTGCACATTTCATATGTGTGCACACAGAGATTGGTACGACACATATGAAGAGAGGAACACCGGGGAAGTGTTGATGGGAGATGATTCACCTTGTAGAATCATGGGAATCGGAACAGTAAAGATCAAGATGCATGATGGAATTGTCAGAACGCTGGGAAACGTCCGACATGTCCCAAAATTGAGCAGAAATCTGATTTCATTGAGCACTTTGGATAGGGCTGGATTTTGGTATAAATCTGAAAAAGGACAGCTCAAGTAGGAAAGGGACAAATGGTCTACATGAGGAGTGTGATGCAACCAGATAACATGTATAAACTTACGGGTTCTACGGTGGTAGGTGGAGCTGCAGTTTGTACGGAGGAAGACAAGACTGAGCTTTGGCATAAACGGCTAGGGCACATGAGTCAGAGAGGGTTGCAAGAATTACACAAAAGGGATCAGCTGGAAGGTGTAATGAGCTGCAATCTTGAATTTTGCAAGTATTGCACACTCGGAAAGCAGACCAAGGTGACGTTCAATGTGGGCAGCAGTGAGAACAAATCCAAAGGAGTATTGGACTATATTCACACAGATGTTTGGGGCCTACACCAACAAAATCAAAGGGTGGAGCCAGATACTTTGTCTCTTTCATAGATGATTTTTCAAGGAAGGTCTGGGTATACTTTATGAAAACTAAAGACCAAGTTTTCACTAAGTTCAAGGAGTGGAAAGCTGAAGTTGAAAACCAAACAGGCAGAAAAATCAAGTGTTAAGCGACAATGGAGGTGAATATAGAGATAATCAGTTCTTACAGCTGTGCAAGGATGCAGGCATCACAAGACACTTTACTGTTAAGAAGACTCCTCAACAAAACGGTGTTGCAGAAAGGATGAACAGAACTCTCATGGAGAGAGAAAGAAGCATGAGACTTCATGCGGGGTTGCCTGAAACTTTTTGGGCAGAAGCGGTTAATCATGCATGTTATTTGATTAATCGATCACCTTCTAGGGCTATTAATTTCAAGTGTGCAGAGGAGGTATGGTCTGGAAAGCCCGTTGATTATTCCAACTTGAGAGTGTTTGGTTGCAGTGCTTATGCACATATTCCCAGCGATGAAAGAACCAAACTGAAACCAAAGTCCCATGAGTGCTTGTTCATCGGCTTTGAAAAAGGGGTGAAAGGTTATAAGTTGTGGGATATAGTCAACGACAAAAAGGTGATCAGCAGGGATGTAATCTTTGATGAGAAGACTATGCCATTGAATGAGGAGGTTAATAGCAAGAAGGAGAAGATGGCTGTTGTTGAGGAAGAAGCAATCAAGATTTCATTAGCTAACCATCGGATGAAGATTCCCAAGTTCAGGTGGAGCAAATTGAGCAATTAGGGAATGATCAAGGAGCTATTGAAGAAACAGAGCAGCAACAACAGTCACCAGTTAGGGCTCAGGTGGAGCAATCCCCACAGAGGGGTCGAAATTCCCCTATCCCACAAGCACCTGAGACATTTAAAAGAAGCATAGCACTTGACAAACCTAAGAGGAATCCAAGAAAGATACAAAGGTTTGGATTCGAACCGGAAGAAGATGTGAGTCATGCTCTGAGTATAAGTCAAGGAGATCCAACTACTTATCAAGATGCCATAGAAAGCGAAGAACGGGCAGGTTGGATTGGTGCTATGATAGAAGAGATGGAATCTTTGCATAAGAATTCCGTGTGGGAGTTGGTTCCTAAACCCAAAGAAAGAAAACTTGTTGGCTGCAAGTGGGTGTTTAGGAAGAAAGAAGGAGTACATGATGCTGATGCCATAAAGTACAAAGCACGTTTGGTGGCAAAAGGGTATTCGCAGAAAGAGGGAGTGGATTATGACGAGATTTTCTCTCCGGTCGTCAAACACACTTCAATTCGGTTATTGTTGTCTATAGCAGCTCAGTATGATATGGAGATTGAGCAGATGGATGTGAAAACTGCGTTTCTTCATGGGGACCTCGAAGAAGACATTTATATGTCGCAGCCGGAGGGTTTTGTTGAAACAGGAAAAGAGGATCTGGTTTGTCGGTTAAGGAAGTCCCTATATGGACTTAAGCAATCACCAAGGCAGTGGTACAAGCGTTTCGACACATACATGCTGAAAATAGGCTACACAAGGTGTCTATATGACTGCTGCGTTTACTACCATGTATTCGAAGATGGGGAGATTATTCTACTACTTTTGTATGTAGATGACATGCTAATTGCATGCAAGGATATGTCGAAAATTGAAGAGCTTAAGAAGAAATTGGGAGCTGAATTCGACATGAAGGATCTAGGAGCTGCACAAAAGATCCTTGGAATTGAAATAAGGCGGGATAGAAAAGCTGGGAAAATTTGGCTGTCACAAGAAAAGTACATTCTGAGGGTACTTGAACGCTTCAACATGGATGGAGCTAAGGTTGTTTCTATCCCATTGGCTGCACATTATCAGTTAAGTGCAAAGCAAAGGCCATCAAGTCAAAAAGAGATTGATGCGATGAAGGATGTTCCATATGCTAGCTAGTGCAGTAGGGTGTCTCATGTATGCGATGATTTGTACAAGACCAGACTTAGCTCAAGCATTGAGCGTTGTCTCTAATTAAGTACATGTCAAATCCGGGTAAGCCCCACTGGGAAGCAGTGAAGTGGATTTTGAGGTATTTAAAAAGGACTAGGCAGCTTGGACTCATGTTTGAGAGGAAACAAGAAGTAGCATGTGTGGCTGGTTTTGTGGATGCAGATTATGCAAGAGACTTAGATAAAAGGAGGACCACAACAGGTTATGTTTTTACTTGTGGAGGAGGACCTGTGAGCTGGAAATCAACTCTTCAAGCAGTCACAGCTCTATCTACTACTGAGGCAGAATATATGGCATTAACAGAAGCTTCAAAGGAAGCTATTTGGTTGAATGGGCTGGCAAGTGAATTTGGAATTCACCAAGAAGGCGTGGTAGTGAAGTGTGACAGTCAAAGTGCCATTCACTTGGCAAAGAATCAAGTGTTTCATGCAAGGACGAAACACATTGATGTTCGCTATCACAGGATCAGAGATTGGGTAGAATCTGGAAATATTATTGTGGAGAAGGTTCACACAAATGACAATGCTGCAGATTGTCTTACCAAGCCCGTTGCTGTAGAGAAGTTCAAGCATTGCTTGAACTTGCTCAGTGTCACAACATGCTGAGTTGTGGTGGAGCACCTCCTCACTTGAGGTGCGTTGAGGCAAGAAGAGTCTTGCCAAGGTGAAGGTTCTTGAAGGTTTGTTCGGGATTACTTCAAGAAGTTCAAGACATCCTGAAGGTTGCAGCAATTGTTTTGGTATCAACTCACCAAGGTGGAGATTGTTGTGTTTTTGGCTCATTGATACAATCTGAAAATTAGGGTTCAGAATTCAAATCCAAGTCTAGAAAGGAAAGAGGTTTGCGCGCAGCTTTTCTATAAGTTCTAGGAAAGTTAGTCTTTCAAGTTCTATTAGGATTTGTATTAAAAGCTTAGTCTATTAGGGTTAGGAATCCTAAACCCATGTTGTATCAGCAGCCTCTATGCCCTATAAATAGGGGCTGCGGTCAGTTTTCTGGAATAAGAAGACAGAAAGTGCAGAAAACTGAGAGTCAAGGTGATAGAGAGATAAGAACTAGTCTGAGGGGTTTGAGGGATCTGCAATAAGTACTTGTAAACACCTAAATTCTTTATAGTGCTAGTGAATCTCTCAAGAGAGATCACGAAGTGGACGTAGGCTAAAGTTTTGGCTGAACCACTATAAAATCTGCTGTGTTGTTTCTGTTTTCAGTTCATCTATTTTCTGATTTTGCTTAAGTAAAACACAAAGATCCTAAAGGGGGCTTACACAATAGTAACAAATGAGCTGATATAAACGGTTTAGGATGCCAAGAACATTAAGCCGTAATGGCATGGTAGGCCAAAAATTGTGTCATTTTGATTCTGGCATCTTTCACAGGTGGAGGTAACTCTCTAATTTCTTCTTTGCAGGAATAAAGTGGTCATAGTAGAAGGAAATTATCTGTTCTTGGATAATGGGGTGTGGAAGGAAATATCGTCTATGTTTGATGAGAAGTGGTAAGACTTTTGTTCTCCTTGGCTATTTTTATGCAAAATTGTATGTCAAAGTAATGGAATTTTCGGATCTGCAATATATCCATTTAATAATTGGTGCCTGTGGAGCAGATATCAATATTGAGAACATGTCATGCTTAGAACTTGACTGAGATTATGTACTTTCTGATATGGGTCGGTTTATTGGGATAAATTTGATTTGTCCGATATGGCTGAGTTGAGGTGAGTTCTTAGCTCTTCCTTAGCATAGTGTACAGAGAATGATCAAAGTTCAAAATTCAGATATTGGTAACTGAATAGCAATATATAAACTTCATCTGGCTTTTTCGGAGATATAGGACTATAACTTCTGTTTGAGAATAGGAACATGGAATAGAATTATAAAAATCTTACAGCAAAGGCTACACAGAAAAAATGCGTTGAGGTTCCAACTACTAGATTCCCGACAAAGAGTCTTGCCTGTCGGAGTTGTGATTGTTTATGTTTTGAAATATCAACTATGTCTTTGTGTGGTGTGTACTCCTTTTGAGATTGATGTTTACTATTGTTCTGTATGTAGGCAAAGTGGAAGAGGTTTTGGCCGCCACGTTGTTACCGTTGTAGAAGCAGTTTTCTTTCAATCCTATTAATATCAAACAGACATAACAGCTAAAGTAATTTTTTGGTGATGGTTTTATGAGAACTTTAATTTAGAATATGAAGGGGTAATGCTTAGAAGAGTTGATAAATTTATATTTGTTCATCAATAAGATAACTGTTTACACTTCGGAGCACAAATCTCCTCAATCAATCTTATTCAAGAAGGCATTACAAATTGGGCATTACACAGGTGAACAAACTATTCCCTCTTCGTTTTTTAATTGAAAGCCTATTTATGTTAGACAAAGCCAAATTCATTGCTTTCTTGAATTCCTAATGTTGAAAATGAAGTCTGGTTTTCTGTAATGCCCTTGGCTCAACACATTGTCATGCTGATAGGCACTTCATAATATTTGTAGACATAGCTGTGGTGATATAAATGGGAATGCTTTCGTTATGTAGCTGCATTTTTTGCCATTGGCTATCTAACAGGAGTATAATTCTATTTAGAGCAGAAAACTAAACTGCAGTTGGAGCCTTATAGTTTCGATCTGATTACATTCCTGCATTTTTTCAATCCTGATTTTTACTTTTTTGTGTTCTTGGGTTGCCTTTTTCAATCCCATTGTCTGGCCTATAAATGATATATTGTACTTTGTTGGATACATTAAAAGCTGAGGTTTACATAAGAAAATTAACCTGCCAAATAATTTTCATTACAATACTTCTCTTCAATCATCTTAACGATGCTCTTAATTATCTATTTTTGCAGGTCAACTGTAGGAAATCAAATTGTCAAGGAAAATTCTTTTTGGAAGCCGAAGACTATCGTGGTGGTTAATGGTTGACAATCACTTAGATTTTCGTCTTTCAACTTCGACCATGAGCAACTACCTCAAATTGAAGATTTCCGAAGTTCATGATAAAACGCTACAGCTAACAAACGAAGAGGCAGACACAGATGTCGATCGTTGGGGCAAGTCTCAATTCACCATTCAAATTTAATGTTTTGTGTTTTCCCAATATATATTATTCTCCCCGGTGTCCCAATCATGGAATTTCCACACTATGTATAGATCTATCTATCTATACAATTAGAGTTCTCATATTGAAAATTTTGTATATGAAATGCTGATTCACGACAATCTATGTAATATTTCCAGAGGAGTTGCTGACTATTGAGGATGAAATGAACTCGGCAAGTACTAATTTGATATCTTAACCAGATTTCACTGTAAGTAAACCTTCTATGCGAGTGCCTTAACAATAAGTAAACCTTCTTTCTTTGTGTTATCTATATACGCATTACAATTTCTTGTTTGCTTCTACCTTCAAATTTGTTATTACTTGTTCTGAAAAATTCCTTACTCCACCTTCCAGATTCT
Organism: Rosa lucieae; assembly: GCA_024704745.1. Taxonomy (NCBI): domain Eukaryota; kingdom Viridiplantae; phylum Streptophyta; class Magnoliopsida; order Rosales; family Rosaceae; genus Rosa; species Rosa lucieae. Next base: position 13,825,957 of record CM045495.1, on the reverse strand, counting down.
ACTGCTCTGCCTTGCCGCAATCTTCCTCAATGGAAGATTTGTTCACCAAAGTCTGCAATGGTGTGTTATAAACTTATATGACTTGTGTCATGCGTACCACGTATTTGGGAAAATGCTTGTGTGGGGATTTTGCTGCATTTCAATTCTTATGCTTCTATTGATTTACTTGTGTATAAGTCTTTACTCTCTTTCTACTTAGCAATAAAGGAAAAAACAAGAACACGATAGAGAAAAAAAAAAAACCAGAGTGATTCATATTGGACCTCTCCTCATTATTGTGCAACCTTTGGTCATGCTGGTGCTTTGTTCCAATCGAAAGCTCTGTAGCTTCTTTTTGTTTTTTTTTTCTCTCAGCATAATATGTGTTTCTGTAATTGCTGATTTGGGATCTTCATTTTTTAGTTGTGTTTTCCCATTATGTCTTTTTGCTTAATTGGTCCCGGGCCTTATTGACTATGAATAAGGCTTTTAGGAATAAGAAATAAGAATAAGTGAATATTTTGATAGTGGACTTGCTTGGTCCGTTTGGTGTTGATTTGTATGATGAAATTTTGAGCCTAAATGATTGAATTAGAAAATTGATACGGTTGCTTAACTTTTAGTTTTGTAAAATTTGATTCGGGACAGTATGATTTAGTGAGATTTTACCTACCATATATGCTCAATTTTGGATTGCAATGACAACCGAAAAAGAGGAAATAGTAATGAAACTGCTGACTTTTGAAGTCTAGGTAATAGCTATTAACATATTGGAAGGTGAAATTTTGAGAAGCATTACTTTTGGGTGTAGAGTGAGAGTGGATAGAATTAAGTATTGGTTAAGAGGGATAACGTACTTAAAATGTTTGCAATAAATGGGTTTTGTTGTATGAATATTGAGCTATTTTTTCATTCTAGGAGTTGGGCTGGCTTATATGCTCATTGGTATTTACAAGAGACACCTAACTGAAGCATTGTCAGAAGCAATTGGGTTTTAAGCCAATAAACAGTGATCACCAACTTTAGCTTCTCAAGTTTGTACCTGCTCTTTATTTGCATCGAGAAAGTTTTGTATTATTTGTTGAGTACTTGGGTTTTAATCTGAGGAGGAGGAGGACGAATATGGGCAATTCTTTTTCATCTCGTGTTTTATTTGAATTTCTTCTAATTGATTAAAGCCTCAGATGAACAATTGTTTTGATTGAGCAGTTTCTGGGTTGCTTCTGATTGTGTCTTTGCCTACTGATTCCTGAAATCTGGATTTTACTTGAATTTGTTGTTTTTTGGGTTTATTTGAGGTAGCTCTGAACTGGGGTTGTCCATAGTCCATACTGGTCCTGAATTTTTTATTTGGCAGACATGTGTTGTTTTATACATGATAAGCTCTGGTAGTGAGTGTAAAGCATGTTCCTTTTGATGTTATATATTGAATTTGAGATCTGAAATAGGAAACTAAAGCTTTCATAATTTCAAAAGCATAGTGGATTTTGCTTCAATTAATTGTGCTGATCATGAACTGATCAAATTTGTTGAAGCTCATCCAGGGTATCAAGATGAAGTGCAAATTGATTTTTTGGGGACTACATTTGGGAAGGCCTATACTATACAGACCAATGTTTACATTAGAGGAAGTGGAGATGGAAAAATTATTGGGAGAGAGATGAAGTTACTTTTGTGGTTTGATCCGATCATTAGGCTATATTAAGGAGATTATGTAAGTTTATTTATTTTTTATTTTCTTTATTTTGTGATCATAGTTTAAGCTCCATTTGTTAATTCAGAATATCAAAGTGGTCAATATATCAATGTTAGAACCACAGATTCTTTGCGTCTCTCTTCCTCAACTCAAGCCACAAACAAATCTCTTTCATTAATTGATTTATCTCCAGCTTGATATTGCTACTGTCAAGGATATGTAATGGCTAGAGTTTAGCATCTGTTACAAGGCTAGGATTGAGCAGTTTGATATTGTTGTAATCCCAATTGAATGCTTTCTGTAAATATAACCATGTATACTGCTATATATTGTATAGAGTGCAATTGCACAAATCAATGAAAATCAATTTCTTCAATCAAGGACTAAACACAATTTGCCAAGAGCCCTGCAAATCATGAAGTTCTGTTTTCCCTGCTCAAAGTCTTTATCTCCTCCAGCAGGAATCATCGATGAGAGTAACTTAGCTAGTAAGTATAGACTTTGCATTTCGATCATTTTTGGAAGCTTATCATCTTTTTGATTCTTAGATAGCTCTCATATATCCTTTTTTTTTTCCTTACTGCTGATTCTTCTTTAAGGCCGGGAATCACCAACCTGGTTTTCATAGTTATGACTTGTGAGATTATGAACAAACGAGTTCTACTTTTGCCATAGATATTGTTTTTTGTTTTTGCTTTCTTGAAACTATGATCTTTGGCTCGGTGAATGTCACTTAACACAGAAATATTTAGCAGAATATTATAACAAACGCTCAAATTGACAAATTCATGGGGTACGTGAAAAAACATACATCTCTTTCTTTTCAGTTGGATGATTCAAACCTGCGTTCTGCACCTTTGCCCTTTTTAGATTTAACATTCACAACACGTTGTCAAATGTCCTTTATGTTCTGTGATTAATGAAAATTTTGGTGGTGTTGTGAGATTTACTAAATTTGTTGCTTCTTAGATGACATGTGGAGCCAGAATATTGTTCTCTTACATGACTTATATGGTATGGAACATGATCTGGTATGCAGACACTGTCAGAGGGGAGCTCAAATGGAATTGATGCTTCTGAAGTTTTGTCAGAGCTAAAATCAAATGGACAAGTTGTAGATGAAAGTCTATTCAAAGATAGCGAGATGGATGTGACTGAGGTACAGATAGATGGTTCAATGCAGAAGTAGGAATGGAATGTGAGGTGTCTGTACCAAAGGTAGCTTCAAATATCATTATGAAATGATATCTGAGGTTATGGATGAATCTGATGAAAAGATCTTAGCTGAGGATAAAGGGTAAGTTAAATTGGATTATTGTGACCAAGATCCTTATGCTTGCTCTTTTTAACTTCAGTTTGTATCCTTTTTATTGAACTTCTTTGAATGTCATTGTGGTTGCTGCCTGCAGAACCTCATTGTGAAGGAGCACAAGATTTGGTAGTTGCCAAAGATTCTAATTATGTTACTACTGTTAAATCTGCGTTGCCACATACAGTAAAAGAATCCCCAAGTGCTGTGTTGAGCCCATTTCATTGACTCTGAGTTCAACTCCCACTAGGAGACCGGCAAGCAAGAGTTTTGATGTGAATGTGGCTGCAGCCACTGTGATAGAGCCTAAAGAAGGTTCAAGGCTTAGGCATTGGGTGATTAAGATGGGAAATTAGATTTCGAATCAGGTTTCAGGGTGGAAGGAGATTCTGAAGATGAGGGCACTAAAGATGAGGCAGTGGCTGAAGCTACATATAAGCTTTAGGATAGCATGAATGCGATCATGGAAGCAAGTGAAGAAGAAGATTCTGAGGATGAGAGCTCTGAAGATGAAGCTTCATGAGCTTCAGGATAACATGAATGATATCAGGAAACAAATGGAGAGGAAGGCTGTTGCCTCTGAGAGTGAGACAGTATATTGTGTTTTGTGTAGCCTACTTAGAATTTATATTTTTGAAATGTGTCAATATGCACCGACATGTCTTCTGAATCGAATGAACTAATTTGAATTTTTTTTTATTAAATGACTCAAGATTGTTCAAAGAAATTAAGAAGCGATTAAAGTGTTTACAATGTGTAATAAAAAAAATTAAAAAATAAACCACCACCACGCCTGTTCCAGCGCTGCGACCGATTCTAGATCCGGCCATGGCTGCAGCGTTGGAGGCTTTCGCTCCATTACTGATACCTTCGCTTAAATTCCACTTGCACTGTAGCGATTTGCTCCCAATCTCACAATAATGCCTTAATCGATTTCTAGTTTGTGTATTTGCTCTGTGATTTAGTCTTTCCAGCGAGATATATTGATGAATATGCCCTAATTGACTCGCCTGCGTTGCTTTGTTTCAGTTCAATTTTAAGTTTTGTCTATTTTTTGTTAGGTTAAATTTGTGTTGCGATTTTCGTTTCTGGTTTGGTTCGACAAGCGTTGTGCAGCAGCAAAAGGAAGTATGTCTGGGCATCGATCGATATTTGTGTCATGTTGGAGCACACTATTTTGCAGCAAGATTCAAAGGCCGGTGGGGTGATGTTGGCGTGGATCAATAACTTTGAATCAATTGGTTTCAGATTTTTGCTTGGTTAACTTTGTCCATGGTAGATTACAATTTGTTGCTAGTAAATTGACTAGCAGTCAGAGGTTGAATTATCCCTCCACTTTTCGTCGATTCTAGTATTGTTAGTGGTAGCAGTGTTTGATTTCGAGGGGTAACCAGACTTTGGATAGGGAGAATTTTATAAATGGTCATGACTCATTCGACACTTTAGTCACTGAAGTTTCAAATATATCACTTTGGTCACTCAACTATTACACTGTCAATCACTATCACTTAAGTCACTGAAAGAGTTTTTTATAATTTTTTTTAATGAAAAAAAATTAACAAAGTGATTTAAGTGATTGACAGTGTAATAGTTGAGTGACCAAAATGATATATTTGAAACTTCAGTGACCAAAGTGTCGAATGAGTCATAGTTGAGTGATCATTTGTGAAAACTTTGGATATGGGTGGGTTGTTCTGGTTGGTAGCTGAGAATCTAGAGTGGTATTGCCATTGGTGTGTGTATTGTTCAGGTGCTGCAATTCTTATTTCTTATGTTATGATCGGCTCGCTCTCCTAATTTTTGTGTGGAATGAAAGTAAACTATTCTGATTGGAAGTAGAAATAGGATGCTTATGGGGTGCGTCTGGGCTACGCCGGGCGTACGCTGTGCCGAAGCGGAGCCCGGATGCGTGAGTTGTTCTTGTCCACAAGTTTTGAAAAAGGAGGGCAATGATGTAATTCCATGGATAACGATTGTTATCAGTAAAATTACTCCGTTACGCATCATGTTTCTTTACTGGGGCTACATATGTTGCTGTCAAGTTTCGAATTCCAAGGCTGTACTTCCATGGAACCGGTTTCTTCCCATCTAATTAACAACTTTTTGTCATTCCTAATCTGCCTGATGTGATCAAGATGTATAGAAGCCAATTACCAATTTTTCCCAATCAAGATGGTGAGTCAAAATTCATGAAGATGGTCAAAATATCTTATGAAAGCGAAGAAAGGAGCCGCCGTGAAAAGGTCTTTCGGCGGTGGGCGAAACCACTCCAAATACCAATTCTTCCAAACTTCAACCAAATTTGAAAACCAATCAATGCAAGACGTAGAGCACGATGAGAGAATCATTTCTAATAAACTCTTGTTAAAGGGCTGGTTCCGAAAACCACCAAACCCACTCCCACCCATCAACCTCCTCTCCCTTACCGACTCATTCTTCCCCAAAACCCCGACCCCCAATTCTCCCACCCATCACCCATCAGCCTCTCGAACCCCTTCAAATCCGCCAAAAAAACCTGACCCAAAATCAGAACCCAAGCCTGAGAAGCCCGAGCATTACACCCAGATGCTGGAGCAGTTCTTCTAGGAAGGCGAAGAACCTACCCGATTACAGACACACTCCAGAAGTGGACAAGAATCTCCGACCCGATTATGGAGAAGAAAAAAAACCCAACTAAGGAGGAGATTAGAGAGAACGAGAAGTTCTGGGAGGAGTTCGGATCAACCCGGTGATCCAGTTCTTGACCCGGGCCTGCATTCTTGTTGAGGATCGTGAACAAGAATTCTTGATGCCCACCAACCTTCTTCTTTCTCTGTATAACAGATCAAATAAACTCATGCATAAGTACATAACAAATCGATGAGATAGACTATATGAAACATTGATGTTATCAGATAGTTTTCAAACTCACAATCTCAGATGGTGTGCGAACAGACAAGCCCCCTGCATGGGCTAGACATATTCAAAACCTCATTGCAGCTTAGCTTGAGCCTTCTCAACCGTCTCGAAGCATAAAACCAAGATGTGGGTGGTGGTGCAATTTTTTAATAAAGAGGCTTTGAATTTGTTCAAACAAGTCTCGATGGGAGAAACTAGCCTGGTGGCAATGGCTTTTCAGGCTTGTCTTATGATACCAGTCAACAAATTATAAATGATTGAAGGAAATCAGAACCAGCCAAAAGCATTGATGCGGTGGTAAGGGCACGTAAATGATGTGGTGGCTTTTCCAGGTTCGAGCCACGTACTAGTTGCTTTGGCTAGGTTTTTTATATCCAGTTGTCCTCTTCCGAGCAAGGTTGCAGAGACAACGGATAAATCCGGTCGAAGAAGATGAAGCCCATTGAAGGGCACGTGAGAGGGAGGTGGCTCAGTTAAAACTCATTTACCATGGACGCAGAATTGACGTAAGTGCCCCTCCGTTAACAAGCTTCTTCGGCGTAGCTTACGCCTGGCGTAGCCAAGAATTGTGCACGCTCATGAAACAAGTCCGAGTTTTTTCACTTCTCGTCGATTATGCTCTTTGTTAAATGTTGACATATTTATATACAAACTAAGTTCAATTGCACCGATCAAATTGTTTATGTTGTCATTGTTAACATCTAATTCTTCTTTCTTTTTCTTTTTCTTATTTTTTGGCAATTTGATTTTGGCTTGCTCTGTTTGGTTGAAGATGTACGAAAAGTATGTACTGTACTTCTTGATGCTCGTTTGTAATTAAACTCAAGATCATATGTTGAGATGAGTAAAAGTATTTTCAAGCACTAGCAAAAATATCTTCAAGCAGTAGCAAAAATGATCTTCTCTATCCCTAAAAGCAGTAGCAGAGTTAACCTCGAATGTTATCTCAATTTTCAACTAGTAGCAGAATTGCATGAGTAAAAGTGTAGTAGCAAAACTGGTTGAGTACGAGTGCAAAAGAGTTATTATTTTTTTTATCCATGTTTAAGAGATACTAGAAACTGCTCACACCCTCTGGGTGTGGAAAAGTGGGTGGTTATCAGTTTAAAAATAGGTAGTTAATATATTTTTTTATTGTTTTAGTGTTTTGATGATTATGTCCTGTAGAATGAAAATTGTGCTTTGTTTTTTAATATTTTAAGGGTATTTTAGTACATTTTTAAGTTTTGGCTAACAAAGCCTGTTCTATTAATATTAGTATAGATAATTATAAATGTATTATTGATACATAATAATCATATAACAGCTTTTCTTTATATACAAAAATTTGTTCTTATGAAGGTTATTTATAGAGATAATTTTTCAAACAGTACCCGAACTAAGGCCGACTCCTAACTTCAGTACCCGACTATGCAAAACTATCACTTTGGTACCCCAAGTTTGAAGCCCGACCCAAGAACGGTACACGCCATTCATGACGGCATTAAGAGCCCAGCCACGTGGCATATTTTGAGGGGTATTCGCACTACTAGAATAATGCTAATAGACATCATGTCATAGACATCGGTTAGGATTTGAGGCGATGTAAAAAAAATTTCTAACATCGGTTCTTAAAAATCCGATTTCTATCTGTACATTAACATCGTTTCTAATAGTTAACCGATGTCTTCATTTTTTTTTCAAAATTTTGAAAAACGCGGAAAATGACTAAGTTAAAAAATTGACAACGCGGGGGAACAAAATTTCAATTCCCCGACACCTAGTCATATCGACTGCCTCGACATTTTTTCATTCTCAAACCCTACCCACCACGACACAGCACCCGACCTCCTCTTCCTCATCCTCCGCCTCCAACCAGCACCCAACTACTCTCCGCCTCGGCCTCCGTCTCCACTCTCCTCCTTTTCTGCCTCCGTCTCCGTTCTCGTCCTTCTCCTCCTCCGACACACCTCTTCTCTCATCTCTCTTCTCAAATCCACCAATGATGCAGTCCATGCCGGAGCTCCGCCTTGTTCCCTCGTCGAGCCCACCATGGAAGATAAGACCTAACATTCAAGACAAGGCTCGCCGTCGATTCAGGTATTGGATTATTGGGTCTCACTCGATTTTGCGTTAAATTGTTTTCAATTGCTTCTGGGTATCTTTTGGTTAATTTCTCGGTTAATTTTTGTCTAATCCTATGTATCAATCTATATCTATGTGTGTACCTATGTTGGGGGTTACTTCAGGTTTGTTGAGTGGATGAATTGTTGCTGTTCCGGGACTGAAATTACTCTCAAGATGTTGGATATGAAGACCATCTTCTTTTTCCTTGTAGGAATACCTTGTTACAGCATCCAAGAACCAGATCTTGTATGTCTTCTTCAGTTCCCCTAGACTCCGGGTATGTTTACTTATTTTTGTTTATTTTTGTTCAATTTTTTTGCTATGAGCTACTTGAAACGTTGTCGCTTTCGATGATTTCAGAAATTGAACTCTGTTTTTATTGCTTAGACTGCAGACATTGACAAAAAAAGCATCCGAAAGGAGAAACCGGAGGAGTTGGTTATGGTTCTTGCTCAGGCAAAGGTGCGGTCTTCGTTCTAATACTCGTTAGCTATCTTTAGTTGATATACTGTAATAATTCTTTGGTACTTATTCTTGTTGAGTAATGTCAGAAGAAAAGAAAAAAAAGCTGAACTTTTATACCATATTGTTTCTGCAGGTATCAGAGGAATATACAGAGTCTGACTGCATTTGGTAATTATGGATATGTATATGTGCTTCTTGTGATTGATTATTGAATACTGAATGCATAGTTATTAGACATGTACTTTATACGTAGACCTGGTTACTTGACTTTGGATACAGACCTCCATGTAACTATAGTTGTTTTGTTTGTGCTTCTGTATGTGTGCTACTGCTCTCTGTGTTGCAGTTGTGTGCTTACTGCATGTTGTTATTAATGTTACTGTCATTTCTTGATAAAATTGCTGGTTTGTGGTTAAAAGAAAACTTATATGTCTTAGCTGATGGAAACTTCTCAGGCAGAAGCCATCCGGCCTAAGCTCCCAGTTGATGACTACGTAAAGGATGCTGAACCAACGGTATTAATTACCTCTGATCAAGTATAAAAAAACATCTTATAACATATTTATAGTTTCTATACCCTTGTCAAGTACAATCTTGTTCTCGTTGCAGGACAAATTATGCGGAAACTGTGCCGACTGCATGTTGGGAATACAGTACCCGCCCAATTTTTGGGTGGGGTGATGTTGGCTCCAAGCAGAAGCCTACTGCTGGATGGTTAGCAGCTTTTCCCGTATTTGAACCCCATTGGCAAATATGCATGGCTGGTGGATTGTCAACAAGCATTTGCTTATCTCTTGCATGCTTGCAAATAATTCTCTGGTTTATGTGGATTGATGACTTGTTGTTAACTTTGGAGATGAAACTTTACTTGCCAAATTATCTTTAGCTTTTTAAAATGGAATCTCAAAGTCTCCCCATGGTACCTTAGAAACATACAATTGAAAATTTACAGGTTTTGGACAGAAAGCTACAATATATTCTTCGCTACTCTCTGATATGAACCAAATGATTATTGCTGCACAACATAAGAGTTTATGGTAATATTACACTGTTGGTTGAGTTGGAATCCATCTGCATATGCTTTAGTGCCAAAGCTAGCTATTGTTTGGCACTAAAAGGAAAATTTTATAGAGATAACCTTACTGTTAGAGACAGAGGATCTATATACGTTCAACACTTTTCCCATGATGATTGGAATGCTAAAGTGATTTGTGAAAAGAACTATAAAACACACTTTCAAAAAGGCTTTGTACTTTAGGGATTAGTCTACAAATTAAGTATTAATTGTTGTTTATGTTCTCAGGAACTGTTCCTCCTGAGCTTGGAAACTTGGTTAACTTGCGGAATCTGTAAGCTCCTTTTTTGTTTTTCACCATCATTTTTTTATTTAATTCTTCATCTTTAATTTTTTATAACTTGATTAGCAAGTACCATTCCGTAAGTTAACAGAACTGTAAGTAACCCTTAACATTGTTGTATTTATAGTTACTATAATTTCATAGGAGTTAACAGAGCTGTAAGTAAAACCCTTAAAATTGCTTAGGTTCTATCTCTCTTGTCTCCAGTTTTCTTACTGCAAACAATCTCATAGGAGAATTGCCGGCGGCTCTTATGAATCTGACTAAGTTAACAAAACTGTAAGTAACCCTTAACATTGCTGTATTTATAGTTACTATAATTTTTCATGTTAATTTTTTTTTCTTTTTCAATTCTTTCCTCTATGCAGGAGGATTAACAGCAACAACTTCACTGGGAGAATTCCTGACATTTTTCAAAGTTGGAATCAACTTCAGAAATTGTAAGTACTTGTCTTATCGAATAATAGTTGAGAACTGAGATATAGCAATGTAAGTGCTTTTTGCTATTGTATATTCTTAATTGGTAAAATATAGAATTGGTGTAACCTCCATCCATATTGAATTCCTATTTTGACAGAGAGATCCAAGCTAGTGGTCTAGAAGGCCCCATTCCATCTAGCATTTCTGTCTTGAGTAATTTAACAGAACTGTGAGTTCCACATCCAATTCTAAGTTGCATTAACACTACAAACCATAATCTAAATTTAACACTTTACTATAGCTTCATGTAACAGGGAATTTATTAATTTATATTTTTTTATCTGACAATTATTTATGATGCAATTTTTGCAGAATGATCAGCGGCTTAAACGGAGGGGGTTCAGTATTTCCAAACTTGAGGAATATGATAAGCTTGCAAAGATTGTAAGTCCAAAAGATGTTGTATTTTTCTTTTCATCTACAGTTTGAGTGGCTCAGTTGGTAACATAAGCTTCAGTCCAGCATTTTGAAAGTGATAGTATGTCAATATGTTAAATGGGATTTCAGGTTTTATTTGCTTCACAGGAGATAAATGCTTTGCAATGTCAGTAAGGATTTTTTGGTTCCTTCTCCTCTTATCTAAACAATCATCAGTCTTCCTGTCATGAAGTAAAGTCCAGTACTTCAATGACATAGCAAAGCACAAATCTCCACTGACATAGCAAAGCATGGATCTCTATATTCAGAAAGACATTATTTTTGTTTATAACATGCGAGTTTTTCTGTTTTGGTTTATTTCATTTTCTGTCCAAAACTGAGACCGGCCTGAGTCTATTATGGACAGTGGTATGTCGCAGTCCTATACAAACCAAAGGGACAAGGATTTGGATCGGGCAAGTGAGAGGCAGGATCTTGAAGGAAAGGAGCTAAAGTAAGAAACTACTTTGCATGAACTGGAGCCAGTTGCTGTCGATGCTCTTCATGAACTTGTTTCTTTAGTTCACAGTCATGTCAATGCTGCAGAGCAATATGATTTTGAGTAAGGCAAGATTTTGCTGACCATTTTGTAATAGATGTAGTGATATCATGATGAATTGTGAACAAATTATACTGCATGTAGTTATTGCAGTAGTGGTATCTTCTAGACTAGCCTTAAAGTAGGTTAGGGTTAGAGTTTATTGTGCAAAACTTTTGAAGCTACCTCAAGCTCTAATTTTGGATAGAAATTAATGCAATTCCCCAATATTTGAATTTCATGTTATTTGTGTATCAACTTTCTAGTACCAAATACAGCACGAAAGGATATAACAGCAGTTTGAATTCACAAACTGATGTCAAGAAAAGGAAAAAACATCAGTTACTAATGAAGAACTGATGTCAAAAAATAGAAATTACAACAGTTTGAAAATAAAAACCGATGTCAGAAAAGAGAAAATACATCAGTTTGGAAACAAAAACCGATGTCAAGAAAGATAAAATACATCAGTTACTAAATAAAAACCGATGTCAAGAAAGAGAATGTACATCAGTTATTAAACAAAAACCGATGTCTAGCATTACTATGGACATCGATATATAAACAAAAACCGATGTCTAGAATTACTATGGACATCGATATATAAACAAAAACCGATGTCTAGCATAAATATAGACATCGATATAGACCAAGGAACCGATGTCCAACATAGCATTGGACATCGTTCTTCTTCAGGAACTGATGTGTAAAATATTATTAGACATCGTTTCTAAATCAGAAACGATGTTAAAATGGATAATTGTGTTGTTAGAGCTATATTTCATTAAGCATCTAATGCCAAAATATGAAGGTTTGACAATAGCTAAACACACCAAAATGGTGATCACATTAACGTTTTTACATCGGTTCTGAACCTGAAACCGATGTCTGGTCGCATACTAGACATCGGTTCACAACCGATGTCTTAGTTTTGGCGATCTTTAACATCACCCACTAAGACATCGGATTTTTTTTTTTTTAACATCAGTTGTGAACTGATGTCTATGAACTTTATTCTAGTAGTGTCGGTACAACTTTTTTTTTTTACTTAATTAAAAAAAATTTATGAGATCAATTTTTTTTGTTTCTTTCTCCCTTATGTTCTTCTCTTCAAGGACAGAGACTCTCTCTCTCTCTCTCTCTCCCCCCCACCCCCTCTCCCCTCTGTTCTTCTTTGTTCTTTACTTCACTTTCTTCTCGTTACTCAGAGCCATACTTCATAATTGAATACACACAAAGCTAAGCAAGCATCAAACTTGAAATTCAATATTGATTCATAAACTCAAAGAAACAAAAATGTTGGATTAAAAAAACAAATCACCAGCTTAATTTCATATCATCACCATCAATTCCCGGCCCATGGGTCGGCCATGCCAATTTCTTCTTTACACTCAAATCGGTCATGACTCATATAATTGAATAAGAAGACCACACCACACACTTCCAATTCTTCATCAACACTCAGAAACAGAAAAGCATGAAGCAATCCAAAGAAGAATAGAAGAGAGAGAAAGGGAATGAAAAGAGAAAAGGGAATCTGCAAAAGATAAGGGAAGAAGAAAGAAGAAGTGATCTGCAAAATAAGATTTGGGTAACGAAATGACCCAAATACTCATTCAAATTTAGCATGTGGATTGTTAGTTAACACCGTCATGGACGACGTGTACCGTTCTTAGGTCGGGCTTCAAACTTAAGGTCCCAAAGTGATAGTTTTGTATAGTCAGATACTGAAGTTAGGAGTCGGCCGAAATTCGGGAACTGCTTGAAAATTTTTCTCTTTTGAGGTTATATAAAATTTTATGAATGTAGTAGCTGATCATTTGTCAAAATTATTTATATTATCTAGTTTGCTATTATTTTAAACGCGAGCCCTTTGTTCTACACAGACAAAACACTTCTTCAATATTCAAATAAATGACCGCGTCATGTGGGGCTGCAGATCCACAAGAGATAATCTACAATAACCAGGAGTTCTACTTTTATATCAAAGAAAAAGAAAAGCATTAGTGTTTCGCATCTTTAGTGGATTGTTCGTTTTAGTTGACCAGCAGTTTGCTCGAATAAGAAACAGTAACAACAATAATTGTGAATAGACCCATCATTAATTCATTATTAACGTGTCTCACGCAAATGACCTAGCAGTTTTATTGAACCCACAAGGAAAGGAAGGACGTTAGTTTCGCACCTCATAAGTCTCTCTCTGTGTTTAGTCACTTTAGTGTTGCTTTTTAGCTATGTAGCTGCTTCCTCCACTTGCAAGTATTCACTCGCCGATCAACTCTCATCATTCCTCTCTGTAAACTAAATCAAACCAAGGTTAAAGTGCAGACTGCAGACTGCAGACTAGCTAATTGCAGCTAGCTCTTCAGTTTCCCTCTGATTTGAGAGTGTCCCTGCATCTTACATCAACCTTCTTTCGGTTTTACTTCGGGTTATATGCCAAATCACAACCACGTAGAAACAAAAAGAAGAACCAGGTATTAATTGCGTTTCAACAGATGATTTATATATGATCGATCTTAGATCTACCGGTTGATATTCTGCAATGTCACTTGATTTGATTTTGGTACATGATCATCTTCTTTCTGCGTTTCAGTGTGCTTCATAACAAAAACATCGAGTTATAAAAGGTACGTTCATTCCTTTCCCCTTCTTTAATTTCCTTTTCTCTGAGAGATCAGAGATTAATTGTCTATATGTTTGAATATCCATATAACAAATTTTATACCAGAAAAAAAAAATAAAAAACAACTAAAGAGAAGAGGAAGATTCTATCCCAAAAAAAAAAAGGGAGAGAGAGAAGAGGAAGATGATTTGCAACATATGTTTTTTATTTTTTTATTTTTTATTTTTTTCTATATTTTAGCAGATACACAATTGTTACTAAATAACTAAGATGAGATTTGCCACTAACAGTGAATAGCTAAAGATATTGTTACTAATGGTCATTACCATATACATGTTATTGATTGTCAATAACACTTATGCAAGTGTTACCGAACAGAGTAGCATGTACTCTTTGACCAGACAGTTGATAGTTAAACCTAAACTGTCAGTTATTAACCACATCACACTACTAAGCTTGAACAGTTACCCGAAATACAGTTCGATACACACATCAGCTAAATCTAAAGGAGTATTTGGGTAAGGAATTTGAAGGTTCTAAGGAACTTTAAGGTAATAGCTAGGATTTTGAGGTGAGTGGACTTTAAGATGAAGGGAGCTTACAATGAAGGGATTTATTTAAGTGATGAAATTTATAATTGAATTGTTTGGGTAATTTTTTTCATTTATGGGCTTATGTTAATATAGTTATTTTTGACAAAATTAATCCTTTTTTTTATCAAAGAAATTAATTTTCTTTTATATTTTATATGAAATTCTGGCAGTGAATTGCAATCTTTTAACTAAATAAATGTAAACAAAAAAAAATTGTGGCTCACCAGTTAATAATATACGGAACAATGAATGAAATAATACTTCCAAAACTTCCATTTAAATGGAAAACTATGAAGAACACTAGAAATTTGGAAAATGCATCTAAGACAAAATTAATATATATTTTGTGACCATTTGTATCTACTTGGAGCTTGGAGGATGTGTCGTGCATGTACTCATCTTGCAACCTTTGATCCCTTAGAGCGAATCCTGATTGAAGTCCTCTGCTCATTTCTTTTTACGATTTCTTCTAGGGGTTTTGATCTTGGGGCGGCGACTTACTAGGTCGTGAAGGCGGTTCCTTTCCACATGCAGTTGAAAACTCTAGACCATGCAGCATTTAAATGAGTGCATATAGATTATAGACTATCTATTGAAGCCTCACACCCTAAAATGACATAACCCAATTAGCAATTAGCATATCAAATGAACCATATATTCATTTATATAATCAAATTCAAACTATACCAACTTCATACGATTGCTACTAATTAAAGGCATAAGAAAAGAAAATAAATCAACCTAATGTACCACAACCACATAAAGTTATAAAAGAAATTTGGACGTAATACCTCAAAAAAAGATTGTCTAGATTCCTTCTCACTAAGCTTCCGAGTGGGTAGAAGGAAAAATTGGAGAACTTACCCGATTCTAGAACAAATTTGAAAGAAGGCTTCGAGTTTGGAGGATTGTAAATGGGAATGGATTCCCCGTGAAGCGAATAGGGCTGCTCACATTGCAGCTTCGCTTGCCAATGGGTCGGTGGGTCCTTTGAGATGGGCTACCCAGCCACCACCTTCCCTAACACTGGTTCTAAGGAATGATGGTCTCCCTTGTCCTCCCATGGCGGAGGGGTGATCGGAACTGTTTGTCGGTTCACGATTTTTTTGTTGGTCTTTTCTCCTCTTCCTACTTCCTAGGCTGGATCTAGTGGGAGTTTAGCCTGTATGTTTTCGCAATGCACTTTTCTTGGCCTGTTTAGCTTTGCTGGGCCTTTGGGCTTGTCCCTTAATGAAGTTATTTTTCATTAACCAAAAAAAAAAAAAAAAAAAAAAACATCCGAGTGATAACATCGCTGTCCCACCAACTCCCAACTGCTTACTCTTCCCTTTAAAGTTTAAACCTATGGATGGTAGTGACTAGTGACACCCTGCTTCTCTATCCCCAATGCAAGGGACTTGAACCTATCCAACTGTAACGAAGATGATGTTTTAGGCTGAGAACCGTCTATGTTCACCCTTGTAATTTGAGGCAAAGTTTTGTTCGTTACTCTTGCTTGGTTTCCAACTTCTCTTCTCACTCCCTGAAAAAGTAGGAATTTTGTTCCAGTTTTGGTTCAGAATTTGAGACCCATACGCCAGGACAAGTGCAAAGACATTAGACATTATGGCAAAATAATGAAGTGAAGATGAGCACTGATGCATGATCTCACGTTAATACTTCTTACTAATTAAAACGAACTATTTCATATCATTACTATCTGATAAGCAAGTAAAATATACCCCTTCCTAATGAAGCTTAGTAGATTGCAGCACTAGACACTCAGACTGGAAATAATCTACTGTTGGTGCCTTTGTTGCCACCTGTCTAAACATAAGCTCTGGACTAGAACCCATTAGATCAAAGCTAA
Source organism: Rosa lucieae (assembly GCA_024704745.1). Classification (NCBI taxonomy): domain Eukaryota; kingdom Viridiplantae; phylum Streptophyta; class Magnoliopsida; order Rosales; family Rosaceae; genus Rosa; species Rosa lucieae. The sequence continues at coordinate 13,809,643 of CM045495.1, read as the reverse complement.
TTTTCTTGTATATTTGTTGTAACATCAACCGTATGCTGGTGAGCATCCTAAGCAGGTATTCAGATGTAACATGGTTAACGAGTACAGAGTCATTTTAACATTCCTCTTCATACAAACCGCTTATTACAAGTACTTTTGGCTGTAAAGCAAGCTGAAATAAATGGCATATACCCTCAAGTTTGTTAATCACTAAAGAGTATCTCAGCTCAAATCTTTAGTTATCAAAAAATGTTGTATCAAATTAATAGGATCAAGGAAAAGATGGATAGAGAAAGAGAGATGTGAACATTGATAGCTGGGCATCATACATTACAAGACTAGCATAAACTACAGTTAGCCGAATACTGAATCCTAAAGTCCCCTGATTCAAAAAAAGGAAAAAAGAAATAAATAATAATATAGTAAATATCAATTCACTAGTTTAACTTTTAATCAAATGTCGGTGGTGCATACCTTTCAAGGCCAAGTGTCGTTGCACTAGCCACCACTAAACTACACATAAGGAAAACAGCAACAAAACAATTCCAGGCATTAGATAGTATCCAACCGAGAGTATGACGAATTATTTGATTATAGAAATAGCTTACAGAGGAATGCGTGGAAGGGAAGCCGCCAGCAGTTGCCTTGAAATCAAACTCTTAGCCATACAGAATTAATTACATCAGTTAAAGGCTTGGACAGCTGCCCAAATGCAGCACAAACACCAGCTGCCCAAAAACACAGAGATGACCACAATCTTGAACTTCCAAATCTTTATGCTCCAATAAAACAGAGTTTTAGCAAACCACATCAATACATGAAAATTAAATTCAGTACCTGATCGAGTTTAAAAATAACAATAAAAATAAAAAAGACAATTTTACAAGTAATGATTTGTAATCAACTTCATTATACATTCTTTCACAATTCACACATTTTGATTTCCTAATTCAGATAGACTTGGTGAACCATTTATTGAACATATTCTCAACTTATAGTCACAGACTCAAACTAACAAGAAGGGGGAGCAAAGAAACCATATCCAATCCCACCAAGACTATTCAAATGCAGAGTTGATGGCCTATCTACATGATTTTGGGGTTAATTGAACTTATGAATATGTCAATTGGATTTCTTCCAATTGAAATGTAGATATCTAACATTGTGTAAGAAACAAAAACTGAGGCTTTATAAGATCGAAACCTAATCACTGAGCTTCTTGTTTACTCTTGACATGTATGAAACCCAAAACTCAAAACACCGGCAAACAATAAGGAACATCCGTCAAATGGAGAGAATGCAAGCCAGCAGGCCAATCAGATCAAAATTGATGCAGAAATTGCAGAAGCAAATGAAGAATTATCAAGGATAATATCACATAACTAAACGATCGATAAAATTGAAAGTCGAGAAACCCAAAAACTAAACGATCGATAAAACCCATGGTGTAGAAGAAACATGTAGCGATGGAACCAGAAGAAATCGCAAGATATGGATGTCGTCGTAACTTTTCATTCTGCCTCCATTTTCTGCTATCATCGTTTCCAAATTAAAGAATCTTCCAAGGAAAATAATTTATATACGGACCAATTGTATTCCAAGTCATTTATAAATGCCCCTCTTTGATTTTATTTGCTCTGTCTCTCTCTTATTAATTTTTTGTTTCTTTCTACACAACTAAACAAGCAAATATCTCTCTTATTAGACCTCTTCTACGACACAACATTACTTTATAAAAACGAAAATATCTCAAATCTTCTGAACCTTTAGTAAGTCATACCCAGATTTGATTACCTTTGTTTCTTTAGTCTATTCTTTGAGTTGGAAAGTTTTGTTGCAACTGATCTTATTTGATTCGTTTGTATTCAATAGCATTCATGGAGTTTCTTGTTGAAATTGGTACTGTAATTGTTGGAAAGATTGCTGAGTTCACAGTTGCACCAGTTATACGCCAAGTGGGTTATGTAATCTACTACCACAAGAACATCAAAGAACTAGAGAGTCAAGTAGATGACTTGGGTGCTGCCAGAGAAAGCGTGAAGCTTGTTGTTGAAACAGAGAAAAGAAAAGGTAGAGAAATTAAAGCAGGTGTCCAGAACTGGCTGACTAAAGTGGATGAGATGACTGAAAAAGCAAACGATTTCTTGAAAGATGAACAGCGTGCAGAGACTAGATGTCTCCGTGGGTTTTGTCCTAATCTAAAGGTTCGCCATCATCGCAGCAGGAAATCAACAAAGTTGGTTCAAGAAGTTGCTGAGCTCTGTGGGAAAAGGGTTGTTGGCGATATTGCATACGATGTCAAACCAGAGGAGGTGTGGAGCATGCCTGCTAAAGATTACCAGGCCTTTGATTCAAGGACTTTAGTTGCAGAGAAAATCATGAATGAACTGAGACAATCTGAGACGGACATGATTGGGGTGTACGGTATTGGGGGTGTGGGGAAGACAACACTTGCTCAAGAAGTTTATCGGCAAGCTAAACAAGATAAAACGCTATTTGATGATGTTGTTATAGTACTAGATGTGAAAAAGATTCCAAATTTGGAAGAAATTCAAAAAAGAATTGCTGAAAAGTTGGGAATGGACATTCCCGGAGATGAGACTAGAGACGGAAGAGTTGGACGACTTTACCAAAGGATAAAAGACAAGAAAGTTCTGGTAATTTTGGACGACATAGAGAAAAAAGTTGATTTGGCGATTTTGGGACTTCCACGGGTGTCCAGTTGTAAAGTATTGTTGACTTCTAGAAGCAGAGATGTACTATCGGTTGAGATGCGCACACAAAATGAGTTTCAAATTGACCTTTTAAATGCAAAAGAAAACTGGAGTTTATTTGAGAAGATGGCAGGTGATGTTGTTCAAAATTCTGCCATACGAGAAGTAGCAACAGAAGTAGCCCAAAAGTGTGGAGGCTTGCCGGTTTTAGTGGTAACAGTTGCAAGCGCCCTGAAGAATAGAAGTACAGTACAAGCTTGGAAAGATGCTTTGCGACGCCTAAAAAAATTTGAGAAAGAAGGATTCACGGAAAAAGCATACTTGGCTCTGGAGTGGAGTTACAAGCAATTGGATGATAAGGAGCTTAGGCCATTGTTCTTGCTATCTGGACTTATAAGAGGTGACTTTATAAATCTTGATGACTTGTTGAAATATAGTATGGGCTTGGGCTTGATTAAAAACGTGGAGACAGTAGAAGAAGCACAGGATGCATTGCATTCACTGGTTGAAAAACTTAAAGATTCTTGTCTGTTGCTAGAGGACAGTGATAATAATAAATTTGTGAGAATGCATGATCTTGTTCATGAAGTTGCAATCCGGATTGCCTCGAGAGAGCAACATGTCTTCAAAGTTGCTATTGGAGATGAGTTCAAAGAATGGCCAACTAAGGATTTTTGTAAAAAGAGCACTATGATCTTTCTTGATAACTGCAGTATCCCCCATCTTCCTGAAGGTTTAGAATGTCCAGAACTGAAAATGTTTATCTTTTCTAGTAGGGATTTTGATCACTGCTTGAAAATTCCCAGCAACTTTTTTGAAGGGATGAAGAAACTCAGTGTGTTGGACTTGACTAGATTAAGTATCCCATCATTGCCTCCATCTCTTCAATTCCTAGAAAGTCTTCAAACGTTGTGTTTGGAACAATGCACATTGGGAGACCTAACTTTAGTTGGAGAGCTAAGAAACTTAGAAATCCTTAGCTTTACAATGTCCAAGTTTAGAAAGTTGCCCAAAGAAATAGGGCAATTGATGCGTCTCCGATTGTTGGATTTGAATGGTTGCTCTCAACTTGAAGTGATTTCACCTAATGTTATATCAAACTTGAAAAGGTTAGAAAACTTGAGAATGGGTAACAGCTTTAACCGATGGGAGGGTGAAGGAGTCATCAGTAGTGAAAGAAGAAATGCAAACCTTGAAGAGCTAAAGCACTTGCCTCAGCTAACTGCTTTACAAATACATATCCCAGATGCTAACATCCTTCCAGCAGATTTGTTCACCACTAGTAAGTTAAGGAGATTCCAAATATGTATTGGTTCTGCGTGGAAATGGGATAATGTGGATGAAGCCCTCAATGCACTAAAGCTCCGACTCACTGCTAGCAATGAAATGGACCAAGGTCTAAGAATGTTGCTAAAAAGAACTGAAGACTTGTACTTGGAGGGGACAGAGGATGTTAATAATAGTATTGTCTACCAAATAGGTGTCGAAGGTTTTCAGAAATTGAAGCATCTCCATCTCCAAACGAATGTCGAGTTTACGTGTATCATAAATGAGAAGGTGCGCTCCTTCATTTGTTCAAATTTGTCATCATATTATAATTAATTCTATTACTTTGTAATAGAATTATAGACGTCCTACATGTATTAAGGTCATTATTTCGGTGCATAGAGAATAATTTCGAGAGAGATGCAAGAGCTACTTGATTTTCATTTTGTGAACTTCTAATCTCCTTTATTATCAAGCACAAAACATGGTATTACAATTGTCGTGTTATTTTGCTGTTGTTAGAATTGGTGAGTGTTGGGACCGGTGGGCAAGTGGATTAGAGCAGGACTTTGGGACTTAAATGTTATTAGAAGGAGGCTGAACTTCTAATCATATTGCTTCTTACTTGATTACTTGCTTGATTGCTTAGTTACATGACAACTCTAGATAAATTCTAGACTACTCTAGGTAAATGTAGTTCTAGACAAACTTTCATCATTGTTCCAGAATGATGTAGAGACTTCCCAATGTGCATTATCATTTTAACAACAACTTAAATACATTACAAATTAAGACATTGTTTCGAAGATGCCTACTCCACAATATATGAAAAAGAAATCAGATATTTTAGAATATCGAAAATATCGTTTAGTCATTCTTAACATAGTCATTTAATTGCTCTTTTGTCTTAAGTATTTAATTGCTTTTGTCATTTTTTCTAATGATCTAGCAATAGCAAATGTGATTTCCTAAACATGATCTATTTGTGCCATATGTACAGGTTAGGTATCCCAACTTAACATGGTTGGCGGTGAATGAATTCGATGGTTTAACATTCTTGTTATCATCTTCAATGGCTAGAAGCCTTGCACAACTCAAACGTCTTCAAGTATCAGGATGTCAGATAATGGAAGAGATAGTATCAATAGAAGAATCTAATGAAGAAATTGTAGACAACTTTTTTTGCCAGCTACAAATTCTGGAGCTAAAAGACCTTCCAAATCTCACTAAATTCTGCTCAAGAAATTACACTGAACTTTCAAATCCATTCTCTGGGATACAACACTTCCTTTTTGACAATAAGGTGATTAATACATTTTTTTTCCTATTTCTTTTTGGCTAACACCATGACATATTTTCTTTCACATTTTATTTCCAATATTCTTGATCAATTAGTTATATATTGTTTCTTCACGAGGTCATGATTAAGATGAATATCATGTATATGCAGGTAGAGTTTCCAAACTTGAAGGAGTTATCCATTGGTGGCCTAGCAAAGTTGACAAGAATATGGAACAATCAACTTGCTCTAGAGAGTACAAAAAATATAGAGACAATAGAAATTGTTTCGTGTGACAATTTGAAAAGTATTTTTCCAGCGTCAGTGGCCAGTCTTCAACAGTTGAAGAGCTTAATAGTGAAAAATTGTGGGGTGGAGGAAATCGTTTCGAAAGAGGACGATGTACAAACAACACCTTTGTTTGTTTTCTCAAAACTAACATTTGTGAGATTTGACAATTTGCCCAATCTTGGGAGTTTCTATCCAGGATCGTATGCTTGCAACTGGCCGTCAGTCAAAACTTTATCTGTGTATAATTGTACTAAAGTGCAGATATTTGCAGATGCTATGCGTGAGTTGAATAATCTTTGCACTCCAAGTAAACAATCTCTGTTTTTACTCGAAAAGGTAACAATACTTTTACATTATTTTTTTTCATATGTTTTCCTTGTTAATGTATACACACACACATATAAGCACTTAGTCAAATTCTCCATTCAAAGCTACTAACAAAAATTAATATTTTAGGTTTGTTCCTCTACTTAAAATACTTGCTGATCATAACTAACTGAAACTTTTTCTATTAATATTTCAGGATTCATTCCCCAACTTGGAATTTTTGGGGTTGGAAGTACGGGAGAATTGGGGTAGTGTGCCACTCCACTTGCTTATGAAGCTAAAATCTCTTTGTACCTGTGCATATACGAACTCCTCTTTGAATTCCCTTGAGAAATTACTTGGTCTTGAAAAAGTCAATAAAGAAATACATAGAGTTGGGGATGGGACCCTCCCACATTTAAGAGTGTTGTACCTTTACGGGATGCGGAAGCTGATGAATCTTGGGGAGGATAGCTTCGGACCAGCAAGATCATATTTTCCAAATCTGGAAATTCTTGAGTTGAAAGACTGTGACAGCTTAAAGAATTTAAGATCATCCGCAATATCCTTCGAGAATCTAACAACTTTGCAAGTAAGTGATTGTAAGGGATTGAAATACTTGATATCTTCCACCATGGCCAAAAGTCTGATGCAACTCGCAAAACTAGAAGTCCAGGATTGTGAGGAAATGATAGAAATAGTGGGGAGCAATGAAAATGATGATTTAGAAAATGAGATTGAATTCAAGGTGTTGAAACATTTGAAACTTTCTGCTCTACCAAGTTTAAGAGGCTTTTGCTCGGGAACTCGTATTGTTAAATTTCCATCTTTGGAAAAATTATCCGTGAGTTGTACTCAACTGGAGACGTTCATCTTTGATTCTATGGGTAAAAGTAATACAATTGGCCAGGACATCAAAGACACCGACTCAAGCGAAAACCGTGAGATTGAAGTAGTGCAACCTTTTCTTTTTGACAACAAGGTGAAATAACTAATTATACCTTTGTTAGCGTTCTTTAATATTTGTTTATATTATATTTTCACTTAATTGAGTGAGACGAAAAGTTTCTTTAACAAGACTATTATCATCTCTTATTTATGTTTATTTTTTATACAGGTTGAATTTCCTAGGTTGGAGAGTTTGTCTCTCAAGGGTTTGACAAAGTTGACCACAATATGGCATAGTCAACTTTCTCTAAACTCCTTCTGTAGACTCAAAGACCTTGAAGTATATGGATGTGGAAATATAATAAATATCTTTGTGCCCAGTACTATAGGAAGATTGAGTGTTCTTCAGAACTTATTGATAAAGGAGTGCAAGTCTGTACAAGATGTATTTGAACTTGGAGGAATTGATGTTAGAGGAATACATGACACGTCAGCTGCAACTCAGCTGAGATCTTGTGACTGTCAAAATCTAGAATCAGTTGAAATTGATTCTTGTGAGAATTTGAAAAACATTTTCCCTGTTTCAGTGGCTAGAAATCTTCGACAGTTAACAAGGCTGATAGTGACAAACTGTGGAGTGGAGGAAATCATTGCAAGAGAGGAGGGACTACAAACAACACCTAAGTTTGTATTTCCAAAAGTAACAGAAGTGATGTTTAGGAATATGTCCCAACTCACGAATTTCTACCCAGGGATGCATGTGTCCGTCTGGCCATCACTTAATGAGTTAAGGGTGGTACAATGTGCTAAAGTCAAAGTGTTTGCCGAGGAAATCTCAAATTTTCAAGGACATAATGAGTCGGAACGTCTCAGTGTTCTTATCCCGCAGTCTTTCTTTTTAATTGAGAAGGTATGAGTACAATTTACACCTTCTTTTTATTAAAAGTATTGATTTAAAATATATTATGACATACCTTGATATCTCCATGACTTTTGTCTCAGCATCTAAAATGTTCTAAGATTTATTGACCTTGTGATTAGAATATCACTAAAACGAGAGGTTCATGAAAAAAAAACATGTTTATGCAGGCAGACAATAAAAAAAAACTGAAAAAGAACACAAAACTAGTCTGTTTGCATAAGCATGAACTATGAGTCAAAACTTTAAAATGCACATACATCTAAAAGGTTGGGCCCTTTTTTGTTCCACTTTGGAGTTGGTTCATCATATTTGTTTTAAGGGAAAAAGTCACAAACAGTACCCAAATTTAAAGTCATTCTACACTTTGGTACCTCATCTTCTAAATATATCACTTTGATACCTCAACTTATTATTTATGCATAAGATTCATACACGCCATTAATAACACCGTTAACTCAAGTGTTATGTAGCTTTTTGCTATGGGTATTTTCATCAATTTATGTTTTCCCACAAAAAATTCAATGGGAGATGATCTAAAATTCCTTTCTTTTTGCTGAAACTAAATCTGTCATCAAGGAAAATATTATATTTGGATTTATGGAAGATCAATTTAAGTTACTGTACTGGAAATTTTGACTTATTGTTATGATCACAGGAAACATAATAATTAAAATGAGAAGATGTGAGAGATTTATCGTTTTCAGCCTGCTAATTCACAAATAGAGAGTGATTTGGATAAGATCAAATTGTCTGCTAGCTTTATTAATTGTTGATTCTATAGCATCTTATTTTAGCTCTTCAAATGTAATTTGTTGGGTAGATACTAGTTTACTTTCAAGTTTAGGGTTTGAGTCTTTCCCCTTTTAATTGAAGAACTCTTCAGACAAAGAAGGAAAAATGTTTGTTCAATTCATTATGCATAATCAATTTCAATACCAATCATAGCAGATTGTCTCTAGTAGAGTTGTAGAAATTGCTTGAAACTTTTAGTATTTATGGTTGTTGTAGTTATTTGCTTACTCTTTAAATATAGATCTATGGTTATTTGGTTTCATCCAATGACTAAAAAATCGTCATTTTTTTTAGGCTACGATATTTTAGATGACTTCCATCAATATTTCGTGAGATATTTTCGAAATATCGCGATATCATATTTTAGAAAATATGCGATATATCCGAAATTTTAGGGAATATTCGCGAATATTCCTCAAACAAAATATAAGGAAAAACTTGACAGAGACGGGATTCAAACCTGTCTCCTTCAGTATGAAGTTAAAAAGCACCCCAGCCAGCTCGATTGGGGTTCAATTTAGTACTTCTATGCTTTTTTTTTTTATTAATAGTAGTTTTAATAGAATAAATTACTAATTTCTTTAGACAATTAATTTAAACCTCTAACTTCTAAGATATAGTTTTAGGCCTTCAGCAAATATAGATTTTTATTTTTTTTACTCTAACATTCCTAAATACTTTTGCCATGTTGTAGAAATATTAATTCATTTGTATTTATTGATTGAATAGCTTTACAACTTTATAAAATTTCTAATTAGAATTATATATTTTAAAAGTACCAAATATTATACGGGCAACTTCAAACATTTATTCTAAATTACTATGAAATGAAGCTTGGTCACCGTTTGTTTTTTTTTTCTTTCTTCCCAATATAATAGATAATTGATCAAATAAGTAGTTCACAAAGTTTCACTTAAACTTTCAATGATATTCTCCCAATTTCCATCATTTTTTTTTCAAAAATTTATCGATATCTAAACTTTCTCGATATTTCCATCGAAATTTCCATTTTCCGAACAATCGATATTTCCTCGATACTCGATATTTTAGTCATTGGTTTCATCGGCAACGAAGAAAGATGTTTGTTGTGTTTTTGTTTTTTAATAAAAATAAATATGAATTAACGGAGTGAGTTTTTATTAAATGGCAAATAACATGAGATTTTTGGTGGGAAAATATAAATTGACGAAAATACCCATGACAGAAAGCTACATGACACTTGAGTTAACGGTGTTATTAACGGCGTGTATGAATCTTATGCATAAATAATAAGTTGAAGTATCAAAGTGATATATTTAGAAGATGAGGTACCAAAGTGTAGAATGACATTAAGTTGGGGTACTGTTTGTGACGTTTTCCCTTGTTTTAATGAAAGAGGCGGTACTTGAGAGGTATATAACTAAATTCTAACTGTAATAAAAAATAAAAAATAAAATAGAGAGGAAAGGTTGATTTATTTTTTGTTAGCATATTTTGTAATGCATAATAATACGCACACATAGATGCAATCTCTCTCACCCCCTGTTTAATACGCACACATATATGCAGTCCAAAGGCTTTTTTAAGTACTAAAATGTGAATCAGCACATCAAATTAACAACTGTTTAATAATAATCAAGTTCTCTGATCTTGTCTATTTTAGGATTCATTTCCCAATTTGGAATGGTTGAGCGTGAATGCAATGGAGTTTTCGAATGGTCCACTCCCAGCAGCAGCGCAGTTGTTTAGCAAACTGAAGCATCTTGAGGTTTGTTGTCCAGAGTCCATATCCGCTGTTTTCCTTGACAAATTACTCGACCCAGAAGGAAACAGTGCAGTTGGGATTGGGACCCAGCAGCAACAGCAGCTCCCACATTTAAAAGAGTTGATGCTTATTCGAATGAAGAAGCTGATGCATCTAGGCCAGGATGATGTGGAGGATAACTCACAATCAGCCCCCCGCATCCCAAATTTTCCAAACCTGCAAATTCTATTGGTGAATGTTTGTAACAGCTTAAGGAATCTGAGATCATCCGCAATAGCCTTCAACAATCTAACAAGTTTGCAAGTAAGGGGGGTGTATTGTATATGGAATTAGTGGAAGTTTTAAAGAAATCTATGGAATTTAAAAGTCTGGATGTATTCAATATAGACTTTTCACAATCCATGAAAGTCTTGAGGTATTCAATTAAGATTTTTAAAGACTTCATGAATTCCACCAAAATCTAGGGGTATTCAATTAGGACTTTTAAAAATGAATAAAAGTATAGAGGTATTCAAAATATCATTCATACTTATGGAATTAAAAAATCATGGATAATCATGGACTTTGTAGTGTAAACTATACATAACAAACTCCAATAATTTTCCAACCTCCAGACCAAAGATTTCAAAAAGTATATCAAAGTTTCCTCTTCAAAAAAAAAAAAAAAAGGTCTATCAAAGTTATTATCTCTACGCACGAAGAAGTTTGTCCTTCATCATCTCTTTTTTTTAATTTTTTGTCTTTTCTCTAATTGTTTATGATATCAACTTTTTTTGATACCCAACATGTTCATTGTAGTTGTTGAATGTGATTTTTGTTATTTTTTTGTTTTGTTTTTTTTTTTCAATTGTGATACTTCGAACCCTAATAGCAATAAAAATGATTTATGAAACCCTAAAACTCAAATATTGTGGTCTAACCCTAAGACCTTGAACAATACTAAATTTTATCTTATGAATTAATTATTCTCATTAATTTGAATTTATATTATGGTTCAAAAAAAGGTTGAACAATTGAATTTCAATTGATTGGTTATAGATCAAGACATTGATCAATATTGCTACAATATATGTTAATCGGTGAAAACAAAATTGATGAGAATAATTAACCATAAACATCAAGTGATCTATATTGTATATTTATGTTGTTAGGAGATTAGGAATGAGAACAAACTCGCTAGATAGACTAACAATCATTTATTTGAGTCAATTTCTATTAGATTATACTGGAGCATTGAATAGACAATAAGTTATTATTTTGTTTTGTGTTTGGGCTGCATTTGTTTTTTTTTTTTTTAATATTTTGTACATCCTAGGAAATCTGTAGAAGTCATTCATAATAAAGTACATAGATTTTCATGAATCAATAAAAATCTATTGCTAAAATCAATGGTTTTAAGAAATCCATAACAGTCTATCGACTTTTTAAAGAGTCTGTGGACTTTTCAAAAAGTCTGTCATTTAAAAAAAGTCTGCACAAATCCAAATACAATACACCCCTAAGTGTTTGCTACGGATTGGAATACTTGATAACTTACTCCATGGCCAAGAGTTTAATGCAACTCACAGAACTGGAAGTCGAGCAGTGCCCAAGATTGGTGGAAATAGTGGGAAGCAATGAAGACGGCGATTCAAGACATGAGATTACATTCAGGCTATTGAAACATTTGAAACTTTCTATTCTGCCGAGACTGCAAGGCTTTTGCTCTGGAAATTGCATCGCTAAATTCCCGTCCTTGGAAACTTCAAGCATGAGCAACCGCCTCAAGTTGAAGATTTTCCCAGCTCATGACCAAACGCTACAGCTAACAGACGAAGAGGTAGACACAGATGTCGATGTTTGTGGTAAGTCTTAATTCACCATTTATGTTTAAAGATTTTTCCCAATATGCCCAAAATCATGTAATTTCTAATTAGAGTCCTGAATATTAAAAATTTTGTAATATTTCCAGAGGCGTGGATGACTACTGAGGAATTCAACAAGTACTGATTCGATATCTTAAGTAAACCACATCTCACTGTAAGTTGTCTATGACATAAGTAAACCACATTTCAAGTACTGATTCCTTCAAATTTGTTATTGTTCTGACAAATTCGTTACTCCATCTTCCAGATTCTACTGCTCGTCTTTTCTGGTCTCACAAAAGTGGAAGATTCTTCACCGAAGTGTACATTCGTGTGTTGTAAAATGCACACCAAGTGTTTGGTAAAATGCTTGTGTGATTGTTTCTGTGGTGATTTTGCTGCATTTCAATTCTTATGCTTGTGGATAACGTACTTACAGAAGGGGAAAAAAAAAAACAAGAATCGCACATAAAAAAACAGAGTGATTCTTTCTCGTTTTTGTGCAATTTTTGGTCTTGCTGGTGCTTTGTTCAAGTTCCAATCGAGAGCTTTCTAGCTCCTTTTCACTTTTTTTTTTCTCATCTTAATGTTGGTGTAATTGCCGATTATGGAATCTTCGTTTCTTTGCTGTGTTTTCCCATTTTGTCATTTTGCTTAATTAGCCCCAAGTTGTTGACTATAAATAAGACTTACAGGAGTAAGATGGCTCTGACCCCAATTCTGTCCGTTTCTTGTTCACCAAAGTGTGCATTAGTTTTATACATAAACTTATAGTGTGTGCTATGCACACCATGTGTTTGTGAAGATGCTTGAATGAGCATTTTACTTCATGTCAATTGTTATACTTGTGTGTATGCCCCAGTGGGGCTTGTTGTCGACCCATCGCAGCGACGCTTCACTGTCGAACCGGTGAAGTTTAATTTTCGATACTAGGTAGAATCATAATGAGCTGAGTTTGACAACTTTAAGATGAATTTAAACAAAGCAGGAAAACTGGTAACCATTTTTGTAAAGTTTACTCTCGAAACTCAAACTCCGATGCATGAGATACCCATCACTCATGCACTTATTCGTATATGACAAGAAGGACTAGGAGTCCATGTGAAGATCCGTGTGTACCATAGTAGACATCCAGCTGCACTAGTTGTTGATGCCAATGAGGAATATGAAGCACTGCTCAAAGAAGATCCTCAAGTTGAGTTCAGTGGAGAGGTCAGTCTTTATATCTTTTTGTGTGTGTAAGCAATGCTTGAGGTTACAAAGACAAGGAAATTTACTTTGTTGCAGTCTTTTCTCTTTCAAAATGAGATTCAAAAATCGATTACCAGTGCAATTGCTAAATTTCAGCTAAGTGATTCATTTCACGGCTTTGGTTTATTATGATTCATGATCTTGGACTTTCCTTTTTCTCTGGTTAATTCTATATGATTGCCATCTATGGATTGCATTTACTTCAAACCAAAAGTTACGTGGTAATCAGGAAGGAATGTTAAAAGGGTAGAATTTGTTAACATCAATAAAGAGATTTTGTGCACTCTTGATTAGATTGTTTGTTGTTGGACTTTCTCAAGTACTGTTGAGCAGAAGGCAAAATGGATTTTCAACAAGCTGAAAGGTGTGGAACAATAGAACCAATTAGTTAATCTGCAGGTTGACTTTCTTATCATATAAGTGTTCGTATGAATTAAGCTTTTGTGGACTATTCTTTTTTCCTTTTTGGAATCTGTAATGTCATCTCAGACACCTGTTGACAAATTTTAAGCTTTCTTATACACTCTTTCTATTGTAGATCTACAAACGTTTAGGTATGCAAGGCATTCATCATTCGGAAGGATGCATTTGAACTTCTGGAGCCAGTCACCAGTTTTCCTTTGGATTGTACGTAACACACTACTATGAAGTTGAGCTTTATTGCATTGTTAATAGGAATTTCTAATTGCAATTGTTGGATTTTACAAAGAATTAACTCAGTATTGCATGGAGTGTCTAATTGCTATGACAATTCAATTGAAGTGAACAAGGTTTAAGGGTATTCTCCTTTTCTTATCAGGTGTGCTGCTTCAGACAGTTCTTCAGGTTAATTACCAAGACTGATTACCTGCTATTACGATAGTGCTGAAGAAACAACGAGTGTATCAGGTTTATTTGAGAGCATTGGTTATCTAATTGCATGTTTTGTTGTTACATATAGAACTCAATGTTTTGATAGGGGATTTTCTGCTATCTTTAATTGGGAATCTTATAATTTTGGGAAGTCTGGAATTTGATACCTAGGAATTGTTTGGTTTATGTGAAATTTTTTTTTTCCCATTTCCTCTTTTCCATTTCTCTTATCTGTATTTCTGCTTTTACGCTTTTGATTCTGTGTGTTCATTTAGAGGCACTGTTTTCTGATTGGTTAAGATTGTTCTAAGTTTGAATCTTAAAACTGATTGATCGCTCTGCCCCTTATATTATTTTTGACATTATTATTTCTATGCTTCAACAAGAATCACACAAGGGTAGATTGAAACAATAGAAATCTCTGGGCCAGTAAGGCAAAGTCTTTACTTAATGAAACAGGCCTTAGTAATATTTATTTCTATTTGATAGTAACAGAAGAGAAGAATGAATTAAGTTGCAGTTGAAACGTAATCTTAAATATGATCAAACAAATATTATATAGAGAATGTTCACTTCACTCTTCTGCAACCAATTTGATAATGTTCTAAAGACGTAATTGCAGTTTTGGTCCTTTTGTTTGATAGGATTCACAGTCTTATTCTTATGGTTTAAATTGGTCATCTTGGAGTTTTAAAGACAAAGTTGCGGTTTACAAGGAGATAACATTAGGATATAATTGTTTCTGTTTTGAAATCTCAACTATGTCTGTGTGGTGTGTACTCCTTTTGAGATTGATGTTTACTATTGTTCTGTATGTAGGCAAAGTGGAAGAGGTTTAGGCCAGGTTGTAGAAGCAGTTTTCTTGCAATCCTATTAATATCAAACAGACATAACAGCTAAAGTAATTTTTTGGTGATGGTTTTATGAGAACATTAATTTAGAATATGAGGGGATAATGCTTAAAAGAGTTGATAAATTTATATTTGTTCATCAATAAGATAACTGTTTACACTTTGGAGTACTAATCTCCTCAATCAATCTTATTCAAGAAGGCATTACAAATTGGGCATTAAACCAGGTGAACAAACTATATATTCCCTCTTCGTTTTTTAATTGAAAGCCTATTTATGTTGGACAAAGCCAAATCCATTGCTTTCTTGAATTCCTAATGTTGAAAATGAAGTATGGTTTTCTGTAATGCCCTTGGCTCAACACATTGTCATGCAGATAGGCACTTCATAATATTTTTAGATATAGCTGTAGTGATATAAATGAGAATGCTTTGGTTATGTAGCTGCATTTTTTGGCATTGGCTATCTAACAGGACTATAATTCTATTTAGAGCAGAAAACTAAACTGCAGTTGGAGCCTTATAGTTTCGATCTGGTTACATTCCTGCATTTTTCAGTTCTGATTTTACTTTTTTGTGTTCTTGGGTTGCCCTTTTCAATCCCATTGTCTGGCCTATAAATAATATATTGTACTTTGTTGGATACATTAAAAGCTGAGGTTTGCATAAGAAAATTAACCTGCCAAATAATGTGCATTACAATACTTCTCTTCAATCATCTTAACGGTGCTCTTAATTATCTATTTTTGCAGGTCAACTGTAGGAAATCAAATTGTCAAGGAAAGTTCTTTTTGGAAGCCGAAGACTATCATGGTGGTTAATGGTTGACAATCACTTAGATGTTCGTCTTTCAACTTCGACCATGAGCAACCGCCTCAAATTGAAGATTTCCAAAGCTCATGACAAAACGCTACAGCTAACAAACAAAGAGGCAGACACAGATGTCGATCGTTGGGGTAAGTCTCAATTCACCATTCATATTTAATGTTTTGTGTTTTCCCAATATATATTATTCTCCCCGGTGTCCCAATCATGGAATTTCCACACTATGTATAGATCTATCTATCTATACAATTAGAGTTCTCATATTGAAAATTTTGTATATGAAATGCTGATTCGCGACAATCTATGTAATATTTCCAGAGGAGTTGCTGACTATTGAGGATGAAATGAACTCGGCAAGTACTAATTTGATAGCTTAACCAGATTTCACTGTAAGTAAACCTTCTATGCGAGTGCCTTAGCAATAAGTAAACCTTCTTTCTTTGTGTTATCTATATACGCATTACAATTTCTTGTTTGCTTCTACCTTCAAATTTGTTATTACTTGTTCTGAAAAATTCCTTACTCCACCTTCCAGATTCTACTGCTCTGCCTTGCCGCAATCTTCCTCAATGGAAGATTTGTTCACCAAAGTCTGCAATGGTGTGTTATAAACTTATATGACTTGTGCCATGCGTACCACGTATTTGGGAAAATGCTTGTGTGGGGATTTTGCTGCATTTCAATTCTTATGCTTCTATTGATTTACTTGTGTATAAGTCTTTACTCTCTTTCTACTTAGCAATAAAGGAAAAAACAAGAACACGATAGAGAAAAAAAAAAAAAAAACCAGAGTGATTCATATTGGACCTCTCCTCATTATTGTGCAACCTTTGGTCATGCTGGTGCTTTGTTCCAATCGAAAGCTCTGTAGCTTCTTTTTGTTTTTTTTTTCTCTCAGCATAATTTGTGTTACTGTAATTGCTGGTTTGGGATCTTCATTTTTTAGTTGTGTTTTCCCATTATGTCTTTTTGCTTAATTGGTCCCAGGCCTTATTGACTATGAATAAGGCTTTTAGGAATAAGAAATAAGAATAAGTGAATATTTTGATAGTGGACTTGCTTGGTCCGTTTGGTGTTGATTTGTATGATGAAATTTTGAGCCTAAATGATTGAATTAGAAAATTGATACGGTTGCTTAACTTTTAGTTTTGTAAAATTTGATTCAGGACAGTATGATTGAGTGAGATTTTACCTACCATATATGCTCAATTTTGGATTGCAATGACAACCGAAAAAGAGGAAATAGTAATGAAACTGCTGACTTTTGAAGTCTAGGTAATAGCTATTAACTGAAAGAAGGAGAAAACAATTGACTGAAGAGGTAATTTGATTAACTCAGAATCGTGTCCCTTATACAAGTTTGATTACAAAATATCCCTACAAGTCTGGAATCTATTAACTACCTAAAATACATACAAGGAAGGTTAAAGCTAGGTTACAGCTATTGTACAAATCGTATGATAGAGCAATCTGCAATAATAGGACAGATTATGACAGATCTGCAATATTATGGCTGATCACTTTCCTTACACTCCCCCTCAAGTTGGAGAGTGGATATCTTGCACTCCCAACTTGCGAATCATAGGGACAAAGACATCTTTCCCCAAAGGTTTAGTAAGAACATCAGCAAGTTGATAAGCTGAATTCACATACCTCGTGGCCACAGTACCATCTAGAATTTTGTCTCTAATGTAGTGGCAATCCATCTCAATATGCCTAGTTCGCTCATGGAATACAGGGTTGGCAGCAATATGCAGTGCAGCCTTGTTATCACAAAACAGCAGAGCCGGTTCAGAGAGAGATAGATTTAGATCTCTAAGCAAATAACGCAACCAAGTCAGCTCACAACACGTTCCTGTCATAGCTCGATATTCCGCCTCTGCTGAAGACAAAGATACTGTCTTTTGACGTTTTGACCTCCAAGAAATTAAGGAAGGTCCAAGAAAAACAAAGTATCCGGTGGTAGACCTTCTAGTGACAGGGCATCCCGCCCAATCAGAGTCACAATAAGCCCTCAATTTCAGATCATTGGTGGAAGAGAAAAACAGACCTTGTCCAGGAGCGCCTTTTAGATAGCGTACTACTCTCAAAGCTGCCTCCCAATGCATTTTTCTTGGTTGATTCATGAATCTGCTAAGGACATGGACTGCATAAGTGATGTCAGGGCGAGAAACAGTGAGATATATAAGCCTGCCAATTAACCTCCTGTACTTTCCAGGGTCTTTGAGTAAATCACTATGATCAGACAATTTTAAACCCTTTTCCATGGGAGTATCCACAGGTGCAGCTCCAAGTAACCCTGCATCTTCAATAATCTCTAGAGCATACTTACGTTGACATATAAAAATTCCCCGTTTGGAAGTCGAAACTTCAATACCAAGAAAGTACTTTAAGTCTCCAAGATCTTTGAGACGAAATTGACTATGTAAGAAAGCTTTAAGTGCAGCAATAATCTCCAGATCATTTCCGGTAATCAATATATCATCAACATAGATCAAGAGTGCAGTAAATGAATTCCCATGCTTTCTAGTGAATAATGAATAATCAGCTTTAGATTGGACGTACCCAGCTGACCGTACAGCATCAGAAAACTTCTCAAACCACTGCCGTGAAGCTTGCTTTAAACCATATAAGGATTTATGTAATCTGCATACCAGATTCTCCTCCCCCTGTCGCCGAAGACCAGGCGGAGGAGACATGTAAATTTCCTCTGACAAGTCGCCATGGAGGAATGCATTATTCACATCCAATTGATGCAAGGTCCAACCGCGAGCTGCAGCCAAAGCCAACAAACATCGAACAGTAATGATTTTGGCAGTAGGAGAAAAAGTTTCCTGATAATCGACCCCTTCTAACTGAGTGAAACCCTTAGCAACCAAGCGGGCTTTATACCGCTCCACAGAACCATCAGCCTTGTGTTTCACCTTATAAACCCAACGACAACCAATAGGGACCTTACCGGCCGGAAGAGGAGTCAGGGTCCAAGTTCTGTTAGCTTGAAGAGCCTGTAATTCAGAAAGCATGGCAGCCTGCCACTCAGGATGAACGATAGCCTCAGAATAGGAGCGGGGCTCAGAAACGTTGCTGATGGTGGCCGTGTAGGCAAGGTGCTGCGGCAGATACCGATTATAGGAGACATAATGGGCCAAGGGGTAGTGAGTACCGTGGACCGGACCGGGCAGCAAGGAGGGCGATTGGTCGGAGGAAACATGGTAAGTGAGGCGGTCCGGTGGGCGAGCGTGACGGCTGGAGCGACGGAGAGGAGCAGGATCTGAATCGGGAATAGGCAGATCCGGATTGGGAATAGGACCGGTGGGAAGAGAGGAGGAAGGAGGAGGAGAAAGCGGTGCTGGAGAGAGAGAAGGATCAGGAAGGATGGTCGGGGGATGAAGGACAGCGTCGCCGGCCGGAGGATGGGTCGGACGACGACGGGAGTAGGTACGGAAAGAGGGTGGTGGTGGAGGTGATGGGGGCGATGGCGAAGAGGGTGATGATGGCGGTGGGGGAGGTGAGGAGGGTGGTGTCGGCAGCGGAGAAGAAACGGGGTCAGGAGGAGAGACGGAAGTGGAAGAAGATGGAGATGAAGGAAACGAAGGACGGGGAAGAGGAAAGGAGAAGTCAACGTCAGAGGGTAAGGGAATAGGGCCAGGTTGGTGGCCCAATGAAGAGACAATAGAACTGGGCTGAGTGGAATAAGGGAAAATATGCTCATGAAATTTTACATCGCGACTAGTAAAGACCTTCTTGCGGGATAAATCAAATAACTTGTAGGCCTTTTGACCGATGGGATACCCGATGAAAATGGACTGAATGGCACGTTGATCGAATTTATGAATGGGATGAACGTTAGTGGCATAGGCTAAACAGCCAAAAACACGGAGGTGGGAGAAAGAAGGAGGTTTCGAATATAGAAGTTCGAAAGGAGTTTTGAAAGAAAGAATGGGAGAAGGTAAGCGGTTGATGAGGTGGACTGCGGTAAGGGCACACTCCCCCCAAAATTGAGAAGGGAGGTGTGCTTGAAATTTGAGTGCACGAGCCACTTGAAGAATGTGTCGATGTTTACGTTCCACAACCCCATTTTGTTGGGGCGTGTAAACGCAAGAATGTTGGAAAACGACACCATTATCATTAAAAAATGAGCGAAGGGATAAGAATTCACTACCATTATCACTACGGAAAGTTTTAACGTGAGAATCAAATTGAGTGAGAGTATATCTAAAAAAATGTTTAATGAGTGATTGGGCTTCATCTTTATGGCGCATTAAAAATATCCAAGTAAAACGTGTATAGTCATCAACAATGGTAAGAAAATAATGAGCACCAGAAATAGAAGGAAATCGATATCGACCCCAAATATCACAATGAATAATTTCAAATGGTTTGACTGAAGATATGGTACTAGTATTAAAAGGTAGGCGACTCTGCTTGGCCAAAGGACAGATATGGCAAGCATTATTAGACGGAATGGAAGCATGCAAAAAATTCTTAGCAATGAAGCCTAAACAAGATGATGACACATGCCCTAAGCGGTTGTGCCATAAATCGGTGGAGGTGACGGTAAGATGACAAGCTGGGCGTGCGGTGGAAAAGGAAGGATTGTTTTTGGAATTCTCCGTCGCTAATGCCATCAAATAATATAATCCGTTGCGTTGTTCACCCAAACCAATCGTCCTCCTCGTAGCCAGATCCTGTAAAACACACCAATATGGGTAGAAAGTCACTGAACAATTCAATCCCCTTGTCAATCGACTAACCGATAATAAATCGACTTTAAATTTAGGCACAGAAAGCACATCATGCAGATAAAACATGGTACTTAGTGGTATTGATCCTTTTGCAACAATGTCAACTTTATCTCCACTAGGCAATAAAACCGGTGGTAATGGGCATTTATTATTTTTATGCAATAATTGCGTAGAAGAAGTAATATGATCAGTTGCACCGCTGTCAATGATCCAACTGCGGGAAACAACTTTAGACAAACCTGGTTTTGTCACAACATTAGCTTTGGAACCTGAGCTGGCATTTGAATCGGGCTTCAAAGTCGGATTACTAAGGGCAGCCATAAACTGTTTAAACTGAGCTTCAGTGAGAGTCACCGTCAGCCCATTACCATCTTCACCTCCTTCACTAACCTGATTTGCTGAAGGCATTGTCACTCTTGATTGCTTCGAAAAACCGGTGCCCTGCTTTGCCTTGGGATGACCTGGGGGATACCCAATTAATTGATAACAAGTCTGTACCCAATGGCCCTGATCTCCACAGTAGGTACAATGCGGTCTCCCCCTGCCGGATCCTTGACGCCGTTCAGTGTCAACACGGCGTCCTTCCTGGGACCCAAAACTACGATCTGGACGTTGGTTTTGGCGATCATTCCTCTCAAAACGTCCCCCTCTTCCTGAATTGTAATTGGATCTTCCTGGATTGCGCACAGCCATCGCGGCGCTAGAGGATTCTGCAGTGGGATGAGAAGCACAAAGAGAACGTTGCTTCTCATCTTGAGCGACCGCTGCATATGCTTTACGGACTGTTGGCAAAGGAACCATCAAAAGAATTTGTCCGCGTACTGAACTGTAAGTATCATTCAGCCCCATTAGAAATTGCATGAGTCTTTGTTGTTCTGCCTGTGGTCCACGAGATATCTCAGAATAGGTAGCTAGTTCATCCCATAGGCTTTTCAATTTTGTATAATAGGTTGAGACTGACAGCTGTTCTTGTCGGAGACAGGCGATCTCTCGCTGAATTTCAAAGATTCGTGGGGCGTTACCTTGAGAGAACCGTTCATGAAGATCTTCCCATACTTCGTGTGCGGTAGGATAGTAGATGACGCTGTCACTGATTTCTGGATCTACTGTGTTAATGATCCATGAGTGGACCATATCATTGCAGCGTGACCAAGCACCATAGCCTTCTGGATCGGTCTCTTCTGAAGGGGCCGTTATTGTACCATTCACAAAGCCCAGCTTGTTCTTGGAATTCAGAGCTAAAGTCATAGCCCTCTTCCACCCTGCATAATTGTCTCCATTCAGAGGTTTAGAGACTAGGACTAGCCCTGGATGATCTGAATGATGGGTGTAATAAGGATTAGAAAGTTCTGATTTTGACATTTCAGATATAGGAGGATTAGAGGAATCGGCATGTGACTTGCCGTGATCTTTTGAAGGTGGAGGATCATCTTTAACCATGT
Source organism: Rosa lucieae (assembly GCA_024704745.1). Classification (NCBI taxonomy): domain Eukaryota; kingdom Viridiplantae; phylum Streptophyta; class Magnoliopsida; order Rosales; family Rosaceae; genus Rosa; species Rosa lucieae. Next base: position 13,787,653 of record CM045495.1, on the reverse strand, counting down.
TGGTTGGGTTGATGAGCGGCTAGAGAGCAAGCTGCACGAGAAGATAGAGTGCAGCAGGGAAGAAGAAGAGTCAGGATCTAGTCCTGCTCTGATACCATGAAAGAAGGAGAAAACAATTGACTGAAGAGGTAATTTGATTAACTCAGAATCGTGTCCCTTATACAAGTTTGATTACAAAATATCCCTACAAGTCTGGAATCTATTAACTACCTAAAATACATACAAGGAAGGTTAAAGCTAGGTTACAGCTATTGTACAAATCGTATGATAGAGCAATCTGCAATAATAGGACAGATTATGACAGATCTGCAATATTATGGCTGATCACTTTCCTTACATTAACATATTGGAAGGTGAAATTTTGAGAAGCATTACTTTTGGGTGTAGAGTGAGAGTGGATAGAATTAAGTATTGGTTAAGAGGGATAACGTACTTAAAATGTTTGCAATAAATGGGTTTTGTTGTATGAATATTGAGCTATTTTTTCATTCTAGGAGTTGGGCTGGCTTATATGCTCATTGGTATTTACAAGAGACACCTAACTGAAGCATTGTCAGAAGCAATTGGGTTTTAAGCCAATAAACAGTGATCACCAACTTTAGCTTCTCAAGTTTGTACCTGCTCTTTATTTGCATCGAGAAAATTTTGTATTATTTGTTGAGTACTTGGGTTTTAATCTGAGGAGGAGTAGGACGAATATGGGCAATTCTTTTTCATCTCGTGTTTTATTTGAATTTCTTCTAATTGATTAAAGCCTCAGATGAACAATTGTTTTGATTGAGCAGTTTCTGGGTTGCTTCTGATTGTGTCTTTGCCTACTGATTCCTGAAATCTGGATTTTACTTGAATTTGTTGTTTTTTGGGTTTATTTGAGGTAGCTCTAAACTGGGGTTGTCCATAGTCCATACTGGTCCTGAATTTTTTATTTGGCAGACATGTGTTGTTTTATACATGATAAGCTCTGGTAGTGAGTGTAAAGCATGTTCCTTTTGATGTTATATATTGAATTTGAGATCTGAAATAGGAAACTAAAGCTTTCATAATTTTCAAAAGCGTAGTGGATTTTGCTTCAATTAATTGTGCTGATCATGAACTGATCAAATTTGTTGAAGCTCATCCAGGGTATCAAGATGAAGTGCAAATTGATTTTTTGGGGACTACATTTGGGAAGGCCTATACTATACAGACCAATGTTTACATTAGAGGAAGTGGAGATGGAAAAATTATTGGGAGAGAGATGAAGTTACTTTTGTGGTTTGATCCGATCATTAGGCTATATTAAGGAGATTATGTAAGTTTATTTATTTTTTATTTTCTTTATTTTGTGATCATAGTTTAAGCTCCATTTGTTAATTCAGAATATCAAAGTGGTCAATATATCAATGTTAGAACCACAGATTCTTTGCGTCTCTCTTCCTCAACTCAAGCCACAAACAAATCTCTTTCATTAATTGATTTATCTCTAGCTTGATATTGCTACTGTCAAGGATATGTTATGGCTAGAGTTTAGCATCTGTTACAAGGCTAGGATTGAGCAGTTTGATATTGTTGTAATCCCAATTGAATGCTTTCTGTAAATATAACCATGTATACTGCTATATATTGTATAGAGTGCAATTGCACAAATCAATGAAAATCAATTTCTTCAATCAAGGACTGAACACAATTTGCCAAGAGCCCTGCAAATCATGAAGTTCTGTTTTCCCTGCTCAAAGTCTTTATCTCCTCCAGCAGGAATCATCGATGAGAGTAACTTAGCTAGTAAGTATAGACTTTGCATTTCGATCATTTTTGGAAGCTTATCATCTTTTTGATTCTTAGATAGCTCTCATATATCCTTTTTTTTTTACTTACTGCTGATTCTTCTTTAAGGCCAGGAATCACCAACCTGGTTTTCATTGTTATGACTTGTGAGATTATGAACAAACGAGTTCTACTTTTGCCATAGATATTGTTTTTTGTTTTTGCTTTCTTGAAACTATGATCTTTGGCTCGGTGAATGTCACTTAACACAGAAATAATTTAGCAGAATATTATAACAAACGCTCAAATTGATAAATTCATGGGGTACGTGAAAAAACATACATCTCTTTCTTTTCAGTTGGATGATTCAAACCTGCGTTCTGCACCTTTGCCCTTTTTAGATTTAACATTCACAACACGTTGTCAAATGTCCTTTATGTTCTGTGATTAATGAAAATTTTGGTAGTGTTGTGAGATTTACTAAATGTTTACTAAATTTGTTGCTTCTTAGATGACATGTGGAGACAGAATATTGTTCTCTTACATGACTTATATGGTATGGAACATGATCTGGTATGCAGACACTGTCAGAGGGGAGCTCAAATGGAATTGATGCTTCTGAAGTTTTGTCAGAGCTAAAATCAAATGGACAAGTTGTAGATGAAAGTCTATTCAAAGATAGCAAGATGGATGTGACTGAGGTACAGATAGATGGTTCAATGCAGAAGTAGGAATGGAATGTGAGGTGTCTGTACCAAAGGTAGCTTCAAATATCATTATGAAATGATATCTGAGGTTATGGATGAATCTGATGAAAAGATCTTAGCTGAGGATAAAGGGTAAGTTAAATTGGATTATTGTGACCAAGATCCTTATGCTTGCTCTTTTTAACTTCACTTTGTATCCTTTTTATTGAACTTCTTTGAATGTCATTGTGGTTGCTGCCTGCAGAACCTCATTGTGAAGGAGCACAAGATTTGGTAGTTGCCAAAGATTCTAATTATGTTACTACTGTTCAATCTGCGTTGCCACATACAATAAACGAATCCCCAAGTGCTGTGTTGAGCCCATTTCATTGACTCTGAGTTCAACTCCTACTAGGAGACCGGCAAGCAAGAGTTTTGATGTGAATGTGGCTGCAGCCACTGTGATAGAGCCTAAAGAAGCTTCAAGGCCTAGGCATTGGGTAATTAAGATGGGAAATTAGATTTCGAATCAGGTTTCAGCGTGGAAGGAGATTCTGAAGATGAGGGCACTAAAGATGAGGCAGTGGCTGAAGCTACATATGAGCTTTAGGATAACATGGATGCGATCATGGAAGCAAGTGAAGAAGAAGATTCTGAGGATGAGAGCTCTGAGGATGAAGCTTCATGAGCTTCAGGATAACATGAATGATATCAGGAAACAAATGGAGAGGAAGGCTGTTGCCTCTGAGAGTGAGACAGTATATTGTGTTTGTGTAGCCTACCTAGAATTTACATTTTTGAAATGTGTCAATATGCAGCGACATGTCTTCTGGATCGAATGAACTAATTTGAATTTTTTTATATTAAATGACTCAAGATTGTTCAAGGAAATTAAGAAGCGATTAAAGTGTTTACAATGTGTAATATAAAAAAATTCCACCACACCCCCCCCCCCCAGGCCAATTAATTCGCCACCGTCTCTCACCATTAGGCCAATGCAGGGCTTATGTTTGGTGTTTACGATGAATTTGTTTGTATACTTTTTCTCGCTGGAATGGACTGCTGCTACTATTCTAAGTGAAAAATATATGATAGCACCAGACAACAGATATAAAAACATACAAGCTAAATAGGTAAAGATTTATATATAAATCAGAACACAAAGCCCAAGTCCACTTAATTCCTGATATTTCACGTGTAATTACAAATTTAAGTTTTTGTTAAAATTACCGCAATGCCACCCAAAACAGAGGTACCTGACTCTCTCTCTCTCAATTCGAGAAATCTGAGGCTACGCACCGACATCGCGAACCGACCCGGCTGAGCCTGTGCGAGTCGTGCCACCATGCCTCTTCCAGCGCTGCGACCGAAACGGTGACTTAAGTGATTGACAGTGTAATAGTTGAGTGACCAAAGTGATATATTTGAAACTTCAGTGACTAAAGTGTCGAATGAGTCATAGTTGAGTGATCATTTGTGAAAACTTTGGATATGGGTGGGTTGTTCTGGTTGGTAGCTGAGAATCTAGAGTGGTATTGCCATTGGTGTGTGTATTGTTCAGGTGCTGCAATTCTTATTTCTTATCATCTTATGTTATGATCGGCTCGCTCTCCTAATTTTTGTGTGGAATGAAAGTAAACTATTCTGATTGGAAGTAGAAATAGGATGTTCATGGGGTGCGTCTGGGCTACGCCGGGCGTACGCTGCGCCGAAGCGGAGCCCGGATGCGTGAGTTGTTCCTGTCCACAAGTTTTGAAAAAGGAGGGCAATGATGTAATTCCATGGATAACGACTGTTATCAGTAAAATTACTCCGTTACACATCATGTTTCTTTACTCGGGCTACATATGTTGCTGTCAAGTTTCGAATTCGAAGGCTGTACTTCCATGGAACCGGTTTCTTCCCATCTAATTAACAACTTTTTGTCATTCCTAATCTGCCTGATGTGATCAAGATGTATAGAAGCCAATTACCAATTTTTCCCAGTCAAGATGGTGAGTCAAAATTCATGAAGATGGTCAAAATATCTTATGAAAGCGAAGAAAGGAGCCGCCGTGAAAAGGTATTTCGGCGGTGGCCGAAACCACTCCAAATACCAATTCTTCCAAACTTCAACCAAATTTGAAAACCAATCAATGCAAGACGTAGAGCACGATGAGAGAATCATTTCTACCCATCAAACCACCAAACCCACTCCCACCCATCAACCTCCTCTCCCTCACCGACTCATTCTTCCCCAAAACCCCGACCCCCAATTCGCCTCCCTCACCCTCTCGAACCCCTTCAAATCCGCTGTTAAGGAATGAACCCTAACTGGAGAAAATGCAGAAGGAGAAAATCAAAGATAAAAGGAAATTAACAGGTTTTCATTCATGGTCTTAGAGTTTACCGAGTGAGGCTTATATAGCCCTTATCATGTGGACACGTGTCGCACATGGAGTGAGCACCCCTAATTGAACCCTAACATGCATAATTGGACTTAATTAGACTAATATGGTAATTAACTAACTCAGCTAATTGACCACGTGCCAAGCATGAGCACGCTGCCGCTTCTCCCAGATGGACTAGGAAATCCATTTAAGCTATTTTCGTAACAATTCAACCCTCTTAAGATAATCTTGTCCTCAAGCTTGGAAGTGAGGAAAACGCTGCATTATTTCTTCAGCTTCCTCCCAGGTGGCCTCCTCCTCAACTGTTCCAAGCCATTGGATTAACCACTTGGTTACTGGCTCATTTCCCTTTTTAACAAGCTGCCTGCCCAAAATCTTAGCAGGGTACCATCTGGGATTGTAAGGATCAATGTTTGGAGGTAAGTGAGCAGAGATTACAGCTGCATCCCCAATTTTCTTCTTTAATAAGGACACATGGAAGACTGGATGTACTCTTACTGAACTGGGGAGCTTCAATTTGTAGGCAACCTGACCAATTTTTTTCTTAATCTGGTATGGACCATAATATCGCGGAGCAAGCTTGTGGCTGAGTCTTTTCTTTACTGACTGTTGTCTGTAAGGCTGAAGTTTCAAGTACACTCAATCCCCTTCAACAAAAGTCCTCTCAGAATGATTTCTGTCATAGAACTGCTTCATTCTAGCTTGAGCTATCTGCAAGTTTCTTTTGATAATTGCCAAGAGTGCATCTCTAGTTTGCAGCTGATGGTCAACAGCTTCCACAAAAGTTGAACCTGGTGTGTAGACTCGAATAGTGGGTGGCTCATATCCATATAAAGCTTGGAATGGTGTCATGCCAATTGCAGAATGGTAAGCCGAGTTATACCAATACTCAGCCCAAGGTAAGGCTTCGACCCATGAATGAGGCTTCTCTCCCACAACACATCGAAGATACTGCTCAAGGGTCCTATTGAGATTCTCAGTTTGACCATTTGTTTGAGGATGGTAGGCTGAGCTCTTGTTCAGAGATGTCCCTTGAGCCCTGAAGAAAGCTTCCCAAAAGTTGCTCAAAAACACAGGATCTCTATCTGATATGATGGACTCAGGCATACCATGAAGTTTAAAAACATGGTTGATGAAATGTTGAGCAATGGTTGCAGCAGTATATGGGTGAGCTAGGGGTATGAAGTGACCATATTTGGTCACTCTATCCACAACTACCATTATAACAGCTTTACCTGAAGAAGTTGGAAGACCCTCAATGAAATCCATAGATATCATAGTCCAAGCCTTCTCTGGGATCACATTAGGTTGCAAGAGACCTGGTGGATGAATAGTCTCATAGTGGTTCTGTTGACAGTTGTGGCAAGCAGCTACATAAGTCTTCACATCTTTATGCAATCCGAGCCAAGAAAAAGATCTTGTAATTCGTTAATTTTTTTGTTCTGTGGACTCCAGCATGCCCCCTATTGTAACCATCATGAAACTCCTGAATGATCTTCTTCCTCCAATCTCCTGTCACGGGTACATATATCTTGCTTCTGTATAGTATTTGAGAGTTGGCCAAAGAATAATGTGGAGTGGGTGATCCCTGCTCTAGTTGTTGGATAATCTCCTTTGCTTCAGGGTCAAGTACAGTAGCTGCTTGAATATCTTGCAAGTAATCATGCACAGGTGAAGAGATCCCAGTTATTGCATTTAGTGTCCCATATTTAGTGATGACCTTGGTATTGATGTTGCTTAATTCCTCCCTTCTTGACAAAGCATCTGGAGCTGCATTATTCTTACCAGACTTATAGTGAATCGAGTAATCATATCCCGCGAGCTTCAACAGCCATTTCTGTTGAGTTGGAGTAGAGATCTTCTGTTCCAAGAAGTACTGAATCGTTCTATGATCAATATATATCTTAAAGTGGTTTCCCAACAAATAAGGCCTCTAATGTTGTACTGCAAAGACTACATCTAACATTTCCTTGTCATAAACTGACAAAGCAGCATGTCTTGGGGCTAAAGCCTTTCTTAAAAAAGCAATGGGGTGCCCTTCCTGAGAGAGAATTGCTCCAATGCCAACTCCTGAAGCATCACACTCGATCACAAACTCTTTAGAAAAATCAGGTAATGCTAAAACTGGGGTGGTCATGAGGGCCTGCTTCAAATTATCAAATGCTGCAATAGATTCTGGTGTCCATTGAAATCCTCCAATTTTGAGCATATCAGTGAGTGGCCTAGCTATAGTCCCAAAATTTTTTACATACTTCCTGTAGTAACCTGCCAGTCCCAAAAAACCTCTCAGCCCTTTGAGTGTGTGTGGTCGACCCCAAGTTTTTATGCACTCAATCTTTGCAGGATCCACTGCAACTCCCTGAGCAGTGATGACATGTCCCAAATACTCCACTGTAGCCATTCCAAAGCTACATTTACTTTGTTTGACCTTAAGTGAGTGTTGTTGCAGAGTTATGAAGATTTTTTTCCAAATGTTCCACATGTGCTTCCAAGGATGAACTATAGACCAAAATATCATCAAAGAAGACTCAAGCAAACTTCCTCAAATGATCTCGCAACACATCATTCATGACAGATTGGAATGTAGAAGGTGCATTGGTTAAGCCAAATGGCATAACCAAGAACTCATAGTGGCCATTATGCGTTCTGAAGGCAGTTTTACTCACATCCGCATGACTCATTCTTATTTGGTGATAACCAGACCTCAAGTCTAATTTAGTGAAGATGGAAGAGCCATGGATTTCATCTAGCAACTCATCCACCACAGGGATCGGATACTTATCTTTAACTGTGGCTGCATTTAATGATCTGTAATCCACACACATTCTCCATGTTCCATCTTTCTTTTTGACTAACAATACTGGTGAGGAGAAGGGGCTCACACTCGGCTTAATGATTCCATTGTCAAGCAGTTCCTGCACAATCTTTTCTATCTCAGTCTTCTGAAAATGTGGATATCTGTATGGTCTAACACTCACAGGAGGTGTATTTGGCAGTAGTTCAATCTTATGATCTTGTGTCCTGGCTGGAGGTAGTGATGTTGGAGTGGTAAAAATCTCTGCATATTTGGTGATGAGAGCTTGTATCTGTGGATGAGGTGAATCCACATTATTGTTTGCCACATTAGGCAAGGTGGCCTGAACCTGAATCAGCATAGCCTCCTTTTCTTTCTTGAGTAGCCTAGTCATTGCCTTGCAGCTAATGACTGAAGCCTCAGCAGAAGTCTCTCCTTGTAGTTGATAAGTGCAGCCCCCAACTGTAAACTTCATTTTCATGATTTCAAAGTTCCACACAATGTCTCCTAATGACTTAAGCCAACAAGCTCCTAATACTACCTCACATCCAACCACTGGAAGTATATTAAAATCATCCATGAATTCCAATTGTTGTAGCTTAAGTTGTGTGTGTACCTCTCCTCTAGTTTGCATTGTTGCTCCACTAGCCAAACACACATTTAAAGGAGAAAACTGGTGTATTTGAGCCTTGGAACCTTTGAGTAGTTGGGGATGAATAAAATTGTGTGTAGCACCCGAATCAATGAGGATGTGTACTACTTTCTTGTTAAAAATTCCCTTCAACTGCATGGTAGCTGGTTGTGCATTTCCTCCTCCCATAACCTGTAATCTTATCAATGGTTCGTTAATATCAACAATAGGAGGTACCTCCATTAGCTGTGTCTCCTCAGACTCTTCCGCCATTTCATCTTCATTGGGAATAATTTCCGTACTCATTAATTGGCCCCTTTTTCTGCAGTTGTGCCCCGGTTTGTAAGGCTCATTGCAGAAGTAGCATTGATTCCTAGCTCTTCTTGCTTCAAACTCAGCATCAGAGAGCTTAACTCTGACACTATTGTTTCCATGTGAAGACCCTGAGTTTCCATGAGTGATCCGAGGAGTGAAACCATTTCCACTTGGCTTAGCATTAGCCCTAACATCTTATGCAACTTTTGGACTGAATCCTGAGGCTGTTTTGGTATTGTAAGTAGTTCGTGAGAAGTTTCGATGGCCTCCACTTCTTGTTTCATAAACTCTCGCAAGCTCACATGCTTCATATAGCGGTCGAGGTTTTTGAGCTTGCACATCCACCCTTATCTCTTCCTTCAAACCTCCAATGAAGCAAGACAAAAGCACCTCAGGTGGAAAACCAGGTGCCCTTCTTGATTGCTTTGTGAACTGTTCCATGTACCCTTCAACAGTACCTATTTGATTCATTCTAGCCAAGGCCGCTTGGTATTCAGACCTATTGTAGCTACTGAATTCCCGCATTAGCAAATCAGCCAACCCCTGCCAGGTACTTGGAAATTCATGCCTAAACATATACCATCTATCTGAGGCTTTATCTGATAAATGCATGGTGGCAATTGATAGCTTCCTGTCTTCACACCCCTTGTTCACACCCCATGATAAAATTCAAAGTACTGATCTGCCTTGTTAAGCCACTCAACAGGATCTCCTCCACTAAACACACTGAACTCCAAACTCATCTGCTTCATTGTGGGTAAATTTGGATCAACATGGGGTGTGAACAAGGGATTTGGATATACTTGGTTGAGTGGATAACCATAGTTTGGATAAGTGGCCTGAAATGGATGCTGATGAGTGTTTGAGACATGGTGAGTGGTAGTAGTAGTGGCATAAGTAGGTGGTATGTGAAGTGGTGGTGGTATTGAATGTGAAAATTGGGGTAATGCAATTGACAGGGAAGGCTGGACAACTGATGATGGGAAATTGATCATGGTAGTGGAATAAGGTCCCGAGTAAGTCATTGTAAAAAGATCAGGACCTTGCATTGTTGGACTGACTCCCTGCATATTCAGCATATTTCCTTGCATCATTCCCGCTTGATAAGGGCTAGAAAATGTGTGGTAAGGTTGTGAGTTGCTTAGATGGTGAGACTGATGATTAAAAGTGCTACCAATAGAGTGACCAGCAAATCCCATTGACCAAAAACTATGCAAGGGTTTGGATCCCACATCATTCACCATGGTCCGACCACTACTACTACTATGAACAAAATTAACAATATTCAAATCAGGAATAGTAGCCACAGTGGTAGCAATCAACCCACTAGTAACTTGCAGAGAAGAGTTAATTTCCACACCATCATTCAAGGCACCAGTAACCAATTGAGAGTTGTTAAGTCGTGAAACGTTACCCTCAGATCTAGCCACTGGAGATGAACACGAAGCGGTCACCGATGGGGATGAGGCGACCGGCAAAGGTATAGATCCAAATCGCACTGTTCCATCCGGCTGAGAAATCGCCATACTCCCCTGATTGACGAGCTCCAGCGAAGGAGCCGGGATGTGCTCCTTGACGATGGTTGTGAGATGTTGCTTGAACTCATCCATCAGCATGGATTTGAAATTGGTCAACGAAGTGGCCATGGCTTCCTGTAAGAAAGCCTGCATCGCATCGAATTTTGAGCTGGTCTCCTCCCGATGCGCTTGCATCTCATACTCGAGGTGGACAAGCTTGTCGGGAACGTGGAGCGCCTCGACGGCGTGTGGTGGAGAGGAGGGTTTCCCACCCCCTTTGAGCTTAACCATGATCGACTGGCTTTGATACCAGTTGTTAAGGAATGAACCCTAACTGGAGAAAATGCAGAAGGAGAAAATCAAAGATAAAAGGAAATTAACAGGTTTTCATTCATGGTCTTCGAGTTTACAGAGTGAGGCTTATATAGCCCTTATCATGTGGACATGTGTCGCACATGGAGTGAGCACCCCTAATTGAACCCTAACATGCATAATTGGACTTAATTAGACTAATACGGTAATTAACTAACTCAGCTAATTGACCACGTGCCAAGCATGAGCACGCTGCCGCTTCTCCCAGATGGACTAGGAAATCCATTTAAGCTATTTTCGTAACATCCGCCAAAAAACCTGACCCAAAATCAGAACCCAAGCCTGAGAAGCCCGAGCATTACACCCAGATGCTGGAGCAGTTCTTCTAGGAATGCGAAGAACCTACCCGATTACAGACACACTCCAGAAGTGGACAAGAATCTCCGACCCGATTATGGAGAAGAAAGAAAACCCAACTAAGGAGGAGATTAGAGAGAACGAGAAGTTCTGGGAGGAGTTCGGATCAACCCGGTGATCCAGTTCTTGACCCGGGCCTGCATTCTTGTTGAGGATCGTGAACAAGAATTCTTGATGCCCACCAACCTTCTTCTTTCTCTGTATCACATATCAAATAAACTCATGCATAAGTACATAACAAATCGATGAGATAGACTATATGAAACATTGATGTTATCAGATAGTTTTCAAACTCACAATCTCAGATGGTGTGCGAACAGACAAGCCCCCTGGGCTAGACATATTCAAAACCTCATTGCAGCTTAGCTTGAGCCTTCTCAACCGTCTCGAAGCATAAAATGAAGATGTGGGTGGTGGTGCAATTTTTTAATAAAGAGGCTTTGAATTTGTTCAAACAAGTCTCGATGGGAGAAACTAGCTTGGTGGCAATGGCTTTTCAGGCTTGTCTTATGATACCAGTCAACAAATTATAAATGATTGAAGGAAATCAGAACCAGCCACAAGCATTGATGCGGTGGTAAGGGCACGTAAATGATGTGGTGGCTTTTCCAGGTTCGAGCCACGTACTAGTTGCTTTGGCTAGGTTTTTTATATCCAGTTGTCCTCTTCCAAGCAAGGTTGCAGAGACAACGGATAAATCCGATCCAAGAAGATGAAGCCCATTGAAGGGCACGTGACAGGGAGGTGGCTCAGTTAAAACTCATTTACCATGGACGCGGAATTGACGTAAGTGCCCCTCCGTTAACAGGCGTCTTCGGCGTAGCTTACGCCTGGCGTAGCCAAGAATTGTGCATGCTCATGAAACAAGTCCGAGTTTTTTCACTTCTCGTCGATTATGCTTTTTGTTAAATGTTGACATATTTATATACAAGCTAAGTTCAATTGCACCGATCAAATTGTTTATGTTGTCATTGTTAACATCTAATTCTTCTTTCTTTTTCTTTTTCTTATTTTTTGGCAATTTGATTTTGGCTTGTTCTGTTTGGTTGAAGATGTACGAAAAGTATGTAATTTACTTCTTGATGCTCGTTTGTAATTAAACTCAAGATCATATGTTGAGATGAGTAAAAGTATTTTCAAGCACTAGAAAAAATATCTTCAAGCAGTAGCAAAAATGATCTTCTCTATCCCTAAAAGCAGTAGCAGAGTTAACCTCGAATGTTATCTCAATTTTCAACTAGTAGCAGAATTGCACGAGTAAAAGTGTAGTAGCAAAACTGGTTGAGTACGAGTGCAAAAGAGTTATTATTTTTTTATCCATGTTTAAGAGATATAATTATAAATGTATTATTGATACATAATAATCATATAACAGCTTTTCTTTATATACAAAAATTTGTTCTTATGAAGGTTATTTATAGAGAAAATTTTTCAAACAGTACCCGACTATGCAAAACTATCACTTTGGTACCCCAAGTTTGAAGCCCGACCCAAGAACGGTACACGCCATTCATGACGGCATTAAGAGCCCAGCCACGTGGCATATTTTGAGGGGTATTTGGTACAACTTTTTTTTTTTTACTTAATTAAAAAAAATTTATGAGATCAATTTTTTTTGTTTCTTAATTTCTCCCTTATGTTCTTCTGTTCAAGGATAGAGACTCTCTCTCTCTCTCTCTCTCTCTCCCCCGCCCCCCTCTCCCCTCTCCCCTCTGTTCTTCTTTGTTCTTTACTTCACTTTCTTCTCGTTGCTCAGAGCCATACTTCATAATTGAATACACACAAAGCTAAGCAAGCATCAAACTTGAAATTCAATATTGATTCATAAACTCAAAGAAACAAAAATGTTGGATTAAATAAACAAATCACCAGCTTAATTTCATATCATCACCACCAATTCCCCATGGGTCGGCCATGCCAATTTCTTCTTTACACTCAAATCGGTTATTGCTCATATAATTGAATAAGAAGACCACACCACACACTTCCAATTCTTCATCAACACTCAGAAACAGAAAAGCATGAAGCAATCCAAAGAAGAATAGAAGAGAAAGAAAGGGAATGAAAAGAGAAAAGGGGATCTGCAAAAGATAAGGGACGAAGAAGAAGGGATCTGCAAAAGATAAGGGAAGAAGAAGGAAGAAGGGATCTGCAAAATAAGATTTGGGTAACGAAATGACCCAAATACTCATTCAAATTTAGCATGTGGATTGTTAGTTAACACCGTCATGGACGACGTGTACCGTTCTTAGGTCGGGCTTCAAACTTGAGGTACCAAAGTGATAGTTTTGCATAGTCGGATACTGAAGTTAGAAGTCGGCCTAAGTTCGGGGACTGCTTGAAAATTTTTCTCTTTTGAGGTTATATAAAAGGGTCTTTTCCCGTATACCCAAAAAGCTCATGTATTTTTCCCAACTGCCCAAAATTTTTGTATTACACTGTTGCTGATAGAAAAAGACTAATAGGGATGGTTTTTTCAGAAAAATGCCTTATGTATCCTATGTTGACTTGTGGTTTTAGCAATAATGTTTGACCAAAAAAAAACTTCGCCCTAGACGACAAAAGCAAGAACAAAACTAGCCTTCAACATACCTAAGTTTTTCGCCTAACGACCTCCTGCCTAACGGCTACTTTAACAGGTGGAATCACTGCTGCTTGTCTTGATTTTTGGTTCTAACACTGATTTTTTCCAGGTAAACAATATTATTAGAACTTTAGGCTTCTATAGGATGCATGCATTTAGATTGAGAAACACATGAATGACAACTGGATAATGAAACATGAATGACAAATATAATTATGGAAATTTAATGACTATATCCGTTGAAGAAGTGGGTGAGCAACCATCTGAATTCATTCATTCAAATATACATACATGCTAAACATTCAGAGCCTCATTCTCAGGTAAACAGCAAAGTGTTGTTTAGCTCTCCATAAGAATGAGAACAGGTACTTACTTGTAATGGAAGTATACTACTTTCACACTTAAACAGGAAGGGAAGCACACTGTTATCCTAGTTGAGAGAAGACTCTTCTGCTCAAATCTGATTTTTTGAATCTAGAACTGATATGGAAATTTTCGAATACCTTCTAAGGGAAGCTAAAGCTCCTTATATAGGGAGCGAAACTCAAATTACAATTGAAAACATCAAAATGTACAGAACAACTCCGTGACTTTTCAACTTTTGTGAGTGCTCTTGATGATGGCGGTCGGATGGGAAAAGCAGAAAAGTAGTTGGTGAAATGTCTTTTTCTTGACTTTTGGAAAAAGCAAAAGTAGCTTTAGCAAAAGTCTAAAGGTCTACAGTTGCTATTTTGGTGCTGATTCTTCACCTGTAACTTCACATGTTCTCGTCTATTTCACAATTGTGGCCAAGGACAAAGGAGTTGTTGTCTGCCTGGGCTATACGAGTGGTTGTTGCATTGTCTTCGACATCTGTATCAACATACATTTTATATATAGTGGTTGTTTGTTTCAATTCTTTTTATCCACTGTAAGCATGCCAGTGTCGAATCTATCTCTTTTCTGGTAAGAGATAGGAGCAGGTCACTGCTGACTACATCAGGATGATCGTAAGCAGTGATAATGGTTTTCTCTCCTGCTGCCAGGAAGGTATTGTTGCTATCTTCAGAGATGATCTTCTTAATATATTCCAGAGCCATGGCTTTCATCCATGGGATGCTTGAGTTAGTTTGGCCATTGTAACCCACACAGGCAGGCTGCAGATATTTCCTCTGAATGATTCTCACATAATGATATGGAGAAATATACTCAACCTCACCGTTTGTCTTCTGGATCCATTCTGGAGGAGTGGATCTGAACTTCAGACGAAGCATACAGTCATTTTTTCTAATGTTTTTGACTGTGTTGACAATGATAGGCGGCAAACCTTTAAGATCATCATTTGTTTTAGTCCACAGATTATGGACAAAACCATTTTCAACAAGCCAAAGCTTGTGTTCTTGAGGATGTTCACTCTGAACATTGACTAAGTATCTTCCAACATATGGCCCTGTAACAATAAAGAGAGTTAGAGGAACTTGGTCTTCTGAATTATGACTTCCTATCAGACTATGGAATTCATACCAGTCTGATTCATTAAGTGCCATGATAGGGACATTAGCACTTTCTGGATTTTCAAGGAAGTGAATTTTTTCTTTTCTAACAGCACTCTGCTGTGTATGAATTTCTTCAAACTGTGGTCTGGCATTTTCATAAAGTTCTTCAACTAAAGCGAAGAGAGCTGGGAACATCAGACCACTGCTTCTTTCTTGAAAGGCAAATAAAAGATTATCCAGGATTGCCTTCTGGTGATAAGCTAGTCTCCTGCCAGTTCTGAACACAGGAGTATCAAAGGTTCTTAATTCATAATTAAAAACATTTATAACTCTAGTTGGAGTTGGTCTGCTTTTTGGCAAAGCAGCAGCCATCAATGGTCTTGATGAGCCTTTACCATCTGCCGTTTGAGACGGGCTAGACAATCCTTTACCCTGGGATTGATCAGTTGAGGCTAAGCCTTTCGAGCTTATCAAGAATCTCTTGAGGATTTTTTCTTTAGGATCCTCATTAGTTTCATGTTCTTTCCCAGTTCTTCTATTCCTGGGATTGCGACCTTCGTCGTCATCTCTTTGGCTGAACATTGCCAGTTCTTTGGTTAAGGCGTCTGGAAGATAGTTCTTGTTTCCTGCAATTAATTCAACAGCATAATCATATTGGTTAAGAAACAATTGCCAGTTAGCTAATCTTCCTCTATCAGCAACTTTATCAAGTTTAAAATTTTTGAAATTCTTTACTCTAGCACAATCGGTGAGTACAGTAAAGGGTTTTCCAAGAAAAGCTGGTGAATTCAAAATCGTTTTCTTGACAGCCAAAATTTCCTTTTCCTCTGTGGGATAATTCAGATCTGCAGGGCTGAACTTGCCACTACAAAATTTACAGATCTTTTCAATGTTCGTTCCAGGCGTTTTTGCCAGAACAACACCGGACCAATAATTATCACTCGCATCTGTCTGGAGGATAATTTCATCATTCTCTTTTGGTTGTTGAAGAGGAGGGAGGTTCTTGTAGAGATTTTTTATCTGCTTCACAATTTTCTCATCATCTTCTGTGAAGTTCCATTTTCTTTTGGAACTTGTCTTAGGGGATAACATTGCTGTTAATCCTAAGATTTTGGGAATGAAATCTCTCCCATAATTTATGACACCAAGGAATCTCTCTAGACTCTTAGCATCAGGAATTCTGTCTGGGAACTTCCAGATCTTCTCAAGGATATGCGGTTGGAGTTTTATGACTCCATTCTTGATGTTTATTCCTAGGAAATCAACTTCATCTAGGATAAAGAAGATTTTCTTTTCACCTAGGATAATTCCATGCTGAATTATCAGCTTTACCACCTCATGGAGATGTTTCATGTGTTCTTCTCTGTTTTTGGAGAAGACCAGGATGTCATCTATGTAGACGACGCAGAACTCCGCCACATGCTTGAAGATGTTGTCCATCTTTCTTTGGAAGATTGAGGGAGCTTGCTTTAGACCAAAAGGCATTACTAACCATTTGTAATGGCCTTGTGGTGTTCCAAATGCAGTGAGAGGTACACTCTCAGGATGCATCTTGACCTGCCAGAAACCCGACTTTGCATCGAATTTCGAAAAGACTTTAGCTCCTCTGAGCTGGTTGATCAATACTCTTACTTGAGCAATTTGATAACCGTCTTTGACAGTCTTCTTGTTGACATCTCGGTAATCAATCACCATTCTAGCTTTTCCTCTGAGGTTTTCTGCATGATTTCTTACGTAGAATGCTGGACATGATGAGGGCTAGTGGAAGGTTGAATTAATCTCTTGTTCAGGAGATCTTCAATATCCTTTCTGAACTCTTTTTTATCTTCCTCTTTGTACTGAGGAATGGCTTTGACATGACAGATGGCATTCATGTCATGTAGTCTTAATTCACAGACCACTGGGTCTTTTTCCCAAAATTTCTGCGGATCTACATCGATATTTTGTTCGAGTAGTTTCTTGATTTTATCAAGGGTGGGAATTTTATGAGACTCAAACTTATTCTGAAAGTGCTTGACGTTATGCTCATGGATGAAACTAGCTTCTTCATCTTTACTAGTTTCTTCTTCTTCTTCTTCAGAAGATTCTTCAACAAGTAATTCTTCTTGTTGTTTGATTTGGAGTATAGGCTCAAATTTGGGTTTGTAGGGGGTAAGATCACCACTATTCTGTTGCGATCTCTGATACTGAGTAGTGAAACCAGGACCTACTACACTTTTTGCTTGAGTAAGTCGGTCCGCCCAGAACACCCGTTCTCCTTTTCTAAAGCCGATTGCTTCTTCATCCTGAATAAATCTCTGTTGGAGAATAAAATCATTTCCGAACAGGAAATCTGATCCTTGGCCTTCAGATTGCCAAACATTCTGGATGATAAATGTTCCTCCACCAATGGTGATATGAACATTTTTTGCTACTTTATTCATGGTGAGATGGCTTTCATCAAATGTGAGACCAGTAGCAGTTCTTTTTTTTTCTTCTTTCCAGAGATCTTCTGGAATTGCAAATCTCTTTGCAACAGTAAATCCTGATCCATTATCTACAAAGGCATGTAGATGGTATTTTTTGTGATCAAGGAATTTTAGTCCAATCTCTATGTAGTTGCTGTATCTACTAGTAGAGACGACTTTCGATTGTTGAAGCTCATTTTCTTGAGCTTGTTCCTTGGGAATGAATGGTTTACATTCTTCTGGAACAATTTCTGGTGGTTCAACCAGTTCGATATCTTCATCGATCTTTTCTTTATCGATGCTTTCTTCCTTTATTTTTTAGGAAGATGGTTCCATCACTACCAGAAAAATGGTCTTTTACGGCCCACAAAGAACGCCGTAAAAGACAAATTACGGCACACAAAAAAGCGCCGTAAAATCGTAAATGGGCATGTCGTAAAAGACAAAACTCTTTTACGACGTGTTTAGAGAAAGCTGTAAAAGACCCCGCCTGCACGCCGTGAGAGGCAAATAAGAGCGCCGTAAAAGAGTTTCAGAGAATTTGAATTTCGATTTTGAAATATAAAAGCGCGCCGTAATTGACCAAAAAAGTGCGCCTTAAATGATCTCAGAAGCACGCCATGATTAATCTTAGAAGCACGCTATAAAAGACAAAAATGGTGCGCCGTAAAAGGCTTCTATAAATTATTTATTTCGATTTTGAAATATAAAAGTACGCCGTAATTGACATCAGAAGCACGCCGTAATTGACATCAGAAGCACGTCGTAACTGATCTTAAAAGAACGCCGTGATTGACTAGCAAGCAGGCCGTAAATGTGGTCCTGTTTACATAAATGTTTTTGAAAATTTGTGGCGGGTAATATTTGCGCCGAATTTTTTTTCCTGTAAATTTTGCAATACCATTTCAAAATCTAAATAAAACTACACAAGCTTTTGAGATAAGAATGTAGATAATAAACTGGAAGTATGAAA
Source organism: Rosa lucieae (assembly GCA_024704745.1). NCBI lineage: Eukaryota > Viridiplantae > Streptophyta > Magnoliopsida > Rosales > Rosaceae > Rosa > Rosa lucieae. Next base: position 13,769,369 of record CM045495.1, on the reverse strand, counting down.
TTACTAAATGTAAATTAATTTGCCAATAGCAATTCAATACTGTATATAGAATTGAAACAACTTAATACCAACAAATTATCATCACAATGCATGCCAAAATAGAAAACATTCTAGATTACTAGAGAGCATCTTAGATTAGAATTGTCTTTGTTCATTGCAAAAGATAAATCTATAGTGATCCATGGTTTGACCTTTTAAACATCTTCATACTATGCATGGTGCCAATTTTTACCTGCATAACCAAAACAAACACAAAAAGAGCAATGAAATGTAGCCTGTCATATTTGTTTTTCATTCAAGGAAAAAACATGCAGCTAAAGTTCTAATTTAGCAATTAATGTAGGGGGGTGAAATTTGCACCCACATATTTACAAACCACACCCATTTTCATTTTTTTAATAATATTTCATTCCAAATTTTTTTGTACTTCCTAAAATGCCCTCAAAAGTCAGATTTTCTTTTATTTTCTTTTTGGGTCTTTTCTTCTCTCTCTCTCTCTCTCTCCCTCCCTCTTCTCACGACAATAATCTCCCTCTTCTCTCTTTCTTCTCCAGATAACGACCTCTTCTCCATTGAAAATTGGTCAACCTCAACCCTTCTTCTTTCCAACAGGTCACAATCCCAACTTTTCTCTTTATTATCTCACTATATCTACTCTAATTTCATGTTTAACTTTGTTTTTCTCTTCTGCAATTCAATCTTTCTTACTGTTCCTTCTCTTTTGGCTCATATCAAATTAGACAAGTTTCTTTCTTTATGATTTGTGGGTAATATGTTTGCTGATAAATTGAGAAATTTGGAGTCCTTATTGCTTTTCGAAATCCTTTCAAAATTTGGAGATTGAAAAAATTGGGTTGCTTTTATGCCCAAAATCAGCTGCTGAGGAGGTCAGTACAATGGAAGAAGAGCCCCTGGACGCTGGGTTGCAAATTTCTATGTCTTCAGATGATATGGAAGAAGACTTACAATCAAATCACCCGTCTAGTATCATTGAAGTCCCCATTGTCAATGGTAAGTATTATGTGCTATCACTTTTATTATGTTTAGAGCTAATTATTTTGTTTTTCTTTGATTTACTTGAAGGCCCCTCTATGATTGATGTTACTGATGAATTCCTCTCGTTATCGGCAAAAATTTTTGAAAATCGAGAAGACCTTGTCAGTGCTATTCGTAAGATTGGGTTGCTGCAAGGGTATGTTATGGTAATCAAAAGATCTAGAAGCAATAGAGATGTGGCTATTGGTTGTGAAAGAGGTGGTTGTTATCGAACCTGCTCTGCACTTGAGGAGAAGAAAAAGAATTCAGCTTCTCTTCGGATAGATTGCCCTTTCAAAATTGTGGGAAGAAGGACAGTTGAAGGGTTGTGGAAGGTCGAGATAAGTAGCTTGTTACATAACCATGAGCCTTCCACTGACATGGCCGGACATCCATATTGTCGTCGGTTTACTAAAGAGGAAGCCTTACAAGTTGAACAAATGAGTCGGGCTGGCATAAAACCACGTCAAATTCTCTCTTCGCTTCGACAAAATAATCCTGATCTTCTAGCTGTTTCCAGAAATATATATAGCAAGACAGCTCAGTTTAGGAGGGAGAGTCTAGGTGGGCGTTTGATTATTCAAGCATTATTAGATGAGCTTGGTGGTGCTGGTTTTTCTCATAATGTCAAATATGATCACTCTGGTCATTTGACTCATCTATTCTTTGCTCATCCTACTTCCATTGAGTTGACTAAAATCTACTCTAATGTCTTTGTGATGGATTGTACTTATAAGACAAATAAGTACAAGATGCCATTACTTGAGATTGTAGGAGTGTCGAGTTTCAACACATCATTCTATTCATGTTTTGTCTTCATGCAAAAAGAGGAACAACAGGATTATCAGTGGGCTCTTGAAATGTTCAGTAAGTTGTTGGGAGATAGTAATCATCCATTGGCGATTATAACTGCTAGGGAGTTGGCATTAATGAATGCAATACAAGTTGTGTTTCCAATGACTCCTAATCTTTTATGCATATGGCATATTGAAAAAAATATTCTTGCACATTGTAAGGGTCAGTTTAAGGAAGATGCAGATTGGGTTGGTTTTATGTCTTCTTGGAGTACCCTTGTAAAGTCTTGGGATGTGTCAACGTTTAATGAAGCTTGGAACCGTTTTCAAATTGAGTACAAAGACTATGCTTCCGTTCTGACTTACATTGGCAATACTTGGCTTCCATGGAAAGAGAGGTTTGTATTTGCATGGACCGGACGGATTTCACACTTTGGAAATAATGTTACTTCTAGAGCAGAAGGTGCACATGGAACCTTAAAGAAATATCTTCAAGTTTCTACTGGTGGTCTCCGTGAAGTGAAGGAAAATATTTGTCTTGCTATTCAGAATCAGTTTCAAGAAATTAGAACTCAACTTGCAAGTGAAAAGATTCGTGTTCCTCAAAAGCTTTACATCCCTTTCTTTAAAGAGGTGATTAATAAGGTATCTTTCTATGCTTTGTTTGAGTTACACAAGCAATATTTGTTGGCAAATACCAAAGACTATTCATCCCAATGCAAGGGCCAGTTTTCCAGAACCATGGGTCTTCCGTGTGTACACATGATCAAGGAGATGAATATTGAAGTGCTACCTTTAAATCAGATTCATGAGCAATGGAGGATTGGCACAAGATCATTCACTAATGATCATCGTGCAAGCTTGGATCATGAAGATCCATTTAGTAGTCTTTTATCTGAGGTTAAAGAGAAGTACGAAAAACAGCTGCTTATGCAAAAAGAAAATACCATAAGGCAGCTTTCTCAGATTCTTGGTGCATCTTGTCCTATAATTTTTGAACCTACTCTTCAACCTCACAAAGGTCGTCCGGTAGGATCAAATAAAAGAAAGGAAACTACATCTACAAGGCGGGAACCTTCATATTTTGAGAGAGTGGAGAAGGCACCTCGAAAATGTAGTGGCTGCGGTAATATTGGTCATTATCGTAACAAGTGTCCATCAATTAATAAGTCTACCGCACTAGGAACACAATGAGATAAAGCTCCCAGCTTCTTTTGGGTTAGTCATAATTTTTTGTTTATTTTCTTTCTTTCTTTTGGTTGACAGATTCTGATTTATTTGTTATGCATTTTGAGGAATTCTGAATTGGTTGCTTAATTGCTGTTTTTTGTTATGCATTTTGAGGTTAGGCAAATTGAATTCTGTGAGTCACTTTGTTTGTTGGATTGGCCCCTCATTCTTTTAGTTTCTAGTAGTCTTTTTGTTATATATAACTATATTCGGGTACTAAGGTTATATGCTTGACTCCTATTTTAGTGTTGGATCTCTTTGTCTTTGTGAAGGCTTAGTGTGAAAGAAAGACAAGCACCATCTGAGGCATTAGTGTGAAATTCATGCTGATTTGCCTTCCCACTTAGTTGAGAACCTGAAAAATTTGCACACCCGGAGCTTGGCTGGAGAGGTACATTACTTGATAGAAATTAGTAATAATGGAGAGGGGACTTGGAAATAGGGTCGTGATATAGGGATTGGAAACTATAGTTGTTGCTTTGTAACATTGACCAATGTCATAGCCTTTGTTTTTTCTAATGATTTGGCATCCAATACATAGCATACCCTTTCTTGCCTTCTTTCTCTTTCTTATATATTTGGCCAGCTGTTGATTTACATTCTTTGTTGGTTTGCTACTTCCTTTTGGATTTGGTTTGCAGCATTTGTACTATATGCTTTGGTTTGCAGCAATTTTATGCTGAGATAAGGTTGTCTGTATCTTTGCAGCAATTTTGAATGCATGGAATTCAAAATGAAACAATACAACTGAAGAGGATTAACTACAAAGTTTATTCTAGCCCTTATTATATGTCAGTAATAAGAACATGTAGTTAATCTTGATCATCTTGTGATGTGGTAATTGGTGGTATGTATTGATTGGATTGTTGTCTCAATTAAGCCTCTTATTGAAATCTAGTTGCAACTTACTGCTTGTGTTTCAATTTAAATGAATAATGTAAGCTGACTCTTTGTCTGCATTTTGCTTCTTTGTGCATAGAGCAAGAAATTTATGGAAGTGTGGCTCTCTTCTTTAAGGAAGTTGAAGGGGAAAAAGATGAAACAGAAATTGGCCCAGTATACTTGGTCAGGAAGCTTTTTGTGCAGCATGGCTTAGACTACGTTCTTTTTGTATCTCTCACAGCATAGGAGAGTTTTGTAGATGACGTATTATTTGGGGATTTGAGCTATGTAATTGGTAGAAAAAAATTTAGGATTTGAGCTATGTATTTTTTTGAAGTCAATAGATGTTGCTTTAGCAATGCAACTTCGCATACATTTATCATTTGCTTCCAATGAGTCGTAGTTTGGTATTGAAATTTCAGCCTTTAGCTTCTGCATCAAGGTGAAGAAAGTAACAAATGGAAGAAGACTTGTGTTCCAAATTTGGAAGTGAACTGGTAGATATGGCATGATAACCTTAAAAAAAATCCATATCAAAGTACTGATCATACTACACCAAACTTTCAACTTTAACTCGTATCATATTACAGATGCTAGCTAGAATGATCTCATTTGAGCAAACTCTGTTACTGCAATCATTACTTAAACTACCTAAAACCTGGTGAGCACTAAGCCTTTTAGAAGGATCTTTATAGAGCATTCCTTGAAGCTTACCCTCCTTCACCAGGCCTTCTGCAAGCGCCAAAACTCTCTTAGCTGTGCAGCCACTTGGTATTTTGTCAAACTAAGGCATCAGAAGTTCCTTGTCTTTTCTAACAAAAGCCACATTCATGTTAGATCCTTCTGCAATAAATCCATCACCATCCAGCCAAATCACTGTAAAAACTCAACTAAGCCCCTCTTATTAGGCAGTATGAAAAAAATGGTCATTTTCAAGTTACATGAAGTATACTAACAGCATATATTCTCAAAGATTGAAACATTGAGTTAAATACTAATGAAAAACTGCGAACATCTGTCTACAAATGTAACTAAAGCTAACATCAAAACTAAAAATATTAAGAACCTACCTTCCAAATCTAAAGACAAATCGTCCCTTACAATATTTTCTTGTCAGTTCCACCTTAGAAAAGAAAAAGTCACTATTTGTAAATGATTTCGTAAATGGAAAAGAAGTGGTCTATTTGCAAACAATCCAAACTGAAAAAAAAGCAAGATAAAATTAGTAAAACAGAAATTAGACAAGGAATACGTTGTAAGACACAAACTGTTACCTTGCTGATGACGAACCCAAATTTTTAGGGTTGGTGATGAAAGCTGAGATGAGATTTCATGCAAACCACCAAATAAAAACCTGCAAATTCAAATCCAATACTTATCCCCACATCAGAATAAGAGAACAATTCAAAATTGAAACAACAAAATCCAAAAGAAAAAAAGAAAAAATCAACAATTGGGAATTTCGGACTGTAATCAAAACTCAAATCCCTCTCCCACTTTTGTATTGATCTCACAAAACAAATACACACAAAGAAGATTGCTTCTCACCATAATGTGGCAGACTTGATTCCTCCTAAAACCTGTTTTTAGATAGGAAAATAACAAAAGCCAAGGATGTCAAATTTCTTCGAAATAAGCATAAAAAACATTATATAAACAATAGCAAATCACTAATAAGGTATTTCTACAGAAATTATGTATTTCTAAGAATTCCACATGCCTACAGAGTCAATACAATTTCAATAAAAGTTGCCAAACAGATTTATTGTTCGTAGACATCAACTTGTTTTTGCCTCATTTTATACTGGCTCATGTCATAATCTAAAAATGTAAGACATTCACAAAAGAAAGCTCTACTTAATTGAAAAAAAAAAAAAAATAACCAATGGATTAGTATATCAGTGTAAACACTTCCGTAGCTGGAAATTTTATCAACAAAGAAATCAAGTGCAGGAATTATCAAATAAGTTAATTGGATTACTTACAGCAACTTTAGAAGTGGCATTACCATAGCCAGTCCATGCATTAACAGTTACAAATAGTACAAATCAGTCCCTCTACCATGAATTACCCATGAGTAAATGACCAAGAACATGTCAAACAAATATCTTTTATTGCCCAGCTATACTTCCTTTACCAACACAATATAGAGATTAGAAAAAATATAAAGAGCCCTTCATTATCATGACCTTGCCATATAAAAAAGAAGAGCATAATATTTTCTTACCTTGCTATGGTAAGATAGTGCTAAAATGTAGTAGGAATGTGACCTTGTTGGTCCCTGGTTGGTGATAGCAAGTGCAGTCTCAGTTAGTTGCTCAACTACAGACAGGGAGAGCCGCTTCTTTTCTTTCTTTTGTTCTTCCTCTCTCCCCTTTTCTTTCTTCCTCTGAATCTCTTCTTGTTTCCCTTCTTCCCCTGTTCTCTTCTCCCTTTTTTTTTTTTTCTTTTTTTTTTCCGCCTCGTCTCTTTTTCTCTTTGTCCGTAGAACCCAAATGATTTTGCCCTCTGAAAACCCAAAAGCCACTATTATGCATACTATAATAGGAAATCAGTGATACACAATCGCTCACTCGATCAAATATGCCTAAACTTCTCATGCTATACCCAATTGAATAAAATTAGCAGAAATCAAAGAGCAAAAATAACCCAACTGAAATCAAAACTGAAAGTTAATGTAAAATCCAATCCAAATTACGAACTCATAAACTAGTTGAGAAGAATCAAGGAAATCTACTTACATGAGACTTGTTCTTTGACCTCAACAGCGATGGCAAGCCTGCACTCAGGAACTGTTTCTTACTATTCCCCTTAATTGACTTTTGAATGGAGACCAATTTTCAATGGAGAAGAGATCGTTATCTCGAGAAGAAAGAGAGAAGAGGGAGATTGTTGTCGTGAGAAGAGGGAGGGAGAGAGAGAGAGAGAGAGAGAGAAGAAAAGACCCAAAAAGAAAATAAAAGAAAATCTGACTTTTGAGGGCATTTTAGGAAGTGCAAAAAAATTTAGGATGAAATATTATTAAAAAAATGAAAATGGGTGTGGTTTGTAAATATGTGGGTGCAAATTTCACCCCCCTTAATGTATCACAACAAAATAGAAGCAATTACCTCCAAAATGCCTAATTCACTTTGATGTACTTGATAGGCCATGCAATCATACTTCCTGTGGATGCATAAAGTTTACTAAACTCACTTGTTGGGCGATATTGTTGGGCGATACAAGGCTATATCATGAAAAACTTCATGCACCGATACTTTCCAACAATCATGGCCAAGAGGCACATGATGCACCTCAATTTCTGGATCTTTTGATATAATACTAGCACTTGCAACAACTACTTCTTCTTTAGCAAACCAACTTAACAACTGTACTTGTTTCCCCAAACCTGTCTTCTGGACCTTTTTGGGGTTATCTTGTTGCTTCTTTCCATTAAAACTTTGCTGAATTGGCCTGAATATACATCTATATCATTCCCTGGTTGCTTCGGCCCAGGGATGAGTAATGTAAGCATTAAATTTTCCTTTGACATGCAAATAGAAGGGGAAAGGTTATATGTAACCAAAATCACAGGCCAACAACTATAACGAGAACTGAAATCACCAAAAGGATTAAATCGATCAGAAGAAAGACCAAGTCTGAGATTACGAGGCTCAGATGCAAAGGAAGGCCAATTCCTATCTATACTCTTCCAAGCCAATGAGTCAACTGGATGGCGCATCATGCCATCTTGACTCTTGTTAGTGTCATGCCATGTTAACTATTCTGCTAGTTCAGCATTTTTAAACATTCTTCTAAATCTTGGTATTATCGGAAAATACCTCAAAACCTTAGCAGGAATGCCTTCATTAATTTTCTTTGTGTGCTTATCAACTTTCCAACGTGATGAGCAACATTTTGGACACTGAACTACTTGTTCTAGTTCCTTCCAAAATAAGCAACAATCATTCACACAAGCATGTATCTTATCATAACCAAGGTCAAATGCTTTCAATAATTTTTTTGTTGAATATAATTAATTCGGAAGAATGTGATCATTTGGTAAAAACCCACCAATCATCTCAAGAAGTTCATCAAAACCAGTGTTTGATAGACTATGTCTTGCCTTGAACTTATACAAGGCTACTGTTGCAGACATTTTTGTCCAGCCACTTCCTCCATAGAGGGGAAGTTCTGCCTCCTCTAATAAATTTTCATAATCAAACACATATTCGTTGTTTGTAGGTTCCCTAACATCATCATTTTCCAAACATGCATCCCTAAGCATTCGATATGTTGCTGGAACTTCAGTGTTATCATGTGTTCCTGCAATTGTTGTCCCTTCCCCATGAAATATCCACTTAGTGTATAAAGGATTCATCCCCGGTACAATCAAGTGGTCATAAACTATGTTATAGTTATGACGTTTTGCATTTCTGCAATCAATGCAAGGACACCTAATTCTTTCTGGATTCCCCAAACTCGCCTGAACAGTATCAACGAATTTACGTGCTCCATGTCTATACTCCATGGTGTTTCTAGAGAAAAGAAAACTAATTAATGTTACCTTGTGTATAACACGCTCTTTAAACTAAATTTTAGTTTATTTGGAATTTTAAATTTAACCTTTCAAATTTGACCCATTCTTTGTCCATAATGTATTTTTTTTCAGTAAAACAGCCCCCTGTATTGTTTTCAGAACACAAACATTCCACAGATTAAATTCTATACATGCATTTGTAAAAGAGAAAATATCACTATAGGTCAAGAATATAAATAGAACATGCAAATGCTAGGACTAGTGCTAAAGACATCAATGGTATCTCTAATATTTAAAGCAACAAGACATATAGGAAAAATGTAAAGTCACTTACAGTACGAAGTCTCCTCACTGCCTCTATTTGAAGTCTGGACGTCTTCCCTGCTTAGATCCTCCCTATGGTTTGGAAACGCTGACCAATTGCTATGACTAGTTCTCTAGATAGGAAAGGAAAAATGGAAAAGAAAGAAGATTAGTACCTTAATTAATGGTTGATTAATTGATACTTCTCAATTAAAGGACCAAATACAATAGCCCCCATATTTTCTACTTCTAAATTAGTAAAACATGTCTTCTCTATACCATCTTCTTCATTTTTGTCTAAAAGATATACAAAGCTTTTAAATATAAACTCAGTTTTGTCTCAGGTTTGGTTCTAAAGGCAATCTACTGTGAGATTCACCGCAATAATTCAAAGTACTAGCAAGCTTCAGTATCAATCACTCTAATTCCTTTTTCCAAATTGACCTCCATATACTCCATGTGTCACACCCCAAACATGAACTCGAAATTCTCCAGAATGAAAGCTGACATATCAATGTACAACATACTAAAATTTCAAGCTAATCAGAGTTCGAGAAGTAAGGGAAAAGATGGATGTAAATAGACTGAACTGTCAGGTTTTAAAAAAATGTAGCAGCAGCAAAGTCAACTTAGAAAATCCACCAAAAATTCATTTTAAGACCAATTGACAATCCATCAATTTTGAAACAACTATTGGAATGTCTAGTTTCAGTATATACAAAAACCAGAGGTTAAATGATTCAAGTAGAAGTTCTAATCTCAGCACAAAGTCAGAGGGTACACTAAAAATTCTAGAACTTAGCCAAAAACAGACCAGACATAAAAGAAAAATCACCGAAAATTCAGCACACATTGAAATAAGATGAAACTTTCCAGATCCTTTGTTAACTAGCAGGACAAAAACATATCAAAATTTCACGACATTTGGATATAAGTAAGTAGGGAAACATAAGGCTCAAAGTTAACAGATCAGCAGCTTTCTCAGAAAATAAAAGAGCTAGCTGCCAAATAGGTGACCTGTTGCCAAATGAGAATTTGGAAAGAAAGACAAGCTTATAACAACCTGGTGACACACAATCTGGCCTTTGAAAGCATGTGTATATATCCACACACACATATTCACTTCTCAGACTAGTCTAAGATAAATGCAACATAGCTATTCATTCAAGAAATCCAAACATACCAAAACTTAGTCATAACAATAACTTCAATAGCCCTAGTTTCTCAGTCAATCTAAAGACATGCAATCATCAGATAAAAGCTTAGCCATCTCCAATTAGCAAAGAAACCCCAAATTGCTACCGAAATCCCCAAACTTCAGCCTCATACATGACACATCTAATCAAAATATCACAAATTATCACAACCAAAAACAAAACTGAAGCTGATCCTATAAATTTTCATACAGTTACACAATTTTGTTCCCATACAAAATAAATCACCACATATTCATACAGATTCAACATATAATTAAGCGTTGGAGAATTAAATTGGAAGAGGGACTTACCAAAGCAGCGGATGCAGGTCACTCTTGTTGTTGTTGTTGTCGGCCTGACACGATATGCTTCAAGTCTTGAACACAAGTGATATGAAATAGAGAATCTTATTCTGGGATCTAGATTCTTTTTGCAACAATTTACAAAACTGTCTTTCGGCTCTAGTCCTATACAATCTGCAGTCCCCAAACACAAAGTTACAGAAAATCCTTCTTCACCATACTTCCCGACAATACCAGCCTTCCTGGTTCTCTTTGTCTGTATAGCTAATCAGGAATCAAGGCATCAGACCCACGAGCATCTCAATGGTTTAGAAAAATAAAAGAAAAAACAATAGCTGCATCGATAAAAGCTGCTCCTATCCAGGATTCAGTTTAATTGTGATGTCATAATCACAGAAACAAAAACTGCAGATTGTAAAAAATAGAGGTCCACCTCCACTTTCTTTTCAGAAGCCGAATAATAGAAAGACAAGGCACTAATCACAGAAACTACATGATAATTTGAATATGACAACCGAAAACAATAAAATTACATCGAATTTCCCTTTTCAATTCCCCTGTGAACTTAGTATGAAACTACATAAAAATGAGAAAAGAACGAAAACCCTGTATAACCCACATGAAGTTCTATTTATTAAGGTTTATACGTAGCTAAATGCTGTACATTTGAAACGGTTTGCAAACTACACACAATGAGTCATTTACTTCAAAGCTAGGTATAAATGAGCAGCAACAGTTCAATCAAGCAATTTATTAGTAAAAGAATACCTAGATTTCAAGTCAATCTCTTCAAATGGAATACAAAGAAATCTATAAATGCAAAATCAGTACTAATAACAAAAGTACGGGATCTTTGGATTGCAATAGTTAAAATTGAGAAATTAAACAACGTAATTTGAACCAAACCGCTAGATTCAAAGGAGAGTACAAATTAAGTAGTGTGGTACTCACTCAAGCCACAGCTGCAGAGGGTCAACTCATCAATTGCTTGAATCAACCGCCTAACCATTGAAAACAAAAACAAATCAAAATGAAAACTAAATGGGCATACATACTATAGATAAAACAAGCGAATGAAGATGAATTTTCGAGAAGAGGACCTCCGTTGTTCAAAGAGGGACTTCTTGAGTTGGTTATCAGTTTGAGATTTGAGAGCGTCGTTTAAGATTTCAACAAAATCAAACAATAGAGAACAAAAATTTCCAATTATTGCAAGGAAGAACATATAGGAATCATACCCAGAAATAAGCGGTGGCCATTCTTGAAATTGTGCAATCTTGCTGGGAACTTTTCTAGATCTAGCGGTGGATAGCGGTGCAATCGTCTTGAGCAAGTTCGATTCTTCTGCAATCTTGTAGATCCGGCCGCTCTTCAACTCTTCTCAATGTAGATTAGGAGCAAACCGTCTTCCGCCGCTCGTTCTTGCCTTTTCTCTCATCTCAGTTCTTTCTTCTTCTTTTTTTTTTAAGAAACATGTTCACTTATCGAGTTAGCATTTGGGAAAGCTGGGAAAACTGGAAGGAGGGAAAAGATAAAAATTTCCGCGCTAATCGCAAAATTCACGAACTCTTTTACGGCGTTTTCACAAACATGTCGTAAAAGACTCTAGATTACTCATTTAAGGCCTGCATATTGTGCAAGCCGTGAATGAAAAGAGATATTTACCGCGTATTCCAAAAGCATGCAGTAAATGAACTAATTCATACATCATTTATGGCCCACATAGAAGTGTGCCGTAATTGATACTCATTTACGGCGCACATTGAATGCACGCCGTAAAATGTGCATCGTAAATGATCAATTTTCTGGTAGTGCATAATTTCTTAGAACAAAGTTTCTACTTCTTTTTCTTTTTGCTCAGAGAAATATTCTTCATATTCTTGTTCAACCAATTGGCTAACAATGCCATTTTTGGTTTTCCTTCTTGCTTCAGCTATGAAGCATTCTTTGTGATAGGTCTTTTTTGACTCTTCACAAAACATAGGGAGACCATTATTTTCGTGACAGAGACAATAGTCACAAATGAATGTACCAGGGTTCACCTGATAAGAAGACATCAGAGATTCTGTCTTGCTTTCTTCCCAATTCTTGATTCTTAGAACATTCATCTGTCTTGATTCGAAGTACTCTACTTCAGAATCTGACTCAGATTCAGATGAATCTTCTTCTTCAGACCAGGCAGAATAAACTGACATGTCGTCTTCTTCATCATCAGAATAGGCTATTTCGTAGCCCTTCATGTTTGCCGTTTCTACTATCTGCTCATATTCGTCAAAGAGAGCTTTAGTAGATCTTTTACCCTTTGCCGGGCATTAATTGGCATAGTGCCCTTTAGCTTTACATAACCAACATCTGCAAGCTTTCTTGCTTGGTTGCTGACTAGTATTCTTCTTTTTCTTGAAGAATTTCTTTTTAGGATTTTCATCCTGCTGTTTCTTGTAATTGGAACTTTTCTTGAATTTCCAATCCTTTTTCTGATTACTCTTTTTGAATTTTTTAGAGTAATATTTTTCTTTCTTTTTTCTGTGGAATTTGGACTCGTGACATCCTCAGTTGGTTGGCATGTACAGTATTCCATAACAGAAATTCTCAACTCCTTTGAGTTGTTTCTTGGCCATCTTAGCTCTAAGATTGACTTTGCATTGCTCTTTTAGTAATTGCCGGATTCTGTCAGCAATCCCTCCAACTGAAAATCTTTCAATTGGTTTTTCAGCTATGCTTTCTCTCACAGCTGTTCTCTATGGTTTAGGGAGTTTTCTGTGCAACAGATTAACTAGATCAGTATTCTCTAGTTCACCAATTGTACAATAATATTCTTGAAATTCATTCAAGTATTCTTCAAAATATCTCATGTCACATATTTTGAGAGCATAGATATTTGATTTGGCCGTTTCTTTAGCCTTTTCACTCAAATTTGAGAGATCTCCATAGAACTGATCGTACAGGGGTACTGCAAAATCATACGGAGATTTCGAAGTTTTGATTTCTTCTAGCCATTCTTTTCCTCTGGCTGTTTCTTTAAAAGAGAAGTAATACTTTTTTGCTACTCCAGTGAGAGTAGTTTCAAAGTACATCTGAAGATCAGGAGCTTCAAATTTTCCAAGGGTAAGAGCAGAGGCCATCATCAGGCTATCTACCCATTGGTCAAGAGTTTTTCCCTTGTCTAGCGCTTTGTCCAGATCTAGCCAAATTCCATAGTTGGAAATTGGTACTCTGGGTATCTTGTCCTCTGGGAGAAACCTTTGAGAATTTCTTTCTCCATTTCTGCCCGTAGGGGCCTTTTGTACAGGGAGTTTGAGTTTTCCTTTTTCTCTAATGATGGAAGTTTTGGAGCTTTCTCCTTCTTCCATTTCAATATCTTGGTAGGGAAGGAGTTTTCTTTCCTTTCCTGGATTTAATTTTTTCATTCATTCGATTAGTTTTTCTAATCGTTCAGAATTTTCACAATTCTCAGCTTCTTCATAAAGATCGTAGAGCTTTTGTGCTCTAAGCATGTTTGCTGGTCTGTTTAGATCAGCTTCTAGTTCTTCTTCAGTGATGGACTCTGATGGTTCTACAGAGTTTTTTGTACCACTAACACTAGCTTCTTCTCTAGTGCTGTAACTTCTCCTGAGAAAATTTTTATTTATCTTGATATTTTCAGGATAGCCATCATTTTTCTTGTGATTGTCAAAATTTAGACTGATCTCTCCAATCTTTCTACTTTCATAAATTTTAGCTTTTGCACTTTTTGCTGGTAGCTTTGGACCCGATAATTTCTATTCAATTGGAAAAGTTACTTTATTCCAAGCAACCTTGTGAATCTGTTGTGAATGGTTCTTCTGACTGGTGAGGAATCCAGTAGTTAGACCAAGAATATTTGATATTCGTATCTTTGGCTCTACTGTGGTGCTCATCAATTTGTAGTATATTCTGTATACTATCGCCAATTCTTGCATATCTTTTTTCATTGATATGCCATCTGTCTTGACTCTCAGTCGGAGACAGTAGGCTGCATCTTTCAAGCTGGTTGAGAAATTTGGGAAGCAGTTGAAATAAGCTACTTGATTGCATAAAGATGCTTCAAGTGTTTCCAGCAGACTAGCTTGAAAATCTGTTAGTCTATTGTCTTGTAGGACACATAGAACTGAACAGTTTATGCCTTCTCGGGCAAGAAGTTTTATGCTAACCTGGACTGCTCCAATGTGCATAAATTGATATTTTTTTGCTCTTGCTCTGGCAACTTCTTCAGGAGTGACTAGCAGAAGATATGTTTCTCCTGTTGTAGAGGGGGTTGTGAATTCAAGCAATTTGAAATGATGGCTATCCATCAGATCAAACGTTCCCCGTTTGTAGATTTGTTTGAAATCTAGCTTTGGGATTGAGGCGTTTTTTTACCTCATGCTCGATTTCATTATATTCAAATTCTTCAGCATTTAGGAGTTGTACTCCTTTCTTTTTCCCGAAGATGCTTATCATTTTAACATCTCGAGTTTCTTTCGGATTTTCATACCGAATACTAGTAGAACTAGTTGATGGCTCCAGGAAAATCATGTTTGGAACAAGATTCTTTTCTGGCCTTTCTAATGGTTTGAATCCATTAGCTTTCTTTGTTTTTACTGTAGGCACTTTCTTGTCCTTCAGTATATTTTTCATAGAATCCAGCGTTTTTTGCTGTTCATTGATTTTTCTACTAACACTTGTTAGCTTTTCTTCTTCCGTTTTTGGAAGTTCCTTGATATAATCCAGTTTGTTTTCCAATTTTTCGAATTGGTGGATTATAGTAGGTATTTTTGCTAGATGATTTTGACATCTAGTCAATTCTTGCTGCAGGTTCTGATATTTTTCATCAGAAGATTTTAATAGAGAATTCAGGCTCTCTATTATTAAATCAGATATTATCCCCATTGGGGATTCCCCTGCTGAGCTTTTTACAAGCTCTGATACCAGTGTTGTGCGGATCTAACCAATGCTCAAATAATCAAGAGGTTTTTGTTCCTCTTCCAGAACATATAAGAGATTATCAATATCTTGTTCTATTTTATAGATTCTGGTTTGAAGTCTATAGATGATATCCCAGTAGTTATGAGATTCTCTATTAAGACTTTCTCTATAGGTTTTCAGTTTTCTCAATTTTTCTTTTTCCTTTTGCAATTTTTTGCTAGTATTTTTGCAGATAGCAATCAATTCAAGTCTGTCAACAATAGAAATTATGAATAGTAGTACGTACTGTTTACCTTTGAAAAATAGAGGATGACTGTTAACATCTGTATATATATTCAAATAAAACTCTGATGGGCCCACCACGTTTCTAAAACTTTTGTTAAGTAAACAATGAAAGAGACAACAACAATACTATTGTTATGCATATGCAGACTCTGACATACAACAACTGCAAAGAAAAATGGCTAGAGAATGCAAGGAGGGGTACTAATGGTAGTGTTTTCAACAAGACGGGTAGATAGGAAGAGAAGAGAGAAAAAGTTGTGTAAAGAGGAAGAAAATAAATACACTGGGGTGTATGAGAAGTATTCTCATGGATTTAGAGTGTATGAGCATTAACCCTATATAAAATTTTATGAATGTAGTAGCTGATCATTTGTCAAAATTATTTATATTATCTAGTTTGCTATTATTTTAAACGCGAGCCCTTTGTTCTACTCAGAGTCTCAGACAAAACACTTCTTCAATATTCAAATAAATGACAGCGTCATGTGGGGCTGCAGATCCACAAGAGAATGAACAGATAATCTACAATAACCAGGAGTTCTACTTTTATATCAAAGAAAAAGAAAAGCATTAGTGTTTCGCATCTTTAGTGGATTGTTCGTTTTAGTTGACCAGCAGTTTGCTCGAATAAGAAACAGTAACAACAATAATTGTGCATAGACCCATCATTAATTCATTATTAACGTGTCTCACGCAAATGACCTAGCAGTTTTGTTGAACCCACAAGGGAAGGAAGGACGTTAGTTTCGCACCTCATAAGTCTCTCTCTGTGTTTAGTCACTTAGTGTTGCTTTTTAGCTGTATAGCTG
Organism: Rosa lucieae; assembly: GCA_024704745.1. Classification (NCBI taxonomy): domain Eukaryota; kingdom Viridiplantae; phylum Streptophyta; class Magnoliopsida; order Rosales; family Rosaceae; genus Rosa; species Rosa lucieae. Next base: position 13,753,091 of record CM045495.1, on the reverse strand, counting down.
CTTCCTCCACTTGCAAGTATTCACTCACCGATCAACTCTCATCATTCCTCTCTGTAAACTAAATCAAACCAGGGTTAAAGTGCAGACTGCAGACAAGCTAATTGCAGCTAGCTCTTCAGTTTCCCTCTGATTTGAGAGTGTCCCTGCATCTTACATCAACCTTCTTTCGGTTTTACTTCGGGTTATATGCCAAATCACAACCACGTAGAAACAAAAAGAAGAACCAGGTATTAATTGCGTTTCAACAGATGATTTATATATGATCGATCTTAGATCTACCGGTTGATATTCTGCAATGTCACTTGATTTGATTTTGGTACATGATCATCTTCTTTCTGCGTTTCAGTGTGCTTCATAACAAAAACATCGAGTTATAAAAGGTACGTTCATTCCTTTCCCCTTCTTTAATTTCCTTTTCTCTGAGAGATCAGAGATTAATTGTCTATATGTTTGAATATCCATATAACAAATTTTATACCAGAAAAAAAAATAAAAAGAGGAACAACTAAAGAGAAGAGGAAGATTCTATCCCAAAAAAAAAAAAAAGGGAGAGAGAGAGAAGAGGAAGATGATTTGCAACATATGTTTTTAATTTTTTTATTTTTTATTTTTTTCTATATTTTAGCAGATACACAATTTATTGTTACTAAATAACTAAGATGAGATTTGCCACTAACAGTAAATAGCTAAAGATATTGTTACTAATGGAGTAATGGTCATTACCATATACATGTTATTGATTGTCAATAACACTTACGCAAGTGTTACCGAACAGAGTAGCATGTCACTACTACAAAAACTGCATCACACAACGGTGGAAATCTGTTGTGTGATATGGACCATGTCTGTCGTCTATCTCGATGTTGTGTGATGAGCACACTCACACAACGGTGTTTCACCGTTGTGTGAATATCATAGACACAACGCACTGCTTATTACCGTTGCACCAATTCTGCGCATGCCAATGCCAGAAATTGGATGCGGCGCATTTTCGATAGTGATCAGACAACAGAAGTAAGTACACGCTGTTGTTGGTTAACTTCTCACACAACATAAAAATAACACTCAGACAACAGAAGTAAGTACACGATGTTGTTGGTTAACTTATCATACAACAGAAAAATATGGCGACTGTTGTTGGTTGTTCCTTCACACAACAGGTATTGTAAGTAACTGTTGTATGTGTGAGACTTAGTGTTGAATTCTTCACAAGTCATACAACACATTGTTTCTATACCGTTGGGTGATTTAGCATTGGACAACTGATATAGATTTGTTCTGTTGTGTGAGTACTAATGAGACAACAAAATTTTATAGGGACCGTTGTGTGATTACAAGTTATTTGTTGTGTGATTAACGACATGCGTATTCATACCACGTAATTTAATTCACTATTGTTCATGCATTATGGATATTGTACCTGGAATATTTGCACAAATATAATGCTCAATATATATTATGTAATGAAGTACTCTAATTCAAGCGTCTAGTGTACCAAAAGAGCTAGCAGCCTTTGTCAATCATCTATACATTTATGTATCCACACCATAAAACCAAAAAAGAAGACATTCTAGCTAGCTTGATAGCTGCTACATTCTAGCTAACATTGAAAAATAGCAAAAGCTGATACAAACAAATCTTTGCGAGACAAATATTTGCGACTAAAGTTCTCTCATACTTGCATAGTGTAGTGTTAAGGGAGCTGCACCTAGTGTGTCTGGTGGATGCTCCAGTTCCAACTTCTTTTTCAAACTGATCTGTTTGAGCTTACTTGACTTGAGCTGCTCCAACAATTCCAATTAAAAATCCAGCAAACTGTAAACAATACTAGTAACTTGAGTAGAGACAAACTGGTACAAACCATTTTGGTTTCATCTCGATACTGGGCTCAAATAGAAAATGATCAAATAGAAAGGCTTTTCTCACCTGTGGTATTCAGCATAGTCACAGTCATAGCCAATCGGCAACTCAAATAACCTGAACATACAATTCACATCTGCCAAAAGGAAAAAAGAAGAAGACAAACATCAATAACTTGAAAATATAATATCCCTGTTGACTTGTTTAGGCATTTCAGCTTCAATTTCAGCCCCGGATTCAACTTCTTTAGGCATCATCAAGAAACTTGAAAATATAATATCCCTGCTGACTTGTTTTCCTCACCTTGAATGCTTGGGTGACAACTGGAAAACCGCATAATCAAGAGGCATATCAGATTTCATTTTCTCATCCGCTCTGTTGTGTTTTTGGCTCATTGATACAATCTGAAAATTAGGGTTCAGAATTCAAATCCAAGTCTAGAAAGGAAAGAGGTTTGCGCGCAGCTTTTCTATAAGTTCTAGGAAAGTTAGTCTTTCAAGTTCTATTAGGATTTGTATTAAAAGCTTAGTCTATTAGGGTTAGGAATCCTAAACCCATGTTGTATCAGCAGCCTCTATGCCCTATAAATAGGGGCTGCAGTCAGTTTTCTGGAATAAGAAGACAGGAAGTGCAGAAAACGGAGAGTCAAGGTGATAGAGAGATAAGAACTAGTCTGAGGGGTTTGAGAGATCTGCAATAAGTACTTGTAAACACCTAAATTCTTCATAGTGCTAGTGAATCTCTCAAGAGAGATCACGAAGTGGACGTAGGCTAAAGTTTTGGCTGAACCACTATAAAATCTGCTGTGTTGTTTCTGTTTTCAGTTCATCTATTTTCTGATTTTGCTTAAGTAAAACACAAAGATCCTAAAGGGGGCTTACACAATAAGTGGTATCAGAGCCCTAATTTTCAGATTGTATCAATGAGCCAAAAACACAACAATCTCCACCTTGGTAAGTTGAAAACCAAACAGGCAGAAAAATCAAGTGTTTGAGAAGCGACAATGGAGGTGAATATAGAGATAATCAGTTCTTACAACTGTGCAAGGATGCAGGCATCACAAGACACTTTACTGTTAAGAAGACTCCTCAACAAAACGGTGTTGCAGAAAGGATGAACAGAACTCTCATGGAGAGAGAAAGAAGCATGAGACTTCATGCGGGGTTGCCTGAAATTTTTTGGGCAGAAGCGGTTAATCATGCATGTTATTTGATTAATCGATCACCTTCTAGGGCTATTAATTTCAAGTGTGCAGAGGAGGTATGGTCTGGAAAGCCCGTTGATTATTCCAACTTGAGAGTGTTTGGTTGCAGTGCTTATGCACATATTCCCAGCGATGAAAGAACCAAACTGAAACCAAAGTCCCATGAGTGCTTGTTCATCGGCTTTGAAAAAGGGGTGAAAGGTTATAAGTTGTGGGATATAGTCAACGACAAAAAGGTGATCAGCAGGGATGTAATCTTTGATGAGAAGACTATGCCATTGAATGAGGAGGTTAATAGCAAGAAGGAGAAGATGGCTGTTGTTGAGGAAGAAGCAATCAAGATTTCATTAGCTAACCCATCGGATGAAGATTCCCAAGTTCAGGTGGAGCAAATTGAGCAATTAGGGAATGATCAAGGAGCTATTGAAGAAACAGAGCAGCAACAACAGTCACCAGTTAGGGCTCAGGTGGAGCAATCCCCACAGAGGGGTCAAAATACCCCTATCCCACAAGCACCTGAGACATTTAAAAGAAGCATAGCACTTGACAAACCTAAGAGGAATCCAAGAAAGATACAAAGGTTTGGATTCGAACCGGAAGAAGATGTGAGTCATGCTCTGAGTATAAGTCAAGGAGATCCAACTACTTATCAAGATGCCATAGAAAGCGAAGAACGGGCAGGTTGGATTGGTGCTATGATAGAAGAGATGGAATCTTTGCATAAGAATTCTGTGTGGGAGTTGGTTCCTAAACCCAAAGAAAGAAAACTTGTTGGCTGCAAGTGGGTGTTTAGGAAGAAAGAAGGAGTACATGATGCTGATGCCATAAAGTACAAAGCACGTTTGGTGTCAAAAGGGTATTCGCAGAAAGAGGGAGTGGATTATGACGAGATTTTCTCTCCGGTCGTCAAACACACTTCAATTCGGTTATTGTTGTCTATAGCAGCTCAGTATGATATGGAGATTGAGCAGATGGATGTGAAAACTGCGTTTCTTCATGGGGACCTCGAAGAAGACATTTATATGTCGCAACCGGAGGGTTTTGTTGAAACAGGAAAAGAGGATCTGGTTTGTCAGTTAAGGAAGTCCCTATATGGACTTAAGCAATCACCAAGGCAGTGGTACAAGCGTTTCGACACATACATGCTGAAAATAGGCTACACAAGGTGTCTATATGACTGCTGCGTTTACTACCATGTATTCGAAGATGGGGAGATTATTCTACTACTTTTGTATGTAGATGACATGCTAATTGCATGCAAGGATATGTCGAAAATTGAAGAGCTTAAGAAGAAATTGGGAGCTGAATTCGACATGAAGGATCTAGGAGCTGCACAAAAGATTCTTGGAATTGAAATAAGGCGGGATAGAAAAGCTGGGAAAATTTGGCTGTCACAAGAAAAGTACATTCTGAGGGTACTTGACCGCTTCAACATGGATGGAGCTAAGGTTGTTTCTATCCCATTGGCTGCACATTATCAGTTAAGTGCAAAGCAAAGGCCATCAAGTCAAAAAGAGATTGATGCGATGAAGGATGTTCCATATGCTAGTGCAGTAGGGTGTCTCATGTATGCGATGATTTTCACAAGACCAGATTTAGCTCAAGCATTGAGCGTTGTCTCTAAGTACATGTCAAATCCGGGTAAGCCCCACTGGGAAGCAGTGAAGTGGATTTTGAGGTATTTAAAAGGGACTAGGCAGCTTGGAATCATGTTTGAGAGGAAACAAGAAGTAGCATGTGTGGCTGGTTTTGTGGATGCAGATTATGCAGGAGACTTAGATAAAAGGAGGTCCACAACAGGTTATGTTTTTACTTGTGGAGGAGGACCTGTGAGCTGGAAATCAACTCTTCAAGCAGTTACAGCTCTCTACTACTGAGGCAGAATATATGGCATTAACAGAAGCTTCAAAGGAAGCTATTTGGTTGAATGGGCTGGCAAGTGAATTTGGAATTCACCAAGAAGGCGTGGTAGTGAAGTGTGACAGTCAAAGTGCCATTCACTTGGCAAAGAATCAAGTGTTTCATGCAAGGACGAAACACATTGATGTTCGCTATCACAGGATCAGAGATTGGGTAGAATCTGGAAATATTATTGTGGAGAAGGTTCACACAAATGACAATGCTACAGATTGTCTTACCAAGCCCGTTGCTGTAGAGAAGTTCAAGCATTGCTTGAACTTGCTCAGTGTCACAACATGCTGAGTTGTGGTGGAGCACCTCCTCACTTGAGGTGCATTGAAGCAAGAAGAGTCTTGCCAAGGTGAAGGTTCTTGAAGGTTTGTTCGGGATTACTTCAAGAAGTTCAAGACATCCTGAAAGTTGCAGCAATTGTTTTGGTATCAACTCACCAAGGTGGAGATTGTTGTGTTTTTGGCTCATTGATACAATCTGAAAATTAGGGTTCAGAATTCAAATCCAAGTCTAGAAAGGAAAGAGGTTTGCGCGCAGCTTTTCTATAAGTTCTAGGAAAGTTAGTCTTTCAAGTTCTATTAGGATTTGTATTAAAAGCTTAGTCTATTAGGGTTAGGAATCCTAAACCCATGTTGTATCAGCAGCCTCTATGCCCTATAAATAGGGGCTGCAGTCAGTTTTCTGGAATAAGAAGACAGAAAGTGCAGAAAACTGAGAGTCAAGGTGATAGAGAGATAAGAACTAGTCTGAGGGGTTTGAGGGATCTGCAATAAGTACTTGTAAACACCTAAATTCTTCATAGTGCTAGTGAATCTCTCAAGAGAGATCACGAAGTGGACGTAGGCTAAAGTTTTGGCTGAACCACTATAAAATCTGCTGTGTTGTTTCTGTTTTCAGTTCATCTATTTTCTGATTTTGCTTAAGTAAAACACAAAGATCCTAAAGGGGGCTTACACAATACGCTCTAGTTCCTTTACTCCACAGGCCTCTTTATATAGGGAAATAAATCTTATATAAATGGAGTGCATATTAGGAAAGGAACTCAGATTAACCATCAAGTATATAGTGCATATAATGAAGTCGGCAACAGAGCTCCATTAGTACTAATAGGTGAATGTGGAACGTCACTTCCTCTCTGCAAAACAAACGACACATGTTCAAAAGATGAGTGAAGCACCCATTTTAAGAGAAGAAGTATTGCTCACAAGGCATAAGTAATAACAGAACCTATTCAATTTACAAGACATAAGTAATCAGTCACCTTGTGCTTCATGTAACTGATTAGAATTGAAGAGGTAATTGAAATCCATATACAAAAGTAACCAATTCAAGAAGCCAATAAAAACAGTACAACTAAATGATGCAAACATGTAAAAAAGATAAGTGAAGCACCCATTTTAAGAGAAGAAGTATTGCTCACAGGGTCAATGCCAACTCCTCCTACCAGGGGCCAAAACATCATTCAGCCATTCAATAGTTGTAGGTACTCCGAGACTACCAGCTCGCATGAGAATCCAACTAGAGCTCAGCTGCTTTTGAGCCTATATGATAAAGAGACAACAATAAGAAAAGGAAAGGAAATTCAGAAAAGCTTCATATTTTCATTCATATCCGATACTGAAGGGAAATACAGCATATAAGGTAGCTACTACTAGGGACCATTTCATTACAGCTGTACTCAACACGCGTCTAGGAGACTTGGGAAAATATCTAACTAGTCTACTGGGCTGCTAAGCCAAAAGGAAGGGCTACTGAGATGTTGAATATGTTAAGGTCTGATGAATGGTGCTAACAATTTTAAAAATTATTAAAGTAATTAGACTATGCTCTTTTGGTTATGAGGGAGCATGTTCCATCCTAAAAACCATGTATTAAACTCAATAGCATTCATGAACAACATCATCATTTGACATGTAAGTATCACATCATTACCATGAGCATGTCGAGCTCACCTCCCACTCCAACTTCGCTGAGTCCACCGAGGCTGTACTCCATTCAGCTGGGTCTGAGCTAGACTCTGCAATAAAGAATCCCTTCTTTGTTGTTCTGTAAGTAAAAGATATGCATTTTGGATATGTTGAGGAGAGGTTGAGTGCTTTGTGTTGTTTCCATATAGATAGTTCATAGGGATAGGTACACAGAACACACAAAACACAATACACAATGACAACAAAACTAACCTGCAAAAGGAACACAAGCAAAGATAGATGAAGAGGTAACAGAGAGATGTATACTTCTTCACATTATATTTAAAGCCAGCCTGATTCATACGATAACAAATAAGTGAAACTTTTAGAAGCAAGAACATGAAATCAATAGAATAACATATTATTGCACCCAGCCACTAATAAATTAAGCATAATCAAATAAATTAATTTTTTTTTCTGGTCAGAAGTAAACTGGGCACTGACGTATCAAAAGATGGAAACCTATAGTGTAAAACAACAATGACTTCCTGCAAAGACATGAACAAAAACTAATATACCATATCATTGAACACAAAGGTATTACCTCCAAGGGAAGGGTCGCAACAAGTGGAGCAGATACATCTAGTAAAAGGGAAGCTCCCGTTGGGACAAATATGGTCTTAACCTGTGCAAAGTATATAAGTTTTTTATAGAAGATGCATTTTAGGATTTCAAATATATTCAATAACAAAATGACATCCGTAACATACCTTATCCCAGTTCTGCTCAATGTCAATTCCTCGGAATGCTCACTAGTGGAACTTGATAAGAACTCAAAAGTTTGGAGTTCTTAAAGATGCTTCCTGGGAAAAAAATGAACAAAAAATTCTCATTCAATCTTTAACTCAAATAAGCATACATTACATATAAATATTGCTGCAGAGAGTGAGAACAGAGAGTCAATTCCAATCTATAATTCTGAATCTAATCTTGCTGCACAGAGAGAAACATAATTCCAATCTAACTGTTACATAACCATCATGTGGAGATCAGTACCCAAAACCATAAGGCAACATTTCTCAAAATAAACACTCCAGGTTCCAAAAAAGTAGTAATCTAACAAAAACGTAGAGAAAGCAGAGTGAGCCATATCCCTTTTCCCATGATCATTGTGAATGAACCACAATCACAGTCCCAAATCAACCTAAACCCCCATTGATTCAGTGCCCAATAACAAGAATTGAAACTGAAATAGATACAAAACTGAAATAGAAACTGAAATCAACCTATAATAGATGCAAAACTGGAATTGAGACTGAAATTGAAACCCAAATCAACCTATAATACCTCTTTTTCAAAGAAATTGAAACTGAAATAGATATAAAACTAACCGTGAATCAAATTGCCAAGCACAAACAATTAGCTTTACTAATCAAGCCTTGGGCTTATTCCAGTCCAAATAAGTCTACAGCATAAATTCAGTGCCTAATCCAACAAAGCATATTCAATACCGGTACCTTTCAAAGATTATAACTTTCAATACCAAATTTAAATCCATATAATGAAACCAATAACTAATAGTCTTCACGATAGATAATCAATATCATTCACCACTAAAAGCACATCAAAGATCTTCGTAAGAACAACACACCTTTATTCTTTGGTAGACGTAAGCAAACTGTTATAATAACACAAAATAAAAAACCCAGAAATGGAAAACAATATGAAGCAGCTAAAAAGAACCTCAAAAAATACTAACACCTAAGTTAGAGAATCGATCAAATTAGAGATTATCCTTCTCAAAACTCAACCATCAAATAATACAAGCAGAAATGGAAGCCCAAGGTGGAGATCAAACCTGGAGATCGATCAGCGATGCAGGAAGAAGCGATGCAGGAAGCACAGAGAGCGATCGAATCGCGATCGGGGTCAGGGCCGGCTGTCGGGCTGAGGTTGAATTGCGATCGGGACAGAGTGAAGGACTGCCGGACTGGGAGGCGGAATGAGATAGAGAGGAGTCGATAGAGTTAGGGACTGGGAGAGAGGCGGAGTCGATTTTTAGGGTTTCCGAAACATATACAAAACGAAAGGGGAAGGAGTGATTGAGAGTGATTGAGAGTGATAGAGTGATAGAGTGATAGTGATCGAGAGGGGAAAGAGTGATTGAGAGTGAGAGTTCTGATAGTGGCCGGGTTCTTTTTTTCTTTCTCTCGACAGTTTGCTCGGTAGTTTTGGCTGGTGAGAATATTTGCTTGGTTTGGTAACAGATAATGTCATAGATATTTGCTTTGCTTTGTTGGTGAGAATAAATTTGTCATAGAAGAATTAAGTTCATCACACAACAGATAATGAAACAACTGTCGTACAAGAGTATATAATGTCAAAGTAGAGAGGGAAATTTGGCTGCCTAGCTAGCTCGGTTTGGAGGGAGCAATTCAAATAGATTTGAGCCTTCACACAACAGAATGTCTACATTCTGTTGTACCATTTGTTATATCATTCACTTGATATACCTAGTAGAAGGTGCCAACTTTTTACAACATTGGCGCCTAGTCGAAATTTGGAGCAAAATTTGGCGCCCAGCTCTAATCATACAACAGAAATAGCAATATTGTTGTATCTTGCAATATTCACACAACAGAACATGCATAATTGTGTTGTGTGATTAAATTGGTGGGTGGGAATTTTGAGCTCAGTGATGGCGGGACATATGCCGCTAAATTTTGTATCATTCAGATAACGGAACATGCATAATTGTGTTGTGTGATAGAACTCTGAAGAAAAAGTTCTTAATTTAGTAGTATTCCCACAACAGAACTTCATTAATAGCGTTGTAGGATGGAATTCACGTTATCAGACGACAGTCAATTTTTAATCTCTTGTCTGATAGGTGTTGTGTGATGCATATTTTGTAGTAGTGTGTACTCTTTGACTAGACAGTTGATAGTTAAACCTAAACTGTCAGTTATTAACCACATCACACTACTAAGCTTGAACAGTTACCCGAAATACAGTTCGATACACACATCAGCTAAATCTAAAGGAGTATTTGGGTAAGGAATTTGAAGGTTCTAAGGAACTTTATGGTAATAGCTAGGATTTTGAGGTGAGTGGACTTTAAGATGGTGAGTGGACTTTAAGATGAAGGGATTTATTTAAGTGATGAAATTTATAATTGAATTGTTTGGGTAATATTTTTCATTTATGGGCTTATGTTAATATACTTATTTTTGACAAAATTAATCCTTTTTTTTTATCAAAGAAATTAATTTTCTTTTATATTTTATATGAAATTCTGGCAGTGAATTGCAATCTTTTAACTAAATAAATGTAAACAAAAAAAAAATTGTGGCTCACCAGTTAATAATATACGGAACAATGAATGAAATAATACTTTCAAAACTTCCATTTAAATGGAAAACTATGAAGAACACTAGAAATTTGGAAAATGCATCTAAGACAAAATTAATATATATTTTGTGACCATTTGTATCTACTTGGAGCTTGGAGGATGTGTCGTGTACTCATCTTGCAACCTTTGATCCCTTAGAGCGAATCCTGATTGAAGTCCTCTGCTCATTTCTTTTTACGATTTCTTCTAGGGGTTTTGATCTTGGGGCGGCGACTTACTAGGTCGTGAAGGCGGTTCCTTTCCACATGCAGTTGAAAACTCTAGACCATGTAGCATTTAAATGAGTGCATATAGATTATAGACTATCTATATACCCAGTGCACAATTGAAGCCTCACACCCTAAAATGACATAACCCAATTAGCAATTAGCATATCAAATGAACCATATATTCATTTATATAATCAAATTCAAACTATACCAACTTCATACGATTGCTACTAATTAAAGGCATAAGAAAAGAAAATAAATCAACATAATGTACCACAAACACAGAAAGTTATAAAAGAAATTTGGACGTAATACCTCAAAAAAAGATTGTCTAGATTCCTTCTCAGTAAGCTTCCGAGTGATAACATTGGTGGGAGACTCCCAACTGCTTACTCTTCCCTTTAAACCTATGGATGGTAGTGACTAGTGACACCCTGCTTCTCTATCCCCAATGCAAGGGACTTGAACCTATCCAACTGTAACGAAGATGATGTTTTAGGCTGAGAACCGTCTATGTTCACCCTTGTAATTTTAGGCAAAGTTTTGTTCATTACTCTTGCTTGGTTTCCAACTTCTCTTCTCACTCCCTGAAAAAGTAGGAATTTTGTTCCAGTTTTGGTTCAGAATTTGAGACCCATACGCCAGGACAAGTGCAAAGACATTAGACATTATGGCAAAATAATGAAGTGAAGATGAGCACTGATGCATGATCTCACGTTAATACTTCTTACTAATTAAACGAACTTTTCATATCATTACTATCTGATAAGCAAGTAAAATATACCCCTTCCTAATGAAGCTTAGTAGATTGCAGCACTAGACACTCAGACTGGAAATAATCTACTGTTGGTGCCTTTGTTGCCACCTGTCTAAACATAAGCTCTGGACTAGAACCCATTAGATCAAAGCTAATTTTCTTGTATATTTGTTGTAACATCAACCGTATGCTGGTGAGCATCCTAAGCAGGTATTCAGATGTAACATGGTTAACGAGTACAGAGTCATGTTAACATTCCTCTTCATACAAACCGCTTATTACAAGTACTTTTGGCTGTAAAGCAAGCTGAAATAAATGGCATATACCCTCAAGTTTGTTAATCACTAAAGAGTATCTCAGCTCAAATCTTTAGTTATCAAAAAATGTTGTATCAAATTAATAGGATCAAGGAAAAGATGGATAGAGAAAGAGAGATGTGAACATTGATAGCTGGGCATCATACATTACAAGACTAGCATAAACTACAGTTAGCCGAATACTGAATCCTAAAGTCCCCTGATTCAAAAAAAGGAAAAAAGAAATAAATAATAATATAGTAAATATCAATTCACTAGTTTAACTTTTAATCAAATGTCGGTGGTGCATACCTTTCAAGGCCAAGTGTTGTTGCACTAGCCACCACTAAACTACACATAAGGAAAACAGCAACAAAACAATTCCAGGCATTAGATAGTATCCAACCGAGAGTATGACGAATTATTTGATTATAGAAATAGCTTACAGAGGAATGCGTGGAAGGGAAGCCGCCAGCAGTTGCCGCTTGAAATCAAACTCTTAGCCATACAGAATTAATTACATCAGTTAAAGGCTTGGACAGCTGCCCAAATGCAGCACAAACACCAGCTGCCCAAAAACACAGAGATGACCACAATCTTGAACTTCCAAATCTTTATGCTCCAATAAAACAGAGTTTTAGCAAACCACATCAATACATGAAAATTAAATCCAGTACCTGATCGAGTTTAAAAATAACAATAAAAATAAAAAAGACAATTTTACAAGTAATGATTTGTAATCAACTTCATCATACATTCTTTCACAATTCACACATTTTGATTTCCTAATTCAGATAGACTTGGTGAACCATTTATTGAACATATTCTCAACTTATAGTCACAGACTCAAACTAACAAGAAGGGGGAGCAAAGAACCCATATCCAATCCCACCAAGACTATTCAAATGCAGAGTTGATGGCCTATCTACATGATTTTGGGGTTAATTGAACTTATGAATATGTCAATTGGATTTCTTCCAATTGAAATGTAGATATCTAACATTGTGTAAGAAACAAAAACTGAGGCTTTATAAGATCGAAACCTAATCACTGAGCTTCTTGTTTACTCTTGACATGTATGAAACCCAAAACTCAAAACACCGGCAAACAATAAGGAACATCCGTCAAATGGAGAGAATGCAAGCCAGCAGGCCAATCAGATCAAAATTGATGCAGAAATTGCAGAAGCAAATGAAGAATTATCAAGGGTAATATCACATAACTAAACGATCGATAAAATTGAAAGTCGAGAAACCCAAAAACTAAACGATCGATAAAACCCATGGTGTAGAAGAAACCTGTAGCGATGGAACCAGAAGAAATCGCAAGATATGGATGTCATCGTTTCCAAATTAAAGAATCTTCCAAGGAAAATAATTTATATACGGACCAATTGTATTCTAAGTCATTTATAAATGTCCCTCTTTGATTTTATTTGCTCTGTCTCTCTCTTATTAATTTTTTCTTCTTTCTACACAACTAAACAAGCAAATATCTCTCTTATTAGACCTCTTCTACGACACAACATTACTTCATAAAACGAAAATATCTCAAATTTGATTACCTTTGTTTCTTTCGTCCATTCTTTGAGTTGAATATCAAGTTTTGTTGCAACCGATCTTATTTGATTCGTTTGTATTCAATAGCAGGCATGGAGTTTCTTGTTGCAATTGGTACTGGAATTGTTGGAAAGATTGTTGAGTTCACAGTTGCACCAGTTATACGCCAAGTGGGTTATGTAATCTACTACCACAAGAACATCAAAGAACTAGAGAGTCAAGTAGATGACTTGTGTGCTGCCAGAGAAAGCGTGAAGCATGCTGTTGAAACAGAGAAAAGAAAAGGTAGAGAAATTGAAGCAGGTGTCCAGAATTGGCTGACTAAAGTGGATGAGATGACTGAAAAAGCAAACGATTTCTTGAAAGATGAACAGCGTGCAGAGACTATATGTCTCCGTGGCTTTTGTCCTAATCTAAAGGTTCGCCATCATCGCAGCAGGAAATCAACAAAATTGGGTCAAGAAGTTGCTGAGCTCTGTGGGAAAAGGGTTGTTGGCGATATTGCATACGATGTCAAACCAGGGGAGGTGTGGAGCATACCTGCTAAAGATTACCAGGCCTTTGATTCAAGGACTTTAGTTGCAGAGAAAATCATGAATGAACTGAGACGATCTGAGACCGACATGATTGGGGTGTACGGTATTGGGGGCGTGGGGAAGACAACACTTGCTAAAGAAGTTTATCGGCAAGCTAAACAAGATAAAACGTTATTTGATGATGTTGTTATAGTACTAGATGTGAAAAAGATTCCAGATTTGGAAGAAATTCAAAAAAGAATTGCTGAAAAGTTGGGAATGGAATTTCTGGGAGATGAGACTACAGATAGAAAAGCTAGTCGTCTTTTTCATAGGATAAAAGACAACAAAGTTCTGGTAATTTTGGATGACATACAAGAAAAAGTTGATTTGGCGATTTTGGGACTTCCACGGGTGTCCAATTGTAAAGTATTGTTGACTTCTAGAACCAGAGAAGTATTATCGGTTGAGATGCGTACACAAAAGGAGTTTCAACTTGACCTTTTAAATGCAGAAGAAAACTGGAGTTTATTTGAGAAGATGGCAGGTGATGTTGTTCAAAATTTTGCCATACGAGAAGTAGCAACACAAGTAGCCAAAAAGTGTGGAGGCTTGCCGGTTTTAGTGGTAACAGTTGCAAGCGCCCTGAAGAATAGAAGTACATTACATGCTTGGAAAGATGCCATGCGGCGCCTAAAAAAATTTGAGAAAGAAGGATTCAATGAAAAAGCATACTTGGCTCTGGAGTGGAGTTACGAGCAATTGGATGATAAGGAGCTTAAGCCATTGTTCCTGCTATCTGGACTTATAAGAGAAGACTATATAATTCTTCTTGACTTGTTGAAATATAGTATGGGCTTGGGTTTGATTGAAAGTGTGGAGACAATGGAAGAAGCACAGGATGCATTGCTTTCACTGGTTGAAAAACTTAAAGATTCTTGTCTGTTGCTAGAGGACAGTGATAATAATAAAATTGTGAGAATGCATGATCTTGTTCATGAAGTTGTAATCCGAATTGCCTCGAGAGATCAACACGTCTTCAAAGTTGCTATTGAAGGTGAGTTCAAAAAATGGCCAACTAAGGATTTTTGTAAAAAGAGCACCATGATCGCTCTCTTTAGCCGCAGTATCCCCCATCTTCCTGAAGGTTTGGAATGTCCAGAACTGAAAATGTTTATCTTTTCTAGTAGGGATTTTGATCACTACTTGGAAATCCCAGCAACTTTTTTGAAGGGATGAAGAAACTCAGAGTGTTGGACTTGACTAGATTGAGTATCCCATCACTACCTGCATCTTTCCAATTCCTAGAAAGTCTTCAGACGTTGTGTTTGGATCAATGCACATTGGGAGACCTAGCTTTAGTTGGAGAGCTAAGAAACTTAGAAATTCTTAGCTTTTTAAAATCCAAGTTTAGAAAGTTGCCCGAAGAAATAGGGCAATTGACACGTCTGCGATTGTTGGATTTGAATGGTTGCTCTCAACTTGAAGTGATTTCATCTAATGTTTTATCAAACTTGAAAAGGTTAGAAAACTTGAGAATGGGTAATAGCTTTAACCAATGGGAGGCTGAAGGAGTCATCAGTAGTGAAAGAAGAAATGCAAACCTTGGAGAGCTAAAGCACTTGCCTCAATTAACTGCTTTACAAATACATATTCCAGATGCTAACATCCTTCCAGCAGATTTGTTCACCACTAGTAAGTTAAAGAGATTCCAAATATGTATCGGTTCTGCGTGGAAATGGGATAATGTGGATGAAGCCCTCAATGCACTAAAGCTCCAACTCACTGCTAGCAATGAATTGGACCAAGGTCTAAGAATGTTGTTGAAAAGAACTGAAGACTTGTACTTGGAGGGGACAGAGGGTGTTAATAATAGTATTGTCTACCAAATAGGTGTCGAAGGTTTTCAGAAATTGAAGCATCTCCATCTCCAAACGAATGTCGAGTTTACGTGTATCATAAATGAGAAGGTGCGCTCCTTCATTTGTTCAAATTTGTCATCATATTATAATTAATTCTATTAGAATTATAGACGTCCTACATGTTAAGGTCATTATTTCGGTGCATGGAGAATAATTTCGAGAGAGATGCAAGAGCTACTTGATTTTCATTTTGTGAACGTCTAATCTCCTTTATTATCAAGCACAAACCACAGTATTACAATTGTTGTGTTTTGCTGTTTTGAGAATTGGTGAGTGTTGGGACCGGTGGGCAAGTGGATTAGAGCAAGACTTTGGGACTTAAATGTTATTAGAAGGAGGCTGCTTCTAATCATATATATTGCTTCTTACTTGATTACTCATATTGCTTCTTACTTGATTACTTGCTTGACTGCTTAGTTACATGATAACTCTAGATAAATTCTAGACTACTCTGGGTAAATGTAGTTCTAGACAAACTTTCATCATTGTTCCAAAATGACGTAGAGACTTCCCAATGTGCATTATCATTTTAACAACAACTTAAATACAGTACAAAATTAAAACATTGTTTCGAAGATGTCTACTCCACAATATATGAAAAAGAAATCAGATATTTTAGAATATCGAAAATATCGATTAGTCATTCTTAACATAGTCATTTAATTTCTCTTTTGTCTTAAGTATTTAATTGCTTTTGTCTTTTTTTCTAATGATCTAGCAATAGCAAATGTGATTTCCTAAACATGATCTATTTGTGCCATATGAATAGGTTAGGTATCCCAACTTAACATGGTTGGCGGTGAATGAATTCAATGGTTTAACATTCTTGTTATCATCTTCAATGGCTAGAAGCCTTGCACAACTCAAACGTCTTCAAGTATCAGGATGTCAGATAATGGAAGAGATAGTATCAATAAAAGAATCTGATGAAGAAATTGCAGACAACTTCTTTTGCCAGCTACAAATTCTGGAGCTAAAAGACCTTCCAAATCTCACTAAATTCTGCTCAAGAAATTACACTGAACTTTCAAATCCATCCTCTGGGATACAACACCTTCTATTTGACAATAAGGTGATTAATACTTTTTTTTTTCCTATTTCTTTTTGGCTAATACCATGACATATTTTCTTTCACATTTTATTTCCAATATTCTGGATCAATTAGTTACATATTGTTTCTTCACGAGTCCATGTCCATGAATAAGATGAATATCATGTATATGCAGGTAGAGTTTCCAAACTTGAAGAAGTTATCCATTGATGGCCTAGCAAAGTTGGCAAGAATATGGAACAATCAACTTGCTCTAGAGAGTACAAAAAATCTAGAGACAATAGAAATTGTTTCGTGTGACAATTTGAAAAGTATTTTTCCAGCGTCAGTGGCTAGTCTTCAACAGTTGAAGAGCCTAACAGTTACAAATTGTGGGGTGGAGGAAGTCGTTTCAAAAGAGGACGATGTACAAACAACACCTTTGTTTGTTTTCTCAAAACTGACATATGTGAGATTTTACAATTTGCCCAATCTTGGGAGTTTCTATCCAGGAACGTATGCTTGCAACTGGCCGTCAGTCAAAACTTTATCTGTGTATGATTGTACTAAAGTGCAGATATTTGCGGACGCTATGCGTGAGTTGAATAATCTTTGCACTCCAAGTAAACAATCTCTGTTTTTACTCGAGAAGGTAACAATACTTTTACATAATTCTTTTTCATACGTTTTCCTTGTTAATGTAGACACACACACACACACATATAAGCACTTAATCAAATTCTCCATTCAAAGTTACGAACAAAAATTAATATTTTAGGTTTGTTCCTCTACTTAAAATACTTGCTTATCGTAACTAACTGAAACTTTTTCCATTAATATTTCAGGATTCATTCCCCAACTTGGAATTTTTGGGGTTGGACGTACGGGAGAATTGGGGTAGTGTGCCACTCCACTTGCTTATGAAGCTAAAATCTCTTTGTACCTGTGCATATACAAACTCCTCTTTGAATTCCCTTGAGAAATTACTTGGTCTTGAAAAAGTCAATGGAGAAATACATACAGTTGGGGATGGGACCCTCCCACATTTAAGAGAGTTGTACCTTTACGGGATGCGGAAGCTAATGAATCTTGGGGAGGATAGCTTCGGACTAGCAAGATCATATTTTCCAAATCTGGAAATTCTTGAGTTGAAAGACTGCGACAGCTTAAAGAATTTAAGATCATCCGCAATATCCTTCGAGAATCTAACAACTTTGCAAGTAAGTCATTGTAAGGGATTGAAATACTTGATATCTTCCACCATGGCCAAAAGTCTGATGCAACTCGCAAAACTAGAAGTCCAGGATTGTGAGGAAATGATAGAAATAGTGGGGAGCAATGAAAATAATGATTTAGAAAATGAGATTGAATTCAAGATGTTGAAACATTTGAAACTTTCTGCTCTACCAAGTTTAAGAGGCTTTTGCTCCGGAACTCGTATTGTTAAATTTCCATCTTTGGAAAAATTATCCGTGAGTTGTACTCAACTGGAGACGTTCATCTTTGATTCTATGGGTAAAAGTAATACAATTGGCCAGGACATCAAAGACACCGACTCAAGCGAAAACCGTGAGATTGAAGTAGTGCAACCTTTTCTTTTTGACAACAAGGTGAAATAACTAATTATACCTTTGTTAGCGTTCTTTAATATTTGTTTATATTATATTTTCACTTAATTGAGTGAGACGAAAAGTTTCTTTAACAAGACTATTATCATCTCTTATTTATGTTTATTTTTTATACAGGTTGAATTTCCTAGGTTGGAGAGTTTGTCTCTCAAGGGTTTGACAAAGTTGACCACAATATGGCATAGTCAACTTTCTCTAACCTCTTTCTATAGACTCAAAGACCTTGAAGTACATGGATGTGGAAATATAATAAATATCTTTGTGCCCAGTACTATAGGAAGATTGAGTGTTCTTGAGACCTTATTGATAAAGGAGTGCAAGTCTATACAAGATGTATTTGAACTTGGAGGAATTGATGTTAGAGGAATACATGACACGTCAGCTACGACTCAGCTGAGATCTTGTGACTGTCAAAATCTAAAATCAGTTGAAATTGATTCTTGTGAGAATTTGAAAAACATTTTCCCTGTTTCAGTGGCTAGAAATCTTCAACAGTTAACAAGGCTGGTAGTGACCAACTGTGGAGTGGAGGAAATCATTGCAAGAGAGGAGGGACTACAAACAACACCTAAGTTTGTATTTCCAAAAGTAACAGAAGTGATTTTTAGGAATATGTCCCATCTCACGAATTTCTACCCAGGGATGCATGTGTCCGTCTGGCCATCACTTAATGAGTTGAGGGTGGTACAGTGTGCTAAAGTCAAAGTGTTTGCCGAGGAAATCTCAAATTTTCAAGGACATAATGAGTCGGAACGTCTCAGTGTTCTTATCCTGCAGTCTTTCTTTTTAATTGAGAAGGTATGAGTACAATTTACACCTTCTTTTTATTAAAAGTATTGATTTATTTTTTGTTAGCATATTTTGTAATGCATGCAGTCTCTCTCACCCCCTGTTTAATACGCACACATATATGCAGTCCAAAGGCTTTTTTAAGTACTAAAATGTGAATCAGCACATTAAATTAACAACTGTTTAATAATAATCAAGTTCTCTGATCTTGTCTATTTTAGGATTCATTTCCCAATTTGGAATGGTTGACCGTGAATGCAGTAGAGTTTTCGAATGGTCCACTCCCAGCAGCAGCGCAATTGTTTAGCAAACTAGAGCAACTGGATGTTTGTTGTCCAGAATCAGCTGTTTTCCTTGACAAATTACTCGACCTAGAAGGAAACAGTGCAGTTAGAATTGGGACCCAGCAGCTCCCACATTTAAAAGAGTTGAGGCTTGTTGGAATGGAGAAGCTGATGCATCTAGGCCAGGATGATGAGGACGATAACTCACAATCAGCCCCCCGCATCCCAAATTTTCCAAACCTGCAAATTCTATTCGTGAATGCTTGTCACAGCTTAAGGAATCTTAGATCATCCGCAATAGCCTTCAACAATCTAACAACTTTGCAATTAATTGCTTGCAAGGGATTGAAATACTTGATAACTTACTCCATGGCCAACAGTTTAATGCAACTCACAAAACTGGAAGTCGAGGAGTGCCCAAGACTGGTGAAAATAGTGGGAAGCAATGAAGACGGCGATTCAAGACATGAGATTACATTTAGGCGGTTGAAACATTTGAAACTATTTCGTCTACCAAGACTACAACGCTTTTGCTCCGGAAATTGCATCGCTAAATTCCCGTCCTTGGAGACTTCAAGCATGAGCAACCGCCTCAAATTGAAGATTTTCCCAGCTCCTGACCAAACGCTACAGCTAACAAACGAAGAGGAAGACACAGATGTCGATACTTGGGGTAAGTCTTAATTCACCATTTATGTTTAAAGATTTTTCCCAATATGTACTCTCCGGTGCCCAAAATAATGTAATTTCCAAGCTATGTGTATGTCTATCTATGTATACAATTAGAGTCCTCCCTCATATTGGAAATTTTGTGTATGAAATGATGATTTGCGACAATCTGTGTAATATCTCCAGAGAAGTGGCTGACTGCTGATGATAAACGGAATTTGGCAAGTACTGATTGATATCTTAACCAGATTCCATGGTAAGTAAACCTTCTTTCTTTGTTACTCATTACAATTTCCTGCTTGCTTCTACCTTCAAATTTGTTATTACTTGCTCTGAAAAATTCCTTACTCCACTTTCCAGATTCTACTGCTCCACCTGGCCGCAATGGTCTAACATAAGTGGAAGATTGTTCACCAAACATTTATGTTGATGAATATATTTGGGGTGATTCTAATTTTCCATAATTTTCTCGCATATTAGAATCCTGAGGAAGCTCATGCAAGAAGGGGAGGTGAGGTTTTCTATATTTTATTAGTTATAATTTGAAACCTTTTGTACGCAATTTAACCTTTGATGTTATGAATTGGTGGATCAGCTCCATGGACCTTCAACCCTGAGCTACTACTCAAGTCTTTGAAGACTCTGAGAAGTCAGGTGATTATTTGATGCTCACTACTTATGATTACTTTTCTCTATCACATACGTTCTAAACAAAAGATTGTTGCAGGGATCAGTATATGCACCTTCATTTGACCATGGTGTTGGAGATCCAGTAGAGGATGATATCTTTGTGAGCATTCAGTGAGTAATCTGTCTCTTTCACATGAATATTCTTCTTTACACTAGCTAAACATTTAGAAATATGGGGCATGTTCTAGAGAAACATGACTGATTGGAAAGCAAAAGAAAGCTGGGAACTCAAACAATGTCTGAGAACAGTATTAACAATGAAAGTTGACGGGGCTCTCAGTAGGTTAGAAAGATAATATCATTTGTCATCTGCCAATATTTTAGTTTGATGGTGGATTTGTTTGCCATTAGTAGATTGAAATTAGTGAATGCAACTAGCTATTTCAGGAGTATCTATCAGTAACAAATGAGCTTATATAAACGGTTTAGGATGCCAAGAACATTAAGCTGTAATGGTAGGCCAAAAATTGTGTCATTTTGATTCTGGCATCTTTCACAGGTGGAGGTAACTCTCTAATTTCTTCTTTGCAGGAATAAAGTGGTCATAGTAGAAGGAAATTATCTGTTCTTGGATAATGGGGTGTGGAAGGAAATATCGTCTATGTTTGATGAGAAGTGGTAAGACTTTTGTTCTCCTTGGCTATTTTTATGCAAAATTGTATGTCAAAGTAATGGAATTTTTGGATCTGCAATATATCCATTTAATAACTGGTGCCTGTGGAGCAGATATCAATATTGAGAACATGTCATGCTTAGAACTTGACTGAGATTATGTACTTTCTGATATGGGTCGGTTTATTGGGATAAATTTGATTTGTCCGATATGGCTGAGTTGAGGTGAGTTCTTAGCTCTTCCTTAGCATAGTGTACAGAGAATGATCAAAGTTCAAAATTCAGATATTGGTAACTAAATCGCAATATATAAACTTCATCTTGCTTTTTCGGAGATATAGGACTATAACTTCTGTTTGAGAATAGGAACATGGAATAGAATTATAAAAATCTTACAGCAAAGGCTACACAGAAAAAATGCGTTGAGGTTCCAACTACTAGATTCCCGACAAAGAGTCTTGCCTGTCGGAGTTGTGATTGTTTCTGTTTTGAAATATCAACTATGTCTTTGTGTGGTGTGTACTCCTTTTGAGATTGATGTTTACTAGGCAAAGTGGAAGAGGTTTAGGCCGCCAGGTTGTTACCGTTGTAGAATCAGTTTTCTTTCAATCCTATTAATATCAAACAGACATAACAGCTAAAGTAATTTTTTGGTGATGGTTTTATGAGAACTTTAATTTAGAATATGAAGGGGTAATGCTTAAAAGAGTTGATAAATTTATATCTGTTCAACAATAAGATAACTGTTTACACTTTGGAGCACAAATCTCCTCAATCAATCTTATTCAAGAAGGCATTACAAATTGGGCATTACACAGGTGAACAAACTATTCCCTCTTCGTTTTTTAATTGAAAGCCTATTTATGTTAGACAAAGCCAAATTCATTGCTTTCTTGAATTCCTAATGTTGAGAATGAAGTCTGGTCTTCTGTAATGCCCTTGGCTCAACACATTGTCATGCTGATAGACACTTCATAATATTTGTAGACATAGCTGTGGTGATATAAATGGGAATGCTTTGGTTATGTAGCTGCATTTTTTGCCATTGGCTATCTAACAGGAGTATAATTCTATTTAGAGCAGAAAACTAAACTGCAGTTGGAGCCTTATAGTTTCGATCTGATTACATTCCTGCATTTTTTCAATCCTGATTTTTACTTTTTTGTGTTCTTGGGTTGCCTTTTTCAATCCCATTGTCTGGCCTATAAATGATATATTGTACTCTGTTGGATACATTAAAAGCTGAGGTTTACATAAGAAAATTAACCTGCCAAATAATTTGCATTGCAATACTTCTCTTCAATCATCTTAACGATGCTCTTAATTATCTATTTTTGCAGGTCAACTGTGGGAAATCAAATTGTCAAGGAAAATTCTTTTTGGAAGCCGAAGACTATCGTGGTGGTCAATGGTTGACAATCACTTAGATTTTCGTCTTTCAACTTCGACCATGAGCGACTGCCTCAAATTGAAGATTTCCGAAGGCAGACACAGATGTTGATTGTTGGGGTAAGTCTCAATTCACCATTCATATTTAATGTTTTGTGTTCTCCCAATATATATTATTCACCCCGGTGTCCCAATCATGAGATTTCCACACTATGTATAGATCTATCTATCTATACAATTAGAGTCCTCATATTAAAAATTTTGTATATGAAATGCTGATTCGCGACAATCTATATAATATTTCCAGAGGAGTTGCTGGCTATTGAGGATGAAATGAACTCGGCAAGTACTAATTTGATATCTTAACCAGATTTCACTGTAAGTATGCCATCTATGCGAGTGCCTTAACAATAAGTAAACCTTCTTTCTTTGTGTTATCTATATACGCATTACAATTTCTTGCTTGCTTCTACCTTCAAATGTGTTATTACTAGTTCTGAAAAATTCCTTACCCCACCTTCCAGATTCTACTGCTCCGCCTCGCTGCAATCTTCCTCAATAGAAGATTTGTTCACCAAAGTTTGCAATGGTGTGTTATAAACTTCTATGACTGATGCAGAGAGGATGGCGGCTCAATTTGAACAACAGTTAGACCGTGCTAAAGGAGGAAAACGAAAAGTGACTAGTAGACAGGAAACAGCTCGGTGTCCGATTGGGACGTGCCTTACCTTTCCGGAAAGGGAATCGCGCCAGAAACAAGACTCATCGCTTTGCCATGAGCTGTAGCATTTTTCGGGCTTTCGGGATCGTTTAGGGCCTCAAAACGGCATTTTTCTATTTTACCCGTTTTTGGTTTTCTTAGTTATTTTTGGATTGTTTTCGTTTTTATCCATGGGCCTTAGGGTTTCGTTGTTAGTCGCCCTAGGGTACTTTTCTCTTATTTATGCAGCCGCAAGCGGCTGCAGAACGCATCTTTCAACTTTTAATCATTATAATAGAGATTTTCTCTTTTATCTCTGGTGGACTCCAAAATCTTTTGCTTAGGTTTATTGCTGGTAAACCTAGTTATCAATCCGACTGCGTCAGGTGGTATCAGAGCAGGTCTTCCCTGTCTCTTTTATTTGCCTTAGTAGCAATGGGTGAAGTTACGAAATCTGATATTGAAGCTCTTACAGCAGCGTTTACCGCTGCCATCAATTCCATGAATAATCAGATTAGAGAAATTCATGGATTGTTGGGTGAGAGGAACAACAACAACAACAACAACAACAATAATCGGCGTAGAGATGGGGAAGGAGGCCAGCGAGTTAGGGCTCCACGTGGTGAAGTTGTTGATAATACATCAGAATCTGAGCCTGAAGAAGAAATTTTACAACAAGAGCAACATGGACAAGCTGACCAGGATTACAAAGTCAAGGCCGAAATTCCTTTCTTTTCGGGCAATTTGGGTGTAGAAGATTATTTGGATTGGCAGCTTCAGGTGGACAGATTCTTTGAGATTATAGAAGTGCCTGAACACAAGCAAGTTAAGCATGTTGCCTGGAGATTGAAGAGTACTGCTGCAGTATGGTGGGATAAGTTGCAGAACACTCGAAAGAAGCAGAGGAAGCAGGGTGTTAGAACATGGCGAAGAATGAAGCAGTTGATGATGGAGAGGTTCCTGCCAGATGATTATGAGCAGATTCTATATAGGTTGTATATTGAATGTGTCCAGGGAACTAGGACGGTGGCTGATTATACGGCTGAGTTCTTACGCTATTCAGAGCGTAATGAATTGGGAGAGACTGAAGGCCAGAAGGTGGCTCGCTATATCAGTGGG
The DNA here is from genome assembly GCA_024704745.1 of Rosa lucieae. Lineage (NCBI taxonomy): Eukaryota > Viridiplantae > Streptophyta > Magnoliopsida > Rosales > Rosaceae > Rosa > Rosa lucieae. The sequence goes on along the minus strand of CM045495.1, from coordinate 13,728,629 downwards.
CTGAAGCCTTCCATTCAGGAGAGAATTGGGTTACAAACTGTTCATACTATGGCCGAAGTGACAAACCTAGCATTGAAAGCAGAGTTGTTGGAGAAACCTTCACGAGCTTCTTCTTTCCAGAGGTATAGCTACCAAAGGAGTGCAGATTTGGTTAATGCCTCAACTGCCAAGGGTACAACTACGCTGCAGAGAGCAGAAAACGCCTTTAAAGCTTCTAATCCTCCTTTTAAAGGCGCGGGCAGTTCTAACAATTCTAGTGGTGTTCAAAATAGAGCCCCGAATCAGAGGTTCAATAATCCTTATGCTAGACCTACAGGAGATGTCTGTTATCGATGCAACAAGCCTGGGCATAGATCTAATGTGTGTCCTGAGAGGAGACAAACTGCCCATATAGATGATTATGATGAGGATGAAGAAGAAGTTAGGAGAGATGACGATTATGATGGAGCTGAGTTTGCGGAGGAGGAATCCCCTGAGAAGGTTAACATTGTGTTGCAGCGGGTTCTACTATGTCCTAAAGAAGAGGGGCAGCGGCGCAATATTTTCAGGTCACTTTGTTCCATTAATAACAAAGTGTGTAATTTAATTGTGGATAATGGGAGCTGTGAAAATTTTGTAGCCAAGAAACTGGTGGAGTATTTGCAGTTACCGGCGCAGCCTCATGAGGCACCTTATTCCCTCGGGTGGGTCAAGAAAGGTCCACAAGTTCGAGTTGTTGAATCCTGCAAAGTGCCGGTATCCATTGGTAAGCATTATAAAGATGAAGTTTTGTGCGACATTATTGATATGGATGCTTGTCATATTTTGTTTGGCCGACCTTGGCAATATGATGTGGATGTTACTTATAAAGGCAGGGACAATGTGATGTTGTTTATGTGGAATAACCATAAAATTGCTATGGCTCCTGTGTGTCAATTTGAGAAATCTGATGCGAAGAAGGAGGAGAGTTTCCTGACCTTATCTAGCAGTGAACTTGAGATGGAGAGGGCCTTTAAAGAATCTGAGGTTTTCTGTCCAGTGGTGATAAAGGGGTTGTTGTCTGCAGAAAAGGAGGAAGTGGTGATTCCCAAAGAAGTACAGGACATGTTGGGAGATTTTGAAGAGTTGATCTCGGATGAGTTGCCCAACAAGCTGCCACCTATGAGAGACATTCAACATCAGATTGATTTGGTGCCTGGAGCTAGCTTGCCCAATCTGCCACATTACCGAATGAGTCCCAAGGAGAATGAGATTTTGAGAGAGCAGATTGAAGACTTGTTGAAAAAAGGGTTCATTCGAGAGAGTATGAGTCCTTGTGCAGTTCCAGTCCTCCTTGTTCCTAAGAAGGGCAATCAATGGCGGATGTGTGTTGATAGCAGGGCCATTAACAAGATAACTGTGAAGTACAGGTTTCCTATTCCTCGTTTGGAAGACATGCTTGATGAGCTAGAAGGTTCCAAAGTGTTTACCAAGATAGACCTTCGAAGTGGATATCACCAGATTCGAATCAAGCCAGGAGATGAATGGAAGACAGCTTTTAAGAGCAAGGATGGCTTGTACGAGTGGATGGTTATGCCATTCGGGTTGTCTAATGCACCCAGCACTTTTATGAGGCTTATGAACCAGGTTCTTCGCCCTTTTACAGGTTCCTTTGTAGTAGTGTATTTTGATGATATACTGATCTATAGCAGGACCAAAGAAGAACATCTGGTGCATTTGAAGCAGGTTTTGGAAGCTTTACAGGAAAATAAACTGTACATCAACTTAAAAAAATGTACATTCTGCACCAGCAAGTTATTATTTCTGGGATTTGTGGTTGGAGAAGAAGGCATTCAGGTTGACGATGAAAAGGTACGAGCAATAAGAGAATGGCCAGCTCCAAAAACAGTTTCTGAAGTACGGAGTTTTCATGGTTTAGCTACTTTCTACAGAAGATTTGTGAAGAATTTCAGTACCATTACTGCCCCTATTACTGAATGTTTGAAGAAAGGCAAATTCCAATGGGGAGAGGAACAAGAGAAAAGTTTTGCTTTAATCAAGGAGAAACTTTGTACTGCACCAGTTCTTGCTCTTCCTAATTTTGACAAGATATTCGAGGTTGAATGTGATGCTAGTGGCGTGGGAGTAGGTGCTGTGTTGTCACAAGAGAAGAAACCAGTAGCATTCTTTAGTGAAAAGCTGAGTGAAGCTCGTCAGAAGTGGAGTACTTATGACCAAGAATTTTATGCAGTGTTCCGGGCATTGAGGCAATGGGAGCACTACCTGATTCAGAGGGAGTTCGTACTGTTCACCGATCACCAAGCCTTGAAGTACCTCAATAGCCAGAAAACTGTGAATAAAATGCATGCAAGGTGGGTGAGTTTTCTGCAGAAATTTCCTTTTGTGATTCAACATAAATCTGGTACTCTTAACCGGGTCGCATATGCTTTGAGTAGGAGGGCGTCCTTACTGGTCACTTTAGCTCAGGAGATTGTGGGGTTTGATCTCTTGAAGGAGTTGTATGAGGAAGATGTTGATTTCAAAGCGATTTGGGCCAAGTGCAGCAATAACAATGCAGTCGCAGATTTTTATGAGAATGAAGGATATTTATTCAAGGGCAACAGACTTTGTATCCCTAGTTCTTCATTGAGGGAAAAACTGATCAGAGATCTACATGGAGGAGGATTGAGTGGGCACTTGGGCAGAGACAAGACTATTGCTAGTCTTGAGGAGAGGTATTTCTGGCCACAGTTGAAGAAGGATGCAGGAACTATTGTGAGAAAGTGCTACACCTGCCAGGTATCAAAGGGTCAGTCCCAAAATACAGGTCTTTATCTACCTTTACCTGTTCCTGATGACATTTGGCAGGACCTTGCTATGGATTTTGTGTTGGGCTTACCCCGTACCCAAAGGGGAGTGGATTCAGTGTTTGTGGTAGTTGACAGGTTCTCTAAGATGGTGCATTTCATCGCATGTAAGAAGACTGCTGATGCTTCTAATATAGCTAAACTGTTCTTCAGGGAAGTGGTTCGTTTGCATGGAGTACCCAAGTCCATTACATCTGACAGAGACACCAAGTTCCTTAGCCATTTCTGGATTACTTTGTGGAGGATGTTTGGAACGTCTTTGAACCGTAGTAGCACAGCCCATCCTCAAACGGATGGTCAGACAGAGGTTACTAACAGAACTTTGGGTAACATGGTCCGGAGCGTTTGCGGAGATCGGCCCAAACAGTGGGATTATGCTTTGCCCCAAGTGGAGTTTGCTTATAACAGTGCTGTGCATAGCGCCACAGGGAAGTCACCATTCTCCTTAGTTTATACTACTGTTCCTCAACATGTGGTTGATCTTGTGAAGCTTCCTAAAGTTCCTGGAGTTAGTGTTGCTGCTGATAGTATGGCTAGAGATGTACAAGCTGTTCGGGAAGAAGTTAAGGCCAAGCTGGAAGCAACTAATGCTAAGAATAAAGCTGCAGCTGATAAACATCGCAGAGTGAAATTGTTCCAAGAAGGTGATGACGTGATGGTATTTCTGAGGAAGGAGAGATTTCCTGTTGGTACCTCTAACAAGCTGAAACCCAGAAAATATGGTCCTTTTAAGGTGCTGCGGAAGATTAACGACAATGCTTATGTTGTCGCTCTACCTGATTCTATGGGTATCTCTAACACTTTTAATGTGGCTGACCTGCATGAGTTTCGTGAAGATGAGGTTCTTTATCCAGATGAGAGCTCGGGGTCGAGTTCTTCGGAGGTGGAGGAGACTGATGCAGAGAGGATGGCGGCTCAATTTGAACAACAGTTAGACCGTGCTAAAGGAGGAAAACGAAAAGTGACTAGTAGACAGGAAACAGCTCGGTGTCCGATTGGGACGTGCCTTACCTTTCCGGAAAGGGAATCGCGCCAAAAACAAGACTCATCGCTTTGCCATGAGCTGTAGCATTTTTCGGGCTTTCGGGATCGTTTAGGGCCTCAAAACGGCATTTTTCTATTTTACCCGTTTTTGGTTTTCTTAGTTATTTTTGGATTGTTTTCGTTTTTATCCATGGGCCTTAGGGTTTCGTTGTTAGTCGCCCTAGGGTACTTTTCTCTTATTTATGCAGCCGCAAGCGGCTGCAGAACGCATCTTTCAACTTTTAATCATTATAATAGAGATTTTCTCTTTTATCTCTGGTGGACTCCAGAATCTTTTGCTTAGGTTTATTGCTGGTAAACCTAGTTATCAATCCGACTGCGTCAATGACTTGTGCCATGCATACCACGTGTTTGGGAAAATGCTTGAGTGGGGATTTTGCTGCATTTCAATTCTTATGCTTCTATTGATTCACATGTGTACAAGTCTTTACTCTCTTTCAACTTAGCAATAAAGGAAAAAACAAGAACACGATAGAAAAAAAAAAAACAAACAGAGTGATTCATATTGGACCTCTCCCCAATATTGTGCAACCTTTGGTCATGCTGGTGCTTTGTTCCAATCGAGAGCTCTGTAGCTTCTTTTCCGTTTTTTTCTCTCAGCTTAATATGTGTTACTGTAATTGCTGATTTGGGATCTTCATTTTTTGGTTGTGTTTTCCCATGTCTTTTTGCTTAATTGGCCCCAGGCCTTATTGAATAAAGCTTTTAGGAGTAAAAAATATGAATAAGTGTTGATTAAATGTTTGAGTGCTTTTATGAGAAATCATTACCGTGTCTGAAAGGCTTCTCATCATTTTTGGTAAGTTCTCTTCTTCTCTGTTTCCCGCCGAAGCCATGCAAATGGCGTCGTTGTTGACCTAATAGAGTTGATTCTAGGGCTTTTACTGCTTTAGTTGATTGCCATTGATTTCAGTTCATACATCTAAAGCTGTGGAATTGTTTAATTTTGTTTCAGCCTGAGTGTTTTTGATCATGTCTTGGTGCATGATTGAGTCCAACCCAGATAAAATTCCACAAGAATTCATCAAATTTTGCGTTTTGCTCAGTTATTAAGTGTCTTGAATAATTTGATATTGGGCTTGCTTGGTCTGTTTGGTGTTGATTTGTATGATGAAATTTTGAGCCTGAATGATTGAGTTAGAAATTTGATATGGTTGCTTAACTTCTATTTTTGTAAAATTTGATTCGGGACAGTATGATTGAGTGAGGTTTACCTACAATATATGCTCAATTTTTTATTGCAATGACAACTAAAAAAGAGGAAATAGTAATGAAACTACTGAGTTTTGAAGTCTAGGTAATAGCTATTCACATATTGGAAGGTGAAATTGTGAGAGGCATTAGTTTTCGGTGTAGAGTGAGAATGGATAGAATTGAGTGGTGGTTAAGATGGATAGCGAACTTAAAATGTTTGCAAGAAATGGATTTTCTTGTATGAATATTAAGCTATTTTTTCATTCCAGGAGTTGGGCTGGCTTATATACATATGCTCATTGGCATTTAAAAGAGACACCTAGCTGAAGCATTGTCAGAAGCAATTGGGTTTTAAGCCGATGAACAATGATCACCAACTTTAGCTTCTCAACTTTGTACCTCATCTTTATTTGCATTGAGAAAATTGTGTATTATTTGTTGGGTACTTTGGTTTTAATCTGAGGAAGAGGAGGAGGAATATGGGTAATTCTTTTTCATTTCGTGTTTTATTTGAGTTTCTTCTAATTGATTAAAGCCTCATATGAACAATTATTTTGATTGAGCAGTTTCTGGGTTGCTTCAGATTGTGTCTTTACCTACTGATTCTTGAAATCTGGATTTTACTTGAATTTGTTGTTTTTTGGGTTTATTTGAGGTAGCTCTGAACTGGGGTTGTCCATAGTCCATACTAGTCTTGAATTTTGTATTTGGCACACGTGTTATTTTATATATGATAAGCTCTGGTAGTGAGTGTAAAGCATTTTCCTTTTGATGTTATATATTGAATTTGAGATCTGAAATTGGAAACTAAAGCTTTCATAATTTTCATAAGCATAGTGGATTTTGCTTCAATTAATTGTGCTGATCATGAACTGATCGAATTTGTTGTAGCTTTCAAACAGTGAAGCTCATCCGGGGTATCAAGATGAAGTGGAAATCGAGTTTTTGAGGACTACATTTGGGAAGGGCTATACTATACAGACCAATGTTTGCATCAGAGGAAGGGGAGATGGAAAAATTATTGGGAGAGAGATGAAGTTACTTTTTGATAGGAGCATTTTAATGCGACGTTTTAACTGTTATTTCCCTATATTTTCTGCGTTATTTCCTTAATAAAACTCTGTTTAGGAAAGTTTCCATTCTTCGAATGGGAAAGTTCCTAATTGTAGAAAGTTTCCGTTTTGTAGTTTCTATTTTCCAATTTTAGAAAGTTTCCATTTTAGTTTAAGAAAGTTTCCATTTCTTATTTTAGAAAGCTTCTATTTTCAGGTTTTTGGAATAAATAAGCTGAATTGAGTTCATAAATGGAAAGAGAAGCTTCATGAAGATGACATGGCAAGGAGAGAATCAAGGAATAGTTTTTTTTTTTTAAAAAGGAAAATATATTTTCCTTGGGGATTAAATTTGCCGTGTAATACTTAAGGAAAAATAAGGTGACAACATGGGAATTAAAGATGATTGATTGAGGATTTCAAGGAGAGATTTTCTTGGGAGACTTTTATGGAAAGAAATATTGTTGGAGGAATAATTTGGTGTGATTGCCAACGTGAAAATCAGAAATAATCAAGGAGATGACGCCAAGAGAGATTCAAGGGAGATATTTATGGAAGGAAAATATGTGTGCACCAAGGAAAAGCTAAAAAGGCGTCTAGATTCATCCCTAAATTCCCTAAAGGAATGTTGGTCGAAATTCATGAAAAAATCAGAATAATTTCAAGGAAATTCGGAAATTAAATATTAGGGAGGTAATTTAGAGAATTTTGATTGGTTGGAACACATCACAAGGCTTACTTGGCATCCTATGATCGGTTGGACCACATCACAAAGCTTACTTGGCGAATTCCTATTGGTGGAAGCTATGTGGAAATTTCTGATTGCTTTGTGAATCCTAGCCGTGCTCCTATATATACCCACCTCTTTGACGTTGAGAAGGGTCCCCAATCTTTACAATTGACACTTTAGAAAAAAAATCAGAAAATCTTCTTAGCATAGCCGTGAGTTTCTCCATCCTCTAGTCATCTCCACGAGTTCAAGCAAGGCCAAGGGAGAAGAAGCATAGCCGTGAGCATCCATCATCCATCTCCAACCTTGAAGCTTGCTTTCGAGATTCAAGAGACCACCACATCAATCGTCCATCTCATCTTCATTCCCGGTGTAATCCGATTTTCCTTTGTAACCTTTGCTTTGAATTTCGTTGGTTATGAACTAGTTGACATATTTGTTTGAACAAATATTAATTTCTGGAATTTTTATGATTAATTGAGAATTTTCAGATTCATATTATTGTTCTTCGAGAGTTGCTTATGTGGGTTTGTTTAATTAAATTTGTGTTATAGATGACTTTTGTATTTTAATCTTATGTGGTTGCAAACACTTAGGGTTTCGATATAATTGGTGCTAGGTTTAAGAACATGAAATCGACTTTTCGTTTTGTGTAAACTTGAATCAAAGTAGTAAAGGTTTTGTACAAAGATCGAATTTAATTAACGAGGATTGCAATTAGGTGGACTTTTCCATACTAAGTTGTACACTTGAGTTGATAGCCTTTCTCTATGTGTAATGCGTTAAACATGACATGATTGACTAGCTTTCTAGGGTTTGATTGCATGTTTGATAGGATTAATCTAGGTGCTTTCGCTTAGGTTAATTAGCATTGAAAAGTAAAAAATGGGAATTCATTTGCTTTCGAATGTTTCACATGATCAACTCCTCTCTCATGACTTAGATGAACAATATTAGGGTTTGAATCAATTTTAATCATAAGTTTCGGTTTTGATCTTTGTTCTCTCATTCCATTCGTATTTTTATGTTTTTGCATTTCAATTGTTTTGTTAACTTAGTTTATTTTTCGAAAATCAAAACCAAAAAAATCCCCCCCTCTTCGTAAATATGTATATATTTTGTTATATCTTTGTAAATATTATACTTTGTTTTAATTTTAATTGTTTGTTTGTCCTACATTGACAGGTGTACCCTCAATCCCCGGAATAGAACGATCCCTACTTACTTATACTACTAACGACATTTCAGGGTTAAATTATGCGCTTGCTAAAAGCGACATCAGTTTTGATTTTGCTAAGGGACTAGCAAAAGCTAAGTGTGGGGGAATTTGATAGGAGCATTTTAATGCTACATTTTAATAATTATTTCCTCATATTTTACTTAGTTATTTCCTTAAATAAATAAATTTTAATTTAATTTTTATTTTCTAGGTACATTGGAATAAATGGAGAAGAAATGAGCTGAAATGAAGAAATAGAGTTTTCCTGGTCCGACTAGGAATCCCAGTCAACTCAGGAATCCTGATGAGGTTAGGAAACCTGAAGGCATTAGGAGACCACATGATGACGTGGGAGATATTATGGGGAATTAAAGCTGATTTTGCCATGGGAAATTATGGAGTTAATGTCAAAAATCAAGAGATGATCAAGGATAATGATGCCATGGAGAGATTTAAGGGAGAAAAAGTCCAAAACAAGTCCAGATTAATTCCTATTTTCACTCAAGAGTATTTTGGCCGAAAATTAAGAGAAAAATCCGATTAAATCTTGGGAAAATCAACAATAATATATTTGGAAAGATTATGGATTTTTTTTGGAGCTTTTTGATTGGTTGAGTGACATGGCAGAGCTGACATGGCATTCTGTGATTGGTCGAAGCTGTGTGGCATGATTGGATAGTTATTTGAGGAGATAAATCAGAAAATAATCATGCAATTAATTCAAAAATAATCTCCCTAAATCAAGGTGTTAAATTGGAGGTTTCTTATTGGTTGGATGACATAGCATAGCTGACGTGGCGTTCTCTGATTGGCTAATGCTGTGTGGATAAATCTTGAAGACTTGGAGACTAAGTTGCCATCCTCCTATAAATAGGAGCATTCTCTACACAATTCTAAACACCATCACCAACAACAACAACACCACAACACCTCTTCATTCAGAAAAATTCTCTCCATTCTCTAGTTGCAAAGTTCTGCGTTTTCAAGCAAGGAGAGGAAGAAGAAGAAGGAGCCGTGAAGATCATATCCTCCATCATCCACCTTGAAGGCTTGCTTCCAAGATTCAAGATCCAACCATCTAGCTCTCCATCTCCATCTCCACTCACGGTGTAATTCGTTCCTTTTCCTTGTAAACTTTTTGGTTTCCTTGTTTGATTTCGTATGAACTTGTTTCTAGTTAACCTAACGTTTAGGGCAAAGTTTAAGCCCAATTTCTATGTTTAAATAAAGTTTTCGAATTCTATAATTGTGATTCTAAGTTGCTTATGTGAGTTTGTTCGATTAAATTTGCTTTACAGAAAACTTTTATATGTTTATCTTATTTGGTCGACACTTATAGGATTTGCATGTAATTGGTGCTAGGTTTAAGAACATGAATCAACTTTTTGCTTTGTGTAACTTGAATCAAAAGTAGTAAAGGTTCTGGACAAGAATCGAATTTAATTGAAGAGGATTGCAATTAGGTGGACTTTTCCATAACTAAGTTGTACACTTGAGTTGATAGCCTTTCTCTATGTGTAATGCGTTAAACATGTTATGATTAACTAGCTTTCTAGTGCTTGAATGCATGTTTGATAGGATTGATCTATGTGCTTTCGCTTAGGTTAATTAGCATTGAAAAGTAAAATATGGGAAATCATTTGCTTTCGAATGTTTCACATGATCAACTCCTTTCTCATGACTTGGAAGAACAATTATAGGGTTTGAATCGAATTTGATTACATGGAATTGGTTTTGATCTTTGTTCCTTGCGTTCACCCTTGTATATATGTTTTTACGTTTTCTTTATTTTATTTATTTTAATTTTAATTTTAAGAATCCTAATCCCCCCTTATTTGTGTTTACTTGTATATATTTCTTTTCTTTGTTTTATTCACTACAAGAAATATGAGCTTTTGCAAGGGGTTTATATGCAAAGAACCAAAGTTCCTTGTATTTGGTGTGAGTATGCAAAGAATATTACAGTTCCTTGTATTTGTTTAAGAGAATATACAAAGAATAGAAAACTTCCTTGCATTTGGGCTCCAGATATTTTAGAACCAAACAATTCCTTGTAAATGTTTCACAATCCTTGCATTAATCTGGGCGGGAGAGTTGGCGCTAAAATGAAAAAAAACTTAATACAAGGAATTGTACAATTCTTTGTTTTGTTTACATTAATACGGCAAGGATTTGAGAAAATTCCGTGTATGTAATAAAAAACAAGGAACCCAATTCCTTACTTCCTTTGCCGATATCAAATAGAAAAATAAACATATGGAAGCTTCTCTCACATATCCCAAAGACCAATTCTGAAAGCTCTCGATATTCTCTCAGAATTTGACGACGAACTCTTACGAGTACCACCGATGCTTCTTGTTCCTATCAATTTTCCTATTCGTCTTTGGCATTATAAGAAGACATTTCTTCATCTCTCTCGTCCTTGATGTCATTGACATGGTGAAAGTTGTATTCAGGTTCTTGTTCTCTCTCTACTTGAAGATTTAATCTTTGATAATTATGTTCTTGCGAATTTATGTATGGGCTTTCTATTTTTGTGCTCTAGGTTCTCTTTTAACAAGTCAATTTGGGATTTTTATGATTCTCTGTTGATTGGTGGTGATGAGAATGTTTTGAATTTGCTTTGTATAAAAGCAACAAGAAAGGATTTTAGTTTGGCTAAACATTAGCCTGACGATGTTAATTTAGCTTTCAATTGCAAATATACAAAATTGATCATTTGACAATCTAAAGAATGAAAATTGCTAAAGATCTTGATATAGTTCATACCTTTTTGCAAACTCAGAGCTCTATAACAAAGAACTCTGTGAAAATCAAGTGAGAAAATGAGGGAAAGTAAGAAAAATTAGATAAGCTTAGTTTGGTTGGAGAGGAGGATTAAGGTAAAGTGTTGGGCTTTCATGGTCTGCTGGCTTTACTAGAATAGGGAGTTGCAGAATGAATATGGTTTTTTTTTTTTTATAAGACGAAAATGGTTTCATTTATGAGAAGTGTTCTTGGGGACTCTGAGATTGATGAATTGTTCAAGATATTTAGGTGAAAGAAACAAGCTAAGACAGAATAAACTTCATACTATGAACTTCTGTCCACTCGACATAAAAAGCTTCTGTCTATGTGCTCAATTTCTTCAACTGAGCTTTAGGTAATTATTGCAGAATTATTGTCATCATGATAATTTTCTCTTTTGAGTTGATTATGTTCACTAGTGTCTTGTAACTATTTGCTGTTGGTCAGAGGGGGACATGTGCTTTAGGGTCTGATGCCTACAAAGTGGAGTGTATATAGACTAATGAGAGTGAGGTCAAGTAACCATATATAAAGGATTCAGCATCGTGAGAATTTGGAATTTTAAGAAAGACCAGGCTGGATTGAAATTGTTTTTCTATTATCGTCCATTTATACCATTCTATAATTACGCAGTTTAGGTATTAGTGACATGCCAATGTATTTTGATGGGAAGCAAAGAGGCAAGGTTTCAAAACCATGAGTCTGTGGCTTGGCTGTGATGTTGATCCCTGTTTTTGGGATATAGGAACATGTTCTCTGGATTTTTTGGACTTCAAAGGAAGAGCTTTGGTCATGTTTTCAACTCAATAAGCAGCTACTGTCACCCATAGCAAGTAAGGGATGCCATCTTAATAGGTGGGATTCCCAGGTTACTTGTAGAAACCCATATATATCTCCGGGCTATCTGATTTTAACTCTTGGGAAGATAATTGGCTTGTGGCCTTGTGGGGTCATCCTTTCAGTTACTGTTTTCTAGCTTTTACGTCTTTGGATCATCGTGCTTAGTCTTCCTTAGCCTCCTAATTATTCCAGGTTTTCTGTGGAATCTCACTTTCAGAATGAACTTTAGTGAGAGGGATCTTGCTGATTTTAGTTATTTGGTGTCAGGGATATTAAAATTAGTGTCTTCCTGTATTTTCCATCTATGCTGGATAATCCTAAACATCGCATCTTTGAACCTAATAGGTTTATTGGATATCTTGGTTCCATCAAAAATTCAATTTTTTATTTTGGATAAATACATTGGATTTGCTTCAAGAAGAGCTATGTGTTCGATTTCTTCAACTGAGCTTTAGGGATGACAGAATTACAACTTACGCTTATATGATTGCTTCCTTTAACTGAAGTTATGTATGAGTATATGCCAGAAGTACAATATTAGACATCAATTACCACTTGCTCCCAGTTTTTTGTTTTCCTCTTCCATTTTAAATTTTAAAGATATGCATGCAGTAGTGGTCCATATGCACTCTCATCTCTATTGCCTGCATGATCAGTATTCCAATTAGTATGTACTCAAATCAAAATTTGAATTTTTGACCAAAGTATGATAGATGTTGTAATTACTGAGGAAATGAATAGACCATAAAAGAAAAACACACAATAAAGGTTGAGGTTGGCTTACCGTCATTCTGCTCTTGGACAAATTGTGCACTTTTTTATCGAGCTATGTGTTTGAATAATGAATACCAGTATATCAGTATCAATTTATGATATTTTGGAAGTATGATCAATGTAAAATTATGATGGAGTTTTGCCACTATAAATATATGGAATTCTTTCCTGGCTCCCAGAATTTATAATTGAACCATTCTGAGTCATAGTTGATGAATTTCATACACCGACCTTCAATTGATTTATAAACTGCCTTGCATGTTACAGATGGGTTCCTTAAGCAAGAGGTTACTTTAAACATTTAATTAGATAGAGTTGGGGGCATTGACTTTCTGTTTCACACTTTGAGTCCTTATTTAGTTATTACTCATAATAGGAAAATTGATGCATGATTGATATAATTGACCGGTGGATCAAAGAAGATGTGAGTAGTAATGGAGAAAAATGCACATGTATGGTTAGACATAGTATAGCGACCAAAATGGGTCATGTTTAATGCTTGCTTTCGGCTCCTCCCCGAAGAGCTAGCCTTCGAGTTTGCATCTTAATTATAATAGCTGTTATATTGACACTCCTCTAAAATCATTTTCTCATTTAATTAGTTTTCTACACTAGTAAAACTTCTTGGTTATAGCTTTGTCTTGGTTTCAGATATTGATTTCTCTCTGAAGGTGGTTGTGTTGTTGATCTATATGCAGGTTCATTCATGTGTTGCTAGTGAGGGAAAAGTGCTAATTCCTTCATTTGCTTTGGGTAGAGCTCAGGTATTTCAATAAAGATAATTTTAATTGCTTAGACTTTAATTACATGTATCTCAGCCAATTTCGACATGTCTTAGTTTATGATAAGGATTATTGACTGACACTTCCTAGGAAAGACCAAAGGATTATTACTCTGCTTTTTTTTTTTTTTTAATAGTGTCACTTATACTTATTGTGTCAAAATTTAATTGTTTGATCTTGCACATATTATTTCAATACAAGGAAACATTAAGGTCATTAGAATCCTCCTGAAATGATTTGTGTGAAGTCATTAAATTAAGCTTGTGCAGTCCTCAAAGAAACTAAGGAAAAGGTTTGATTTCACTACCTACTTTTTTCAAGTATCGATCTCAATATGTCATGATATGAATTATTTATCTATCAATATTTATACATGTTCAAAAGTTTCAGCATGTCTTTAGTTCATTATGAGCTTGGTATATATTTTTAAGTACTTTGTTTGCTTTCCTTCAATTACTTAATTTTGAAGATTAGTGGCCCATTATATGCATATATACACATGCACGATATATGTGTATATTTAAGTACTTGGTTACTTGAATTACTTTTGGAAGAGTTGTAGAGTTAGGATATAATATAATAATGATGGTAAACAAGTAATACTGAATCAATACTTCTTAGTATGAATGAAAAATAAAAATAAAAAACAAAATGAACACATATGTTTCATACACATGAAATTGGAATTGTTTGCTAATTGACACAGAGAATGACAATGATTTCATAAATGATGATGCTGACGTTATGGAGGATGATGAACCATCATCAAATGAAAATGAAGATATAGTTGGTAGTGAGGCAGATAGTGATTTAGAATAATGGTAGTGGTCAATTAGTCTAGGTAATATCTCAGTTGAAGTTCAATGAAATATACATGTTATTTTTTATAATGTATTCTATGTATGATTAGTGCACTGCTTGTACTTATTTTTCTTTAAGCTAAGGAAACTGTTTTATTTGTAATTGAGCTAAAGGTAATTGACATATTGCAGATGGCTCAAGGGAGAGGGAAGCGGATAAGGAAGGTTCAAAAAGTGCCTCCACCTCAACAGCCAGCTACAACAACTATGGCTAATAATGTGTCAGCTAGACCTACTGTGCGTGAGAATGTGCCAGCAACGCCAACTATGACAGATAATGCGTTTGCTACCCCTACTGTGCGTGAAAATGTGCCAGCAACAACTACTGCCTACTCCCAATTGAAGACTCGACTAAAGAAGGAATGGAAAGCATTTGGCTCACCTGAGCTAGGAAGAGCAAACTTGCCTAGTGCAGATTTATGGAATGGGAGACCTGTCTCACATTGGCACTGGCTTTGTGACAACATATACACCAACCAGTCTTGCATTGTATGGATTCATTAATTTCTTTGTTTTTATTATTCAATTATTGTAACTGAACGTTTATAAATTTGATTGATAATTATTTGCATAATGAAGGAGATTGCGGAAAAGAATTCTGCTAACAGGTATATGCAACAACATACTCACAGAGCTGGTGCACGGCCATACATGCAACATGCTTTGGTGGCCTCTAAGGTAAACTTGAATTAGTTTCAAGTTCAAAAGCCACTCTTAAATGTTCCGTTAACTGATTATTAATATATATATATATATATGTGTATTTGTTTAATGGAGGGTGGGAAGGAGTTGTCACTCATACAGAATTGGGGAGAGAAACACAAGGATAATAATCATGAATGGATCAATGAGGCTGCCAAGAACAGATATGTAAGTCACTTAACTCAAATATGTAAGTCACTTAACTCAAATATGTAAGTCACTTGACTAATCGATTTCCCGAGTTTGAGACTTTGTATTCGCCTTGATTGCGGGTATATTATCATTTAATGGCTGTATTGTGTTAGGATTGTTGCATCAATTATTGCTGTGCTTGATTTGGATTCCTACAACTGGGGTTCGTTACATCAATATGAAATTTATTCATTTTAATTTCTTCAATTGGAGTGTTAGATCAGTAGGATTTGGATTTGTATATATGCGTTTGTTTGATTTGGATTTTGGAAGATTGTTCTTTTTGCTATTGATATAAATGGGTTCGTTACACTCCTACTGATATAAATGGGTTTGTTTGATTTGGATTTTGATTCCTTCATAACTTACGTGCTCAATAAGGCTGAGAGATGTTGATGAAGCAAAGACATTGTTCTTTTTGCTACTCACAATCTCCAGTAGTAAAACTTTGAAGCTGTAAGCATGTGGTTCCTATGCTTAATCATTATGTATTTTCATGTTGCAGGGCAATTGATTGCTTTTTTACTCTACATGACACCATGATATTATCATCTATGGAAAGAATGTTTAATTGCTTGCTAAATTATCAAGAGGGAAAGAAACAGAATGAATCATTTAATGTACTAATGTGACAATGTTATGTATGGTTATTTGAAGTAAGGAGATAGTTTGTGGTTGTTTACACCTGTTTATTCGTGTTTGCATTTGTATTAGACTATTATTAGATATATCGCCTGGAAGTGTCTCTTCTTTAAAAAAATGTAGAACAAGAAAAAGGCTGGAAAAGTGTTCTTTTACTACATCAGGCCACAGTTTGTGACGATTACCTTGGTGTAAGGGCGGTTGAATCGTTTTTCTGCCTTGACAGCTCTCTTATCTTCTGTCGCCAAAGCAAACTCTCTCTTTCTTTGTTAACTTTGTAAGAAAAGAAATAGAAATACGTTTCCTGCTCAGAGTCTCATACTTGCTACTGCTCAGTTTAATCTTTTGAGGTATAGTTGGTAAATCTGGAACTTTTCTTTGAAATAGATGTTGTGCTTGATTTAATGTATGCAATTGGGCTTGCAAATTGTGTGCTATTGCTTTGTGTATTTCTCCTATTTCAAGTCTTTAATGAAGTCAGTGCTTGCAAATCACTGCTGGTTATGTAAATATTTGTACAACGAATGTATATAGTTTAGCAAGTGAACAAACCCGCGGCATCGCGTGGGAGGCATTACCTAGTTAATTCTGTTTGTGTAGGAGAAGATGGAGGCTGAGAGGAATGCCCTTTTAGAGAAGTTGTACCAAGAGGCACCCGAGGGTACGCACATGATTCTATCAAACTGACTTTGGAAGCTGAGTACCCAATAATGGCTAAGGAGCTTGGGAGGAAGGGTAGGATGATCCATGGCATTGGTAACGTCCCTCACATACGTTCTAATATACGCAGAGTATCTGCATGGCGTGGCAACAATTCTGAGGTAGCTGAATTGCGTGATCTTATCGACCAACTTATCTTTAACATGCTCAGTATGAAGGAACAAAATGGACTATTGAAGTGAGGATGACTTCCCTCATCCTAGCACCAACTTCTAAGACTTTGCTTGAGTACTTTGGGTGAGCAGTTGTTAGACTTTTGGTTTGATGTCCCTTTTTGTGCAGTTATAGCTTTTTACCTTGATTATGGTACTGTCTAGCAATACTCAAGCAAATCCAATGTGTCTCTTTTGAGTAATGCCAGCTGACACATAACTAGTATATTAGAATTTTGGTGGATTTACTTGAGTTTTGACCTTGTGCCTCACTGAGCTCAAAGTCTCAACACATATAGGACATATAATTAGATTAGTGCAGCTAATGTAGGCTGAGTAGCTTCTAACTTTTGATGTACAAATGAACAAGTTCATTATATATGAAGCAGTTATTTAATGTGAAATATGAAGAATTTCTTTTATATTCAGTTTATTTTGTTTTTTTATTTGCTGGAAAATCAATTTATATTTAATTAGGAAAAAAAAACAATAATTATTCAAGGAATGGAAGTTCTCAAATTCCTTGCAATAACTTACGCAAAAGCAAATGCAAAGACTAACATGCAAAGAAATTTCCTTGCATTTGATATTTGCACACTCATACTTTTACAAAAATGTAAGGAAATTTCCTTGTATATTAGTTCTTGCATTTGGGAAAATAGTGAAAATTCCTTGTATATAGTTTAATGCAAGGACTGATATGCAAGGAATTATCCTTACATATGATCAGTAATGTGGACCCCAAATTGTAAAATGCAAGGACAAATTCCTTGCAAATGATTTTCCAAATGCAAGGAATTTTCAAGTTGTTGTATTTGCTCTTTTGCAAGGGCCTCTTTGCAAGGACTCAAATGCAAGGAATATTCCTTGCATTTGGGTTAATGCAACGAATTTTTGGTTTTTTACAAGGAAAAAATTCCTTGCAAAAGGCCATTTTTCTTGTAGTGATTTTTGTAAATAATACTTTTTTACTTTTATTAATTAATTAATTGTTTTTGCAATTACAGGTGTACCCTCAATCCCCGGAATAGAACGATCCCTATTTACTATATACTAACGATATTTTCAAGGTTAAATTATGCGCTTGCTATGAGCGACATCACTTTTGTGGTTTGATCCGATCATTATGCTATATTAAGGAGATTATGTGAGTTTATTTATTTTTATTTATTTATTACTTTTTGTTATCATAGTTTAATCTCCATTTGTTAATTCAGAATGTCAAAGTGATCAGTTTATCAAGGACCGAACACAATTTGCCAAGAGCCCTGTAAATCATGAAGTTCCGTTTTCCCTGCTCAAAGTCTTTATCTCCTCCAGCAGGAATCATCGATGACAGTACCTTCGCTGGTAAGTATAGACTTTATGTTTCGATCATTTTGGGAAGCTTATCATCTTTCGATCCTTATATAACTCTCATATATCCTTTTTTTTCCTTACTGCTGATTCTTCTTTTAGGCCGGGACTAACCAACCTGGTTTTCATTGTTATGACTTATGAGATTATGAACAAACGAGTTCTACTTTTGCCATTGATACTTTTCTTCTTTTTGCTTTCTTGAAACTATGATCTATGGTTTAGTGAATGTCACTCAACATAGAAATAATTTAGCAAAATACTATAACAAACCCTCAGATTGATAAATTCATGGGGCACGTGAAAAAGCATACATCTCTTTCAAACAAATCCTTTCAGTTGTATGATTCAAACCTGTTTTCTGCACCTTTGCCCTTTTTAGATTTAACATTCACAACACGTTGTCAAATGTCCTTTATGTTTTCTGATTAATGAAAATTTTTTGTGGTGTGTTCTGAGATTTACTAAATTTGTTGTTTCTTAGATGACATGTGGAGCCAAAATATTGTTCTCTCACATGACTTACATGGTGTGGAACAGGATCTGTATGCTGACAGTATCAGAGGGAAGCTCAAATAGAATTGATGCTTCTGAAGTTTCGTCAGAGCTAAAATCAAATGGACAAGTTGTGGATGGAAGTCTGTTCAAAGATAGCAAGATGAATGTGACTGAGATGCAGATAGATGGTTCAATGCAGAAGTAGGAATGGAATGTGAGGTGTCTGTACCAAAGTCAGCTTCAGATATCATTATGAAATGATATCAGAGTTTATGGATGAATCTGATGAAAAGATCTCAGATGAGTATAAAGGGTAAGTTAAATTGGAGTTTATTCATTATTGTGACCAAGATCCTTATGCTTGCTTTAACTTCAGTTTGTATCCTTTTTATTGAACTTCTTTGAATGTCATTGTGGTTGCTACCTGTAGAACCTCATTGTGAAGGAGCACAAGATTTGATAGTTGCCAAAGATTGTAATTATGTTACTACTATTCAATCTGCGTTGCGACATAAAGTAAACGAATCACTAAGTGCTGTGAAAATTGTTGAGCCTATTTCATTGACTTTGAGTTCAACTCCCACTATGAGACTGGCAAGCAAGAGTTCTGATGTGAATGTGGCTGCCACTGTAATAGAGCCTAAAGAAGCTTCAAGGCTGAGGCATTGGGTGATTACAATGGGAAATTAGATTTTGAATCAGGTTCCAGCGCGTAAGGGGATTCTGAGAATGAGGTCACTGAAGATGAGGCAGTGGCTGAAGCTTCATATGAGCTTTAGGATAACATGAATGCTATCATGGAAGCAAGTGAAGAAGAAGATTCTGAGGATGAGAGCTCTGAAGATAGTCGGTTGATGAAGCTTCATCTGAGCTTCAGGATAACATGAATGATATCTGGAAGCAAATGAAGAGGAAGCTTGTTGCCTCTGAGAGTGAGACAGTGTATTGTGTCTTATGTAACCTGCTTAGAATTTACGTTTTTGAAATGTGTCAATATGCATGTCCGGTTAGAACACCGGCTTTTGTAATATGTATAAATTTCATAAAGATGTTTGATAAACGTTTTTTAACGTAGGTCCCTTTAACTTATGATCATTACTATATTACGTATAAAGTAAATGAATAAAAAACGCGGGTGTATTTCCTAGGTCAATAGTAAAATTCTAGCGACGCAGGGTGTAGGTCAATTTTGACCTAACCTAGTCAACATTTTTTTTTCCCTCGTGTTTGTGTATATAATTGTTTTCTCTTGGTCGCAAACCCCAAGAACAGAAGAACTAACAGACTAGTAGAGTATGTACAAACAGTATACAAGTACGCACAACGGTAACTGACCACATGATCCCTAAGAAGTAAGAATAGCACTTGGGTAGTAGAGTTGATTACGAATCATGCTTATGTTGTCAAAATACCCTATGAACTTATAAGTTTCAATTCATGCATTCAAATCTGCCATTTGGAAAAAAATCGTTATTGAGTAGCACTGGAACTTATAGAAAGTTCAACATGTTAAGTTGATATGGAGCTTATTCGAATCCCTTCTAGAAGTTTGAACCCAACATGGAAAACAAAAGTACTTTTTAGAGCTTTGAGCAGCACAAGAACACATGAATATGAACTTTACACCAATTATAATTTGCATCACAAATTGTTGTGAGAGTTATTTAGCGATTCATCTATGATCTATTAAGCGGACCAATTCAATACAAATCTAGAGTAGATGGGTCTGATCCCTAGTTCAATATATTCAAATCCATTCAATTAAGTTATAATCTTACCGTGGCCCGTTTGAAGAAAAAATTAGGACGACTTGTCCACCCATGGTTTATCCTGGGTTCAAAAATACCCAATCAAGAAAATTCTGCCCCCTACACTCAGCTAACGTGGCCTACCCTGATTGGTGAACCTGCCAATGCCGTGCCTCTTCTGGCCGACATGTACAGAGACTGAGAGACCACAAGTAGCAAGCCAAAAGACTAGGCTGTTTTTTACCCACTCTACTACTGCTGCTTGTCATATATAACAGCTACTGTAGCAATCGGAAACCTTATGTTACTCTAGATGAGTACATATGCTTCTTTTCAACTCGCTTGAAGCTTCGTTTGAGGAAACATTTGATGATGCACTGTGTCTCTTTCTAGGGCACCAAAGATGTTAAATAAGTGTAGCTGTGTAGGTATGAGCCATTCCTAGTCTCACACTTGCTTTATTTTACTTCATTTGTCAATGAATTAAAGTTTGATCCTAATATCGTTTTGTATATATTTCATTTAGTTAGAAAGAGAAAGAGATGGATTTAATAGTTAACTTGATTTCCAAAGACCCAACTCGAAAAAACAAACTTTCATGATTCGTATTTCTCCAATTTTTTAATCTTCTTTCTCTAGATACTAGCCATTGATAACAAGCACAATCCTTGGTTCTGGAAAGTCACCCTTGGGTGATCCCGTCTGATTTTCTTGGAAAAATGTCTTCCACAACATTCTTATTAATTCTTGTTCTTGAATCAATATGGTCTTATCAACTAAAAACTGGTTTTATCATAATAATTTCGACAACTTTCAACTCCTCACATAAGTGTGTCTTCACTTCTAGAGTGTCACTAGGTGTGTTGACTTAACACTAACTAACTAAAATGCACTTATTTGAGATCTACGACTTTGAAAGAGATGTTGCTTTCAATGCTTTGAACATTGATGAAATTTAAGATATATGGTTTCAAAGTCTCAAAATAGATCATGATTTTTTAAATTGGACATAAATCATATGCATTTAAGCTGAGTTTCAACTGAAAAGTAAATATTGGTCAATTTTCATGTTCTATCAACAACCAACCAACACTGTAAAATATACATTTGATGAACTCCTATTTCTCCTCATGAATCATATCCTTGCATTAAGAACTTGCTTTGGACACTCCATTCCTAATAAAACAAATGAGTTACATTTGTTTATGCACAGCTCAGAACCCCAAACCTCTTAAATATATAGATATTTGCAAATTGAGCCGGAATAACAGCATTTTTTTGGACTCAATCCACCGCACATGGGGAGGAATTTAAAACCAATTGTTAGCTGTGAGAACTTGTGTAAAGATGTTGACATTTGATACATGATCTAATTGGCAATTGTTATTTTTCAGTGCATTATTTGATATATATAATTGCTTTTATCAATATTCTTTTTCAATGTAGGCTATAAACAATAATAAAATGGACCATGTCCTTACCGTAAAGTACCAAAAATTACCACAGTAATGTGTCCAGATATAGTCCACACTCCACAGTCAACAAATAATTAAATTAAGCTAAAGAAATGTATTTTTAAGCCTCTCCTAACCTAGTGATCTGCTAGGGTTTTGTGATTGTCGAACCATTTGAAAATCTTAAGTTGAACTTGCAGTGTGCATCCATAGGAATGAGTTTCTTTCTACTTTCATTCTTTGGTCTAATTAGCGGGAAAAAATGTTGATAATAATATTCGCTCCTAGCGTCTAGCTTGTTAGTGCTCAAGATCTTGACGGTAGTGTAGTTTGACCTTGTTAACGCAGACAGGTGTCCGGAGTTTCAAATGATATAGTGGACGTAATTAAGTGTGATACCTCGAACCAAAAAAAAAAGAGTAAAAGTTTGGTTATGTTAAATAATATTACTTTTCATTATAAGGTTTATTTTATGTTAATTTCATTTATTCTTGACACGAAGTCGCGAGCTTGAACGAAAATTATTATGGAAAAATGAATCATATTAGTTATCATAAATATATTCGTATATGTATACAAAGAATTAAATTGAAGGCAATGAAAAATAAATAAGAAGAAAAAAGATTAATGGAAGTCGGTGGAAAAAAAAAAAACACAAAAGGAAGGGAAGAATCGAGAAGGGGGAAAGAAGGGGGGAAGCCAGAAAAGAAAAAGAAAAGAGGACATAACTGTCGTCCGCGTTTTCCGACCACCGCCGCCGATTCCGGCCACCGTCAGCGGAAATTCTTGTATAAATCTCTTCCTCACGTCACGAGCAACACATCTATATAAGTTTCCACCCTATCTCCATGTATAAGTGACGAATCAAATAAAAATTCTAATGAAAGTTTACGTTTTCCGACCAAACGGTGAGTAATCCGGCGAAACCCCAAGGTTTAAAGTTGTTCCACCTCCTTTAGGCTGTCTATTGAATATAATTTGCAAGTTTTTGTCAAAGTTTTGAATCGTGACAGTTGTTATCTCATCCTCAATAATTTCTATTAATTCAGGTTTGAGGGTGTTTCAGTAAGCGCCAGCTTCACCTATCAAGTAAAATATACTAGTGACAAGAAGGAGACCGCAATTGGTGGTCTTCGCTCCTCCGATCCCTAAGTCAATCAATGTATTTATGTTGACAGACTGGCATTAAATAAGTAATTAATGCGTAATGAATGAGAAGAGAATAGTGGACCTTTTATAGGTGGAATGGATAGTGAACTCCATTTAGTTTCCGATGTGGGATTTGTTACACCCCATATCTGATATACCCTTGTTATCCAGTGGCATGGAATTCCTTATGGTTACCGTTTGTGGTTATAATTTTAACGTTTAGGGGGTGGTTAAAAATTGACTTTTTATGAGTTAAAAATTTGAGAAAATTTCCTTCATGAAAGTTGTAGAGGACGTTAAACCGAGCGCGTGCATACGTGGTACGTAAAAATCGGAGTTCGTATGCAAAAGTTATGAGTGAATTACGAAAATTACTGTTCATGGTAAATTTTGATATATAGGGAAAGTTACCCGGGTAGGTTTCCAAAACCGGAAACCCACCCCTCTGTCTCTCTCCTCTCCCCCGACTCTCCCCCTTTCTCCTTCGGGTTTTTCTTCCTCCCTCCGATTCCCCACTTTCCGGCCACCATCCGGCGTGTAACCGGTCACCACAGGGGCGCCTCAACCCGCTTGTGATACCAGTGACCTGGGTTTGAGGAGTTTTGGGTCGGAAAAGCTCGATTTCACGCCGGGAAGGTAAGGTTGCAGTTTTGGGGATTTTGCCGATTTCCGGCCATACCGGCCACCTCCGGCCACCATATTCACATCGAAGGTTCGGTTTTTGCAGGAGATCATTTTGCCTAAGGTCTTGCTTCTCAATTTGCAGTGTGGAGGTGGAATCGATCGAACCCGATTCTAGGGTTCTTGAGCTTTTCTGGAAAATTTTCACCGGTTCGATTCGGCCACTTAGAGGTAAAATTGATCAATGTTGTAGTTGAGAAGTTGATTGGGTCTGTTGAGATGATGTTGTTGCCGGAATTTGGTGGTCATCGGAGAAGGTCGCCGCCGGCGCGTGGTCCCCACGTGCCGCCACTGTAGGTAGCGCGTGGAGGAGCGTTTAGCAGGGTTTTAGATGTCGTTTTAATCCCCTATACCAGTTAATGATTGTAGAATGTAATGTGTGAAGTTTGGTTGACATCGGAGGAATCTCGGATTGAGTTTAAATTGTATAATTAACGATTTGCGTGAATTCGAACGCCGGAATTATTTCGAATTCACTCGAGAATTAATTTATCGATGATTGAATATTGATGGAGTATTAAGGATGGATGTTATAGAGTGTTGAGAAGTCGGAGTTTAGGAAGGGGGATTATTTTGAATTTCCAATTATAAGTATCGTAAAGTTAAAGTTCCGTCCTGTGAATTATATATTTATGATTGTTGTTCGTACAGGACGAGAGGAGTCTCCATACGAGGAAAATACCGAGCGACGTCAGGATTGAGCATATATCGTGAGTGGACTTTTATTTTTTTAAAGAATGATGCATGCATTTATTTAATCGGTTCCGAAGTTATAAATTATTTATCAATTTACTTTTTCGAGCATATGGTTATTTTCGGAAACAGTTTTGGTTAATTGATTTATTTGATGGTTTTATGGCGTGCGGGGTCACGTCATTGGATTATGCTTATTTTCCTATATTTATTTATCTCCGATGGGATTCCCGGATTTATACTATTTATATTTTATTTATATTCCATTTATTTTGAAGATGAGATTATCTTGGAGTGTGGGACACGTCATTGGGAATTCATTTACGAGAATTGGGGAAGTTTTATGGATTTTTACGGTTTTCGGATTTTCTGTTGCCATACTTGGGTGACTTATCATTGCTAGCATTGATTTCCGCCTTTGTGGCGTGGTGATGGGATCACCGTAGCCCTCCGCCTTTGTGGCGCAGGTTACTGTCTTTGTGACAGTAATTCTGTAGCCCGGTATCCTATCGCTACACTTAGTGGCGTAAGGGTATATTACGGGAGTCATGGGAGTATTTTTAGCCTGGGAGGCTATCACCCGAGCCTGGGAGGCTCACTCGTATGGCTATCGTCTTCCCCTACTCTTTATATTATTTTCGACTAGCGGGGCTAGTCCGATTTATTTTAGCCAGCGGGGCTGGTTCTATTTCGTTGAGTATCGGAGTTTCCACCTTTTCTTTTATTCGATTGTGACTAGCGGGGCTAGTTGGCTTTCATGAGTGGAACTCCTTTTGTTTTACTTTCGTTAATCCTTGCATGCATCGGGATTTGTAAAGAAACAAATGTGGGAAAGTATAAAATACATTTGGTTTTAAATTGTTTATTTTTGTCCACTCACGCTAACGTTTTTATGTACTTTCCCCTAGGCCCTTCGGTTTCATATGCCCAGTTTTCAGTGTTGCTGCTCGGCGTCCTGAAGTGAGCCATAGTGACCGCATCCGCTTCCGTCATCATATTTTGTAGGTTATTTATTTAGCCTACTGCACTCTGTGTTAAACTTATATTTCTAGAATGCTCTGATTACTAAGGGATATGTGACCCAAACTTGTACGAATTATATTTGAGGTCTATGACCTAACTTTGGTGATTGTAGTAACTTATACCTTTTGGAGATTATGTTTGATGCTGTTAGTTATTGAGATGGGATTGGTAGAATTTGGGAGCAGGGTGGCTCCAGGAGTTGTGGTTGGATTATTAGCAGTGAATTTTGTTTTCCACAGGATTTTGGGTTATCCATTTTTAAGGGAGGTTATGCCGAAATTTTTGGTAAATCTCCTTTAAAGGTGGGTCCCGCAGGGCCACTTCGGATTCCAGGGTGGAATTCGGGGTGGGTCCTGTCAGGATTGATAGGGATCAGTCTGTGCCTTCTGATGCCTACACGAGGCTATCTTGGTACAGCGTGTGATGGCGCATCAAGGGTGATCTTGGTCTGAGCTCAGGCAATAGTTTTTTTTTTTTTTTTTTAATGAAGCTGGGAGAGGACTAACTCCTCATCCTTCCCCGAGATATTATTGAAAATAATAGAAAAGTACATATGGGGCAGAGGACCAAGCCAAAGCTGTACCCAGAAATGAACAAGAGCCCTAAACAAATAGAACATTCCAGAAAATTCCACTACAAAAGAACCAACCCCTTCCCATGCAGACACAGCTCGCATGCTAGTGTTTTCGAATGTTACACCCATGGTGGCGTTAAGGTGTGTGGAGGTGGACTGAAGCAGGCCTAAGGCCTAGCTAATTATGCTTGATAATGCTCATGTATGTAT
This sequence comes from Rosa lucieae, assembly GCA_024704745.1. Lineage (NCBI taxonomy): Eukaryota > Viridiplantae > Streptophyta > Magnoliopsida > Rosales > Rosaceae > Rosa > Rosa lucieae. The sequence continues at coordinate 13,702,728 of CM045495.1, read as the reverse complement.
ATAGCTCACTGAGCTTGAGTTGTGATGATTTGCAATGATGGGTGATGGTGATGAATCAACTAGTTGTGGCGGTGTATTGGTGTTTGTCTGTTTTGGTTTCCTAAGGATTTGATTTCAATGCACGATCGGTTTTGACATTTTAGAGGCTTGAGGTAAACAATTACGATATAACGTTACAAAAACTTAGCAGCTATTATTTATATAACCTACTTTTTGGTTCATATTTTAACATTCATTGCAAAAATTGAAAAAAAAAATTAATAATATATATAAAAGATATAAATTTATTTGTTTGCTATTTGAAGGATGAATGATAGTTTTTTTATCTTCAAAAGAAAATTGAACAAATGATCTAATGAAAAAAACACGTTCAATACTATAGAACCCCAGAAAAAAAAAATTATAAAGCTATATGTGTAATTCAAAACTAAGTTGTTCAAAAAACCACACAGCTGTAACCATTGAACTAGAGTAGCGACGTGTGATTTTCTTGACAAGGTTTACATATAAAAATGGATCAGAGGCTCACCGAAGATCGATGGCCTGAGGCCGACTCAGGTTGCACCAAGGGGCCGGCCCTGTTTCAATGATTCTTAGGTCTAACTTGGGTGGTTAGTCGTGGCTAATGCTTGTAGAACATGATGAATATACTAGTTTTGTTCATAATGGGCGTCATAGTGTGGAGCGGCATGAGTAGTGGCTGGTTTCAAGCATTATATGATGGTTCTCAAGTTTGAAAATGGTATTGTGGATAATGGAGAAACATTGTGGACTCTAAGGCCATGTTTGGTTGGTGGAAAGGAAATGAATCATTTTCCTTTCCATTGGGAAAGTGAATCCTGAGGGGAGGGGGAGGAACCAATTTCCTCCACTTTTTCCTTTCCTTTGGGAACCAATTTCCCTTCCTTGGTTGTTCCAAACGCAGGAAAGGAAACACTTTCCTTTTCCAATGCCCAGATTCTGGGAAACAAACATGGCCAACACTTTCCACATGATGACTGTGTCATATATATGTATTGAAATTCTGTACTTTGATAAAAAAAAATAAAAATAAAAATAATAATAATAATTAATAAAAAAACCTAAAACGTTTTCTTTCATCAAAGGCGAATTGAAATCATTTTTCTCTACATTACTAGAAAAACTGCAAATGGTTTGATCACTTGGAAAAATAATCTCTAATATACTTTAAGATGTTAACGTTCACATTACAAAATAAAGGACTAGAATTGGTCAATCACAAATTAGGCAAACAAGCATATTCTCCCTCACTCTAAAAGTGAACTAAGAATAATCAGACCAAAGAAAAAAAAAACAACAATAATCATGTCAAAAGATGCCATAAAAAAATGTGTCGATTGCCGAACATCTTCAAAATGGAAAAACATATTTTCTTTTTTTTTCTTTTTGAAATATCTCACACCAATGAGAACAAAAAAGAAAGAAGAAACTCATCGCAATTGGTCTTGGCTTTCCAAAAAGAAAAAGAAAAGCTAGAAAGAAAAAAGAATATTAGGAGAGAAACTTAGCTAGGGGAGGCTATGCAGGCGTGCTTTTTTCCTATATCTCTCCCCCACCCCAACTGCCTCCACCATTCAAACAGTACAGTACAGTACTCAGGGTCCAACATTTGACTATTCCCACTTCCTAAATCCCCCCTATATGAAGCTAGATTTGATGTTCGCGTGGGCTGTTTGCCTTGTTTGTGCCTTGTGGGGCACTTCATTTGTCAAATCCAGTCTTTTCTACGTTCCATTATGTTATTAGGGTTCTTCTTTTCATACTACGCGTGGCCTCGTCTGTATGGCTGTGATCCTTGTGTGCCCTAACGTTGGTCGCTGTGAGGTGCGTTAAATCTGCTGGGTTTCACACGCATTGCTCAGTTATCATAAAAGAGCAACTGAATATAGAAATACAGAACTTCGTTGCGAGAAAATATGAGGAATTTCGGTTGCAGGCCACTGCTGCTTGAAAGTTCTTGCTCCAGCCGTATTTTTCAACCGGGGTTCTCTTTGAGATGTCAAATTTTCATGAATGGACTGTTTTTGTTTCCATTGTCTACAACGACGATGGAGCAAAAAGTAAGGTTGTAATTTGACGGTTTTGGGTGGCGGGCGATGAATAATGCAGGAGTTGATGATAGTCGAAACAAAAGGGCCCTTCCACCACCAACTCTCCAGGAAACATGGCATGTTGATCAACACCATCACATTAAGCATTTGTTGGTATTAAGAAATTAATAAATAACTATGATTAATTTAAAACCTAAACCCTAGTTTAGGGCTTTAGGGCCATATATATTTTGGCCTTTGTATAATGGCAACAGTTGAACATCTTGTCAATGAAAAGTTGAAGCAAGTTGTCATCAACAATAAATCGTATAAATTCTAATTATAATGTTTAAAGAAAATTGAAAATAAAAGATAAAAGAATATATTTTCAACATTATATGAGTTAGGTAGAGGATCGATGATAAATGCTTTAATTTTCCATCAGTTAATTACCTGCAAATAGGATTATAGAAAAATTTTCAGACCAAAAAAGAGAAGCATATATAACAAAAATTTACAGCTAATTGCTAAGTATTGAATTTTACTATTCCAAAAAAGGGGATTGTTTTACCCTCCGACCTAGAGGCGAGAGCAACTATAAGACATGCTACAGGCCCCTCGAAAAGGTCTTTGGTTGTTTGGTGGCAAACTTCAAACTTCACAGATGAAGACGCTGAAAATGACTAATATTATAGGCATAAAGTTTCATATTTTTGTTAATTATTTTCGTATTGAATTACACATTTAAAATAATTAGGCACCGATAAGATCTTAACCTCCAAAATCACAATTATTTGATGTAAGAGTTGGAACACCTTTCTTTCTCGTATATCATCCTGATATATGAGATATGACCTTATTTAAGTGGATTAATCTATTCTTTTATTGGGTGGAAGTTGAAATAATTGAGTAAAAGTGGAGAAAATCATAAGAAGTACAAAAGGTGTGGGCAAATCAGTGTAATATGATTTCTTGGGGAGCAGACTGCAAAACGAAAAGAAATCCCACGTGCAGCCGAGAGGAGCCGACATCGTTAGCCACGTTATCAAATAGCTATGTGGGCTTGCTTAATTTTCCAGTTACTAAGAAATTAAGGATTGATTAAAAATATTAATGAGGCGACCATGCACATGTGAGGATTATGAGGTGGGTCGGGCATGGTAGGCTGAGGTATAAGCCTATAACAATAATAGAGAAACTACTATGAAGTGAACTATTGAACCAATCTGTGACCTGTGCCTATGCCCTGCCCCATTTGCACTATTATTGTTAATTTTCTCTTTGTAATTATTGTAGCTTTTTCAATGAAATTAATGGCCCATAAAAGTACTTTCTTTTCTAATTTTGCAATGTAATTTATTCTTCTTGTTTCAATACTTGTTTATTTATATTTATAATCACTAATAAATTATGTAAATTTTGAGTAAGACCAGTATTATTTGGTTTAGTGATATATATATATATATGTCAACTCATTGCATTGATCAGCGAAATTACACATAATGACCCACCCTTGTGGGGCTATCAAACTAGTCACTGCCTAACTAATTCAACCTTTTTAAAAACCATGAAGCTCAGCCAAAATCTACCCTAAAATGTCATAGAAAATCAAGAGGCCAAGACATCCCGAATATTTTTGGCGACAAATCTCAGAGGGATCCTACAAAATCCACCCACAAAACAGGAGGAATCCCTAAAGAATAAACCAAAAACAGAAAACCCAGAGCCCAAACCCAAGCCCAGACCCAAACTCGTAGGCCCCCAACCCATGGACCTAGAGAAAACCCTATGCCACAGATCTGCCGCCTTCACAACACCACCTGCACAACCGTTGGCAACCTTCAGCCCCACACCAGTGCAACAGTTGCCGCCTTGGAACATGACAGTCAGCCACCGCCTCTCATTGCAATCGCCGCACCAAGTCGCCTTCAACCCAAGGAACATAGTTGGACCTGTAAGCCCGACACCGCAATCCTCACGGTTTCCGTCCCCCATCAGCTCCCAGCCGCTAGACCGAGATCGAGAACCCAAAGCCGGCCACAACCTGACACTTCACTCACCGAATCCCTGTTGCACTCCTATCCAGCCATAGTCGATCCGATCTGAGCCGAATCCAATATCTCCGCAGCAACCCTGCAGCGCAGACGCATCACCACTCTTAGTTTCGAGAAGTTGATGATGGGGAAACCTGCCATCCTCTATCTCCCAGAGACCAGACAAGGAGTAAGACCTCTCTCCTCTAGCCCAATTAGTAGAGCCACCGCCAGAAGGCCAAGGCCTCCACCTACCTCTCAGAGAGAGTAACTTAAGCATGTTTTATATGTTAGCGGTTTAGTGATATATGTTTTTCATTAAATTGAGATGTCGTAAATTAAACTCATAAATGCTGTACTAATTTTTGTAATTCTCAGCGGTTGATGTTATAAAAAAAAAAAATATATATATATATAAATATTCTGTTCATTAGGAAGAAAGTTGCCCAAAATATAAAAAAATTTCTTTGACAGTAACATTGGTTACTTATACCACAATTGCATGCTTAGAGCAAGTCCACCCGTAGTCAAGAAATGTCAAGGTCGAGAAGTCAAAAATTCGACCGGTTAAGTTACTATTCACTGCCACTGGACACGGGTCTGCACCCGTTGTTTTTCTTGCACGGCGAACACTGTTCACAAGCACTGTTCACCCAAAATACTGTTCATTCGTGCTTTTTAATGTTTTATATTAACTGTTCACAGCACTGTTCACCCAAAAAGCTATTGACGTCAGCCACGATCCCTCCATCTCCTTGCTGGCTTCTGGGTTTCATCGGTCATGAATTTAGTCATCCTTGTGACTTATTTCTTGGCTGTAGTCAAGAAAGCCAAAAACCACCCCAGTCAAAAAACCACCGGTGGAACTACCAAATTCCTTCTGAAGGTCATATAGTCATGTTTTTCATGACTATGCCCAGTCAAAAAACCACCAGTGGACTTGCTCTTACAAGTTACGTATAGTTCAGACTTCGTTCACCATTGATAAGTGCTGAATATATTTATATTTTATAGGTTTGTTGAAAAACGAGTCTATTGTTGTTTGAGTAGTGACTAGTGAGCTTTATTTGTCGAAGTGTACGAGTCTGTATCCTAACTTAGAGATCCTAACTTTCTAAGTTTCAAGGTACTAGCTCAAGAGTTTATTCTTCAATGGGTGTAGTTTTTCTGGCTTTTGTCACTGATCTATAAAAGTTGAATCCTTTTATTCAAAAATAATTATAATTTGATTTATTTCTATATAATTACCTTTAGATGATGATCTTAATTAAACATAGACAATTCCAACTTATCGGATAGAGTAGGAAATGTGAAAGTAATAGGATAAAGAGGTTTTGATTAAAGCCTCTCCATCTCTTTAAAATGAGTAAAATTTTGCATAAAATAATGTAAATGAAAGATTACCACATCATGTAATAACTTTTTTTTTTCTTATCAGTATCGCACTTGCAATATGTTATAGCAAATTGTTAATGATTAGTGGGAGCCATTCTAACGAGGATCACTTTAATGAGAACTAGTTGAAGATTTTCTAATTAATGGTTTTGGTGACCCATTTTTCGATTATATTATGGCAGATCAAACGTTAGATGTTTATGTATGCATGAGTAAATTACTTCTAAAAATTTTCTTCTAAATTATTAATTGTTAAGGTACTCAACTAGATCAAATCAATGGACGAACCAAATCTGTAAAACATGAATCGTTCAAGTTCATAATTAATAAATCACGATTATAAGTGCCTTAATGATTTTCAATTTAGATAAAAAATTATATAAATGATCTACACATGAATATCTAAACATCTAATGGTTGATGTGCGATATGTAATCGAACAGTGAGTCTCACAAAAAAAAAATCTTCAACTAGTCTTCATTTTAATGTTCCTCATTAGAAGGGTTCACAATTATTAGTTATCTAAAGATGAAAGAAAAGAAGGTTCCCAATTATTAATTATCTAAAGGCTAGCGGAGATTCGCCTCCTTGATTGTAATTACCGCTCTGTTTAGGAGGAGGATACGAGAAAGGGTGGAGCGGCGGAGGGGTGCAGGTGTTTGGTGGGGAGGATTTCGGATTCTAAGGCAGGACATCATGGTTGTTTCCCCTGTGGTAGGGTTGAGGAAAGCTGATGGAGGTCTTGGTGATTAATCTTGCCTTGGGTCTGGTTTCCATTTGAGATCAGGTTCCAAGGAGATCCGGTCTGTGAAGTCAGTCAGCGACCAAGTAAGGCACGTGATCCACTGGAGGCTGAGGTACAGTTCCGACATCAATGGTGGGCGAACTCTGACCCGTGCGGCAAATTGGATGGGTTTGTGGGCTTACCCTAGGCTGTTGAGCCTTTTATGGTGGGCTAAGTTTTTTTTTTCTTTATGGATTAAGTATTTTACCTTCTATTAATCTATTTATGTTATATTGTTATTTTAATTAGATGTGATTTTATGTCGGTAATAAGTCCCTACCGTGTTGAGGTAGGGCAATGAAGATTCTGTCCCAGACTGCACACCTTGTGTGTTTTGTTTGCCGTAGTTAGATGACGAGTTCCCAAATAGTCGACGAGTTCTTAGTGGTAGAATGAAACTAAGTATCATTGGACTCGTTTTCCGGTGGCAACATAGTGAGAAAACTAATCTTATTAGTATATTATGGCTTCAAGTATGCATTTACTTTCTGGTATGTCATTACCTATGTAAAACGAATGAAGTAGCCAGAAGTGCGCTTTTCACTAATTGGTGTATGGTAGAATACATACTTTTTGTTAAGACTCTCATTATTATTTTGAGACGTTCTCCTGTGCTTATTGTAGTTTGAGGTTCAGGTTTCATGTCCTCTCATGTATTCAGCAGTTTCGTTAATGATCAAGACTTACGGGCAGCTGTACTGAGCGTTTTTTTTTTTTTTTTTAAGATTGGGGAATAGATGTGTAAAACTTTATGCCCCTTACATAAATAGTAATGTGAATTGTATGACCATTTATTATGGACTTTATACATTTCCGAATTCATGATCCACAGGCACATGCCCCATTTTCTAGTATCCTGGTGCACCTAGTGTACTGCTCAAGATGTATTACTGAGCAGCTTCTCATGGCTCGAAGAGTTTCAGAAAGCTCGAGGTGGAGTCAAACAACCGAAAGCACATCCGCGGCCTCGATGGAAACCTGCTGAGAATGGAGTGTTTAAACTGAATGTTGATGCAGCTTTCTTATCATCAACAACCAAGGGAGGCGTTGGAGGAATTTTACGAGATGCATCAGGAAGATTTGTAGCAGCATTTGCTAGTCCAGTGACATATGCAGAGTCTCCGAAACAATGTGAGCTTATGGCAATTAGAGCAGGACTTGATTTCCTTATTACTCTTCATATACAACATGTGGTTGTAGAAAGTGATAGTACCTTGGCCATTGCTGAGGCTCTGTGCACAGACCACACTCTCTTGGCTAATGGGGGATTGGGGGCTTAATTGATGACATACAAAGTGCCATGCAAACAATTCCAAACGTTCAAATACGTCATCAACCACGCTCTAGCAATATGGTAGCACATATGCTTGCTGGCATAGGGTTTGAAGCAATTAATAGTTGTATTTGGATAGGTCTAGCACCTACTTGTATTCGTGATGTTCTCCATCACGATTCTTAGTACCTCCATTGAGGTCTTGTTCTAATATAAGTTCGTTTTTGATTCAAAAAAAAGAAAAAAGAAAAAAAAAGGTGGATAATGCATCCTACTAGTTTACTGATTTTATGTCTTCATATGTAGTACACAAACCATGTACATGAGTATATCTAAATTGTAGTTTATTTTGTAACTTTTTTTAGTGAGAGATTCAAAAATTAGTGAATAAGTTATAAATTAGAGTGAACTCATCATTTTAATAATTCTATGAGATTTGACATTTAACTTGAAAATTTTAAGACAACAACCAATTATTTAAATGATATTTAACAGCACCAACAATCACTTTCCCTAAACATTTGTGTCTGATATTTATGTTAATGATGACAAGAACAAGAAAGCACAAGGAAAAACATATACAAATTCCTCTTCTTCTTTTTTCTTTTCATTATGCTAAGCTATGATGGGACGGTCAACAAAATGGTTAATAGCACATAAAGCATACATGGTTTTTAGCCAATGACGAATAATCATGTATTACATTACATTACTTTTTAATTTTTTTAGAACTCAATCATTATTTCTATTTAAACACTGTTTTGATCGGTCCACAAAATCAAAACAAAACAAACACTTAGCTTATGCAAAACCTCCTATAGTTTGCATGCCACTTCTCGAAACTTTAAAGCATAATGTCATATTCACCATGCAGACCACCCAGATTGCATTCGAATGAATGTAGCAATGCCCACAAAGATGCAACCAAAAAAAGACCACCTTCGAGCTGACAAATACGCGCTACCGAAGAAAAATGCTTGACTAGGAAAAACGGGTAACCTTGTCGTTGATGGCTGATGGAGCGATGAAAATCCTCCGGTCACTGCTCGTTACTTTTGAAGTTTCCGTCTGCAATTAACTTTAGCTTTCAGTCTCTAGAGAAGGGAAAAAAAAAAAAAAGCAAAAGACATTGCTTCTAAAATTAAATTAAGATGAACAACTGTTTTATATCTTTAAAAGAAATTCAATAACAACTGTTCATTAAAGCATTATTGTAAAATTGAAAATGAAGTAACCATGGTTAACCAAAAATCAAGAACAAACCCCCAGTCCGAGGTCAACTAACAGCCAAAGCCCATTAGTCAGTGCCATTTTCAAGGACAGGTAGAGAGAGAGAGAGAGAGAGAGAAGCACAAACAAAAATGAAAAATTGTTTATTTTTGATGTAGAGAGAGAGAGAGAGAGAGAGAGAGGGTGAAAAAGGGAGCATTAGGAGAGAAGGAGAGAGAGAAAGAAAGAGAGAGAGAGGAAGAAGAGAAAGGAAAATGTCCGGGCTGTGTAGGGGAAGATAGGGGGCAAAGCTTCAGCATTTGGTCGCTCTTAGTCTCGGCACACCCTCCTTTTTTGTTGCTTCCTTGTTCCCTCCTTTTTCATCGCCGTTTTCCTCTTCCCCCTCGCCGGAAAAAACCTTCTACCTTTCCCGGAAAAGTCTCCCCTCTTTTTCCCACTTTTCCAGATTTTCTTTTTTCCGGGTCTTTTGACACTCTTTGCTGAGCTGATCTGAGCTCAGCTCAGACTACTTGATTTGATCTGAGCGCGACCCGGAAGCTGAGAAGAGCTCCGATTTCAGTTTTTCCGGCGAGATGAGCAAGTGAGATTTTAGTGCTGTGTTTAATTATTTCGTCAATAAAACCCGACTCGCCGGAGGAAGCAATGAAGCAGCCGGCGAGCGGAGGTTCGTCCGGCGCCGCCGCACTCAATTCCGGCGAAGGTCAGCACTCTCTCTACAAATTCATATTTACTCCTTTCTCTCTCTAGAAACGCCGTGGACGGATCTAGTCTTTTGGATTTTTGTGTCTTTCTTGTACCGTTTTGAGTTCGTTACAAAGTTTTTGTACTGTCTCCTTGATTATCTCTAGATTCCAGATTCTCTCAAATTCTCTTTTTCTTTCCGTTTTCCCGGGAAACGCGACAGAAAATTCCGGGACGGGGATTTTTGTTTTTTGTGACGAATGGATGGTTGACACGTGTGCAGGCGGAGAGAACGTGAAGATCATAAACCCGGAGCTGTGGCAGGCCTGCGCCGGGCCGCTGGTGAACTTGCCGCCGGCCGGGACCCACGTGGTGTACTTCCCTCAAGGCCACAGCGAACAGGTGGGTGGTTAATGCCGTAGGTGGGGCTTTGTGCTTATCGTTTCGAGCTGTGAAATATAGTTTGCCTTTTGTATGAATTCAATTCTGGTTTTAATGCTGCTATGATATCGAGCTCATTTAATATGTGCCTCAGCTGCTTTTAATAGCAACTCCTTGATGAGCTTCGATTTCGAAAGGCTTGGTTTACTTTAGGCAACTTTTGGTTTTTCTTGTTACTATGATTGGTATGTTATCGTTTTTAAATCCATTGTGGTGTGGGAGTAGTTTTTGCCTCAAGAAGTAGTAGTCTGGTTCATTGACTGTGAAGTGTGAATGATTTAAAGCTTAGCAAAAAGAGGAAGGTATTCAGTTCAGTGTGGGCTTGTTATTTCTGGGCGGTTTGTGTTGCTACTATTTTAGTGGTAACCGAGTGATTAGGGTAGTTGTGTTTGTTAGTGGAAAGTTTTGTGGCCTTTTTATTCTTTTAGCATTAGTGGTGGGATTTGGGAAAAGTTAAGAATTAGCTTTTAGCTGTCGAACATTATTAGAGGTAATTTCTTGTGTTAATTAGTCAAAGTTCTAATAGTGAAATGTTTGATTTCAGGTTGCTGCTTCTATGAAAAAGGATGTTGATGCTCAAATTCCAAACTATCCAAATCTGCCCTCCAAGCTGCTATGTCTTCTTCACAATGTTACCTTGCATGTAGGGCTGGCTATCTAAGTTCAAGTATCACCGTATACATATATTTTTGTTCTTGATCATTCTTAATTGATTTTTGCACTCATTTTTGATCTTCTAGGCGGACCCCGAAACGGACGAAGTTTATGCTCAGATGACACTTCAACCTGTACCCTCAGTAAGTACTGTGTTCAAATTGAGTAGAAAGTTAGTTTAAAACTCATGAAAGCTGAATGTATCAAATTCCTGCTCTGCAGTTTGACAAGGACGCATTATTGAGATCAGATCTTGCCCTGAAGTCCAATAAGCCCCAACCGGAGTTTTTCTGTAAAACATTGACTGCCAGTGATACAAGCACTCATGGAGGTTTCTCTGTTCCCCGCCGTGCAGCAGAGAAGATTTTTCCTCCTCTTGTAAGCAGTCTTACATTATTTCTACGGTTTGCTATACTAAATACAAAGTTTAATATTGTTCCTGCTTATATGCACATAGGATTTCAACATGCAACCACCTGCTCAAGAACTCGCTGCCAGGGATTTGCATGATACTGTTTGGACCTTCCGTCATATCTATCGGGGTGGGTTCACATTTAACTACTGGAAGGTGACATACGATAGAGTGCCATTGTCATCTTATTTCTAACCATTTGCTTTCACTCCTTACTTTGCCTTGTCCAGGACAACCAAAACGCCACTTGCTTACGACAGGATGGAGCCTATTTGTCAGTGGGAAGAGGCTTTTTGCTGGTGATGCTGTCTTGTTCATCAGGTAATCACAAAAAATTGAAAATCCTGGCAGTTCCCATTCAAAAAATTAATTTGGTCGAAAGAATATTTTTGTGGTAAAAGCCTCATTTCAATTGATATATATATATATATATATATGCGCTTTTGTTGACTTCCTTGTTTTAAACTCCAAAATTTTGGAATTGCATAAACAACTTCTGATAGTTTCAACTTTCCATGACCAGGGATGAAAAGCAGCAGCTTCTCTTGGGCATTAGACGTGCTAACAGGCAACCAACCAACCTATCATCGTCAGTTTTGTCAAGTGACAGTATGCATATTGGGATTTTGGCCGCTGCAGCTCATGCTGCTGCGAACAATAGCCCCTTCACGGTGTTCTATAATCCTAGGTTAGCATTTATTTTTTTCCAGAGCATCATTCATTTCTTTATTCTATGACGATAGAATCCATTGTGGGAGTCAATTTAAATGAATTTATTCTAAAGTTGTAAAGTGATTATTCTTTTCTATGTGCAGGGCTAGTCCATCAGAATTTGTTATCCCTTTGGCTAAGTACTACAAGGCAGTTTGTGCGAACCAACTATCATTGGGCATGCGCTTTCGTATGATGTTTGAAACTGAAGAGTCAGGAACAAGAAGGTAGTTGTACACCAGTATTGCAGTCTAAGCTCTATGTAGGACATCAGTAATGCTAGTTGTTTACTTCACTATCTAGAAGTGCTGACGTTTATAACATAGAAAAATGATTCTGATAATCAATGATCTAGCACCTTATATAAGTTGTAGGTTCAGTTTCTTTAGTTTTGACAAGTAAAATCTGATGGTAATTTTGAAATTGAAAATGACAAGCTTTCATTCTGCAGGTACATGGGTACAATTACAGGAATCAGTGATCTTGATCCTGTGAGATGGAAGAACTCACAATGGCGTAATTTGCAGGTAAATGATGGCTCTCTCTCTCTCTCACTCTCACTCTCTGTGCTTCTAGCAGTAAGGTAAAGTAATAGCTATTCGTATATTTTTGAGTAGGTCGGTTGGGACGAGTCAACTGCTGGGGAAAGGCGTAATCGGGTATCAATCTGGGAAATTGAGCCTGTTACTGCTCCATTTTTCATCTGCCCCCCACCATTCTTCAGGTCGAAGCGGCCTAGGCAACCAGGAATGCCAGGTAAAGGATGTTTAGAGAGCCATAAATTATATCCTCCTCTTAAGCTAGCTTGGAAACTTCATGTGAAATTTGATTCACCGCATTGTAAATTTGAATTTTGGTGACATCCGATTAACCTGGATTTGCCTTCTGCAGATGATGAATCCTCTGATCTAGATAACCTTTTTAAAAGGACAATGCCTTGGCTTGGTGATGATATGTGCATGAAGGATCCCCAGGTGCTACCTGGTCTAAGCTTAGTCCAGTGGATGAACATGCAGCAAAATTCTTCTGTGGCTAGCTCCATGCAGCCAAATTATATGCACCCTTCATTTTCTGGTTCTGTTATGCAAAACCTTGCTGGTGTGGATCTTTCTCGGCAGATGGGCTTGTCAGCGCCTCAAATACCTCAGCCAAATAATCTACAGTTCAATGCTCAGAGGTTACCTCAGCAAGTGCAACAGCTTGACCAACTACCTAATATGCAGTCCACTGTGAACCCAATAGCATCCATGGTACAACGACAGCAACAGTTGGGTGATATGACACAAGTACCCAGGCAAAATTTGGTTAATCAAAGTCTACCGTCCAGCCAAGCTCAGTCCCCGCTTCTGCAACCTCAGTCCCTTGCCCAAGCTAACAGTATTCTTCAGCAGCAATCATCTACTCAAAATCAACTTCAAAGAAACCTTCCTCAGAACTTGCAGCAGCACCAACAACAACAACAACAACAGCAACAACATCAACAGCAGCAGCAGCATCAACAACAAAATGTGGGTCAAAATCAACAGCAAAATTTTATTCAGACTCCACAGCCTGATCAATTGAACCAACAATTACACCATCTTTCTGATAATCCGCTTCAACTTCAACTATTACAGAAGCTTCAGCAGCACCAGCAATCATACCTCGCACAGCAGGCACTGCAACAACAGCCTACTCAACTTCTCCAGCTCCAGGACCAGCAGAGGCATCTGTTAGATGCGTCTCAGAGCTTCCCGAGGCCCTCAACTCCTAGCCAAATGCAAGATATGCCTCTATCAGCACCGACCTCACATCCTCAGTCAAGAGCTATGCCACAGCAGATGACTGTTAATAATATTAGCCAACCTAGTGGTCGGTTCTTGCATCCACAGCCGCAGCCAAAGGTTCAACAGCAGCAACCTGGTATGCTGGCTGAAATGTCCGGGCATATGGGACTTCCTCCAACTGGAACAACCAATCAGCTCTCTAGAGCTGGTAGCGGTATTATGGCAGGAGTTGCAGGAGCAGGGCAGTCCGGGTTAACAGATGAGGTTCCATCATGTTCCACTTCACCCTCCACAAACAACTGTCCAACCGTAATTCAACCATTGATGAACAACAGGGGCCATCGAAACTCATTAACTGGGGAGGACATGGCTCAGTCTGCCAACATGGTTATAAGCTCAAGTGCCTTGGAAACAATGCCATCTAATGGTAACTTAGTGAAAGGGTTTCAGCATAAGTCTGAAGTCAAGCCTTCAGTGAACATCACTAGGAATCAAAGTCAAGGGATGCTTAACCCACAAACATACCTGAATGGTGCAGCTGCCCAAACAGATTACTTGGACACTTCATCTTCAACAACTTCAGCTGGCCTCTCTCAGAATGATGTCCATTTACAGCACAATAATACCCCGTTGACTTTCAATCCACAGTCAATGTTGTTCAGAGAACCTAGTCAAGAAGTGGAAGTCCAGGTCGATCAGAGAAACAATGTTTCATATGGTTCTAACATTGATAGCCAATTGGGAATACCCTTGAGTTCTGATCCTTTGTTGGAAAAGGGCATGGTGGGGATAGGAAAGGATTTTACAAATAACCTCTCTTCAGGCATGCTTGGCAACTTTGAAAATTCAAAAGATGCTCAGCAGGAGCTTTCTTCTTCAATGGTTTCCCAGTCCTTTGGAGTTCCAGATATGACATTTCAGTCAATTGACTCCACTATAAATGACAGCAGTTTTCTGGACAGTGCCCCATGGGCACCAGCAGCACAATTTCAGCGGATGCGGACATACACCAAGGTTGGATGTTTTAGATATAAATTAAAGCAAATCCATTTCATGCTAGTTTTCATATCATTTATCTTTGGCCCTAACTTGTGGTTAATATTTTTGTTAAGGTATACAAACGTGGAGCTGTTGGGAGATCTATAGATATTACACGCTATTCCGGTTATGATGAGCTCAAACATGATCTGGCTCGTCGGTTTGGCATAGAAGGACAGCTAGAGGACCGAGGGAGAGTAGGTTGGAAACTAGTTTATGTAGATCATGAGAGTGATGTTCTGCTAGTTGGAGATGACCCTTGGGAGTAAGTAGCAGTCCCATTTCCAGTTACATCTATGAATTATCTCTCTGTTTTGCATAATCTTATTCCTTGTGCATTTTCTATTGTGCAACTAGTCTCTTAATAGTTGGCTACTGGTATTCCAGGGAGTTCGTGAACTGTGTTCGGTGCATCAAGATTCTGTCCCCACAAGAAGTCCAGCAGATGAGCTTGGATGGAGACTTTGGGGGCAACGCAGTGCTTCCAAATCAAGCTTGCAGCAGCTCGGACGGTGGAAATGCCTAGTATAGTGTACCAAAATGCTGACAATTTTTTCTTCCTCGTAGGACTTAAAATTTTAAAAATGTTACGAGGACCATCTTTCATGGTGATCAGCATCGCATAAGACCAAAAGTTGGTCTTTCTGGTCACTCGCCACTTGCTACTTGCTAGAGCATGCTAAGTTAAGAAGTGATCTATGATATTTAGAGTGGCTTCTAACTTTTCGGCACAGCTCTAACATAAGCACTGGAATGAAGCTGAAGTTCTTGAACGTAGTATTCATATACAGGATTTCTTGATGTTCTAGTAGATTCTGTTCAGGGGGAGGGCCGATTTCTCGGCTACTGAAGAACCTGTTATGGTATACTTGTATTTGTTGATACCATACTGCTGTTGTAAAATCAGTATTAAAGTTCATTAGCCTTTGATTTTTTTTTTGGCTCCTCGATTGGAATTGTCCAATTGAAGTACGTTGTAAAAAGCAGTAGCACGAAACTTTTTATTGCGCAATTTCAAGTGTAAATGTGTAGAGCCCAAGAATGAAAGTGGTTGTATCTTGTATGAGTTTGGAAAGTTATCGACTAATAAATTGTATACACAATGAAGATTAAAGCCACCAATACTCTATATACGCATTATTTCATATCAGAACCAGCAGCAAGATCTGGGTGTTGTCACCTGACTCTTCAATGTATCTGTTGAACAAAGTTCACAGTGACCAGAAAATAAGTGGTGAAAAAGATGGATAAATGAAACCCGAAGACTTTCGAGTTCGATTCCTTGCAACCTCGATTTACAACACTAGTGGATTGAAATACTGCGAAATCTCTGATATACCCGATATACCGACTGATATGTTATAGAGGATATTTTCCTTCCACCGTTTCGGCGAAATTTCTCCGATATCGTCAAATATGCTCAATATATAAGATATTTAAGATATATCATGATAAAATGAAGATATATTTGTAAAATCTGATCAGAGAAACAACAAAAATTTAAAAAGTTACTCAATTATTCACAGAGTAACATACATTATGAAATATGGAGGTTATGTGGGGGTGTAAAATTTTAAGAATGATTTCAAGTTAAGAAATGACCATTAGAGAGGTAGCGTAACCTATTTAGGAAAAATGCCTCAAGGTGAAACCTCTCAAAGCATATTTGGGTGAGGCAAAATCCCCTTAAAGCAAATCTAAGTGAGGAGAAATCCCCCTAAGGCGAATCTAGATGAGAAGTAATTCCCTAAGACGAATTGGTGTGGGGAGAAATCCCCTCAAAATGAATATGAGTAAGGAGAAATCCTCTTAAGGTGAACACAGGTGAGAAGTAATTCCCTAAATGTGAAACTGTGTGAGGAGAAATCCCCTCAAGGCCAATATGGGTAAGGAGTAATCTCCTTAGGGCGAATCTGGGTGAGGAGTAATCCCCTCGAGAAAAATCTAGGTGAGGAGTAATCCCCTCCAAGGAAATCCGGGTGAGGAGAAATCCTCTCAAAGGAAATCTGAGTGAGGAGAAATCCCCTCAAGACAAATCTGGCAGATATTGTCTGGAATTTGTAAAATATAGGGGAAACAGCTGACAACTCCAAAGAGATTTATAACTATAATGTTCATTACTAGAATTTGTACTATATGGATCATATGTTTTAGTCTGATTATTGTACTTTCGTAGATCAGCGAGCGACTTTTCAACAGCTTAGAGTCTATTTTTGGATGTAGATGAAGTTGACATTTATATTTATGTATATGTAAATTCAATAAATTGACTTTTTCAAAAAAAAAAAAAAAAGATTTTCCAGAATATTTCAGATATATATTTTTTAATTTTAATAAATATGTAAAAATTGATATTTTAAACCTCTGAAAGTCATGTTAACAGTTATTCACAATGGTTCAAGAAGGCAACAAACAGTGTGGCTACAAGCTAAATAAGTAGATGTTATGATGCAAGCAAGCAATACCTATTGCTTAATTTCAAACTCACAACAAACCGTGTCACTGAAATTATAATTAAATGTTAAGGAGGATGTGGCGTTTTGTATTGAGATTTGTGTAGATTTTTTTTTTAAAATGAAAAGTTCACAGACTATTTAAAAAATTAATAGATTGCAATTAATTTCTTAAAATCATTTTTTTTTTAAGAAACAATTTTATTCATAGCAAACACATGCCAGAATGGCACGATACATAGATCCCACCAGGGATTTCTTAAAACCATTGGTTTTTGTCATAGACTTTTTATTGATTTAGGAAAAAAAAAACTCATGCAATGCAGCTAGCTGTCTCTTCAATGGTCAAGTATTTTCTAGTAGACATTGACTCAAATGAGTGATTATTACTCTGTCTCTATTCTCATTCCTAATCTTTCAACTAACATAAAGATATAATGTAGATCACTTGATGTGTATGGTTATTTATTCTCATCAAATTTTTTTTTGCTGATTAATATATTATCATAACAATATATCGGTTAGTGTTTTGATCTATATCAATAAATTGAAATTCAATTATTTAAACTTTCTTTGAACCGTAATATAAATTCAGGGAAATTCTACATGAGTCCTCAAGTGGTAAAATGAGCTCTTAAAGTGTTAAAATGAGTTCTCAAAGTGGTAAAAATAGTTGATGTATGAGAAATATTAACATATCATAGCATTATTCATAAATTCAAATCGATGAGAATAATTAACAAAACACAATTCAGTATTTCATAGCAACACAATTCAAGATTTTAGGGTAGACCGCAACATTTGAGTTTTAGACTATCAAAATTGTCCAAAAAAGAGAAATGGAATTACTCTTTGACTGCAGATGCTGATAAGAAACTAGAACACAGAAAGAAAAACACTAAAGTTCCAAAAAAAAAAAACCAATGAAGTTTAAAAGATAAAAAACAAAGAAAATGGGGCATTCCGAGAATTGAACTCGGGACCTCTCGCACCCTAAGCGAGAATCATACCACTAGACCAAATGCCCATTGATGGTACATGCTGCCTAATATTCCACTGTGTTCTTTTTGGATCTTTAAACTGCCCAAAACCAAACAAAAAGGAGCCCGGCCCAGACGGCCCAGACGGAACCAAAAACCAGCTGAGCAGCCAAACCGACGACCACGGCTGCTGTAAATCAAGCAAAACCCTATTTCACTCTCCCTCTAAAACCCTAACTTTCAATTTCAGACCCAAATTACACTCTCTATTTCTTCAACTGCACCCATTCTCTCTCTAAACCTACGGCTTTGGCTCACCCAGAAACCTCACTTCACTTCCAGGTACGCAAATTAACCCACATTTTTTCCCCCACTCATCTCCAAAAATTTGCTAAAGCTAAAAAATTTCGATTATATATTCGTTGTTATATAATGGGTTCAGTTTTGTTTTTCATGATTCTTGTCTGAACAAAAAAACCCTAATTTCCTTCGGTTTCACCATTTCTATTCAATTAAGCTTCAAGTGGATAAAGCGCGTGTGTAATTATAGGAATGGAAGAATCTCAAACACTTGGAAAACGAAAAGAGCCTGAAGGGTCTGAGAATTTAGAAAGCCCTAATGAAGGGTCTCCCCTGAAGAGAAGAAACTTCACTAGAACATGTATGCATGAGGTTGCAGTCCCTAGTGGGTATGCTCCCACCAAGGATGAGTCGGTTCACGGAACCCTCTCGAATCCTGTGTTTGAAGGGAAGATGGCTAAGACGTATAAGTTTGAGCTTGATCCGTTTCAGCAGATATCTGTGGCGTGTTTAGAGAGGAATGAGTCGGTTCTGGTTTCGGCGCATACTTCGGCGGGGAAGACTGCGGTGGCGGAGTATGCGATTGCTATGGCGTTTAGGGATAAGCAGAGGGTTATATATACTTCGCCGGTGAAGGCTTTGAGCAATCAGAAGTATCGGGAGTTCAACCAGGAGTTTGAAGATGTCGGATTGATGACTGGGGATGTTACGATATCGCCTAATGCGAGTTGTTTGGTCATGACTACTGAGATCCTTAGAGGAATGCTTTACAGGGGTTCGGAGGTTTTGAAGGAAGTTGCGTGGGTTATCTTTGATGAGATTCATTACATGAAGGATCGGGAAAGAGGGGTGGTTTGGGAAGAGAGTATTATATTTATGCCGCCGGCTGTTAAAATGGTGTTTCTTTCAGCCACAATGTCGAATGCCACTGAGTTTGCGGAATGGATTTGTAATGTGCACAAGCAGCCTTGTCATGTGGTGTACACAGATTTTCGACCGACTCCTCTGCAGCATTACATTTTTCCAGTGGGTGGGAATGGCTTGTATCTTGTGGTGGACGAGAATGAACAATTCAAGGAGGACAATTTTATGAAGCTGCAGGATAATTTCTCCAAGCAGAAAGTGGGTGAAGGTCACAGGAGTGCAAATGGCAAGGGAAGTGGGAGAATTGCAAAAGGCGGGAGTGCTGCATCTGGGGGTTCTGACATATTCAAAATTGTGAAGGTGTGCTCTTTAGTTCTAACTCTTGATTTCCTTGTTGTGTGAGTTAAGTTGGGTGGTTTTTCTCAGATTCGTAGCTGGTCTATCATTGTAGTTCATTACAGCATAACTTTTACTTGTGCAATTGGCCTAAGGTGTTTAATTAGCCAGCATTTTAAGACATTGTAGTCATGAATTTTCAAATTCATTGTAAATATGCAAATGCACCAGCTCTGGCTGATGTTTTTCTTGGTCTATAGATGTAACAACCCAAGGAGGCCCACATACTCGGCGAATCATTACAGTCAAGGTTTTAGTTTATTCTTCTTGATAGTTTCTCACCACGGAAATATCTTTCCCTTGTGAAGCTGGCCTTTTTTTCAAAAGTGTGCTTGGCTTTTCTGATGCTTTCTTATTTGATGAGCATTAACATTTTTTCATTGATTTTCATTGATATGCTAGTAAGATGGTCAATCCTAGCAGTCTAGGTTTCATATATTCCACTACAAATGAGTATGCCATTCCTTGATCTAATATCTTATTACTAAGCAAAAGCTTCTGAAGTAGCTTGTTGGCAAGTTACGTAGCTGTTGGGTTATTGCATAAAATGCGAGCAATTAAGCTACAGCCCCCATCCCAATGCTGATAGAGCAAATATTTTGATTTGATTATGCCAAGAATAACTTTTGCAGAATATGTGTTAGTGTAGGTTTACCATCTTCCTTCAGTTGTGTATGTGAGATATTATTTTGCATTTTTCTTTTATATATTAAATGCTGATTGCTTTATTTTTCTCCCCACCATCATTGGTGATTATATTGCATTGATATTGCTTATAAATACTATCCTTTCTTTGGCGGTTCATTTACTTAAATTGCATTCCCTATGTTTCAGATGATTATGGAAAAGAAATTTCAGCCAGTTATTATTTTCAGCTTCAGTAGAAGAGAATGTGAACATCATGCGTTGAACATGGCTAAGCTTGACTTTAACTCCCAAGAGGAGAAGGATGTTGTTGAACAGGTTTTTCGCAATGCAATACTCTGCTTAAATGAGGAAGACAGAGAGTTGCCTGCTATTGAGTTAATCTTGCCACTCCTTCTGCGAGGCATTGCTGTTCATCATTCTGGCCTTCTTCCTGTTATCAAGGAATTGGTAGAACTTCTTTTTCAGGAGGGCCTTGTAAAGGCCCTCTTTGCTACTGAGACAGTAAGACCACCTTTTGGAACCATTCTGTCTTTTCTCTCCCCTTAGGCACATTTAGTAGCTGTAGCTTATAGATTGTAGCTTAGATGTTAAGATTGAATAACTTTTCAATGTCTGTACTTTGTGACAGTTTGCAATGGGTATAAACATGCCAGCAAAAACTGTTGTTTTCACAGCTGTGAAAAAGTGGGATGGTGATAGTCATCGATATATTGGGTCTGGGGAGTATATCCAGGTAAGTAAGATGCCTATGCTTTTTAACTTTAAGAAATAAGTAGCGAAAGTAAATACAATTGTCTATCATATTTTGATGATTATAAACGATTATCTTAATTCTTCTAGATGAGCGGTAGGGCCGGGCGTCGTGGCAAAGATGAGCAAGGTATTTGTATCATAATGATTGATGAGCAGGTGATTCTTTACTAGTCATCTCTCTTATAGCATACAAGTCCCACTTACTAATTTCTAAATTGATATTCAAAATCCTTAAAATATCCTCCTTTTGATATGTTAAAATTCCATTTAATCTTCACTTTGGGACTTATTAATGCTTTGTTAAGTTCCATTCATAATGACAATAAAAATGGAGGAACAAAAATTTCTGTTATTTCATTATGATTGGTTGTGTGGCACGAATGCAAACAGCCCCATGTGATGTTTGAGAGATGCAAGAAAGCTAATTGAATGATTTTCTCATTACTTCTTCCAGATGGAAATGAACACGCTCAAGGACATGGTGTTGGGTAAACCAGCTCCTTTGGTTAGTACTTTCAGACTCAGCTACTACTCAATTTTGAATTTGCTGAGCCGGGCAGAAGGCCAATTCACAGCTGAACACGTGATAAAGAATTCCTTTCACCAATTTCAGCATGAAAAGGTTCCTACTGAATTGCTTAATTCATTTTTTTGACTAAAAGCAAGAAATATTAGCTATTGAGTTTTCCCTGCACCGGCGCCTTGTGCGAAGTAATCAACCATTGGGGATCTTTATGTCTTATTCAGGCCTTACCTGATATAGGGAAGAAGGTTTCACAGCTTGAGCAGGAAGCGGAAGTGCTTGATTCATCAGGAGAGGTAGTGTTTTTACCATTATTGTTGCTCTTGTTGTTGATTGTTATTTTGACTTTTTTAATTTTTTAATTCTTTAATTTTATCTTTTTTGCAGGCTGAAGTTGCAGAGTATGATAAGATAAAACTTGATATAGCCCAACTTGAGAAGAAAATGATGTCAGAGATAATGAGGCCTGAAAGAGTTCTAATTTTTCTTCTTACTGGTCGCTTGGTAAGTGGCAAGAACGATCAGACTGCTTAGAAATTTTATCCTGACCTTATTCAAGTAGATTGTTAATGCATTCAAATTGATTATTCTGGTTCACTGGATTTTTCTCTCTTCTAGATTTTTTATTTACCCCTAATGCAAGCTGGTTGAAGTTTAATTCTGATTTAAAAATAGAACTCTTTCTCTAATGGCATTAAAAGTGAATAACTTGGTCCAGTTTTTCCATAATTTGAGTAATCCTATTTAATGCTTTGTGTTTCTGAATGGAAGTGCTGCAGTGCTAGGTAGAACTAAAAAGAACTTCACTCTTGTTTTCTTGTCATGCCAATTATTATACAGTGATTGATAATGGTTGATCATATAGGCTGTCAATCATATATACAGAAGTCAGTTTGACCAAAAATAAAGAGTTATTGGTTTGTTCACCTTAATTGTATGTTAAGTAAGTATGCAGGTGGTGATTTTTTATTCAATGAACGCAGGCTTTGCTTCTTGTTCTTAATAGAAAGCGGTTTCATTTTTGCAGGTCAAGATAAGGGAAGGTGGAACAGATTGGGGTTGGGGAGTTGTAGTTAATGTTGTTAAAAAGCCTTCATCAGGGTTAGGCACAGCTTCTTCACGTGGTGGTGGTTATATAGTGGATACTTTGCTTCACTGTTCTCCTAGTTCAAGTGAGAACAGTTCACAGCCAAAACCATGTCCCCCTCGTCCTGGAGAGAAGGGTGAAATGCATGTAGTAAGTTGCAAGTGGCTTAGCTAATAAATTTCAGATGTCGTTCATCAAGCATTTTAAATCAGTTTAGTTTATTTTCACAGTTTCTGAATTTTCTAATCGTCTGTTTTAGGTCCCTGTTCAGTTGCCCCTGATATCTGCTCTAAGCAAACTGCGAATAAATGTTCCTTCTGATTTGCGGCCACTGGAGGCAAGGCAAAGTATTCTTCTTGCAGTGCAGGAACTGGGAATACGTTTTCCACAAGGCCTTCCAAAGCTGAATCCTGTAAAGGTATTTGATAAATGTCTTTGGTGGGGTGGGTTTGGTAGGAAATACTCTCATTATCTCCCATATTGCTATGATAGTTTCTCGTCTATAAATCTACCTTTTAGGTAGTTGTTGAAAGGTTTTGATCTGCAAGCCTGAAACTGGGAGTTGCTGTATTTTCCAGTGTCTTGTTTAAAGGATATTATTCATTACAATTTCTCCAAGACAAATAGTCATTTACTTTTCTTTGGACCATTTCATGGTGTCAATGTTTGCAACTAGACCAGAGTTGTTAATTATGTATATCATATTTTTCTCAAATTTATATTGGTTTTTAGGATATGGGCATTGAAGATCCCGAAATTGTTGAGCTGGTTAATCAAATAGAAGCACTTGAACAGAGATTGTATGCACACCCACTGCATAAGGTTTGCCTTTTTTACTTAAATTTTTTTAATTATCTACAAATCAAATTCTAAAGGCAGTGTTCTATCTGAAGAAAAATTATCATTTCTTCCAAGGAATTGTCTTTATCATTACCCTTATTCTATCTATCTGGTTCACTTCAGTCTCAAGATGTGCACCAGATTAAATGTTTTCAAAGGAAAGCAGAGGTGAATCATGAAATTCAACAACTTAAGTCCAAGATGCGTGAATCACAGGTATGCTTTCTTAAGGTCTAATGCATTCTTATTGGTTGATGACTTGACATTATGCTGCATTTGTGATAACCTCTGTGATGTTGCGTCCTTCAAAGTCTGTAAAGAATACAATCAATATATGCACTCAACTCTGCTGTTTGCACTTGTTTTGTTATCTAATTTCATTTTCTTTGATCCCACAGCTTCAAAAATTTCGTGATGAACTTAAGAACCGTTCAAGGGTCTTAAAGAAGCTTGGTCATATTAATGCTGAGGGCGTTGTTCAGTTAAAGGGGCGGGCAGCCTGCTTGATAGACACCGGAGATGAACTTCTTGTTACTGAGCTGATGTTTAATGGTATTATCATGCACCTGTCCTCTTTATTTCTCAAGGCCTGATATTGAACAGGCTAGGTTGGAATGTGCAACTGCTGAAAGCTATTGAAGCCAAGTTTTGGTCTTAGCTAAGCTCAGGAGTGGTGCGTCCAGTTATAGTTTAAAATACATTTACTTTAGACCCGCATTGACTTCCTTTACTCAAAAATGCTGTAATCAGGTACATTCAACGATTTAGATCATCATCAAGTTGCAGCTCTTGCAAGTTGCTTTATTCCAGGAGATAGATCAAATGAGCAGATACAGTTGAGGTCAGAGCTTGCGAGACCCTTACAACAACTCCAAGACAGTGCAAGAAGAATAGCAGAGGTGCTGTATTGTATAGGCTTTATTTTTGTTCATATGTTTAATTTATGAACAATTATTAATACCTGTACATGGTTGCAGATACAAAATGAATGCAAATTAGAAACAGATGTAGACGAGTATGTGGAATCAACAGTGAGGCCATTCTTGATGGATGTGATTTATTGTTGGTCAAAGGTAAGTGTGTTATTTTGTTGTATAGGACAAAAGTGGAGCAAGGAAATGATATCTAATTGATTGCGCTAAGCATTTATGTTGATTTCAGTAGATTTAAAAGTGTGAGATCAGTAAAACAACTGTTCCAATGGTCATGGTTGCTTTGATGTACTTTGAATGTTAAACAGGAAAATATTGCTATTCTAGTTTTTTATTTTTAATAATAACTGGGAGGAATCGTGGTGAGTAGGATAACACTTTTGACTCTGGACCATTGTCTTTCTAATGAAAACTTTAATGGTATTAATCTCGTTATGATTCAACATCCATTTACTAGTGCAACATGGTTTTAGAGCTTTCTGCTGTCATCTCATTTTTTAGTACTTTAGTTTTGCAGTACTAATCCTTTATCTATCTGTTGATTATGATTCGATAAAATGTGAATGTATTAGACTTGTCTTACTAAGAGTGTCCAACTATTTTGCATTTTTTTTCTTTCTTTTCTATTTTACTTTTTATGGCTCTAGATATTGGTGATTGAAGTTGCATTGCTTAATTCTCAAAAAAAAAAAAAAAAATTGCACTGCTTGGAGCGTTCAGTTTAATTATTCTGTGTTAGGGATTTCATCTTTAGACTGTTGTTCCTTTCAATAAGGACTTTTGCGGTATTATCTTCCTATTGGGCTATTCCTTCTCGTTTTCTTTTGCTAATAAATCTTTTGTCAGGGTGCAAGTTTTGCAGACGTTATACAAATGACTGAAATATTTGAGGGCAGTATCATTAGATCTGCTAGAAGACTCGATGAATTTTTGAATCAGGTATTTATTGAATTTTTCATCATTTTCATTCTGTTATGCATAAATGTTGTTCAAGTCCTGCTTAGAGGTTTTCAGTTTTCTAAATGAAATTCCAGTTTTGCATTAAATGTATTTCTGTAGTGGTTCAAATTCCATGAAATAGTGTCTAAATAGTAACTGCTTGAGAACTCAAGGTTGCATCAAAGTTGTCTGAGGGATTTATAATTGACTGACCTTATTTCAGTTACGCACTGCTGCTAATGCTGTTGGAGAAGTTGATTTAGAGAAGAAATTTGAAGCAGCAAGTGAAAGCCTTCGCCGAGGTATCATGTTTGCAAATTCCCTTTATCTGTAGAATTCTTCCTGCAGGCTCGTCACATTTATGCTGGAAACGAAGGTTTCACTAGCGATGCTTGGTTGCCGTCTGACTTAATACATCAACTCTCTTGGAATGGCCTACAAGTTCCTCCCCCCCTTGTTCATCTTAATCCACGTCTCATACATTGAAATCCGAGACTATGTGGAGTAATATACCCAGAAACATCAATGAAATTAAAGGGGTGCTGCAACAGTTGAATTAAATGCTTGTGTTAACCCCTCAACCCTTTCTTGAGTTGGTTTTGATTTGGTCATCTTCAATTTCCTTTCAAGATCAGCTCCAATCATGCTTCCCCTTCTCATGTTATTTAGAAGTAACTGGATCATAATTGAAGTCATGATGTCTTTACAAGTGACCAGAATGTTATTTCATGAGACCATTATCGAATGTGGTGTCAAGATCGAAGTTACTTTTGGGAGCGAGATAGGGAGCATGATTGGAGCATATTCATCGAACTTTTCATTATATTATTCTAATTCAGGAGCTCATTATCAGTTTAATCACTTGTGCTTCACTACTATCTGAATTTTTCTTTTCCATCCAATTGGTACAAAAATATGCTTTATAGCAATGCGAATATTTCTTTTTTAAAGAAATTGAAATCAATTATGGAAATGAAAATTGTTTTCCCTAAATATAAAGTAGTAATATCTGGGCAGAATTAAGGGACAGGGTATTGATAAATAGTTTTTCAAATAGAACACTTTGTTTCATGAAACCAATTTGGAAGTTATGCCACAAGTTGGTTGAACACAACAGTCGAATGGTTTGCTATGTGTAAGCTGAACTGCCCTCCTTTTTCACTCACATCAATCTTCTCCACCCCACGTGGAACCTTCATCTCAAAATGTGACACCAGTTTGGCAATCACAAGCCCTAGGATTGGCAGTGCAAGTATGATCCCTGGACAACTCCTCCTTCCCATACCAAATGGCACATACCTAAAATCGACTTTACCACCAGCCACAGCCTCTGTGCCAAGTTCTTCTTTGAAGAACCGCTCCGGCCGGAACTCCTCTGGGTTTTTCCACCACGCAGGGTTGTTGGCTAGCCACCATGCGTTGACAACGACCTTCGACTCTCTGGGGATGGTATAGCCCCCTAGCTTTGCTTCTTCAAGGTTCATATGGGGTACCAGCAAAGGTATTGGGGTGTGCAACCTTAATGTCTCTTTTACCGTCGCTTGCAAGTAAGGTAATTCATGTAGGTTGGATTCTGTTACTGGAGCTCCTTTAAGGACGGTTGAGATTTCATCGCGGATCTTGCATTGAACAGTAGGATGGTTGACCAGCTCAGCTATTGCCCATTCCATGGACCATAGGGTTGTCTCTATTGCTGCAACGTTAATGTTCTCAACAATGTAGAGCACATTTTCTTCACTGATCTCACCCTTCATTTGAGCATCTATTATGTGATCTATTGCACAACTTATCTTGTGCTTCTCTCCATTGGCAGCCATAATTTGCCTACAAAAGAGTAATGACAACATAAGACGTTCAGATTAATCTACAATAAAATTATTTGTACCACATTTACTGATCACATCTTTTACATAAATTTACAAATTTCATATAAAATCTACGTATATAAGTGAATTCTCCCTTTATGGAAGACGCGATAAAGGATGCGGTGCTAATAACAACAATGAAAACAAATTACCTTCTTTTCTCAACGAAAAAGTTATTGAAAAAGGCCAGCCTCCTAGTTTGCAAGTCCCTGCACTTGTTCAAGTACCCTCTTAGAAATGGTCTGAGCAATGGAATGAAATCACCGTAGTTATACTCGAAGCTCTGAGCCAACCGGCTTCTTTCAGAGTTAAACCGGGTAGCATCAACGAACAACGGGTCCTCTTGTGATTCAAACTTGGCATCAAACATCATCCTATACATAATGTTGTACAGCATCAGTTGCAAGCGTTTCCTAATGACTATTCCTTTAGTCTTCACTCCCTCGTCTTTCTTCAGATCATTCACAACTTGGTCCATTTCCTCCTCCCACATGTTGCTATAATTTTGCACAACTTTGTTGGTAAAAAATGGTAGTGTCATGATCCTGCGCATTTTGCGCCAATGATCACCATACACTGTGAACACCATGTCCTGGCCATTGCCAGTGAAAATGTCGAAGACAACGTTGCGAGGACGAGAGCCAAACTCTACTCCCTGGCTGTGGAGGACTTGAGTTGCTAGCTCGGGGTCCGAAACCACAGCCAGGTTTTTGGAGCCAAGTTTCAGGAGGAATATGGGACCATAGGTTTGTGACATGGTTGCGAGAAGGCGGTGGTTGAGGTCATTGCCTAATTGGAGCCAGTTGCCAAAGATTGGGAGGGAGAACGGGCCAGGAGGAAGATTAGAGGAAGTGGAAACGGAATAGAAGAAGTAGGCAATAATGGGAATTAGTGGGAGGACAATGTGGTAGCTTAGGAATTTGGAGGGTGTGACAAGCATTGTTACTGTGAGAAGAGAGCAAAACAAGATGGATTTGGTGACTAGATGAGCCATCGTTAAGATTGGAGTGAGGATTATGAATTTGAGAAGGGACGTGGGTTTTATATAGGTGTATAAGGTTGGTGGGTGGAGTTGGTCTCAAATGGTTTTAAGAGGATTTCAGGGGGCTCTGTTTCAAAATCTAGGTAGGAAGGTGGGGGTATATAGAAGTCAAGTTGGGTAGGTAAAGTGCTATTAACAGAAGCAATTTCAATTCTTTGCTTGATATTTGATCGTGAATGAATTACGTGCTAGAGAAACAGCTTTATTCGGCCCAAGGACAATAGTTTTCTCCACTTGCACTCATTTATTTTTCCAATAGTTTTCTACATATTTCTAGCACTTCCGTAGAGTTTTTTACTTTGAGCTCTTCAACTATTGAATTCGATGAAACAAATAAATCTGAAAGTTAAAAATTCATAGCATTGCATTGCTTCATTTCTTTAAATGATATTGAACCAAGTTGAAGACTTAGCTAAAGAACTGCCTGGACCATTAGATTATGTCTCGATTGTATTTTATGTCTTTCAAGTTTTAAGTATGTATTTTTAAAACATTCGATTATATCAAAAGTTATAATTTCATTTCTAAATAGCAAAAAATAATATGTGACATTGATCTACTTGCTTTAAAACGTTTTATGATAATTTGTTGAACTTATTTTTTCAATTGTGACCGAACAATAATAGTTGAGAAGTTATATGACAAAGTGGTGTTAGTTAAGTGGTTAGAGCGCTCACTACCTAGGATTCAGGTTCTGGGTTTGAGTCACCACGAGGGTATGAATGAAATCCTTTGATTCTCTTTAAATAATAAAAAAAAAACATGAAAAAAAAAAAACTATAGCCTCTTTTATTAATCATTAGGCCAAAAGGGGTGGGCAAACCGATTGATGTGATTTAGTATTTTGAAAAAAAAGAGTGAAGTCCACACTTTATTTTACAATTCACACTCCATATTTCCTTTTTTAGTAACTTAAATTTTGTCAAATTGAGTTTTGTCTTTTTATGAGAATTTTAACCAAAGAAGGAAAGATGGAGTGTTGATTACAAATTAGGGAGTGTGGATTTCATTCCCTTTTAAAAAGTTGTATTGTTCGTTGTTGTTGGTGACGAAAAATTTCAATGGGAAATTTGGCTCGCCAATGAATTCGGACTGGAGCAAGAGTTGATCGAGAAGCTTCCTTCGTCGTTGACTTGGAGTTGACCGGTGGCGCGAAGGAGGTGGGGAGGGGGTACATGCAAAAAACTCTCTGACGCTCAAGTTAGAAACTGTTTGAGTTGTGTGCCGTAACAATAGTCGATCAGATATCTTACTTGGTCATCGTGCCCCTTATTCATAGGTGAGGGAGGGCTTGCACCATAAGTCGCGATTATTATCGTTAATACCTGTACTTATTATCGCCATCATGTCACCCTGGCACGTTTACTTACTTGGAATGAAAAATAATCATGAATCGGAGACAAGTGGAATGAGAGAAGAAATGAATCGGTATTGATTCCGGAGGAATGATTCCTAAACCCATCTCCCCCATTCGTAATCGAATTCCTGAGTATTCAGGAATCGATTCCTGATAAATAGGTGGGACCTACACAAATTCCGATTCCTTCATGTGTTAGTAAACACATGAATTCTTTTACTTGGAATCATTCCGATTCCTTTATACGTTAGTAAACACAAAGAGTGCTTTTATTCTGTAATCATTCCATTACATTCCATTTCATTCCAGGTAAGTAAACGTGCCCTTAATAGCCAGATTTATGATTGCCATCATGCCGCGTTTAATAGCTTCCTTCATTGCAGTATTAACAATGACAATTATCATCATATTCATGATCGTCATTACTCGTATATTTATGGCAAAGTTTAATCATCATGATGGTGAGTGAAAGTCGTTGACTACCCCTACAATTGCTAAATTGAACATAATCCTTTTCTTCTAGGTTCAATACTAAGATGACATATAGTATTTTTTTATGTCTTTTAAAAAGTTAAGCGTGATGAACATGAGAGTCAAAACACTCTAACCAGATCAAACCAGATTTTACATTTCGGTTCAATGGTTCCGCAACTCAAATTCATCAAAACCGAGCTATACACAAAGCTTCGATTTGGTTCCGGCTTGGGAGGTCAGCGAACCGAACCGGGACGGGACCGCGCCCCCACCCTACCAAATTTATGAGTTTTGGTGCATCCACTTCCGCTGACACGGCGCGATCTCATCCGTCAGTGTATCAAACGCGGTCACGATCACATTGAAGGCAGCAAACAGCCTCAACTCGGTGAAGCAGAGAACCCGATTTGAGAGATCAGAGCGACAGCCATTTCCATTTGGGCGGAGCAATCAATCTCTCACTCCCCTCGTTTTCATCGACGACTCCACTATTATTCACATCTCCTCTTTCGGACCTTCCCACCTTTCTCCCCCTTCATATTCACACTCTCCCTCTCTCGCCGCTCCAGGCTCACATTTCTTGCGCTTCGTTTCATTCTGAGACAACTCAAAACGGTACTCCATTTCTTCTTCTTCTTCTCAGCCCTTAGATTGTGCTACATTTGTAGCAGAATCGTTTGATTGCTTGCTTGTGATTGTTTGATTTGAATTGACTGGGTTTGCTTATTAGGTCTGGTGAAATGGACGCCACCATGCCCATTTGCAGGACTGTTACTCCAACTCCGGTGAGTTGCCTATATTTTCCGAAGCTCAATTTTTTTGAATGTACGGTTCTGAATTTGGAATTGAAGTCATGTATAACAAGAATTTGATGCTTGTATAGTGTGAATGGATCGTCTTTGTAATGCATGTTAGTTAAGATTTGGTTCGAGTTTCTATGCTCGTAGTTGGACTGCGATTTGGTAATCTTCATGAATTTAAGACTGGGAGTTCAGTTTTGTAGAAAATCCCAGAATTCTAGCTTTATGCTGCAAACATATGATAATCGAATGAT
The DNA here is from genome assembly GCA_024704745.1 of Rosa lucieae. Taxonomy (NCBI): domain Eukaryota; kingdom Viridiplantae; phylum Streptophyta; class Magnoliopsida; order Rosales; family Rosaceae; genus Rosa; species Rosa lucieae. The sequence goes on along the minus strand of CM045495.1, from coordinate 13,671,752 downwards.
TATAATTAGGAAGAAGTTAAATTTCGGTTTCGTCGATAAATTACTGATGAGTTTTCGTTTGTTATGCCGTCTTCGGAATTACCTTTTTGCGTTTTGATTGCGTGCATTGGTTTTGGTTATTGTGTGTGTTTTAACGTTTTGTTTCTGGTTTCTTGTGTCTATGGAAGCGCTTATTTTTTGGGAAAACTGGAGAGATCAGGAGTTCACAATGTAGCTTTATGGTGGGGAATAAAGTTAGCTTTTTAAGGCAGAGAGCTCAGGGCGCTCAGATTAGTTATAGATCGAGGAAGCACGCGGGAGCTCTCCATGCTACATGTCTTGCTGATAAAATCCTGGTGGCAAATAGAGGAGAAATTGCCGTTCGTGTTATTCGCACGGCGCATGAGATGGGCATACCCTGTGTGGCTGTTTACTCAACAATAGACAAGGATGCACTTCATGTCAAATTGGCTGATGAATCAGTTTGTATTGGTGAGGCAGCAAGCAGTCAATCGTAAGTGGTTATCTGTTGGCTTGTTATTTTCCAATGCTTTTCCCTTTCCTCTCTGGTTTTTTAGTGAAGAACTTGATATAATTGAAAAATGGAGGTTATGAGGAATTATGAGGAAAAGACCACCACTAAATCACAAAAGAATGTTTTTCTGTAAACCACCTATAAATTACGTTCTTTACGTTATATTATATTAGTATTTATAGTTATCCTTCATCTTTGTTTTGTTTTAGATGGCAAATGTTAAGCTTGTGCTTTTGATCTGTCTGACTGCAGGTACCTAGTGGTTCCAAATGTTTTATCTGCTGCCATCAGTCGTAAATGTACAATGCTTCATCCTGGATATGGTTTCCTGTCTGAGAATGCATCTTTTGTTGAAATGTGCAAAGAACATGGAATCAACTTTATTGGTCCTAAGGTACGTACTTCAAATGAAAAAGCTTCATGATACGAAATATTCAAATATATTCCATTGATCACATGGTTGGATACTTGATGCAAGTCATGTAACAATGATAGTGTATAGCTTATGGTCAAAGTTCATGTATAATAGTTTAAATAGTTTTATTTTTTATTTTTTATATCTGGAATGATTCTGTAACGAATATTGAACTTGGCAGAAAACTGTGCATAAAATCTTTGCTATATTATTTTTGTCGAATTCTTTTTCGTTTGTGTTGATCTAGATTCTGTATTGTATACATTTTTGTCTGTATATGCTCCATATGGTTAACTATACTCAAGTCATGTGGCTGAAGTTTTCTCCATTCTTCTTACATTTTGCAGCCCGAAAGTATCCGTATTATGGGTGATAAAGCGACTGCCAGAGAAACAATGAAGCAAGCAGGTGTTCCAACTGTACCAGGAAGTGATGGATTACTACAGGTATGTGACTTAACTCTTGGTATTATTTAGATAGCTATATGAATGGATTGCGTGGTAATTTGCTTATCTTTTCAATAATATCTTTCTACAGAGCACAGAGGAAGGAATCAAGCTTGCCGATGAGATTGGTTATCCTGTTATGATCAAGGTAAATGATCTTAATAGTATCTCATGATAATTATATATGGTATGCTCTTTCTGTGTCTTAGAATTTGCACTGCCCAAACTGTCATGTAACTGTGAAAATTCAAAATTACAATTCTTCTGATATGATATGGTGTAAAAGACTAAGGGTTTAATATTAGACTTATTTGATAAAAATTAGTATTAAAATGAGGCTGAGTACATAGTATGCAAGAATGGCTGCTCAAGAATTGTATCAGTTGAATAAAAAAAGGCTCTGAAAATTTACTAACGCTAGAAGCTGGTAATTACTTTATGTAGCTTGTAGCTTTAAATTTATATCAAGAATGAAGGCTAGTAAGAAAAGACTTCACTAAGAGGCTTAATTCCTAGTTAACTCTTGTGATTTCTGACCTGTTATATCTGAAATTTGAAGGAGGCTGTTCATTTTGTGAGTTTTTCTAATTGATCTTTACTGTGTGTTTTATTTATTTACTGAATATATTCGAGTTAAAAGAGAGTTTTTAAGACTTGAATGAAGTAAACATAAGTTTCTACAGGAATGGGTACCTAAGTATTATGGAGTAAATGCAAAAATTTGTATGTTATTTTGTTTGTTTCTGTGAAGTGATAAGCATTTTTTGCTATTTAAGGCAACAGCAGGTGGTGGAGGACGTGGTATGCGTCTTGCTAAAGAGCCTGAAGAGTTTGTAAAGTTGCTACAGGTATGCCTGCTCTTTTTTATTTTTTTATAATTGCCTTTTCTGAAATACTTTCTGACGTAAAAAATGAAAAAAAAAAAACCGAAATCATTTTTGGTGGTATATTTTAGTTTTTATGTCAAATAAGTTCACCATTTTACTATTTGGTTCATAGTTTAATTGATCTTGTCATCTGTAAATAAATATTATATATTTGTATTAGCAGTGTTGCTCCAGCGTCTTAATTTTCTTCCTCACTGAATTGGTTTCAGGCAGCAAAGAGCGAGGCTGCAGCTGCTTTTGGAAATGATGGAGTTTATTTGGAAAAGTATGTCGTGAATCCTAGACACATTGAATTTCAGGTAAAGTACTTGGTGAATATTCCTGTAAAATCTCATGGTCATACATTGCAACTCGAATACAATTTGATATTTAATGCTGGCATGTAACCTCTTGATTCATCCCTCGTAAATACAGGTTCTTGCAGATAAGTATGGTAATGTTGTTCACTTTGGAGAGCGTGATTGTAGCATCCAGGTACATTTAAGCAGTCTAATTGGTTTATGTATTGGTATGCAGCTGTCTGCAAACAAATTTGTTTCTGATTTCTAATTGTCTATGAGGCAAAGCAAAACCTGGTCATATCTTACGTTGTAACAATTCTAGTAACTTCAGAAGTATATTATCCAATTTCAGACCAAAGAAAAATGATTATTTACTTATTTAGCTTGTTTTCTATTTTTTTCTCATAAAAAGGTCAAATCCAATGTCAACTGACAAATTGTTTTTTGTCTATTGAACTATCACAGAGAAGGAACCAAAAGCTGTTAGAAGAAGCACCCTCTCCTGCATTGACCCCAGAATTGCGAAAAGCCATGGGTGATGCAGCAGTTGCTGCCGCAGCATCTATTGGTTATATTGGTGTTGGAACCATTGAGTTCCTTTTGGACGAAAGAGGTTCCTTTTACTTCATGGAAATGAACACTAGGATTCAGGTTAAACTAATCTTTGAGATTCAAATTCTTCAACCAATACAAGATTTTGCTCAGTTAAGCTGAACTTAATTCTCTCCCCCAATTGCACCACAGGTTGAACATCCTGTGACAGAAATGATTTCCTCTGTTGACTTGATTGAAGAACAAATTCGTGTTGCTATGGGAGAAAAACTCCGATACACACAGGTATATAACGATTTTCAGTTCACACAGTTATCTATAGTAGGATAGTTTTCTGATGATATTTCTGCTGGCTTCAACTACAGGATGATATCGTGCTCAGAGGGCATTCAATTGAATGTCGTATCAATGCAGAAGATGCTTTTAAAGGATTCCGACCTGGGCCAGGTATGTGTACATGTTTTGGTTTGTGGTAACTGTTGAAACCCTTTACTTTGTGATCCCTCAGTGAATACTCAGTACATAAGAACATTTATGCATGCAGTTGACCTTTTGCAGTATTTTATCAAGTATTGGGTTATTGGGGTCCACCCAGGCCCTGTTAAGTTGTGACATAGGTTCTAAGTTATTTTTGCGTAGGTTAATGTGTCAATAACTATCAGCACTCCTAGCTTTCCGTCGCTTTTAGGGTGCTCGGGCTTGTACCGGATGGAACAATGACATTCTGTGATTTAGTTCTTTAATCTATTTTTAATCTTCTGCTCATTTGCAGGTAGAATAACAGCTTACTTACCCGCCGGAGGTCCATTTGTTAGAATGGATAGTCATGTTTATCCTGATTATGTGGTTCCTCCAAACTATGATTCCCTTCTTGGAAAGGTTTGTGCCCCAAAGAACCATGTATAGTCGTCATTGCTTTTATAAATAATTAAATATACACTATAAAAATGAGCTTTCAGGTTCTTTTTCTGAATATTTTGTCAAAATTGTTTTTTAAATAGCTTATTGTTTGGGCACCAACAAGAGAAAAGGCAATTGATCGGATGAAAAGAGCTCTTAACGACACTATTATAACAGGTAATGTTGAAGTTCATTATAGAAATAATTCATATTTATATTCTTTTTGTCGGTATGTACACTTTTTATGAAAGAAAATTTGTGTGCACCAATTGAATTTACAACAGAAGTGACAAGTTTTGCGGTTGGTTTTTTATTTTGTATTTTTTAATTAGCACCTTTGTTTCACAGGGGTTCCTACAACTATTGAATATCATAAGCTCATCCTGGAGATAGACGATTTCAAAAATGGGAAGGTTGATACTGCTTTTATTCCCAAGCATGAAGAGGAGCTAGCAGCGGTAAGAAGCTATTTTAACCTCGAACATGACTTTACCAGTGACTTTGATTTTTTATTCTGGGTATTATGGTGGTCACAACTGTTTTCTTGGTGAAACAAGTTTGAACAGACTTTAAACTAGATAATGTTTTTAAAGGGTTAATTAGTCAAGTAACATTTCCTATATCTTTGCAATTTATTATGATCCTGGCTCTACATTCGGTTTATAGTAATGCCTGTAAAGTCTTTCATATTTGAAGTCCTTTGTGCCACTTGGCTCACTCTGAAGAAATTGCATATCTTGTTAATCCATAACCTAGTACTACTAAAATGATCTGGTGGAGATTTATAGTTAATGTGGGATATCGTAATTCAAAAATGTTTTTATTGTACAATTCTTTTATATTTCAAGAAAACAAATATCAGAGTTTTTTTTTTTCAGTTCGCTAATGCTTGTAGTATCCCTTCATTGTGTATACAGCCCCAACAAGTGTTGCCTGCATTCCCACCCAAAGAACTAGCTAGTGCAAGTACGTAGATGGACGGCTCGGGAATTGCTACTCCTTTCTGTTCTAGTCAAAAGCGGCAAAATCGTTCACTTTTTTGTATGTTAGTGTTTAATTGCTGCCCTTATTGGTTGTAAAATTGAGATGCCTTGCATTATGGAACTCCATTTGAAATTTTGATATGTTCCTATTGTAAACACTTGTGTTGCTCACACCGTATATGTAGAAATGATAAGGGTTTTGCAAACTCATTCATGCCATTATACTATGCAAGATGCTTTCTTTCATTACTGGGTTTCATCCTAATTCCAATTTGAGGCATCATGTTTGATTGAATTTTCCGTGTTTGGTTGTTGACGGAACTCAATATCACTGTGGTGGCATTTAAATTAGGCAGTGGCCCGGTGTCATGTTATATGTAGTCTCAAATTTCATTCCTGTTAAATTAGCTTGTTACGTCAAATAACATGGTTATCGACACTATTTGCTACATAGAGCCGAAGTCTCCTTATGCTTGTTCTAGTTTCTAAGCGATCCGACCGTGTATTTATTATTATCATTATTATTATTATTATTATTACTATTATTATTATTATTATTATTTTTAATTATTATTTTTAAAAAAATGGTAAGACTCCAAGAACCTAGCCAGCTCGGGCGAAACCATAGAAGGTCTTCGGACGGACGACCTCCACAACGTCCTTCCTAGTTCCTAGCTATCATCTCCCCATGGACCCCATCAAATAACACTAATCTGACATCGCCAATAAGATGGGAGCTCCATAAGAAGCGGTTTACGAGGACCCCCTTAGCTGGAGTGGCTTTTTTTTTTTTTTTTTTAACCCCACCCCACTCCCACCTTTCATGGGGCTCGAATTCCTGACCTCTTATATATGAGACCAAAGCCTTACCACCCCACCAAACACACACACCCCTTAAACACCGGTGAGATCAACAAGTGTTGCGTAGTCCAGAGGAGCTACTGCTGCTACTACTCGAGCCGTCTTGACTTCATTTGCTGCGATCGAATGAAGAGGTTAATGTGTATAGTAGTAGTGACCCTAGGATGAAGAGTATATATATCTGAGAGGGAGTTGGGTATGGCGGAGCATCTCCATAGTAGTATTGCCCATTTACAAGGACTCGATTTTATGTCCAAACATCACATGCTAGCAGATGTCGTCACCATCATAGGTACTCAAGATATTGTATCTGAGAGGGAGTTGGGTATGGCGGAGCATCTCCATAATTCTGTTTCGAAACAGGATCAGGGCCATGGAGGGCAGCGCTGGTGAAAGTGTTTGGCGTCGTGGTGACGAGGGTGGGATCGGCCTTCTTCGATGGATTTCGGGTGGGGATATCGGTGCTGCCCCTCGGAGTAGTGGTGTTTGGGTGTGGAGGCTCTCGGGTGCCCGGAGAGGAGCTGCTACTAGGGTACCCATGAGCTTGGGTGCCCTTATCAGATTCACATGGGCTTGGGCCTTTGTCAAGGGTGCTTTGGCAGACTTGACTGTGGGCTCGGGCCGGATTTGGATCCGTATTTGGGATCCTGGTCGCTTACAAATCCGAATCTTGGATCCGAGACAGTTGCTTATATTGATATGGTATTGGTTCTGGTTCTTAGGAGTTCGTTTGCTAATTTTCGAGTTTCTGACACCCTCGGTTACTTTTGAACTCCTGGTGGGCGAATCACCTCTTCTAGGTGATCATATCACCGGTTACGGTTACTGTTACTATTACATTTACACTGCTTTTGTGACATGTGCAGTGCAGCGATGTTGTTCGACATCAAGTCACATCCTGGTTACCTTTCACTCTAGATGCGTCTGTGCATCTTATTATCTTTTATTGTTTTTTCTCTATTATAGATGCGTCTGTGCATCTCGTCTTTCTTTATTGTTTTATTTCGATGCTTTTGCATCGCTCCATGTAACCTTCTGTTATAATTTAATATAGTCTGTCGTCTTTCCTTCAAAAAAAAAAAGGATGAAGAGTAGCGGTAATAGTTTTCGTATCAAACTTGGTATATAATTCTCTCTCTCTCTCACACACACACACACATTTTGATATGAGGTCCAAGTAAACTGAATTTTTTGTTTCACTCTCTACGTTAGTGCAATAGTGCTCACTGCTCACCAAATTTGAATAATCTTATTGTGCTTACTACCGCGTTGATAGAGTAATTACTCAAATAAACTATGGTCTACCGTAGATATTAAGATAGCAAACGTTTCTCTTATGCCCTACAAATTAATCCTCATCTCACAAACCAAAATACCAAATTAGCGTTTCTTACTAGCAAAATACACTGAGATAAAGCACTAAAGCAGTAAACTTAACAATGAATTTAACCCAAAATGAGAAAATGTCATTAGGTCAATTCATCAGAAGTTGAAAATGACAAGACTGATATCCAATTCAAAACGGAACCACACGAGTCAGGAGGGAAGTAGTAGATGAATAGTTCCTATGTATGCATCCAACATAATACCACAGCCAAAATATAATGTATTATTTTAGATTTTTTTTTATGCGAGATCCGACGTCACAAATCTTGTAATTTATTTCAGTATTTGAACAAATAGACTTCGAGTCTTTGACAGTATCACTGAAAGTTTTCCTCCTCAGCTCAGCTCTGTGCCAACTGATCAAATTCAATTGCTGTTCCACTGCAAATAATCAGTATAAGCTTTGGTTTTCTCATTGACCCTTTGCCTGCTCTTCAGTATAAGCTTTGGTTTTCTCAAGGAACCATCAATGAAAACAGATCATGAAATCCTCAGTCTAGAAAGTAAGATCAAATGGCACCATGTTGGTACCCTGTGGAGATTTCAGGTGATAGCTATGAATGGGAGCTGTGATTCTCAATGGTTTAGGAGCCATTCATCTATGTCTGATAAACTTATAGCCTTCAGTTAGAGGTTGATGCACCAAAATCTCGCCACTGTGAGAGCCCAGCTGATGTTGATTGCGTCTGGAACAGCCGGCTTGAAACAGGCTGTGACTGCGGCTCTGTTGGCCTGAACCGTTGCCAGTCTTGGCCTGCCTCCTCCCCATTGCTGGAATAACTTGGGCTTCCTATATTAGCCATGGTTTGGTATTGATGGAATTTGGCCCCAGGGTAAGTCCATACATGGAGGGAGTGCTGTGACTGAATGAAATATACAGAAACAATCAATATCACACCATGAAAATAGAATAATATTAAACTGCGACCAAATTAATAAACTGGTAGAAAGATTATACCTCTGGTATAGCATTGATCCGATGAGTAATTTATAGCCACTTCAGGCTCTCCTGCCCTACGATCATCTTCTTCCTCCTCATCCTAACCTTAAGCATGTCTTAAAAACCTTCACTGTTCTTTCTATTAGAACCTATAGCTATCAGTGATTGCAGAACTGGGATGAAGATTGATAAGAGTTTAGGTCCTTTTTATAGGAAGATGAAGGCTGTTTTGAGAGAAAACAATGGCTGAGTCGCAGAAACAACATGGCGACTAAACAAAGGGTTAATTCTAGGGGTAAAACAATGGTTGAATTTTTTCCCATTATGATTTACCCCTCTTTGCTCATTATATTTTTCCATTCTCTCTTTTTTTTTTCGACAAAGATTTTTTTCCATTTTCTCTTAGAAAAACACAACGACTCTGTCAAAAGAGAGAATTATTTTATAAAAAGCAACTTCTTTATTACCTGACTATGACAATTGACATATATTTATACTTTATTTTCAAAAAAGAATGGTAATATAACTTCTTGACAACAAAAGTTACAATGCTCTTGTCAAATATGGTGATGAGCACTCCGCCAAAAAAAAAAAAAATGGTGATGAGCAAGAGATTTTGTTATAAAAATGAATCCCAAACAAGCACTACAACACAAAATAACTCAAATCTGCAATGGACAAGCTAAGGCGAGTCACAAACTAGTTCTAAGGCTCTGTTTGGGAGCTTTTAAAATAGGTTAAAAGTGTTTTCAAACTATGTAAAGTGTTTTTTGATAGGGTTGGGCAAAGTTATAAATACTTATTGAGTTATAAAAGTGAATTTTTTGTGGTGTTTTAAGGACATTAGACATTGCTTCCTAAAAGCATTTGCTCATATTTTAAAAACCTATGCCTAACAAAGCTGCTTCAAGCAAAAACACTTTATTACAAAACTGTTTGTAGAGAATCAATCTCAAATAAAGTCTAAATCTAATGACGAGATATTCTCAAAGGTTTGATGACCAAACACACAAATAATAATAATATGGATCACTTCTTTGAATACTAAAAAAGGAAATCTAATTAGCAAAAGTTCTTCTTTTTTTTTTTTTTTTTTTTAAATAATTTTTTTATCAAAAGTAATTGAGAAATTTTAAATACACACCCCTAATCACTTAATACACATCCTTATTATTTTATATTTCAAATTAGATTTTGTAGGTAGGTTAAATGACAAAAAACAGACATCTATGCATTCTAAAAGAAAAAAAAGTCATATTTTCCTTATATTATTCTATTTAAATATTTATGTATAAATAGTTAGATAAACACAAAAAATTTCTATACATGGCCTCCCAATTTAATACAAGAATAAAGTTAGAAACTATCTAATTTAATTTTTCCTTAAATAAATTGTAATTAAATGAGGTTAGAAACCATAATATTTAGAATTTCAAAATCAATGGCATTAAATATTTTTAAAACATATCACTTTACTCCCATTTTTTAGTTAATTTCCTTTTTTGTTCTAAGAGTTATGATTAATCAATTTATTTTCTAATAAAAAACATCACATGTGAAAAAACTTTGTAATTGTTAATTTGTTTGATCCCTCTAAGACAACTTTTTAGTTCCACTACTGTGGAGAAAGTGAGAAACTACTGATATAGTTTTGCTTGAATGTTCAACTCATAATTTTATACTTGATTAACATGGTGTTTGGTGGATGTGAGCTCAAATAACACAAAACCTATTTATATGCATATATTTAAAGGGAACAATAATAAATCTTTATGGATTTCTCAATAACAAACACAAGTAATCAATATTGTCATTTACAAAACGTCAATATAATAGAATATACTAATCGTATTAAATAGTAATCCTAATATAGTAAAAAAGTAGGATATTTAATATGCCAAGATCAGTTTTGTCCTAGTTTTTCTCGAGTTCTCTTCCTCGAGAAACCCTAATACCCAAGACCGGTTTCTTCTGATTGATACCTCGAGCTCGTCCAGCGGCAACCCGACTAGTGTGGGCCTTTGGCCTCGCTGGTGTTGGGATTTGCTGCCGGACTGGTCTTTGACCCGATTTGTTTTCAAGAGTGCTCCATGGGTGGTTGAGCTCGAGGTAGGTCCAGGTGGCTTGCGGCTTGTGCTCTGATGACCGGCGGCGTGACTGTGCTAATCAAGACAAGTGTCTGGTTCTGAATTGGTGGTGGTGCAGATGGTGGGGTGCTGAACCGGGGCGATTCGGAGTTGGGCCTTCATGACGGCGTGCGCTGAGATGGCGTGGTGCGCAGCGGTTTGGGTCACAGCGGCAGATGGTCGCGGCGGGTGGTCGTGGTGGCGTAGATCTAGGCGGACTGGGTCGTGGTAGTGCAGGTCGGGTGGAGGCGCCGGGCTGGTGACGTACGACATGTCGTCTGGGATGATGGGCTGGGACCAAGGCTGCTAAATGGACTCTGGAGTTGGATTACCTTTGGATGCTCTTGGGCCTACTAATTGGGGCTGGGGTGTTTTTGCCCTAGACCCAACCTATGTTTTTAGTTTGTCTAATTACAATAAATTCCTTTTATTAGGAAGCTGGCCTACAGAATGTTGTATTCTACATCCATAGAGGAAGATTTTCTTGAAGCACCGCAATTGAGCGCATTGGCTTCGGAAGCTTTTTTTTGCTATTATTCCTAGCTAGAATATTCTAGTTCTGATAGGCTCCTGAATAGAGGAGCGGAAATGTTTCAAATGTAATGGCACCTATCACCCCCTGGTGGGAACTATGTACCTGTGCCATTCTGGCCTGTGTTTTGCTATGAAATCATTATTCAAAAAAAAAAAGTAGGATATTTCATAATTTTTTAGATTAAGGATATTTTAGGTACTTTTGGTTGTGTATTTAGTAAAATATTAGAATGAGAATTTAAATGGGTGGTGTATTAAGTATGGAGTGTGTATTAAGTAATTAGGGGTGTGTATTTAAAACTTCTCAAAGTAATTTCACTTAAATAAAGTGCACTTACATACTGAACACAATCACAACATTTACATCCAATGACGAACACCAATAAACTAAGACTAAACATCCTCGCTCGAAAGAGAAGAAACTGATATGTCAATGAACAAAAATAGTCAGCAATAACTAGGACAGGTTACCACAATAGAAAACTATTGGGTGAGCTATCACATGATCCTTTGATCGCATTAACACATATTGGTAATGAAACGCACGGCTTTAAGCCGCCAAAAACATGGGTCTTATTGACAATGGACCCATTATCCAAGTCTAGGCACCCATTGAAATCTATGATGACAATCTTAACTCGAAAAAGCTTGAGCTTATTTGAGATCATATCACAGATCCAAAAGTTAGAAACAACTGAAAACTTCAAACAAACATAAGTACAAATTGGAAAGAAACCACCATCACTGATAGAGAAAACTATGTTGAAAAGATCATTTAAATAAAAATAATTAAAGACTTCAAGCAAAATCATGAGTAACAAGCACATAAAAAAAGAAAATCATGATTGACAAGTTATTGGTTCATAATAATGTACCTCTTGTAAATCATTGATGATGCAGAAGCACAGTCGGGTTCTTTAATAATAGGATCGTCTTCCACTACACCATGTCCTTCAGATTCGTTAAAAAGTTTCATCACTCCCTTCATGAAACAATAACGTATCCAGTATAGAAAGAATATTTGATGACAGAAGATTCATCTACAATTCAATTAAGCAATCTTCATAACCGAATGGGGAAGCCGGGAAGGTTAAGAAAATGCGGTTTTAGAAAATAAATGGTTTTAATTTTCTATATGAAAACTGAATGGTTGATATAAATTCTAATATTTGAATCAAATACGTATGGTTTGTGTGAAGACCCGAAAATTCATTTAATTATTTTTCGTACATTGTCATTCGAACTATTATTTGAATTATGATTTCAATTTGATTTCGTATATTGTAGAAAGAGAAATTTATATTTGAATTGATTTTATTTTCGAAACGAACGTTATTTAGGGATTCACTAAAAAATTCATTTTTATATGTTCAGAATTTGGGAAAACTTCCTTTAAGAATGTTGTAAAGCTCGTCGATATGATCTTGTGCATATGCAAAACGCAAAAATCAGAGTTCGTATGAATTAGTTATAAATTTTTGAAAAATAGAAATTTTCTATAAATAGTGGAAAATTCTGATTCTTCTCACTAGCCTCTTAACACACGCTCACGCGTGTGTCAATTGACTTTTTTTTATTTTTTCATACTTTATTTGTGTCTATAATATTTTGTTTGAGTTTTTATTAGTATTTCTAAAAAGAGAGTTTGTTTTAGTAATTTATGTAAAAAATGTTTATTTTTTATGAAATTATAAATACCTTTTTTTTTCTTAAAAAAAAAAAAGAATAACTTTTTGTTTAATAAGTAATCTATACTAATATTAATAGAACAGGCTTTGTTAGCCAAAACTAAAAAAATGTACTAAAATACCCTTAAAATATTAAAAAACAAAGCACAATTTTCATTCTACAGGACATAATCGTCAAAACACTAAAACAATAAAAAAATATATTAACTACCAATTTTTAAACTGATAACCACCCACTTTTCCACACCCAGAGGGTGTGAGCAGTTTCTAGTATTTTTTATTTAAACTGCCAACTCCCAAAAAAAAAAACTGCCATTGCAGTTAACAAAACGTTTAAAATCTTTTTTTTTTTTTTGTAATTTCTTCAATTCAGTTTGCTATTATATTTACTATTTTATCCTTCATTTGTTAAATTATAGATTTTTAGACCATAATCAAAGAAGGGCAATTGCAGGGTTTTTAAAAATTTAACCATAAGCCTTATTGGCTTAATTAATACTGATAAGGACAGAATTTTCCAAATTTTGCGTTTCAAACCCCCCAAGACTCTCCGTCTTCTCTCTTCCACCACCCCCAGACACGACGCGAAACGCTCGACCCGACCTGAGTTTTCCTGTCCTCCGGCCGCGGATCAGAGGCAGACCGACTCGGCGCGGCCTCCCCGTCTTCCCCACGGCGTCGCCTCAACCCGGCGCCACTTCCAGAGTCCAGACCGAGATCGAAACACCCACAGTCGCGCAAAACGGGAGCGGCTGGAAAACGTCTTTCCCGGCATCCCCTCGGCGATTGGTTGGCATTTTTGGAATCGTCTCCCCCACTAGATCATCCCCATACCCGCCTTTCATCACGATTTGGAGTGTAGAGCGCTAGATCAAGCGCGGACGGTCCACAGTGAATCTGGGTTTGAAATCAACGGTCGTGATTAATCCAAATTCAAAGCTTGATCTAGAACAATCTAGACCGAATCTCGCTTAGCTCCAGGTATGAAAGTTGCTTATCTCTTTAAAATGAAGAACTGCGCTCGCGCGTGCATAATATTTGTTTTCTATTGTTTTTCTGGTAATCTAATTTTGTTATCAGTTCATTTTTGTTACTCTTTACACGCATTGATGGACTATTGACAAAATATGCATGTGCAAAAAGAGGTACTTACATTTCCGTTTCATTTATATTCCTTGAAAGTGGATAGGACTTGGTTTATGACTTTATATTCCCAACGGGTTCATCGAGACTGTGTTATAATTTTCTTATTTTGGTCTATATTATGGGTTAGGGTCTGGTCTCTACACATTAGAAACTCAGAAAGAAAACTTTTAGAGAAGTCTCTCAGTTGCCCTCTTTCTGTTACATTTATAAAAGAGTTACAAATTACAATTACAATAATAATAACAACAGAAGTTAACACAATTAACAATCTGCAGAAGAGGATCTGCTAGACATTGGTGGCTGTACTCTTGTTCCATTTTCTTCCCATTCCTCCTTGACTGCAGATAGGTAGGATGTTTTTTTTTGGTCTGAATGATAGGCAGGATGTTGATCCCTCTTTCTATCTGCAAATTCTAATTCTCAACCATTCGGTTGACAGCTTCATTGAAACAAAAAACATTCGGTTGACAGTGATTTTTTATGCAAAAAAATTACAACTATTTTGAAGGCTACCATAATTGAAAAATAATATGCTGCAATGCTGCATCATCCATATAATAAAATTCAACCCCAATTCATAAGTTAATCAAAGCTTCTTCCACAATGGATCAAAACATACAAATATGAAGGCAAAGGCAAAGAACAAATAAGATAACAGAACTGTCGATATGGTAATATACACATCCAAACCTGAAAAACACATAACAAGAAGACATAGCAGCAAACATCAGAATCACAACCAATGCACTAAAAAGAATGAAAAGAAGACCAACATCAATATCTACGAATAAGATATTCAAACACAATTATTAATTGCAGTCCAAATTGATATCTAACCCACAAATTGATGGCATTCACCAATTTCGCTAAAAGCTCTTAGCAGAAGAAATCCTACTTTCGATAACCACCACTAAAATCACGACAGAAAGAACAGAAGAAGTACAATTATAGTAGCATCAATCACTAAACACGAACCAAAGTAATAAAACTAAGAAGACATAGAAATCTTTCGCTAAACAAAA